>OX336389.2:446334574-446934574 GCA_946902985.2 Meconema thalassinum
TGCAGTCAAAGATCCGTTAATAGCCCTCGCAATGAATAATGCTAATTGCTAATTGGTCATTGGTGATTGCTTCATTCCCTTGGTTTCATTGGCTATGGCTGGTCAAGTGGCATCTCGCTTGTGACACGCTCCTAACACTTGACCTTGGCACGCGTCTGAGTTCGGCGTGCTCCCTTCTCTTTCCCCCGAGCAAGTTTCCATTGGCGAGTTGGCATCAAAGCAAGACCGGGTTCCTTCCCTCTAAGTTTGTTTTTCCAAACAGAGTTTTCGCATTGGTCGGTCGCTGTTACTAACACGACTACAGAAATTAGTTTCTTTCATCCATCCAGTGTCTCGATTTTATATCATTGACCTCATAACAATACAAGGAAGTTATCAAAACTTTGCATCGAAAATTCAAGTACAGTACCCAAAATAAGCTCATGAACAGAATCAAAACACACACCATTTTTCCTTCCAATTTCCCATTTACTAACATTTAAATTAAAGTAGTTAATCTGTGTAGAATTTTTTCTTAAATTTGAGGTTTCACAGTGGTGAACTCAACTCTTTAGAATGCTTCATTAATTAATTTCTGCTTCAATACTCCAGTGGTATAATTGAGCCACTTTTTATGCCAAACATAAAATTGTTTGGACTCAACTTTTCCCATTTGTTGTACTGTATCATGTTACTGTATCATCCTACAGTTGTTATATTCACAAGAAAGGCTTAATAAGATAGTTCAATTTCTCGCCCTATTCATAGAGTGCTTGCATTGTATTTTCTACTCAGGGCTGCTGCGCCCAATTTCAGGAGCTATCAAATTTCAAATGTTTTATGCTCTCTCTAATCATTGTTAGGCATATTATGCAGATTTCCCTGTACTTTTCTTCTCACAATCTAAGCTATCCGTGCTCTCTGCTTAAACTTAAAGTGGCATATTAGCTACAAAAATTACGTTGTGAAGCTACAGTTTATTGTTGTAATTTTGTAGCTATTCATTGCCCTATTCAGTATTGGTTGCTTGTCAACTTGAAGTGGTCAAGGGTGCCTCCTGCCCTATTCGTATACTCTTTTAAAGTACTTTTTGCTTCGAGGTCCACCCTCTTTGAGTAGCTAAACTATTCTAAGTTATTTTTTATTCATGGAGGCATCTGGTGATGCTACTTGATACATTGCCCCATAATTCTTGTTGTGCTTTAAAATCAAAGTCACTTGTTTGCGTACTTTGTTCAATTAATCAGTCGTTACTTTGCTCCATTTACAATATTTTATTGGAGTTTCAACTTGCTTTGCTGGTTCCCTTTGTAAATTGTTTATCCACATTCTTGGTTGCATTTCGCGCAAGCAAGGCTGTGATCGCGTTTTTCTCTATCAGTTACTCTCTTAACATTCTTTCTTGTTCGAGTTAAAGCCCTTCTTGAGCACAACAATGATATTCATAACCATTCCAAACTTAACTTCTTTTATTGCTAAGGCTAGTATTTGTTCTCCACACCTTAGGCTCTTTTGCCTTGTTTTTGTCTAATTCTTCACGCTTCTACGAGCAATTTTTTCTTGTTGTTCTAACTTCAGTTTTTTTCTGCTTGTTGTTTTATAAATAAATTTGTTTTTGGATTCGTTTGTTACCTGATCTTTTCTTTCATTCCAAAACCTACTCCCACTTTCCTCGTCATCTTCCCTCTGGTAGTGGTCAGGTTTCGTCCTGTTGCTCCAGTGGTAAACTACAGAAAACCACCTCCAAGGTGGCTGAGGTGGGAATCGAACCTGCCTCTTCTCACTTTAGCCTCACGAGGCTGAGTATACCGCGTTCCTGCCCCCAGACCGGAATTAAATTTCTTGGCAGAGCCGGGAGTACTATCCACTACACAACGGAGTGGTCTATATTAATATAAATCAAAGAAATCTTTATATGAGAATAATTGGGAAGAAATTTCATATTTTACTAACACTGACATTTATTGACAAGTAATTCTGCTACGGGAAACTACAGCCGTATGCTATTCCCGAGGATATGCACCTCTCTATGCATAATTATATGTGATGATGGCCTCCTCCCTTGTAAAATTTCAATCCGGAGGTAAACTAGTCCCCCGTTCGGATCTCCGGGTGGGGACTACTCGAGAGGGGGTTAACATCACAAAAGTGACAAAGAGGAAATCTGACATTCTACGGATCGGAGCGTGGAATGTTAGAAGTCTGCTAGGAAGTGGAAGGTTAGAAAACTTAGAAAGGGAAATGGATAGGTTGAGGTTGGATTTAGTTGGGATTAGTGAAATGCGCTGGCAGGAAGAACAGGACTTTTGGTCAGGAGACTATAGGGTCATTAGCACTAAATCAAACAATGGCCAAGCAGGGGTTGGCCTCATATTGAGTAGGAAACTTGGACAGCGGGTGGAATATTATGAGCAATATAGTGAACGGATTATTGTAGCAAAAATCAATACAAAACCTACCTGCACTACAGTGGTACAAGTCTATATGCCTACCAGTCAAGCTGATGATGAGGATGTTGAAAAGGTCTACGAAGAAATAGACGAAATTCTGAGGTATATCAAGGGTGATGAAAATGTTATAGTAATGGGAGATTGGAATGCTGTGGTAGGAAAAGGGAGAGAAGAGAAGATAGTAGGAGATTTCGGATTAGGTGAAAGGAATGATCGAGGAAGCAGGCTGGTAGAATTCTGCACCGAGCATGAATTGGTCATAGCTAACACCTTATTCAATAACCACAATAGAAGAATATACACATGGAGGAGACCAGGAGATACAGGGCGTTACCAAATCGACTTCATTATGGTCAAGCAGAGGTTTCGAAACCAGATTTTGGATTGTAAAACATATCCTGGTGCTGACATAAACTCTGATCACAATCTGGTTGTAATGAAATGCAGATTAAAGTTGAAGAAACTGAAGAAAAGTCAAAAGCCAAAAAGGTGGGCAATAGACAGACTGAAAGAGAAGGATGTAAACGAAAGATTCAAGAAGAGTATAAAGGAAGGACTAATGAAAAACCCTAAACAAACTTCAATTGCAGACGAATGGGCACTTTTGAAGAATGAAATAACAAAATCCGCAGAAGAAAACATTGGTAGGAAAGAAAGAATAGGTAGAAAACCGTGGATCACTCAGGATATACTAGAATTGATGGATGAAAGGCGGAAACACAAGAATCAAAGAGATGAAAAGGGGAAAGCAGAATACAGACGTCTGAGAAATGAGGTTAACAAGAAGTGCAAGGAAGCGAAAGAAGAATGGTTGAAAGAGAAATGTACAGGTATAGAAAATTGTCTGAAATTAGGAAAAGTAGACACAGCTTATCGAAGGATTAAGAATACTTTTGGGGAAAAGAAGACTAAGTGCTGTAATATTAAGGACACAAATGGAAAGCCTCTAACAGATAGGGAAGAAAAGGTTGAGAGATGGAAAGCTTACATAGAGAGTTTGTATAAGGGAAAGGAGATTGAGAATCATGTAATGGAAACGGAGGAGGAAATTGATGAGGATGCGAAAGGAGATTTAATATTGAGATCAGAATTTGATAGAGCTTTAGAAGACTTAAGCAGGAACAAAGCACCAGGCATAGATGATATACAGATTGAGTTGCTACGCTGCATAGGAGATGAAGGTCTGATCAGGTTATTTCACTTGGTGTGTAGGATTTATGAGACAGGTGAGGTACCCCCTGATTTCAAGAAGAATGTAATCATCCCTATACCAAAGAAAGTGGGAGCTGACAGATGTGAAGATTACCATACAATCAGCTTGATTACTCATGCTTCAAAGATCCTGTCTAGAATAATTTACAAGAGGATTGAAAGCCAGATAGAAACGGAGTTGGGTGAAGACCAGTTTGGTTTCAGGAGAAATGTAGGAACAAGGGAAGCTGTACTTAGTCTTAGGCTGATTTTAGAAGGTAGAATAAGGAAAGATAAGAGAACGTTCATGGCTTTTGTAGACCTAGAAAAGGCTTTTGATAACGTTGATTGGACTAAATTGTTTGACATTTTGAAATCGATTGGAATAAAGTACAGGGATAGGAGGGTGATATACAATCTGTACAGAAACCAGACAGCAGTCATTCGAGTTGAAGGACATGAGAGAGAAGCTGGTATTCAGAAAGGTGTAAGGCAAGGCTGCAACTTGTCACCCATACTTTTCAATCTTTACATTGAACAAGCAATGAAGGAAATTAGAGAAAAATTTAAAGTGGGAGTGAAGATTCAAGGAGAAATAATTTCAACTCTGAGATTTGCTGATGACATCGTCATCTTGGCCGACAAGCCTGAGGTTTTGAATGAGTTTTTGAATGGTATGGACTCCGTCTTACGGAAAGAATTCATGATGAAAATAAATAAATGTAAAACAAAAATACTGGAATGCAGCCGAAATAAATCAGAAACCTCTATGGAGATCAAATTGGCAGGTGAAAAGCTGAAGGAAGTAGGAGACTTCTGTTACTTAGGAAGCAGAATAACCAGTGATGGACGAAGCAAAGAGGATATTAAAAGTAGGTTGGCTCAGGCAAAGAAATCATTTCTACAAAAAAGGAATCTGCTGACATCGAATATAGATTTAGGTATTAGGAAGTCATTTTTGAAAGCTTTTGTCTGGAGCGTGGCGCTCTATGGAAGTGAAACTTGGACGATTGGTGCAGCAGAAAAGAGGAGAATTGAAGCATTTGAAATGTGGTGTTACAGGAGAATGATGAAGATCAGATGGGTAGATAGGGTTACAAACAAAGAGGTATTAAGACGAGTGGGAGAGGAGAGATGTTTCTGGCGACTGCTAATGAAGAGAAGAGATAGGTTGGTAGGACACATACTAAGACACCCAGGAATAGCAAGCTTAGTTATGGAAGGAAGGGTCGAGGACAAAAACTGTAGGGGTAGACCAAGGTTAGAATATGTTAAACAGATTGCCTCCGATGTAGGGTGTCGGAGCTATGTAGAGATGAAACGATTAGCTCAGGATAGGGAGGTATGGAGATCTGCTGCATCAAACCAGTCAAAAGACTGAAGACTCAAACAACAACAATTCTGCTACGACTACATTACGTTTGTTAGTATGAGCCATTATGCACGTTACGACACATTATCCATTGAGCACCAACTTTCTTGATCACGTGATGTGTGTTTTAAAATAATTGCGAATATGTCATTGCACCAAGGTCACACTTCACCCTTTGCTAAAACTGAAATACCTTGACAAGTACATGTGCAACGAAAGTTTGTTGGTTTGAGACACTATGCACGTTTTGCGCTATCAATGAAACCACAACTTCATTCTGTCATCCGAGTTTTAAAATAATTGCGAATATTCATTTCACACAAGATGATTCTTCTGGCCAAGGTGTGTGCTGGCCGTAATGAGCTGAGGAGCGAATGAAGTGTTCTGTAGCAAGCATGTGCCCAGGAGTCAGATGGCCTGTTCCACTGTAACGTGCAAGCGCTCGGGGGCCATATATGACGAGTTGCAGGCGCACACAATTACAGATGTTATAACAAGTAGCTCCGTGAAGAACTAAATAGCTTACATTTCTTAAAATTGAAGATTCAATCCTTATTCTTGCAATTAGATCGATTTAGAATAATACCTTTATCTACAGAATTCTGCTGGTAGCACTGCCATTATACGATTTGCTCAAAATATAACTGAAATATTTTGGTGCAATACAGCAGTGGATTCTGAAATATAGATAGTCTACTGCTCAAATGCTCGGGGAGAGAAAATAGGTTGTTAATAGCACTACTCTATCCGAGAATATGCGCATATACTGCATATGTTATGGCATACACTGTAAATACAAAATATGGCAGAAATCCACTGAAAGTTACGGAAGTTACATTCAGTTAAAAATGAAATCCATAAGCGTACTCTACCGTTATTTCATGCTCGAATTGTAGTACATTGCAGCGTGAGATTTGTTTGAAACGCAGCACGGCGCTCGGCAAGCGGGGTCAGTCATAGCAGCTGGACGAGGTACCGCTACGTTATTTCCGAGCCATGCCGAAGACGACCGAAGCTTTCTTCCAGCTCTGACGTCATGAACATATGATTTGTATTGATCCACAGTATTGATTGACCAACACGAGATTATTTTACGGATTGTAAGAAGAAGGAGACCTTCATTTATGCTGCTTAGCAATATGTACTGTAAGATGTCTCAATACTGTATGATGATTATGAAGAGATATTTTTATCTATAAATTTTGTGAAATATGTAAGCCATCTTGTCATGCGCTAATGGCATGGATTTACGATCTACGCAGTACGAGAGAGGGGGTAGATTGCCCTTCATGAAACTGTCGACTGCTTGAGGAGATCAGATTATAACGTGTCTCTGAAACAGACAGTGTGTCTCGCTTTCTTACTAAATGTAAGCATCACAATACGTATCGAATGTGCAAGGCCATTTCACACGTGCGTGAGGGCTTGAAATTTTACGCAGAGTACAGTGTCGAAGAACTCTGACGTTTTTTCACTAAAGAGTGATTACTTATAACACTATGAGACATGTATCTTGTAATATCCATGCAAGCTAATACTACTGACGTTCACGTATGAATTCAGGCATGCTTTGTGTAACAAGCAACATTCACTTTCGAGTGTATGGTAATACACGCAGTTAAACATTGGTTTTGGAACAGTGCATTATATTCGGACACAAGCATAAATATGCAACACCGTTTGATGAACATTGTATTTAATTCCTCTTGTTTTCACGACATGTTTGGTAATCAGGAATAGTTCAAAAGTGTTGTAATTCTGTAACAATGGCAGTCTAGACACTATAGACATGAATACTGCGGTGTGAGCGGCACAATGAACTAAGATGTAACTTTCGTTTCCTTTGAACGCTAATTACTACGGTATGACGAGCGCTTTTCCTGCAACGGGATGGACTATACGTGGAGTGGCAGTAGCAGCCGGTTTTGTATAGATGACCATCTGGAACCAGTGCGTTGGAGACTGGGGACCTGGGGTTCGATCTTCACGGTCCAGGAGAATCAAGGCCATTTCCATGTGTGGAGGAGAAATTATATGGGAGTCATATCATTGCTTTCTATTCCATCTACGACGGGCGAGAAGGTACAGAATATCAAGCCCTATTACTAGTAGTAACGCATAGACCTTGTAATGTTTTATTTGCTGTCATTTTTCTTTTTATTAGCATAGTCGTTGGGTAGAATTTAGGCAAGACGTTCTACTCAAGTCTGATTCTATTCTCGACTCGATTTAGATTCCAATAAGGAATGTATCCTTGTTTCAATGTGTTTTTACATGTTTAAAATTAACATCTAGTAATTTATATGGGAACTTCTTTAACGTAGAGAAGAGAATCGTGATAGGAGAAGATATTATTAATTCTTCGTAATTTTAGGTAGTGCTATGAACACTTATCCTTGTCTATTAAGGTCATGATTTTCGCACTCTCATATATTGGTAGGTCTACATTCATAGAGATATTCGTGATTGTTTTTTGCTGGAGAGTTGTCTTCTGAACATTTACTACGATTTTATAGAAGATTTTGAGTTTATTGAAAGCATACTTTGTGTGATATTAGGATCTTTTGCTTTTGCTAGGATATATTTCTTGTTCTAGTGGGCAATAGAAATAGTAAGGCTTCCTAATCGACTATTTCGGTGCTAATCGTCATGATCACCTTGGTCGAAGTGTAGGAACCTTATATATATTTTCTAGAATCCATTCGAGTAGGATTATTTCCGATTTTGCTTGATGAATCTTGATTCTCTACTTATTTATTTATCCGAGTCCAAAGCACATACAAATATACATATAAATTACACTACATTTCATTTCTCCAGTGTTCAACTGATAGAATGGCACTACTATAATGTCGATTCTTTATTGAACTTCATGTTTTGACACATGATTGTCATATACTACAGTGCTTATTGAAATCCATTCTTAATGGTATTTCCAGGCATTCTGAACGCATAGTCTAGTGACTAATAATATGCTTAGAAACATTCATATTATTTTTATCAACGAAAATCCCAGATTAATAAATAAGGAGACATATCATTCACTGGATGTGTGATTATTATAAAACTAATGTATAGCAATAATTCTAATGATGTTTTAGAGAAATCAGTGATAACGTTTTTCAACATTCTATATGAATTTTTACGATTCTGTATAGTTCCGGTAACACAAATCCCTTTGCAAACTGTAACTATAAATTATATTAGCAAAGAAATTCGTCGTTCACCAGTGTGGGTGATGAGAAATAACAAGCATATGAATAATGACGTTTATTATGGTAATAAATGCTCAGTGGATTAGATTTATAAATGGATAAGACCTATTGGAGGCACCATTAAAGTATGTTATAATTAAATGACTGTGATGTGGTATTAATGAAATCCAGTTAAGAATAGATAATATATATAGTCAAGTGTGACATATGCTGATTAAAGCGTCACAGTAGCAGGATTAATGGCGATATTGTGTTATCTGGAAACATGCATTTCAAAACATGAATATTAATGATTTGATTAAAGGATATCTTACAAGAAACATTGTATGAATGTTAAACAAAAAGTATCTAAACGAAATAATATACTTCGTAAATTGATAGGGGCCGACTGGGGCGCCCATGCTGAAACACTACATATGTCTGCATTAGCTCTGTGTTATTCAGCTGCTGAGTATGCTAGCATTGTATGGTATCACTCAGCTCATGTAAAACAGGTTGATGTTGCCCTCAACGAGTCCTGCAGAATAATTACTTGTTGCCTGAAACCTACACCTTTCCACAAACTACATTCCTTGGCAGGAATAGCCTCTCCTGAGGTACGCCGTGAGGTCATAGCACAAACGGAACGAAGAAAGTCCGCAGAGGACCATGCTCACCTTCTTTTTGGTCACCAGCCTCCAAGAAGGCAGCTAAAATCAAGGAAAAGCTTTCTGAAAACAACATCGATGCCTACTACAAAACCCGAAGTAGCCAGGATACAGCTATGGCAATCCACCATACCACCAGATTGGATGAAGGCCAAGGAAAGGCTTCCAGCAGGCCGCAACAACAACTGGGAAACTTGGCGGTCACTCAACAGACTTCGGACTGGTGTTGGGAGATGCAAAGTTAATCTCCACAAATGGGAATACCTACAGGAATCAGAACTCTGTGAGTGTGGGGAGAGACAGACCATGATACACCTGTGTTCCTGTGAACTGTGGCCGTGCTCTTGCACAACGCAGGAGTTAATGGAAGGTCATGAAAAGGGTGTGACAGTGGCCCGTTTCTGGGCGAAGACAATCTAATTCGAGACATTGTTTGTATGTATTATTCCTTTTTAATATTGCGTATCATCCCTCTGTGTATATTGTAGTGATTTTGACTCGAATAAATAAAAATAAATTAAAGGATTATCACTCTCCTATTTTTGGAATTACCTCAATGCTTACTAAGTTACGTAATCTTCCCTTCTTGTTGATTTGAAGATTGTAGTTGATATTAATTGAATTTTCCGCTTATATATGCGAAAGTTATTGGGTCTGAGAGACGCCAATTTAATACTAAATTTATTATGAAACCACAACGTAAACTACACTCATGGAGGGTGTTAAAATAATCAGGTCTACTCATACAACACTCATAGAGGTGTTATGATACTAATCTATATATGTATAGAAATTTAATTAAGGGTTGTTATTTGTATTTAGGTAAAAATACCTTTTAAATCTGAAACCGTCTGATATGCGATACAGCAAAAATATTTTGGATCATTTTCGAATGGTTCTCTGGAATCCACTGTTGTGTATAATATTTGTGATTTTGATCAAGATGCAGTTTTCCCAGTAATCACTGTGGGCTGTATTCTTTTGTTTTAATCTTGACATTTTGTTAGGATGTTCTTCGTTTTTCTCAGACTTCGATCTGAGGACATAGTACCTCTTGCTATGTCAGTTTCTTGAATAAATATTCTTCAGTTCATTTTAATTCTACGATTGTGATGATTTATAGAAGTGAGTAGAGGTCACGTTAAGAAAGCCATTGCTGGCTATTTCAAGGTGTTCCTAACGCCTGAGATTACGTTTTTCGTAAATCTCGTATTCTCTTGAGCTGTTTCTTTATTATTAGCCATGGTTTTTTCTTAACGTTTCCTGGTTAGGTTAACCTGTGCCCTATTATCCCTGTCACTTGTTGGTAGTATCTGTTTTTTCCGGGATTTTCCAGGTTCTACGATCCAGTGATATTCGTGGGATTTCAACAAGCTGATGGTAGGTAATTTCGGGTACAGTGGATTGGCGCCGAACGTTTGGATTCGAGTAAAATTGGAATACCAGAGTGAGAAACAGTGGATTGGCGATCCATGACTATGGGAATTCGAACAGAAATGTTGTACCTCATGTCGATCCAATGGGCTGGTCGAATGACGCCATTTCATCGTAGCTTCGAACATTGCTGTCGAACACGTGGAAGGTGTCATGAACTAGTCAATTCCGACGCCATTACAAAGATCATTGTGAATTCATTGAATGAATGTCAGAAAAATAATGGTGTAGTGATATTTTTAGCACAAAATATCAGAATTCACTTGTGAACAAAGCGATCATGAAAATATGCAATCTGCACGGTAACCATGTGGAATCGCAACCATTATTAGACTTTGTTTCTTGTTAAAGTGGTGCTACACTTCTTTGTGATTAATTTGCGACTTGAACATGAGCAGTGAAAGAAACTCTTCGAAATCATTACTAACACGTTCAGTCGAACGGGGCGTTTGATGCAGTTCACATTTGAGCTACATGCAAGCTGCCTGGCTTAGTTATGTCCGGCTGATGAGGATTTCTGAACTCATCATTAATTCAAGAATATTTTATTCATCTAAATTCTTGTTAAATTAGGATGTTTAGCATACCACGGATATAAATCATCAGATATCAAATATCAGAATGTTTCATAATCATAGTTGGTATTAATCTACATTAGGTGTAAGATAGTTGTAAGATTAATGCAATACGTTAAAGAATTTCCCAATATGACAGTAAAGTTACATTAGAATGTTTGTATTTTGCTTTACATTAGCAGTATTCATGTTGTTTTAGTTTATATATATAAGATATTGTATAATACTGTATGTCTGACAAGGAGGAGGATGAGATCGTTCATTTCAAATCAATGTACGAATGCTGCAAGCTAAAATGGACAGCATTCATGAAACTTGGACAACGCGGAGTAAGTCAGTCATACAGGCTGTAGTAGCTGACAGTGTCAAAAGGGAGATTACAGGGTTCCTTGAACGATATTCAATCTAGTTCCAAAAGAGTTGAAACAAAGGTTAATAAACTGGAAAACACTGTAGATGGTGTCCAAGAGGACGTCAAACAAACAATTCAAACTGAAGTGGGCCAAGTCCAAACTGACGTGGGCAAAGTCCAAACTGAGGTGAGCAGGGTACAAAATGATGTTAGTACAGTCCAAACTGGTCAACTTAGATTAGATTCATGTGTCAGTAAAATCCAATCGACAGTTGATAGTGTTCAGATGGAGACAGGAAAATCCAATCAAGTGTTGATGAAGTACAAACCAGTCAGGACAAGTTGGAATAAAAAATTGTTAAAATAGAGTCAACTGTTGATAAAGTACAAACTAGTCAGGACAGGTTGGAATCAAATATTGTTAAAATAGAGTCAACTCAGAGCCATATGCAGGCCACACAATACCAGATGCAGGTCATACACAACCAAGTATAGGCTAGTCAGTCAAATATCCAAACAAAAATTGACATTGTAGAGGCTAATAAAAAAACGTATGCATGTACAGTTAAATGAATCTGAACAAGCCAACAGAGATTTCCAACTGTAAATAAAGTTAGAATTGTCAAATACTAAAAGAGAAGCTAAGAATAACTTAGATAGTTTTCAATTGCAGATATATCATGACACTTGTCAAACCCAAGTTACATTACAACAATTAAGGGCCGAATTAAATTTGCTTCAATCACAGGTCAAAGATCATAATAAACTGATCAAGGATGATTTTGACGTTGACATCAAAGGCATAATAAACGATAATGTAGTCATTCTAAGAAAGGAAATGGTTAAAATCAATGAAGATTACTTTAAAGGTTTTAAACAGGAAATCAACAATAAGATTGTTGAAGCTGAAGCTAGGTCTGGTAAAGAGATTTCTGATGTGAGGGAGGACGTGATAAATAGACTGTATGTACTTCAGAACATTCAGACAGAAAACCATAGCAATCTCGAGGGCAGGATAAATTCAATGGAGATCAAGGTAGATCAAGCTAAACTCGAGTTAATTGAAGTTAGGGAGAAAAATACTTCCGAAATTATCGAAGTGAGGAACCAACTCGAAAGTTTAACGTTAGGAGGTAATATAAATGTAGACAGCTTACGAGAGCAACTTAGGGTGCAATGGAACGCGGATTTCCTTACTACTCTTGATGGAGCTGATGGTAGAGGTCAGGATGGGGAAGATGGAAATCAACAATAAAACCCCATAGTAGATAAAACTCCCAGGTCCAATGCAGCTAAGTATGGGAACGTAGAGCAGCAACGTTCACCGTCATACAGTCTACCGATGGCAAGTACTAGTATAGGTCCATACACGACACGAGCTTCATATGGGGCAGCTCATGTCACTATAATCCGAAATTTTGAAGACAAACCCCGACGTTTCAATAACCTCGATGGAACTACTCCAATGGAGTCCATAAGAAGTGTACGCGATTACTTCACAGAATATCACGTACCACGTGATAGAAAACTGAGGGTGGCAGAACGCTTTCTATCAGATGCACCTCTTCAGTGGTATCGTGATTTCCGCTATACCTTTGATAATTTTGAGGAGTTCACTGAAGCCTTTATAAATAGATTCTGGAGTACTGAAGGTCAGAACAATGTACTTCGGAGATGTACTCTAGAAAGTACGCGAATACAGGGCCGACGAGCTAATCCGAATACTTCGCTTCCCAATTGACAAAATCTTGTTTCCTTCTGCCTCCCTTAACTCAAGCATAATTGATTGATTCTATATCCCGACAGCTTCCTGTAGATGTTCGCAAACAAGTGTAATCGCCAGGTGTAAGTGATCTTGCCACAATGGACGATCTCTTACGACGTTTTGAACACGTAAGTGCATTTACAACCCCTTCGATTGTGAGGACTCCACGAAATGAACCAAGAGTCATGAAGACTATTGTGATGGATCGTACTCAGCAAATTGACCAGATTCGATCCGATAACAGGAATGATGATAGGTACAATAACAGGCAAAATAATAGATACAATAATAATCAACGTAATGTGCCCGCTGGCCGAAGGTTTCGGGGAGCCACCGGTTTCAAATGACCCTTCCGAGACCCTCTTCCAGTTAACACAAGTATAGGGGACGATACATTCATAAGCTGGTTTAGCACAAAAGTTTGCACTCGGGGGTGTCGGGAATTAGTGAGGTTCGATCATTAACCAGCTCAGAGGAATGCATCGATAACAAAACTAAACAAAAAAAGAGAGGTCAGTCTTAGGTTAAAATCACAAATAAATTTTATTCAGAATAGATCCCTAGTCTAGCATGAGAGTTGCAAACGGCTAGTCCGATACTATTTTGCCCCGAAAGAAATATAAAAAATCCTAAACAAGATCTAAATTGCTCTCATGGTCCTAATACAAAATTCGACAAAATGAACAAGCTAAGAGAATGGCACGTAAGATCGGCCCTAAGCAATTACATCGAGATAACTTACGGGTGGATCAAACTTCAAAAGAATTTACGGCAAAGCAAGACATTTACTTGTTTACAAATACTAGAACATTTACACTTAGTAGCAAGGGGAAAATTTGTCCTATGCTATGATGGTGCCATCTCTAACATTTATCTTTAGAGTTAAGTGTTTAGCTAGTCCTAAATATCATTAATTAATAAACGAGATGCGTTTATTACTAAGAAAATCAAGCTATGTGCACAATGTTGCTGAAAAAAATATGCTAATACAACACGAATGCATACAATAATTCAGCACTCCTATGGTTGTGCAATTGGCACTGCCTACGTACTCGATTTGTTACTGTTTGTAACAAACGGTCATAGAGTCAAAGTGTTAAGAAAATAGAAAATATAGGAAAGCCTGCAAATGCGATAGTAATTAAACAATTACATCGACTCATATTGCTACTAATCTGATGTGTGTGCTTCAGTTATCACATCACCAATTAGTGGTCGACTAATCATGTGAAAATGAATCAAAATGTATCTACAATAGCTTAACAATATCTAAGTGTTAACGTTTGGTCCAGAAAAATAGTTTATTTTTAATGTTTATAAATTTTATTTAGGTTCAGGGGGAATTTATAAGATTTGTTAGGTTTCAAAACCCTGTTTTGATTATTATTAGAGTTTCACACAATTATTTATTCCTGCCAGTATTGTTGTTCAGTTTATGGACCTTTAAAAGCGTTCAGTGTATTCTGGTAACGTTTGTATCCAACTTAAGCAAATAACTCAATAGTTCAATAGTTTACGAGACACCCTGTGTCTTCACCAATATTTCATCTCACTTATTAGACATCCTATGTCTTCACCAATTATTTTACTCTCATTTCAGATCCATTGATCCAGGCGCCTTCGGTTTTTGGTACGACTTTAATTAGTTCGTTATCACCGATATAATAACAATAACAATGTCGGAGGTATTCATCCACCGTCACGACTCATATAATATTCTTAATTTACAAAAGTGTGGAATCCTAATTGATACACGTTTGAATTGCCGGTAATAAAGATTATGTGTACAGAAAACACATCCTGACAACGCTTTAAATAAACATAAAGGTTTCTGATACAAGCTAACTGTGTGTGTGCGTTTATAAAATAACCTCTTTCCTGAATAAATCGAACCTGCGTTCATTTGGTTACATAATAACCATTTCATTCATTGCCTGTGTGGCTTCTTTTAAAGAAATAAACCTGTTTTCAAGTATTGTTCTGGCCAATAAATGTGAGTAACGGAACTCTGCATTCCACTTGTAATAATGTCAAGAATCTCACAGCCTTCTAAAACAGAATATTAATCCACTGCCTAGAATCGAGTGTGCTGTGTAGTGAACTTGGCTCGTAACCTTGGCCTCGATTTAACATTGTCAAACTAGTTTATTTGTCATCAGCCTGACAAAATAAAATTTGATAATACTTGTTTTTAAATGATACGAATGAGCATTGAAAATCCAGCCTTCCTGGCTACTATAAATGTTTAATAAACTATTAATTTCCACACGCGTCTTATAATTAGCTACCTGCATTGTGCACTAAATAAATGAAACCAATTAAACTAAGTCTACTGTTTTCCACTCTTACAATACGCTATAAATATTAGATCTGACTTACAGATTCAGCGTCACTTGGTTCGAGTCCCGCCATGAGATGTTGTATGCGGTCTCATGTATGGCTTTAGGTTACCATTTCATTGTGTCTGGACATCCTCCGTCGCCAATTCCCCACGCATGATTTAGCAATCACATGCCATCGCGCGGTTGGAGTTGTATCTGAAGATCTGCTGGTTTATCATTATTGCGATGTTAGCGTTGGTAAAAATGTAGCACATAATTAAATAAAACTGTCGCGCACTGCAGCTAATATGCGGTAAAAATTTGCCCATTTTCACTCCGCCACTGGCTCTAGTTTCTGTCGCTTGTGCGACACTCACTCGTGACTTGCACTGATATTTACACAAGAACATTTTAACAAAAAATAAATCAAAATCACTGCCCATCCGGCAAATAAAGATTGTACTTGTAGATTTTGTACAATTATAAAGTTAGTTAAATACACAGTTTATATAGAACACTGAAACATGTGTGTGTGCGTGAGAATGAGACCATGCGGTCGCAAAGTTTTCTTCACACAAGTCCTTCATTTCACCTCGGATAATAATAAAAATATTTCACAGTTCTCGTAGTGGTGAATGTCTTCAATCGTTCAATTATTACACAATGCCATGATGGCTATCCATAAGAAAGTTATTCGCTGATTTTTCCTGCCACATTTTTTCCTTCACTTGTGCTCCATCATGCACATGTTGTCTCTTCCACAGACGAATAGGATCTGGTGTTACCCAATATGGCGTGCTCTCAGTACATGAGCTGGCCGCGTAAATTGATCGTTTCTTCGATTTTCGAAGTATGCTGTACTTCAAATATGCAGAATTACTTAGTTATAATTATAGTAGATTTTTGGAATGTGAAAAATAAGTAAAAATAAAATCATAAGCGATATTGCTTCAGGTTCTTCCCGCCGCTCGCAGGGTATGTTCAATTACATTTCAGCATAAGTTTTAGTCTCTGTTGCCTGAGCAAACATGCGTCAACGGGCGCATACATCTCCACGTCAAGTAAATAAAAATTATGGAAGTCAATTTTTATTTAATCCAATTCAATCGTGATAATAAAATTTTAAATTTGCAGCATTGAAAATACCGATCCTCTCACCAGTCTGAAGATCACTTACAGCATAACTACCATTGTTGTACACTGTTGTTATTCGGTGTGGACCGTAAAATAGAGAAATGAACTTGTGGTACACCCGTTCGAGGGGATTAGAAATTCCGGGTCTCCTGATAAGTACCATATCATTCACATGGAGTGGTCCATGAAAACGTTGCCTCTGGACTCTTCGTAAGCGCTTCTGTGCTTGTCGCATCATACGTTCACGGGCTTCCGTTATCTTAGTGGCATGCGCAGGTTGGATGCTGGGTGGCAATGCAACAATGTTATTCCATGCTCTTTGAGGTCTTCTGTTAAAGTGTAGCTCAGCTGGAGTGTATCCAGTGCTCTCGTGCTGAGTGTTGTTAATACATTGAGCAGCGACAATTAGGACCTCTGCCCATCTCCAATGTTGGTTAGAACAATATAGGCGGCAAAATTTTGAGAGTTCATCCATATATCTTTCCGCCGGGTTGCTCTCTGGGTGTCTGATAGAAGATAAGACATGCCCTATGCCTAATCGTTGCATGGCTTCCAAAAATTCCAAAGAAGTGAATTGTGAGCCATGATCTGTGAGCAAAAATTGAGGTCTTCCAGCCTCCGGTATGACCTGTATCACAATTCTGTTAATGATCTGTTTAGCTGTCGCTTTCTGAATAGGATGTAGCATTAAATATTCAGTGAACACATCCAGTGTCACTACCACGTATCGATTTCCTCGCCTAGACTTCGGACTTGGGCCAAATATATCTAGAGCGTAAAGTTCTCTTGTTTCGGCCGGGAGTATAGGTCTTGGCATCTCCTTAAGCAATTGGGTATTATATTTGTTCCTCTGGCATAGATCACAGACTCTTAAACCATCCCTGACAGAACTTCCCATGTCGTTCCATACAAATGTTTCCCTGATGGCTGCTAGAGTTTTATCAGTACCAGAATGTCCTGTAGTTAAGTGTGCTAACTCCACGATTAGCCTCTGGTATCTCGGTGGTACGATTACTCGTAGTTGAGTATGATCTTCATCAACGAATTTGTACAATAACCCTTGATAGATTAGGTAATCATTAGCAATCCTGGAAGTTCTCACATAATCAGGATCTTGAACATCCATCCTCCTCTGTAGGAATCGGATAATATTCCTTAGTTCACGATCACGTTTCTGTCCTTCAGCAAGGTGTCCTGATCTTCTCAGGTGTTCTGCACATCCTCCCACGATGTCTATGGCGTTCACATGTGGTTCCGGATTACGGCTGAGAACATCGGCTAAAATATTCTCCTTACCAGGACGATGAACAATTGTAAGGTCAAATTGTTGAATAAAAAATGTCCAGCGCGTAATACGATCATTCGCCTGTCTTGTCCGCAGAAGAAAGGTAAGTGCGTGGTGGTCAGTCCTCACGATAATTCCTTGACCCCACAACATCTTCCTCCAATATTCAAGGGCATATACCACAGACAAAGCCTCCAGTTCAGTGGTGAAATAATTCTTTTCATGTGGGCGTAACCTCCTGCTGAGAAAAGCTATGTAATGACGATTGTGATCTGAGTCTTCCTGCAGCAGAATAGCTCCAATACCAATAATGGATGCGTCTGTCTCAAGAATAAAGTTACGGGAGTAGTATGGATATTCCAGTGTGATACTATTGCTCATCATGTTCTTGGCCTTTCCAAAAGTGGCATCACATTCTTCATTCCAGGCCCATTTAGTATTCTTTCGGAGTAAATTTTGAAGTGGAGCGACCGTCTCGGAGTATGCGGGACAATGTGAGCTAAAAAATTGCAAAATACCAAGGAACTGCCTCACGTGCTTTATTTTCGTTGGTTTAGGAAAATGCGAAATCGCCTGGATTTTAGCGGGGTTAGGACGGCATCCTCCACCATCAATGATGTGCCCAACAAATTTAATTTCAGGTCGAAAAAATTTGCATTTAGCTAAGTTAACTTTGAAGTTTGCAGCGCGAAGATTGTCAAAGACAAGACGTAAGGCGTTAAAGTGCTCAACTTCTGTCTCGGACGCTATGATAATATCATCCACATCCTTTACCTCAGGAGTCAACTTAGCATCCAATGCCCTTATCAAAGCTGCGCCTGCAGTCTTGATTCCAAATGGTAATTTACAGAATACGTAAGTCGTCTGTCCGAAAAGAAATCCAGTATATTTCCTGGTAGCTTCAGAGATTTTTATATGGTGATAAGATGAAACTAAATCAATAGAAGTGAACAGTTCCTTTCTCTTAAATCTCCTCAGGATGTCCTGAATCTTTGGAGGTCGGTCGTGTTCTGGAGCGAGCCTATCATTTAAGGAACGTGCGTCTAAGCACAGCCGTAGACTTCCGTCAGTCTTTACCACAGTTACTAGTGGGTTAAGATAAGAAGTAGGCATCTTCTTTATAATTCCAGCCGTTTCCATCTCTAGAATCTTCCTCGTAGCTTCCTCTAAATGTTTCTCGGCAATAGGGTAAATCTTGTGTTGATACGGTGAATCATCCTGCACCAACATGTCGTATTCAAAATTAGCAATTTCCCTGGTGTAGTATCGAAAACATCTTGGTATTCGGTTAAGAATTGATCTAGCTGTGGCTTTAAATGTGATGGTACGTCTGCATGCACCGCCTTCTCAATCGAACAGTTAGTAATGAGTGACATCTCTTCCAGAACCTCGGTCATTGTATACATGAGCATATTATTCCCTTGACCAGCTGCTCCCAATGGAATAGCACTTGAATCACAAAATTGTACTGTGTTGGATTTCAAGTCAATAATACCTTCGTATCGGCGTATAAAATCCGCTCTTAAAATAGCCAGGTGACAAACATTATTCATGACCAGGAATTCATGCCTATATTCCTGGCCTCCTATGTTCAATAAGCAAGATAATTGTACTCGGCACTTCCTCGTGCGGTCTGGTATTATACCACGTACTTTTATGTTCGAGACTGGCAATTCACATAAGTCTCCTGCATTCTTTAATTCACAATTAAGTTCTCCAGAAACTACACTAACAATAGCTCCGGTGTCAACAAGCATATTTACAGGCAAGTCATTAATGCGGGCCACGATGACAGGCAACTCCGTCAGTCACGAACCGTCTGTAGTTTTTCTTTCATCTAGGAGGTCTTCAGCTACGGGTTCCCACTGTAGCACATCCGCTACTACAGGGTGGTCTTCCGTGCTTAGCACTCCTGTCCTGAAATCGGAGTTTTTCTTTTATTTAGGAGCCCCTGAAAACGGGCGTTCATCATGCTCCTCTTCACTTACATCAGGTACTCTTTCCTCTTCAGACTTTCTGCCTGAATCCCTCTCTCCTCTATTTCTTCTGTCTCGAATGTACTGGCGACTTTCATTAGCCTACCTCGCCATTCATTATCGTATTGGAAACGAGGATCATTTTCTCTTCGGTAACCTACACTGTGTCTGTAATCTCTTCTGGGATTATCAGTGTATTGGTTATTTCGATCCTCACGATCACGCGGCTGTCCTCTATAACCACGGTTGAAATTAGCGTTGTTATTGTTATTGTTGTTATTACGACGATTGTTGTTGTAATTTTTGGCTCTATTTTGATATCTGTTCTGGTAATTCTTGTTAATTGTGTCAAATTGACGATTCCTTGCATAAGGTGTATTGTCTTTACGATAATCACGGAAATCTCTCCTTCTATCCGGTCCCTCATGATTTTGACGATTATTTGTTCGAAGATTTTCTGTAGTTTGTACAGTCTGACTGGTTCTGTCCACTGAAGTTACATTTACATCATGTGTGCTCCTATGTTTAGGTGAGGGTGCAAATTGTTCGTGACTGCTATCCAGTTTTCTAAGAACTTCGTCACATTTCATAAATGTATTTGCATCTGACGCTATGAGTAACCTTTGTACTTCCATAGGGTATTGTCTTCTGATGGTTTGGACAAGTTCTAATTCGGATAAAGGGGGTTCCAAACATTGCAATTTCGAAAGCTGACTTGCGAAGTAGGTAGCGTACGTAGTTGTTTGAGTACTAGCGTACCTCTTATTATACATTTCCGCTCTTATATTTTGCTGACGTTCCAAAGACCAATAAGTCTTAAGGAATGCTTCTTTAAATTCCTGATAATTGTGGAATGAGTATCTGAATGCCTTGAACCAGGTTAACGGGCTGTTCTCTAGGTATTTTTCGACAGTCCGTAACTCCCTGTCTGGTGTTACCATAGTTTCTCTCATGTATGACTCCAAGTTTCTCAGAAAATCTACCGGTGTAACGGAATTAGAATGATTGAATTTTGCCGGTCGACCTTCATGGCTTCTCAAATACACAATATTCTAGTACTGAGTTTGACCATAGTTCGGCGTGACATTAAAGTTAGGTGTCAGCCCATAATTCGGCGTTATGTTAGCATTCGGTGTCACAAATTGTGATGTTGTCCTAAATGGACAGTGTTTTCCATAGGAATATTCGGTTTCGCCATGTTAGTCGCAGTGTTTGTAGATGGTACACCCTCTCTATTAGGTTTTAATAGACGATTGATGCGTTTATCCATTTCGGCGTATTCTAACACTTTCTCAGGTTGCTTATTAATTATAGCATTCACCTGTGATTCTATCTGCTCAAATCTTCCTTCAATGCGATTATCGAATTCTTTCTGTTTCCCATCCTGTTCCTCAAGGTAAGCGTCTAATGTTTTTGTTACGTATTGGTTGGATCTGTGATTGTTCTCACGAGTTTCCTCTCGAATCGCTTCAATGTCTGTAGTTAAGTCCTGTTTTATTTTGCTGACTTCAGCCTCCACCTTCTCTACTTTGTTTGCTACACGTTTGGTATTCATGTGTACGGCAAATGCTATACCTCTAGTTAGTTTTAATCCAGAGTTAACTATAGCCACATCAGCTTTTAACACACCCACGTACGTGTTAACTTCTTCCATACGCTGTTCCACGGAGTTAATCCTAGAACTAACGATTTATTTTGCATTAGCGACTTCACTCCTGACTGATTCGATGTTATCGTTCATCTCCGTCTGAACGTCTTTGAGTTTTTGGTTTATCTCAGATCTATTTGTGCGTATCTCCTGTTTTATTCCCTCTAAGTGTGCGTGATATTCCGTGCGATAAGTTTCCATTTCTGCACGCAAATCATCACTAACCTTATTGATTGTGACAGTAATTTCGGCTTTAACATTGGCAATGTCCTCTCGCACTTCAACTACATTCTGTGCCATATCTGCCCTAATGTTATTGTTTAACAGTGCCATGTCAGCTCTAATATTGGTGTTCAACAGTGTCATATCAGCTCTAATATTTGTAGTAATGTTGTTACTAGATTGTAACAGAGTAGCTGTAGCATTGTTACTGTTCTCATTCATGTCTGCCCTAACAGTGTTTACATCAGCCCTTAAATTGTCACTGTTTTGTGTCACATCGGCCCTGACATTGTTTACATCTTCCCTGACAGTTTTTATGTTTTCATTAACATTATTAATATCTGCCCTTAAATTTTCATTATTTTGAGCAATGTCTGCCCTAACAGTACTTATGTTTTCAGTAACATTGTTTATATCAGTTCTGAGATCATTATTGTTACGTGTCAAATTGTCCATCGACACCTGCAGATTATGCAGTAGGGCAGGCAAGTTTGCCAACAACTCGGCTGTCTCTTGCGCAGACATAATATCTTCAACTGGAGAAATACGGGGAACTAACAACTTCATATGCCTTAAAAATGATTTGAGTTGGAAAACAGTAGAAAATCCATTCCTTCATAAATTTATTCGATGATAACAGCTGAACCTCTGGTAAAATTTGAATGACATCAAGACAACAACAAACTTACATTTACTCAAGACTAGGATAACTGCAAATCAAATCCTCAACTTATTATCATTAATACATATTACCTAGCCTCATGGTCTTAATTCTGGAATAAGAATGCCATGTAGCCTTCCAAAACACTAGTACGAAATCTCGATTCGTTACTAATCTGTTGGATTTGCTAACAACATAAAATCCTCACAAACAAACGAATCAAGGAGATCGAACACAAGTTTCGATGCAACCACGTTCGGCGCCAACGCACTATATGTGTCCGCTGGCCGAAGGTTTCGGGGAGCCACCAGTTTCAAATGACCCTTCCGAGACCCTCTTCCAGTTAACACACAAGTATAGGGGGCGATACATTCATAGGCTGGTGTAGGACAAAAGTCGGCATTCGGGGGTGTCGGGAATTAGTGAGGTTCGATCTTTAACCAGCTCAGAGGAAAGCATCGAAAACAAAACTAAACAAGAAAAGAGACGTAAGTCTCAGGTTAAAATTACAAATAAATTGTATTCAGAATAGATCCCTAGCCTAGCATGAGAGTTGCAAACGGCTAGTCCGATACTATTCGGCCCTGAAAAAAATATAAAAAAGTCCTAAACAAGATCTAAATTGCTCTCATGGTCCTAATACAAAATTCGACAAAATGAACAAGCTAAGAGAATGGCACGTAAGATCGGCCCTAAGCAATTACATCGAGATAACTTACGGGTGGATCAAACATCAAAAGAATTTATAGCAAAGCAATACATTTACTTGTTTACAAATACTAGAACATTTACATTTAGTAGCAAGGGGAAAATTTGTCCTATGCTATGATGGTGCCATCTCTAACATTTATCTTTAGAGTTAAGTGTTTAGCTAGTCCTAAATATCATTAATTAATAAACGAGATGCGTTTATTACTAAGAAAATCAAGCTATGTGCACAATGTTGCTGAAAAAAAATGCTAATACAGCACGAATGCATACAATAATTCAGCACTCCTATGGTTGTGCAATTGGCACTGCCTACGTACTCGATTTGTTACTGTTTGTAACAAACGGTCATAGTGTCAAAGTGTTATGAAAATAGAAAATATAGGAAAGCCTGCAAATGCGATAGTAATTAAACAATTACATCGACTCATATTGCTACTAATCTGATGTGTGTGCTTCAGTTATCGCATCACCAATTAGTGGTCGACTAATCATGTGAAAATGAATCAAAATGTATCTACAATAGCTTAACAATATCTAAGTGTTAACGTTTGGTCCAGAAAAATAGTTTATTTTTAATGTTTATAAATTTTATTTAGGTTCAGGGGGAATTTATAAGATTTGTTAGGTTTCAAAACCCTGTTTTGATTATTATTAGAGTTTCACACAATTATTTATTCCTGCCAGTATTGTTGTTCAGTTTATGGACCTTTAAAAGCGTTCAGTGTATTCTGGTAACGTTTGTATCCAACTTAAGCAAATAACTCAATAGTTCAATAGTTTACGAGACACCCTGTGTCTTCACCAATATTTCATCACACTTATTAGACATCCTATGTCTTCACCAATTATTTTACTCTCATTTCAGATCCATTGATCCAGGCGCCTTCGGTTTTGGTACGACTTTAATTAGTTCGTTATCACCGATATAATAACAATAACAATGTCGGAGGTAATCAATCATCCACCGTCACGACTCATATAATATTCTTAATTTACAAAAGTGTGGAATCCTAATTGATACACGTTTGAATTGCTGGTAATAAAGATTATGTGTACAGAATACACATCCTGACAACGCTTTAAATAAACATAAAGGTTTCTGATACAAGCTAACTGTGTGTGTGTGTGTGTGTGTGTACTCAGGGGCCGATAACCTAGATGTTAGACCCCTTAAAACAACAATTATCATCATCATCATAACTGTGTGTGTGCGTTTATAAAATAACCTCTTCCCTGAATAAATCGAACCTGCGTTCATTTGGTTACAAAATGCAATTTCATCCATTGCCTGTGTGGCTTCTTTTAAAGAAATAAACCTGTTTTCAAGTATTGTTCTGGCCAATAAATGTGAGTAACGGAACTCTGCATTCCACTTGTAATAATGTCAAGAATCTCACAGCCTTCTAAAACAGAATATTAATCCACTGCCTAGAATCGAGTGTGCTGTGTAGTGAACTTGGCTCGTAACCTTGGCCTCGATTTAACATTGTCAAACTAGTTTATTTGTCATCAGCCTGACAAAATAAAAGTTGATAATACTTGTTTTTAAATGATACGAATGAGCATTGAAAATCCAGCCTTCCTGGTTTCTATAAATGTTTAATGAACTATTAATTTCCACACGCGTCTTATAATTAGCTACCTGCATTGTGCACTAGATAAATGAAACCAATTAAACTAAGTCTACGGTTTTCCACTCTTACAATACGCTATAACTATTTGATCTGACTTACAGATTCAGCGTGACTTGGTTCGAGTCCCGCCATGAGATGTTGTATGCGGTCTCGTGTATGGCTTTAGGTTACCATTTCATTGTGTCTGGACGTCCTCCATCGCCAATTCCCCACGCATGATTTAGCAATCACATGCCATCGCGCGGTTGGAGTTGTATCTGAAGATCTGCTGGTTTATCATTATTGCGATGTTAGCGTTGGTAAAAATGTAGCACATAATTAAATAAAACTGTCGCGCACTGCAGCTAATATGCGGTAAAAATTTGCCCATTTTCACTCCGTCACTGGCTCTAGTTTCTGTCGCTTGTGCGACACTCACTCGTGTCTTGCACTGATATTAACACAAGAACATTTTAACAAAAAATAAATCAAAATCACTGCCCATCCGGCAAATAAAGATTGTACTTGTAGATTTTGTACAATTATAAAGTTAGTTAAATACACAGTTTATAGAACACTGAAACATGTGTGTGTGCGTGAGAATGAGACCATGCGGTCGCAAAGTTTTCTTCACACAAGTCCTTCATTTCACCTCGGATAGTAATAAAAATATTTCACAGATCTCGTAGTGGTGAATGTCTTCAATCGTTCAATTATTACACAATGCCATGATGGCTATCCATAAGAAAGTTATTCGCAGATTTTTCCTGCCACATGGTTTCCTTTCACTTGTGCTCCATCATGCACATGTTGTCTCTTCCACAGACGAATAGGAACTGGTGTTACCAAATATGGCGTGCTCTCAGTACATGAGCTGGCCGCGTAAATTGATCGTTTCTTCGATTTTCGAAGTATGTTGTACTTCAAATATGCAGAATTACTTAGTTATAATTATAGTAGATTTTTGGAATGTGAAAAATAAGTAAAAATATAATCATAAGCGATATTGCTTTAGCTTCTTCCCGCCGCTCGCAGGGTATGTTCAATTACATTTCAGCATAAGTTTTAGTCTCTGTTGCCTGAGCAAACATGCGTCAACGGGCGCAGTAACAATCGGCAGGATAACCGTTACGTCGAGTACACTGAACAACCTTGGCAGCGCAAGTAAGAGGAACGAAATTTTTATCGGCGCGACTATGGCAATAACAGAAATAGGTATCGAGAAAGTCCATATCAATCGAATAACAGGCCATACCAGGGATACAGTAGATACAAAAATTATAGAACCGAAGAGTTCCAACGTAACCGAAATCAGGAAAGTCTCAGAGGCGAGCAAGATAAGTCTAATAACAATAGACGAAGAAATTTGAAAGAGAGGAAAAAGGAGCAGGAAATTGAAGAAGTCACGCCAGGTACTAGTCGTCAGGGAAGTAAAGAGAGAAAAGGCCCTGACGAAGGAAAAAAACGCCAATTTCCAAAAACAGATAGAAACTTATGATTTAACACATCCATTTGTAATTACGATTAATGAGACATTTAACATCACAGATGAGGATTTGTTGTGTGAGGAAAAAGGTAGAGCTATAGGAAGACCCATCCAACTGCCTGTCATACAGATTCAAGTGGGGAGTCAAGAATGCACGGCTTTGGTTGATACTGGAGCTATGATCTCCATAATTAGTGAAGAATGCTTTGAGAGGCTTGAGAAGGATGATCGATTCGTAATTCTTCCCGCTTCTCCAATGGAGGTTAAAGGCATTTTCAAAGACAGATCTATGAAATTCAAAGTAGAGACTTTAATGAAATTTGAAATAAATAATAGAAAATATGAGAACATATTCGTCGTAATAAAAGATATAAACTTTGACTTGATCATTGGTATTGATTTCATCATAAAGGCAAGAGCCGTAATTGATATGGATCAGAGGATGATCAAATTCCAGGAAGATGCTATAGAAGAGATAGCAAAAGAAGAAAAATACAAAAAGGGAATTAATGAGGAGCTCCCTAGACAGGAAATCCTAGAGCACGTCGCCAATGAAGTCGAGCAAGAGAGGGAGCACTATGCATTCAAAGCCGAGGGATTTGAGGACGTAGAACAGGAATTCATGGATTTAATAGAGGAATATAAGGACAGTTTTGATGATAAGCCTGTTATTATAAAGGATTTTAAATACCAAATACGTCTCACTGATCAATAACCAAATCAAGCGAAACTTTACCCAATTCCACAAAAGTATTACGAGGAAGTCAAAGTTATAATAAAAAAAATGGAACGTGATGGAATTATTAAAAAGCAAGCATCCTCATTCTTGAATCCTGTTACTGTAGTTAAGAAGGCGAACGGGCAACTTTGATTATGTCTTGACGCGAGGAAAATAAACTCTAGAATTCTTTTAGAATCAGATCGTCTGCCGAAGATCAGGGAATTACTGAAGAAGTTCAAAGGGAAATCTTGCTTCAGTGTATTGGATCTCACGGCGTCATTTTATCAAGTGGAGTTAGAGGAAGACAGTCGTCAGTATACTGGTTTTCTGTTCGATCAGACCTGTTATGTCTTCGCTCGAGTCCCATTTGGTATGATAAATAGTGGGCCAGCGCTCATCAGAGCGTTAGATAGCAAGCCTTCTGACACTGTAAGGGAAAACGTCATATGTTATATCAATGACGTAATTATTTCGTCTGTCAATGCCCAGGAACATATGCTTCATCTCAGACAGCTATTTGATGATTTACGTAAGTCCAATATTAAATTAAATTTGGGTAAATGCTGGTTTATGCATGAATGTATTAATTTCTTGGGGCACACGATAGATCGGGATGGCTACCACATCAACACCAAGAAAATAGAGGAAATTACATGATTCCCAAGGCCTTTGAAAATCAAACAACTGAGCCAGTTCTTAGGGATGTGTCAGTTCCTAAGTAGTCACTGTCCGGGTTATTCTGTAACTATGCCTCCACTCTACGAAGTCCTTAAGAAGAACAATAGGTGGAAGTGAACGGACGAGACCAATAGAGCTCTTGAGGCAGCCAAGGACATGCTGAAAAATTGCATAAAACTAGAATATCCTGAGTTTGACAGAATATTCTACATTGAATCTGATGCAACCAGGATAGGCATTAGTGCAGTATTATATCAAAAGGACGATGATAGAAAGAAACATTATTTAGATTTCCAAAGTAGGAAACTGAAAGTTCATGAGCAGAACTCTTTTACTATTGAACTAGAAGTTCTAGCTTTCATTTCTGCCTTGCAGATTTGGAAGAAGATATTAATTGTATATCATATGGTTATCGTGACTGACCATAGAGCGCTTCAGTTTATGCTTAAATCTGATCTTCCCAGCGACAGGTTGACGAGGTGGACATTGTTTCTTCAACAGTTCAATGCCACCATCGTACACCGGCCTGGAAAGGATAACTTATTAGCAGAAGCCCTCTCAAGGAATCCTTCCAATAACATCCTGATACACGATGTACAGTTGGAGAGGGAACATGTGGCAACCCTTGAGAAACTAAAAAAGATCGCTTTGTCACAGAAGAGACATACCCCAACTAGGAACATGTACAGATTTTTAAAGGGTATATGGATGATTCTGATCCAAGCTACCGTCAGATGAGGAAGCGTTCTATGAGGTATCTCATTTGTGGAGATACTCTATGCAAATACATCGACAGGGAGAGGACGAAAGTACGAATTATAGTCCCTCCGAAGTAAACGACAAGTCTGATAT
The DNA here is from genome assembly GCA_946902985.2 of Meconema thalassinum. NCBI lineage: Eukaryota > Metazoa > Arthropoda > Insecta > Orthoptera > Tettigoniidae > Meconema > Meconema thalassinum. The sequence goes on from OX336389.2 coordinate 446,362,863, forward strand.
GGTTAGCTCATATCACCACTGGCCATGGCGGTGTGGATAAAACGTACAGATCACTGCTGGAAACGTTTACATGGACCAGGATGCGAGCATCCATAGCGGACATTATCAAAACATGCCAGGAGTGTCAACGAGTGAAATACCCGTCAGCTTTGTCTAAGGAAGAACCCCGGGCTATTAGTCCTTCCACGCAGGGAGAGCTGATGGCGTGCGACCTGTTCTGGACCAGTCCGAAGGGGCTAGGGGAAACCAATTTATCCTAGTCACTGTCGATGTATTCTCGAAGTACGTAACCCGTGATCCTATCCAGAAAGCCACATCTGCACTAGTCCTTAGTCGGCTCGAGAATAACGTTTTTCCCAAGGATGGGATTCCTGAAACAATTTTGTCTGACCATGGAACACAATTCACCTCACAGGAGTTTGAAACAGCTATGGATCGTTTAGGAGTTAAGCATGTATTTTCAAGTATACGCTACCCCGAATCGAACGTCTCGGAACGTATAATGGGAGAGATTTCAAAATACGCTCGCATATACTGCCCGGAAGATCATGCGAGCTGGATGTGGTATGTATCGCTCATGGAAGAGTGTCTGAATTTGACCATCCATGAGAGTATAGCTGATGTGCCTATGCCTGTTCATCAAAACACAAAACCCGTTAGAGCGTGGAAGGAAGTAACGAACTATATTCCTGATGATGTTCAACCCACTAGGGAGGAAAGAATTCACGCTGTACGTGAAACCTTATGGACGCAGACGAGAAACTGCAGAAGCGAGTCAGACACAAGCGCTATCACCCTCCATTTCGAAGGAATGACTTAATTTTAATCAGGAAACCTACAAAGGCAGACGTAGCGAAGAAGTTATACACGAAATTCTTATTTACTTTCTACGGCCCCTACCGCATATCTCGTGTATTCGGAAACAACTGTTATGAAATTACTAATTTTATGGAACGGAAATCATTGGTCGTTTCAACGCAAAGAATATACGGAAGTATTACAAGAAGATTGTATGATCACACATGAGAATAAGCTGCATGGCATAAGATTGCATTGTGACGTATACATAAAAGCATGTTTCTCTTTTATGTAAGATGTCAAGGAGAAATATGTACAGTTATTCTCATGCTCGAATTGTTGTACATTGCAGCGCGAGATTTGTTTGAAACGCAGCACGGCGTTTGGCAAGCGGGGACAGTCATAGCAGCTGGACGAGGTACCACTATGCTATTTCCGAACCATGCCGAAGACGACCGAAGCTTACTTCCAGCTCTGACGTCATGAACATATGATTTGTATTGATCCACAGTATTGATTGACTAACAAGAGGTTATTTCACGGATTGGAAGAAGAAGGAGACCTTCATTTATGCTTTTTAGAATTATATAAGATGTCTTAATACAGTATGATGTTTATGAAGAGATATTTTCATCTATAAATTTTGTGAAATATGTAAGCCATCTTGTCATGCACTAATGACATGGATTTACGATCTACGCAGTACGAGAGAGGGGGTAGATTGCCCTTCGTGAAACTGTCGACTGTTAGAGGAGATTACAACGTGTCTCTGAATCAGACAGTGTGTCTCGCTTTCATACTAAATGTAAGCATCACAATACGTATCGAATGTGCAAGTCCATTTCACACGTGCGCGAGGGCTTGAACTTTTACGCAGAGTACAGTGTCGAAGAACTCGGACGTTTTTTCACTAAAGAGTGATTACTTATAACACTATGAGACATGTATCTTGTGATATCCATACAAGCGAATACTACTGACGTTCACGTATGAATTCAGGCATGCTTTGTGTAACAAGCAACATTCACATTTGAGCGTATGGTAATACACGCAGTTAAACATTGGTTTTGGAACAGTGCATTATATACGGACATAAGCATAAATATGCAACACCGTTTGATGAACATTGTATTTAATTCGTCTTGTTTTCACGACATGTTTGGTAATCAGGAATAGTTCAAAAGTGTTGTAATTCTGTAACAATGGCAGGCTAGACACTATGGACATGAATACTGCGGTGTGAGCGGCACAATGAACATTTCTGATGGACGAACACTGCCATTTTCTAACATGGAATTGAGTGTCATAGTAACAGCTGACATCGGCCCAGCATGTATGCACTCAGTGAAATTATTGCACTAAGATGTAACTTTCGTTTCCGTTGAAAGCGGATTACTAGGCCTACGGTATGACGAGCGCTTTTCCTGCAATGGTATGGACTATTCGTGGAGTGACAGTAGCAGCCGGTGTTATACAGATGACCATCTGGAACCAGTGCGTTGGAGTCTGGGGACCTGGGGATCGATCTTCTCGGTCCAGGAGGATCCAGGACAATTCTATGTGGGGAGGGGAAATGATGTGGGAGGCATATCATTGCTTTCTATTCCATCTACGACGGGCGAGAATGTACAGAACGTCAAGCTCTATTACTAGTAGTAACGCATAGACATTTTAATGTTTTATTTGCTGTCATTTTTCTTTTTATTAGCATAGTCGTTGGGTATAATTTAGGCAAGACGTTCTACTCAAGTCTGATTCTATTCTCGACTGGATTTAGATTCCAATAAGGGATGCATCCTTGTTTCAGTGTGTTTTTACACGTTTAAAATTAACATCTAGTAATTTATATGGGAACTTCTTTATCGTAGAGAAGAGAATCGTGATAGGAGAATATTTTATTAATTCGTCGTAATTTTGGGTTGTGCTGTGAACACTTATCCTTGTCTATTAATGACACGATTTTCGCACTCTCATGTATCGGTAGGTCTACATTCATAGAGATCTCCGTGATTGTTTTTCGCTGGAGGGTTGTCTTCTGAACATTTACTACGATTTTATAGAAGTTTTTGAGTTTACTGAAAGCACACCTTTTGTGATATTAGGATCTTTTGCTTTTGCTAGGCGATATTTCTTGTTCTAGTGGACAATAGAAATAGTAAAGTTTTCTAATCGACTATTTCGGTGCTAATCGTTATGATCACCTTGGTCGATGGTGTAGGAACCTTATATATTTTCTAGAATCCATTCGAGTAGGATTATTTCCGATTTTTCTTGATGAATCTTGATTCTTTATTGAATTTCATGATTTTGACACACTATTGTCACATACTATAGAGATTTTTAAAATCCATTCTTAATAGTATTTTCAGGCATTCTGAACGCATAGTCTAGTGACTGATAGTATTCTGAGGAACATTCATATTTTTATCAACGAAAATCCCAGATTAATAAATGTGGAGGAACATCTTTCACTGGATGTGTGATTATTATAAAACTAATGTATAGCATAATTAATAATTCTAATGATGATTTAGAGAAATCAGTGATAACTTTTTGCAACATTCTATATGAATTGTTACGATTCGGTATAATTCCGGTAACACAAATCCCTTTGCAAACTGTAACTATAAATTATATTAGCAATGAAATTCGTCGTTCACCAGTGTGGGTAATTAGAAATAACAAGCATATGAATAATGAAGTTTATTTTGGTAATAAATGTTCAGTGGAGTAGATTTATAAATGGATAAGACCTATTGGATGCACCATTAAAGTATGTTATAATTAAATGAATATGATGTGGTATTAATGAAATCCAGTTATGAATGGAATATATATATATATATATATATACAAGTGTGACATATGCTGAATAAAGCATCACTGCAGCAGGATTAATGGCGATAGTGTGTTATCTAGAAGCATGCATTTCAAAGCATGAATATTAATGATTTGATTAAAGGATTTTCATTATCTTATTTTTTTAAATTACCACTATGCTTACAAAGTTACGTAATCTTCCCTTCTTGTTGATTTGAAGATTGTAGTTGATATTAATTGAATTTTCCACTTATATATGCAAAAGTTATTGGGTCTGAGAGACGCCAATTAAACACTAAATTTGTTATAAAACCACAACGTAAAGTACACTCATGGAGGGTGTTTGAATCATCAAGTCTATTCATACAACACTCATAGACGTGTTATTATACTAATGTATATGTGTATAGAAATTTAATTAAGGGTTGTTATTTGTATATAGGTAAAAATACCTTTTGGATCTGAAACCGTCTGCTATTCGATCCAGCAAAAATATTTTGGATCATTTACGAATGGGTCTCTGGAATCCATTGTTATGTATAATATTTGTGATTTTGATCGAGATGCAGTTTTCCCAGTGATGACTGTGGGCCGTATTCTTTTGTTTCAATCTTGACATTTTGTTAGGATGTTCTTCTTTTTTCTCAGACTTTGATCTGAGGACATAGTACCTCTTGCTATGTCAGTTTCTTGAATAAATATTCTTCAGTTCATTTTAATTATACGATTGTGATGATTTATAGAAAAGAGCAGAGGTCACGTTAAGACAGCCATTGTTGGGTATTCCAAGATGTTCCTAACGCCTGAGATTACGTCTTTCGTAAATCTCGTGTTCTCTTGAGCTGTTTTTTTATTAGCCGTGGTTTTTTCTTAACGTTTCCTGGTTAGATTAACCTGTGCCCTATTATCCTGTCACTTGTTGGTAGTATCTATTTTTTAGCCGGGATTTTCCAGGTTCTACGATCCAGTGATCTTCGTGGGATTTCAACAAGCTGATGATAGGTAATTTCGGGTAAAGTACTGTACCTGATATCCGGATAGTAGGCTGTCAGATATCCGCCCCCTCAATCGGATTGCCAATAATCAAACGCACCGGCACAGCTACATCAATGAAAATGGCACTGACAGATACTATCGAGATTAGAGCACAATAGTTAACAAGAAATTATTGTGGAACACACCAAAATATACGGGGGTTCATACTTACCTTTACTTACCTCTTAAATTTATCTCGGGGACTGGGTTGTCATCTGGATCACTTAAAAGTATGCCCACACAATAACCTCCACCATGATATTTAAAATGAACCAGAACGGAGACGAGAAACTTTAAACTGCACAATAATTTATTTCACAAAAAGAATGATTTAAAAAAAAATAAACAACAAAATCCACGTGGCAATCAGAAGCCATCGACCACATAACCATGTCCTCCTGTAGGACCTGTATTCTCTACATATAATGTTTCAGCTTTCTCAAGCTCATAGCAACGTAAAAATAATAATGCATATGGAATGGAAACGGGATTTGGGATGAGACACATATATCAATTGTTTTGCGTGTTTATATACTTCACATTTTATTTATAGCCACAAGGCTATTATGGAACGTCCTTGGCCTCAGTAACACAGTTGCCCGGGCCAGCTGCAATGCACCTGCATTGTCAAAGCGGACTCCCTTTCGTTCAACCCTAGCATAAGCGTGTTACCTCATAGCTTGGCTCTCCCTTTCAAATACGTAAATGTTCACATCTCAACTGAAATATTATCACGCAAATGTCTTACATGCTTCATTCAAACACCAGTGGATTACTCCAACAATCCCAAATCATGATTAATTGTTTAAACCACTTGCTTAATTAGCGTTGTTTAGAGTATAAAAACAAAACTCTAAATGTCAATAACAAAAGTTCATTAATTATTTATAACAATAATAAATTGTTTATAACAATGTCAAATGACCATTGAAAATTTTATACACGCCTGTATTAATCACTATCATTTCAAATTATTTAACAAAGATATTTACAAAATTATTTTACAATATTATATTGTTCATATTATTTATACAAGAAATACATTGAACCACACGTTTATCCGGTTGATAATTACTCAAATCGTGATGATATAATCGACCAATGAAGGTTAGTTATATTTAACTGTCAAATTCAGGTTTAATAAGGTTTAATAATAATTATTAATATTTGTGACGGTAACCTCCATTCAAAATCTTCCTCTCAAATTATTTAACACTCTTGTTAATTTTAACAGTATCTTCATATGAATAATCTTTCAAAGAACCAGAACAACATTCAGCGGGAAAATACTTCGCTTATAACGCACAAAATTGCACAAAAATTGGCCCAAAATTCATCATATATCTTCATATATATGGCATAAAAATCTTCCAAACTACACACAAAAATCCTCCACTATAAATTCATCAACTTCATTAATTATTGTGGGAACCTCCTTCATTATTCAAGGGCATTATTCAACAGCGACTTTTACACGTCCACTGAACTAACGATTATACATCCATTGTTCCTCTTTAAAAATTCTTATATTCATCAATTGTAATAATGACTGTTATTATTTAACCTTCGTGGGTTTCATTCATGAATCGATATGAAGTAAAAATTTGCCAATCACAAATAAATTTAATAGCAAATACGATTAGACACTCCTGCCTGGTCTATCAAAATTGAGATTAACATCTTCAAAGTAACGCAGTATAAAAATACTATCTTCAAACAAAGTTCATCTAAACTGCAAAATAGTCGAATAGAATACAATTAGATTGTGGAATGCAAACATTATTGTTCCAATCTAGAATTAAGAAAAACTCCTATCAAATGTTCATTACTATAGTGTATTCAATAAATTGTAATTAACGTTCATGTTTCATAAAATTGTCTATAATGCAATGATAAATGTCTATGTTGCAATCATGTTCATAAGACGACTAGTATTTCAAAGATCGTCGATATCGTAATAGATTTTAACGCTCTAAAATCTTTTAATTATTCTTCTTTCTTGAGGATGACAGAAAATTGGTCAAAGTAATTTACTGAATAGAATTACTTTAATAAAATGACACGCTGTCTGAATTCAAATCTGCCATAGCAAATCGTTAACTTAACAGTCAAATCGTGACTACAAAAATAGGCAAATTACTGAAAGAATTTAATATCAGTCTCAACTGATCCAAAATTATTAAGTATGCCAATGACATAGCAACGTCTCAAAAATCGAAGAAAAAGGCATAAATCATCGAAGTGTACTGAGTACAAAAATATCAATCAAGAAAATGGGGCAAAAGATAGGACAGAAAATATGGGAAGAATGGTTGCTCAGATATCGCTACAAGACTCAAATAATACAAGAAACGTTCACGACTACCTTATCTGTTGATTGAAGTTCCAGAGGAAAGTTTTCAAAGAAAACTGCTGTTGGTTCCATTTCACCAGCGTAAAGATGTGCTCCAACCTCGAACCTGGAATCAGCGTCCTCGGAGAATCGAACTGCTTCCTCCTCCGAAATTGCACTGCTCCGTGGATACGAAAAACATCCTTCCGGCAAAACTCTTCTTTGTGCGCCGGGACAACCCTGGCCTCTCTTGAAAGTTCCCTGAAGTTCTTGCAGGAATTCGCCATGAAGTTTATTGTAGTTATTTCCGCAGAAATATTCATAGTTGTGAAGTATGAAAATATTTCCACTGTTATCTGGTATAATTCAGCGATGGATTCACGATGCATGAGTGTAGTTGGATGTTCACTACATGCTCGCTTTTGTAGAAAGACGATTAACGAAGTTCCATGCTGTTACTTTACTCCAACGATATATGTCCCAATTGCATTAAAGCCTTAGCCTTCCATCTCAACTACTGTTATAATCATCGAAAGCACTGCAAGATTATAATGTTCCATAGTCGAATGTATCGTTGTAATAGCAAACGTATTCTCCAATATCACTGTTGCACTCCACGTATCAGCCGTAGTGTATAATGTGGAATTTTAAAAGTGTTTCTCATGTGGCGAGAAAATCACTTTTGTAGAAAGACGATTAACGAAGTTCCATGCTGTTACTTTTGCATGGGACTCATTGTTACAAATTTTGAGAAGACATCCACGGTAACCAACAGATACTGATTACCCTGATATCCCTTCGGACAAGGACCAAATATGTCTGTCGCCATGAGTTCATTCGGTTTAGAGGGAATCATCGCCTTAGGTTTTCCTTTTAATAGAGCGGAAGCATACTTTGCTCTTTGACATTTATCACATGAACGAATGACATTAGCAATGCTGGAACACATGTTAGTCCAAATAAACCTCTCTTTAAGAGTATCAAGAGTTTTATCTAAACCCGCATGTCCAGTTGCGTGATGAGCTACCCACACTAAATTGACAACAAGTTTAGGTGGCACGACTATTCGAAGCTTTGTATGCGCAGAGTCAGCATACTTACATACGATGTCTCCACTCAAGACAAAGTGTCGTGAATCTCTCTGTGTAGCTGCATAGTCAACATCAGTATTGTCCATGTAACCCTTAAGAAACCTGTACATTTTCCTGATTGGAGCGTGTCTCTTCTGTGTCACACCGATTCGGGCTAACCTCCTAACGGTCTCTTGATCTTGCTGCTCCAATTGTACATGGTGTATCTGCACATTTTTGATAGGGTTACGTGATAAAGCATCAGCCAGTAAGTTATCTCTCCCAGGCTGATGGACGATAGTGACATTAAACTGTTGGGTGAACAAAGCCCAACGTGTCAATCTATCACTAGACATGTCAGTTTGCAGCATAAACTGAAGTGCTTTGTGATCTGTTATAATGATAACCTTATGTCCCAGCAACATTTTTTTCCAAGCTTGCAAAGCTGTTACAAAAGCTAACGCTTCTAGTTCTGTCGTAAAGTAGTTTTCCTCGTGTTTCTTTAACTTCCGACTAGTGAACGCAATGTAGTGCTTGTTGCCTGCCTCGTCTTTTTGGTATAAGACTGCACTAATGCCTATTCTTGATGCATCAGACTCTATATAGAACACCTTCTCAAAGTCTGGGTACTCCAGTTTGACGTTGTTTCTGAGCATCTCCTTTGCTTTCTCAAAAGCCTCATCTGCTGCGGTAGTCCATTTCCATCTATTATTTTTCTTGAGTAAATCATACAGAGGAGCAATAATTTCCAAGTATCTCGGACAGTGGCTGCTAATGAATTGGCAAGCGCCTACAAATTCTCTGACTTGTTTCACCTTAGTTGGCTTTGGGAATCTAGTGATTGCATCTACTTTCTGCATGTTTGGATGATATCCATCTTTATCAATGGTATGCTCCAAGTAATTGATCTCCATCTTCAAGAATTGACATTTTCCAAAATTGACCTTGATATTGGCCTCCCTTAAATTTTCAAACAACTTTCTCAAGTGCACTAAATGTTCTTCGGCGTTGGGTGAAGATACAATTAAATCGTCAATGTAGCAGATTACATTCTCCTTTACTTCGTCAGTGAGCTTGTTATCAAGTGCTCGAATGAGTGCTGGTCCACTGTTGACCATTCCAAAAGGCATTCTCACAAAGACCCATGACGTCTGGTCAAATAGGAATCCAGTGTACTGCATACTTTCTTCCTCCAGTTGAACTTGGTAAAACGAAGATGGCAGGTCAAGAACACTGAAACATGCTCTCCCTTTGAACTTTCTAAGCAGATCTCTGATCTTAGGTGGTCGGTCATTTTCTGGAAGAATCTTCAAGTTGATGGTCCGAGCATCGAGACAAAGACGTATCTGACCATTACTTTTCTTCACCACAGTGATGGGGTTTATGTAAGACGACGCCTGTTTTTTAATAATCCCGTCTACCTCCATTTTTCTGATCAACCCTCGTACTTCTTGATAGTATTTCTCAGGTATGGGGTATATTCTCTTTTGGTAAGGGGTTTCATCGGTCAGCCTTATCTTATACTTATAGTCTTTAATCAATCCAGGTTTTTCATCAAAAATATCTTGGAATTCCTTTATCAAATCTTCAAATTCCCCCTGAATTTCTTCAAATCCTTCAGTTTTTCTACTGGGTATTTCTGTTATATTCTCTACGTCGTTAATAATGGTATTTAAAATTTCTTCCCTAAGGTCTATCTCCAGACTGTTTTTCACGTCCTGTTCTTCGATCTCTTCTGTGATCATGTACCCATCATTAAAGCTAATACTTCTATTCTTCATATCAATAATGGCTCCAACTTTCGATATAAAATCGATTCCTAGCACAATATCGAAATGGATCTTGTTAACCACAATAAAGATCTGTTCATAATTCCTTCCATTAATTTCAAAGTTCAACAGCACTTGGATCTTGCATTTCACTGCCTTGTCTTGGAAAATTCCTCTCACTTTGACGGTAGAAACTGGTAAAACTGTCATGTTTTCTCCTTTTAGCAGACTTTGATAGCATTCATCAGAAATGATAGAAATAATTGCACCAGTATCCATAAGAGCTTTATACTGTTGGCCATCTATCAGTACAGAAATAATAGGTAATGCACATGGTCTTTCCTCTTTGACGATTCCCCTCTCTTCTAATAAATCCTCATCAGTTACTTCGTAAATTTCGTTAATGGTAATCAGGTGTGGTGTGGCAATGTATTCATGGTTTCTCACTGTCGTTGAGAAATCGGCGTTTTTTTTTTGTGTTACCTATCTCAAAGTTCCCCTGCTGACTTGTAGAAGGACCAGGATCGATCACTACATCCTGTCTTTTCTTTTGATTTTCAGCTTCCTTTTCTTGTAATTCCTTCAGATACTGCTGACTTTCTTTCTCTCTTTCTTGATACTTGTCGGGTGTCATAACCTGACCTTGAGAATTCTGATTCTGATTCTGGTACTGGTTATTTCTGTTATAATTTCGATTATAACCATTGTTGTAGTATCTACCTCTTCCGTTGTTGTAATTCCCTCTATTATTATTCCAGCCTCGTCTTTGCTGATATGGACGGTAACCTTGGGATCTGTGGTTGCGGAAATAATTATTCCTGTGAGGACCTACATTTTCAGTTTTTCCTTCCTCAGGCTTATCAGTTTGCTGCACTTGATCCATGTAGACCGTATTAACGTCTTTGAATTCGTGCCTCTGACCTTTTTGTACCAAATTTGGCATTGGACTCGTGTAGTCAAGCCTTCTCAACAATTCGTCCATACTTGTCAAATCTCTAATGTTTGACGATATGATCAGTCTCCTTACCTCCACAGGCAGCATACGTGAAATCGCATCTATCAACTGCTCTGTTGACAATGGGGGTTGCAAAAATCTCAAGCGTGATAGTTGACTCGTGAAGAAATCAGCGTACCGTGTTGGAAGAGTACCTGAATACTTCCTCGAGTATACTTCAGCTCTTAGCGAATTCTGAGCTTCTATTGACCAGAATCGTTTAATCAGTGCCTCTGCAAATTCGTCAAAATTGCTGAAAGTGTACCGAAATGCTCTAAACCATTCAAGGGGTCCTCCAGCTAGAAATCTTTGTACGATTCTCATCTCTCTCTCTCTAGGAATGTGGGCTTCTATGAAGTAGTCTTTAAGATTCCTGATATATTCGATCGGTGTGAGACTATCAGTGTTGCTAAATTTTTGAGGTTTGTCTTCAAAATTCCGGATGACTGTCACATTTCTCGGATATGAATCCATATAATTCCTCCCACTATCACGATACTTCCATTCGGGTTCAATATTCCGATCCTCTTCTTCTTCCCTGAATCTGGATATACGTTCCTCAGGACTAATATCTCTCTCTTCTGTAGTAAGGTTACCTCTTCTCACGTAATTTCTCTCCTCTTCACCAGTCAATCCTTCGGTATCCTTGTCTGTGATTTCCGTGATGACTTTCCTAATCAACTCTTCCTTATAGGTTTCCATCATGCTAGCTTCTCCTAGTTTCAAATTCTGCAGCTTGCTCGTAGTTTCATTAACATCAGAGAAAACCTTATGAATTTGTTCCTTTAAAGTTTGCACATCCTGACCTATCTGTGTTCTATCCTCTACCTGCTTTTCGGATAGCGAATCCATCCTTACATTCAAGTCTTTCCAAATCTGAACTACTTCGTTATTAATGTCTACTTGTGTACTGGCAAGTTTTCTTTCAATTCGTTCCTGAATCTGTTCTACATGTTCCCCACTTGACCTGTTCCATTCATCTTTCCACACTGTTACATTTGCAGTTAACATTTCTGCAATATCTACTTCGATGTCCTCCTTAAGTAAACGATTGTGATCTAATACTTGGGTTCTCATGACCTCTACATCGTATTTTAAACCAGCTAAAGAAGCTGTTGTCCTGACAGACTCGTCAACTAACCGAGTTGTTAATGCACTAATGTTACGAGTAAAAAGTGTTTTTGAAGTTTCAATTTCCTCCCTAACTTTGTTAACATCAGTCTGAACTTTAGCAATGTCTACAAAAACAGTATTGACTTCTACTTGTATTTTATTGATATCGCTTTGCATATCGTTAACATCTGAATGAATATTATTGATGTCAACTTGAACATTTGACACATCAGTTCGAACATTACTAACCTCTCTTTGAACTTCTTCTACTTTATCCTGTACAGTAGCAACGTCATTCCTAACAACAATTACTTCAGCTCTAGCACATGAAATATCACCCCGGACATTAGCAACATCAAGATTCAACATGGTAAGATCTTTTTGTACCTTAGACACATCATTTTTAACCTCAGACACATCTTTATGCACATTGGACACGTCTGTGCGCATGTCAGTTACAGCATTCTCGATTCCCTGGGTACTGATCTGTAAACGCGACATATCATTTTCTAGGTTTGCAGAACTGGTCTGAAGAACTTTCAAACTTTCATCCAGCCTAATAGACATATTAGCTGACAAACTACTAGAATTCTCCTCCATTCGACTAGTATTCCTAGATTCCATCTCCTCCATTCGACTAGTACTCCTAGCTTCCATTTCCCTCACACTTTCATTCATGCTAGCTTTCAAGTTAGCAGACATCTCCTCTAACATCATTTTCAGACTTTCATCTGCCATTTCAATAATATTTCAATAATAAACTGCTTTAGGGACATACATCAAACAGAGCAAAATAACAACATCTGAGCAACATTTTTCACCATATATAAATTTGAGCAATTTTCTGTCTTAAATCTAACTTATAATTAACCTTCGTAGACACTTCATGTTGAAATAAACTCAAGCACATGTTCAAGTTTCTTTGGTTCATTTTAAAATATCCTAACACAAATAATTTACATTTATAATCCAAATAATTTAAATTTATCTTTAATATGACTATACATGTCATAAGCCGGTCAAATAAAATAAGATTCCAGATCATAGGCGATTTTTCTAAGTTTCCAGCCTATTTAACCTCTCTCAAGTTGTATAAGATCTGATCTTTTCTGAGTGTGATTTTCCTAATACAACACAACATTTTTTTCCTATATAATCACACTCTCAAATTCTACAATTGGCTAAGACATCTAACAAAGAATCAACCTCTTTATTTGAGTCTTCACAATCCCTTTGACATCGATAACTTGGTAATCCAATGTTATTCGAACACTCCACAAAAATTGCGGTGTCAATTCTACTGCAATAACTTGGTAATCCAATGTTTTGCTAATCGTGCCAATCGAGACTATCGAGCCCCACACGTTGATTGCGCCAATCCTACTTGGTAATCCAGTTTTGTAGAACAATCTCCACGTTTTAGGGTCGCCAATCCTACTGTACACGATATCCGGATAGTAGGCTGTCAGATATCCGCCCCCTCAATCGGATTGCCAATAATCAAACGCACCGGCACAGCTACATCAATGAAAATGGCACTGACAGATACTATCGAGATTAGAGCACAATAGTTAACAAAAAATTATTGTGGAACACACCAAAATATACGGGGGTTCATACTTACCTTTACTTACCTCTTAAATTTATCTCGGGGACTGGGTTGTCATCTGGATCACTTAAAAGTATGCCCACACAATAACCTCCACCATGATATTTAAAATGAACCAGAACGGAGACGAGAAACTTTAAACTGCACAATAATTTATTTCACAAAAAGAATGATTTAAAAAAAAAATAAACAACAAAATCCACGTGGCAATCAGAAGCCATCGACCACATAACCATGTCCTCCTGTAGGACCTGTATTCTCTACATATAATGTTTCAGCTTTCTCAAGCTCATAGCAACGTAAAAATAATAATGCATATGGAATGGAAACGGGATTTGGGATGAGACACATATATCAATTGTTTTGCGTGTTTATATACTTCACATTTTATTTATAGCCACAAGGCTATTATGGAACGTCCTTGGCCTCAGTAACACAGTTGTCCGGGCCAGCTGCAATGCACCTGCATTGTCAAAGCGGACTCCCTTTCGTTCAACCCTAGCATAAGCGTGTTACCTCATAGCTTGGCTCTCCCTTTCAAATACGTAAATGTTCACATCTCAACTGAAATATTATCACGCAAATGTCTTACATGCTTCATTCAAACACCAGTGGATTACTCCAACAATCCCAAATCATGATTAATTGTTTAAACCACTTGCTTAATTAGCGTTGTTTAGAGTATAAAAACAAAACTCTAAATGTTAATAACAAAAGTTCATTAATTATTTATAACAATAATAAATTGTTTATAACAATGTCAAATGACCATTGAAAATTTTATACACGCCTGTATTAATCACTATCATTTCAAATTATTTAACAAAGATATTTACAAAATTATTTTACAATATTATATTGTTCATATTATTTATACAAGAAATACATTGAACCACACGTTTATCCGGTTGATAATTACTCAAATCGTGATGATATAATCGACCAATGAAGGTTAGTTATATTTAACTGTCAAATTCAGGTTTAATAAGGTTTAATAATAATTATTAATATTTGTGACGGTAACCTCCATTCAAAATCTTCCTCTCAAATTATTTAACACTCTTGTTAATTTTAACAGTATCTTCATATGAATAATCTTTCAAAGAACCAGAACAACATTCAGCGGGAAAATACTTCGCTTATAACGCACAAAATTGCACAAAAATTGGCCCAAAATTCATCATATATCTTCATATATATGGCATAAAAATCTTCCAAACTACACACAAAAATCCTCCACTATAAATTCATCAACTTCATTAATTATTGTGGGAACCTCCTTCATTATTCAAGGGCATTATTCAACAGCGACTTTTACACGTCCACTGAACTAACGATTATACATCCATTGTTCCTCTTTAAAAATTCTTATATTCATCAATTGTAATAATGACTGTTATTATTTAACCTTCGTGGGTTTCATTCATGAATCGATATGAAGTAAAAATTTGCCAATCACAAATAAATTTAATAGCAAATACGATTAGACACTCCTGCCTGGTCTATCAAAATTGAGATTAACATCTTCAAAGTAACGCAGTATAAAAATACTATCTTCAAACAAAGTTCATCTAAACTGCAAAATAGTCGAATAGAATACAATTAGATTGTGGAATGCAAACATTATTGTTCCAATCTAGAATTGAGAAAAACTCCTATCAAATGTTCATTACTATAGTGTATTCAATAAATTGTAATTAACGTTCATGTTTCATAAAATTGTCTATAATGCAATGATAAATGTCTATGTTGCAATCATGTTCATAAGACGAGTAGTATTTCAAAGATCGTCGATATCGTAATAGATTTTAACGCTCTAAAATCTTTTAATTATTCTTCTTTCTTGAGGATGACAGAAAATTGGTCAAAGTAATTTACTGAATAGAATTACTTTAATAAAATGACACGCTGTCTGAATTCAAATCTGCCATAGCAAATCGTTAACTTAACAGTCAAATCGTGACTACAAAAATAGGCAAATTACTGAAAGAATTTAATATCAGTCTCAACTGATCCAAAATTATTAAGTATGCCAATGACATAGCAACGTCTCAAAAATCGAAGAAAAAGGCATAAATCATCGAAGTGTACTGAGTACAAAAATATCAATCAAGAAAATGGGGCAAAAGATAGGACAGAAAATATGGGAAGAATGGTTGCTCAGATATCGCTACAAGACTCAAATAATACAAGAAACGTTCACGACTACCTTATCTGTTGATTGAAGTTCCAGAGGAAAGTTTTCAAAGAAAACTGCTGTTGGTTCCATTTCACCAGCGTAAAGATGTGCTCCAACCTCGAACCTGGAATCAGCGTCCTCGGAGAATCGAACTGCTTCCTCCTCCGAAATTGCACTGCTCCGTGGATACGAAAAACATCCTTCCGGCAAAACTCTTCTTTGTGCGCCGGGACAACCCTGGCCTCTCTTGAAAGTTCCCTGAAGTTCTTGCAGGAATTCGCCATGAAGTTTATTGTAGTTATTTCCGCAGAAATATTCATAGTTGTGAAGTATGAAAATATTTCCACTGTTATCTGGTATAATTCAGCGATGGATTCATGATGCATGAGTGTAGTTGGATGTTCACTACATGCTCGCTTTTGTAGAAAGACGATTAACGAAGTTCCATGCTGTTACTTTACTCCAACGATATATGTCCCAATTGCATTAAAGCCTTAGCCTTCCATCTCAACTACTGTTATAATCATCGAAAGCACTGCAAGATTATAATGTTCCATAGTCGAATGTATCGTTGTAATAGCAAACGTATTCTCCAATATCACTGTTGCACTCCACGTATCAGCCGTAGTGTATAATGTGGAATTTTAAAAGTGTTTCTCATGTGGCGAGAAAATCACTTTTGTTGGCAGCCTTAAAGTTCCAATATCTTTCGAAGTATAACTGTGAAATTGTTCAAATCTTCTACACACCTCAATGTTATACTGCCCAGTAGAATTATAATGCAGGCTGAAGTTAGCGCTTGATATCTTGACTGGTGGAAACGTTAATGTGATCGTTTCAACTTCACCTAGTTTCGAGCAGCGTAAAATGGAACTGCTCCGAGTTCGTTCGATGCGCCAGGCTTTAACCACGCTAAAGACAATTTACTTCACTGAATCACTTGAAAAATAACTATATATCACCAGAAATATATATGCGATCTGACATATGAGATCTGAGATTATGAGTTCTGAGAGCTCCTCTCTCCTGTGCACGACCTTTTATCAACTTCTTAAGGGGCGTATCCATCCCTTCCATAGCCTGTTGCTGCGTCATTGCTAGAAGTTTTAACTTTGGCTATACTTGACGGTTTTTCAAATTTCAAAAACTCAAAATTAATTTCTTCAAAATTCCAAATCAATGCCATAACTGAAAATAGATTTCCACAAATCTGCATGCCAAAAGTAATCAAATATCGTAGTTTCAGCAATCTCCGTCTTCCTTCCAAACTATCGTTCATTGGTTCGAGTCTCTCCTCCAATAGCGTAGCTTCTTCCTTAGCACAATACCTTGTTTCCTGCGACTGCGTCGTAAATCTAAGATCTTTCTCGAACAAAATCATGACGTCACCAAGAATCTCAGCTCAACCAGCCTGCTTGCCTCAAGTCTGCGTCATCCGTGCCTACGTCATGAATATCCACGTCACAACTATGACATCCATAACTTTACTCATATTTTCCAATACAGCCATCGTGGGCTCAATATAATTCAATTTCCGGGGGCAGTACGTAGAATGTTTTCTGTAACACTGATATGAACAGTGTGCGTTTTACTGAAAAGCTATCGGCAAATAGAGTTTCAAACTGTTTATGTGAATAGATTCAAATGTTACTAGACAGTTGGTAGTCCCGTGGACTCTGTAAATAAGCATGCTTATGGCTGCTAAGGCACACATTGCAAGTGGAAAAATTATGTACGTATAAGCCCGTAAATTAGTATGGCAGTTGCATGGAGTTGAACATTGAACATTATAAACGTGCATATAACTAAGTCTAAAAATCTAGACATTACAGTGTGCCAATTTTTAGTTTATTCCGTACACCTAATCAGAGACATTGAAACTCGGGTTCAAAAGACTTGAGATTTTTAAAACCCAGTTGGTAGCTGTGGTGACTCGTATAATGAGCAGTCATATCTACTCAATTATACATTGCACAAACAAACTTAGATGAAATCCATTTGTAGTTATGTACGTTACTTGCAGTTGAACATTGAACCTATCAGCTCGCATATAATTAATTTGGCAATATTGCCATGCACGTGTTGTTAAAAATTAATCTGAAACTTTATGAGCTGCAACAGTGCCAATTTTGGAAGAAATTCATTTATTTTAGCATGGATGTTACATGCAGTTAAACAATGAACCAATCAGGACGCGTACAATCATGTTGGCAGCACTACGATACATGGGCCCCTGAAAATTAATCTGAAATATGGTCTACTGTAGCCTATATGTGTGCCAAATTTGGAACAGTTCCCATGAATATCTTCTGAGATATCAAACTAATTTCAGTAGTTTGTAGCACTGACGTTATTTTCAAATATGATTTTGAGATGTTCTGGTAGAGATCACCATTCACACCAAATTTGGTTTCGATAGCTGCAGAATTTGATAGGGTGGGACACACGCACACAGAAGAACAGGCATACACACACACAGAATGACAGACAGACACTCACACATTTGATCTCACTAGTCTACATTTTCATAATTTTTTCAAAATATTAAAGGTAGGCTAAAAATGTTAGGTGACGGTAACGTAACTGTCTGTTCAGGTCACAAGTATGAAGATATGTGAACAGCAAATAGCATATGGAAAGAAGGGCTGTAGGTTTGTTGAAATGAATTAATGAATGCTGCGGAGCAGCACTGGTCTTCTAGTTAATACAGTATCAAACTCTGAGATGTACTGCATTGATAATATAAACCAACTGAGATACGTCACCATAACGTGTTCATTGTGAGATAGCTGACCTATTCATTTGACCTAGTAAATCTTTCAATTAAATTGACAATACTTAGAAATTAGAGTCCACCTCGTTGCGTAGTGTCTAACATTCTTGGCTGTTACCGCGGAGGCCCAGATTCGATTCCCGGCTCTGCCAAGGAATTTAATTCTGGTGTGAGGGCTGGAGCGGGGTACACTGAACCTCGTGAGACAAGAAGGAGAAGAGGTTGGTTCGATTCCCACCTCAGCCATCCAGGAAGTGGATTTCCATGGTTTCCCACTTCTACTCCTGGTGAATGCCTGGACGGTTCCTGAATTAAGGTCACGACTGCCTCCTTCCAAATCCTCATCTGAATTACGACACTCAATAATACAGCCATCACAGTAACACAGGTTATCAGACAAGTTCCACACACACCCAAGTACACGGGGCTACATGACCACGATGTCACAGAGCCCCTCAATGAATCAACAACAACAACAACAACAACAAACGAAATTAGAAACTAATCTTGGAGTTGAGCGGAGAGTCAGGCCCCTTGAGAATTATGTCAGGGGGGGAGAGAAAGTGCTTTGTAATTTGAGAGGGCAGAAAGCGCCTTGTCCCCTGGAATAGGTGCCTATGCTCTCTACGTACGTCTTAATGCTTGAACTACAGGATTTCCCCCCACTGCGTCATTTTTCTTAGGTTTGTCTGCCACGTGGCATAGTGGCTAGCACACTTGGCTGTCATCACGATGGCACGGGTTCGATTCCCGGCTCAGCCAAGAAATTTAATTCTAGTCTAAGGACTGGAACGTGGTACACTCAGCTTCGTGAGACAAATATGAGAAGAGGTTGGTTCGATTCTCACTTCTGCCATCCGGGAAGTCGTTTTCCGTGGTTTCCCACTTCTACTTCAGGCGAATGCCGGGACGGTTCCTAAATTAAGGCCATGGCCGCCTCCTTCCCAATCCTCAACTGAATTATAACTACACACATTAATACAGCTATCGCAATAACAAAGGTTATCAGACAAATTAAATACACACCCAAGTACACGGGGCTACATGACCACAATGTCTCAATGCCGCTAAATAAATCAACAAGACAAATATCTTAAGTTGACGTTAAGCAGGGTGAAGCCCTGAAGCGTAAGGAGACGTGTGACGTAACACGAAAGGGGTGGTAACTTTAGCACTTGCCTACTTTCGACCAGATTAAATTAATTCTACGTGTCGTTCTTGTGTGTGACATTACATGTGTGAACAGTTGGCGGTGGTGAGGGAATTAGACAGATTTCATCGTCCTCTTATGTAACATAATATGCCTGGAAGGACTGGGGAAACCCAAGACGCGACGGGTACCACGTGACCACATGTCCGCGAACGACTTTTTGAGTTTCTTACGGTGTTCCTAACAACACGTATAAATGATGACAGTGTCCACAATGACGTAAAGCTACACAAATTGACTATGACATCACGATATCGATTGGATATAGCTGGAAATCCCTTGGGAATCTCCATCTCTCATACAATGAGTGCGGAGAGTATTTATTCACATAAGAGTTTTTCATGAACGAAGGTTGACTGCACCGGATTCGATCACGCAACCTTGGTCACGGAAGATGAAAAACCCCTATTTAGAATTAATCCCGTCCTGTGGTTTGGCTTGGATTAGGTGGTTGGGACATCTTAGGTCATAACCTCCGTATATTTTGTGTGTGTTACTTTTATGATAAACTGTGTTATTGTAATAACTATGGGCGTGTGTGTAATTATTATGGTGGGTCGCTTGGGACTTGATATTAGGTATACCATCCTTGCTTTTGCCTGGAGTGAGTATATAAAAAGAAAACGAAGGAAACGACTCTCAGGATGGTCACTGTCAGCACCGGGATTTGAATGTCGGATCTCCAAACTGGAACTCCTCATTGCAGTCGTAAGGCGTGATTTACTTTGTAGAGAAACGCTACTGGGTGTGAGTACAAAATGAACACCACAATGCGATAGAATTCCAAAAGACCGAACCGTTGCCGGCAGACACTATTCATTAATTCTAATTAGGGGTTTTCATCTTCCGTGACCAAGGTTGCGTGATCGAATCCGGTGCAGTTAACCGGCATTTGAGGGCGTTTGAATGCGAGAGGTCAGTGCCAGCTTTACTGGCACGTAAAATATATCATTCAGGGCTAAATCTTGGTACTCGGACATCCCTGAAGCCACAGAAGTTTAAAAGGGCCGTAAAACACATAAGATTATTATTATTAATATTATTATAGGAGGTGTAAAGGTGCAGCGGTCTAGCTGCTTGCCTCTCACCGAGGTGGACCGGGTTCGATTCCCGGTCAATGATTGTGAGATTTTCAAAGCGAAATATCCCGTCCTGTGGTTTAGATTCCACGTAAAACGGAAATCTCATGGCTCATGATCGCGAAATTAACGGTCACGTAAAACAACTAACTCCTTTTTTATTATTATTATTATTATTATTATTATTATTATTATTATTATTATTATTATTATTATTATTATTATGCTTATTATTATTATTATTATTTTACATTTGGATTGAGTCTCTATGGACAGCGTATTAACAATCAATTTCATTTGTGTCTAGATCTTGTTTTTCTACCAGCCTTGACATCCTCCCAGTAGGCCTATTTCTTGAGTCCATCGATCAGTGCCTTCTTTCTTGCTTCTGGTAGAGACCATCTCCGTCCCCTGGGCTCAGATTCCACTTTAAAATTTTGATAGTTTTTAGCCATTTGTCAAAATTTTAACCAGTTGTGGATTTTCGTTTCTAGAATACCTATTTGCATCGGATTTTTCCCACATTCTTGGTACCATCTCCATTTCGTTGGTTTTGGCTTTGTGAAATTCCAGATTTTCTTAAATTAGTCAGTCGGCCATCAGTGTCACGGAAGATGTGCCCGTAGAACAGCAATCTTTCCTTTCTGATGGACGACATTATTATTATTATTATTAAAGTTTAGTTTTCGATCAATTTTACTGTATTCTGTGCAATTTAACAAACTATAACACAGTTATATTGTTGGTTTATTTTTATTTTACAGTACTTACAAATTCTGCAGCATCCGGTTCGGCACGAAATTTTCTAGCCTCGTAAAACATCCTCTTCAACTGAAGGTTGTTCCTTTACGTAGCGACGACAAGTTGCCAGTATAGGGTCTGGTCCTAGTTGGCACTCTTTTCGACAATGGCATTTCTTTGTTTGCTATGACCATGTAGCCTGCTCATCATCCAGGCCATCTTAATGTGCTGTCACTGTTTGTATGATTTCCGTCTGTGGGATGCAGTCTGCATCAACAAATAATCATAAACTTCATCATGAGAAGTAATTCAAACCAACGGTATTTTCACCTCAACATTAAGATTAAGATAAATATTTCACATCTGGGAAATGAAATATCCCTCGAGTTATTGAAAAATGTGAGTGATAGCACTAGGAATTGTGGAAAAATATAACACAAATAGGTTATAAGGTTATGATACAACCGGGAAGTAAGAATTACATCGATACGTAGAAACTTCGAGGTAAAGAAGTTCTTCTGAATCACAAATACACACATACAGCCATCACAATAATAGTGGTTATTAGTAGTGGGGTAGTGAGAGTTCTGCTCTGCCCCCTACTTTCATATAAACTTTGCCGATATCTCCCGAACGCATGGTCGGATTTTAACGAACGAGGTATTGTTGGCGTTGGGATGACGTTCTCTTGGCTATGAATGTGTGGTGTTTTTTTTTTGAAAAGTCTTGTTTTATTGGATTGGCGCTTTCTTGGAAACGGTGAATTTTGGAAAAAAGTTTGTTTGACGTTAATGAAAGGTGGGTATGCCCTTTACGTGGGCAGCAAGTTTCAAGAGTGTAGGAGGAGAAAAAATGATAGCCTACTTTCTCGCGAACATTGGCGATAATTGGCGAATGGATGGTTGGATTTTAAGGAATGAGGTATTGTTGGCGTTGGGATGACATGCTCTTGGCTAAGAATGTGTGTTGGTATTTTTTTTTGAAAATTCTTGGTTTTGGAATTTTGATTATTTTGGAAACGGTGAATGTTGGGAAAAAGTTTGTTTTACGATAATGAAAGGTGGGTATGCCCTGTAGGTGCGTAGCAAGTTTCAAGGGTGTAGGAGGAAAAAAATGATAGCCTACTTTCTCGTGAACATTGGCGATAATTGGCGAATGGATTGTTGGATTTTGACGAATGAGGTATTGTTGGCGTTGGGGTGACTTGCTCTTGGCTAAGAATGTGTGTTGGTATTTTAAAATATTATTTTTTTGAAAATTCTTGGTTTTGGATTTTTGATTATTTTGGAAACGGTGAATTTCGTGAAAAAGTTTGTTTGACGTTAATGAAAGGTGGGTATGCCCTCTAGGTGGGCAGCAAGTTTCAAGGGTGTATTCTAAAAGAAAATGAATTTTGAAAAATTCTGACTATTTTGGAAACGGTGAACTTGACGAAAAAAGTTTGTTTGTGATGAATGGTTGCTATTAACCCCCTCTACCGGCACTATAAATTTCAACTCGCTAGGTGAAAATCTTATGCACGTTTTGGTGGATTTTTAACCTAGGTTTTTAATCACATTGCTAGCATAGCGGTCTGCATGGTTAGCTGCCGCCTCCGGAGGTCCTGGGTTCGATACCCAGGCCATGCTGCGAAATTTGAAAAGTGGTGTGAGGACTGGAACGGAGGGGGGGGGGGGGATCTACTCAGCCTCGAGTGGTCAATTGAGTAGAGGAGGGTTCGATTCCCACCTCAGCCTACTTGAAGTGGCTTTCAATAGTTTTCCATTTTGTCTTTGGACAAATGCTGAGATGGTTCCTACTGTAAGGACACGGTCGCCTCCTTTCCATTTTTTATGGTTTTATGTGTTTCCATTATGTTTTTCCAGATATTTGAGGAAAGTGTGAAAAAAGAAAGAAAGAAATGAGATTTGAAATGACGTTGGATTGTTATGTCAAACACTTTTTTTTTTGCTAAACATACATACTGAGCCTAGCTGCATGCCTCTCACCAAGGCGGTCCGGGTTCGATTCCCGGTCAATGCATGTGAGATTTTTGAAGTGAAATGCCATGTCCTGTGGTTCGGATTCCACGTAAAAAGGAGGTCCCGTGGCTCATAATCACAAGATTCACGGTCACGTAAAACTACAATCTTCCTTCCTTCCTTCCTTCCTTCCTTCCTTCCTTCCTTCATACTGAGCCTTCCTACTATAGAAAAATAGTTTTGCTAACAGAAGTCACTGCGTGTTGGGAATGTTAGCATGAGAGAAACCTCAGCTTCTTATCGCAATAAGAATGTATGTATGTATGTAAGTACATGTGTGTGGGAAGCCTGCCTGCATACCTGCCTGCCTTTGCAACGTTGTCGTTGGGAAACAAAGTGAGATAGCGAGAGTAGCTGTTGCTAGATGTGATAACCTGATACTTTGCTCCAAGGTTTGTACGCTCTCAGGGGCATTGTTTTGAAAATGCTTATGTTGAAATTCTCATAGGCTGCACAGTGGCAAAGTCATGTTGGCCCACAGTTATGTGAACTGCCAATGTCAAGACTTTTCTGACTCAGTCAGTCATTAGTTGCAATGTGTGTTTTAATACAAGGTGAGAATTAACGTGTTGGCAAATTAATAGACACATTATATATGTGCCGAAACAGTGTATCATGTTCATTACTTTGCGAGTTATTGTTTGATACAGACGGTTGTGCCGAGCCGTTAGCTTGCGCTAATTAATTAATTAATTAATTAATTAATTAATTAATTAAATTTAATAATAAAAACCATTGATATATAATTAAACATCAACTAAGACAAGGTATGTATATTTGTTATAATAATGTAATGGAATAAATTATTGTTACTTGATGGATTATTTTGAAAGTTGATGTAATAACTTAATGCTATGTACGTTTTTTTTGTTGCAGATAAATCAACATTAACAACAACAACAACTAATTTTCTGTATATATAATGGACCAAAAAATTATTAATTTGTAAAAGGTATGTACATTTTGTGTATGACTTTACGCTAAAATGAATGAATGAATGCTATTTTATTTAATGCTAATACATGAACATATGGAATATATTTATTTTTTGTTGCAGAATTAAACTGTGTGCATGCCAACCAAACGATTGGGGGGTAGCAGCGTAGCCCACTAAGTTACAATTTTGATATTGAAAAGATATGTTTTTTTTTGTTTTGTTATGCGAAAATTAGCTTACTATTTTTTTCCGAGTGAGTGTCTTATTATGTCTGTGCATATGAATAATCCTATTACCAAGAGCGGAGGCTATGTTGGCTAAAGCATAGCGTTAGAACATGGGGCAAAGCTCTCTGCTAACTCGGTAGACGTGTTGGTTCGAGCCTTACCCTCGCCCGTTCTTGAAATGGTTTTCCATGGTTTTCCATTTTCAACGCTAGGCACATGCTGGGATGGTACTTTTTGACAGGCCACGGCCGCTTCCTTTCGCATTCTAGTCAAGTTTCATTGACCCTTATTCATTCCATGTCTCATTCCGGCATGCAGGTCGCTCACGACCGTCAATTTTCAACGCTATTGAAATGCTGGGATGGTACTTTTTGACAGGCCACGGCCGCTTCCTTTCACATTCTAGCCCAGTTTCATTGATCCTTATCCATTCCATGTCTCATTCCGGCATGCAGGTCGCTCACGACCATCGACTAGAAAGACCTGCACTAGGCCTCTTAGGAGGCCACATGACAAACAAAATAATCCTATTGCATAGCCTAAACCTTTTTTGTGTGTTTTGTTATTATATGCTATAACTGAATTAATGCATATGTTTACTGAATATGTACTCTATGTATAACTAATAATGGGTTTTATTGCTTTGCTTTTCAGATATATATTAAAAAGAAGCATTATCCAACATTTGCAACTAATTGGTTGTTTGCTGAAGCTCCAGCCACCTACAGTTGGAGAAACAACAGTTGCTACGACTTGCGTTCGTGTGTGTGAGTGATTGAGAGTGTGTGCGCCAGTGTCTGAAAACATCTGTATTTGCCAGTTTTTCGGATTATCCTATTAATAAGGTGAGTTAACATTCCATTTATTGTACTTTTAATTATGTCTACGTCCATGTATCAAGACTTAGAATGGAAACCTTTAGCCAAGTGTTTTAAACGTAGGATATGTTCAGGCCGAATTAATAATGTGAAAAAATGTCTACCCCCTAAAGAATTTGTTGAATCGCGCTTATCTATTTTTCTGGATGAAAGGAGGCAAGGTTTATCAATGCATCGAGCCTTAAAAATAAATTTCGAATTACTATGCGAGTTTATTCTCATTAAAATAATGTTGAAGAAAAACATAGCTTTAATCTTTGTACAAAAATAGAGAAATTACTGATATCCGATAATTTAGAAATGTGGTATCAAAAAATGCTATTAATGGGCTTATCAGTAAATTTGATAAGGTACAAGATGGACCCCGTGGCCTGGCTCTAAATAGCATTGCATATTTACAAATTAATATTTGTAAATACAATCCATTGAATGCAGGAAGTAGCTATATTCCCACACCGAGCTTTATCGCTTCGAGAAAGGCAGTCATTAATGTATTGAACACAGACGATTACTGCTTTTTGTGGAGTATAGCTAGTTGTTTGCAACCCTGTCAAGATAGACATGCTCATTACACAGGGAAGTACAAAGCTATGTTTAACCACTTAAAACAAACTCTGAATCTGGAACGTGTTTCATTTCCCATGTCTCCAGATAAAATTCATTTATTTGACAAAGATAATCAAAATTTTTCTTTCATGGTGTATGGCATTGAGAGATCCAATATTGTAGGCCCCTTGTATGCCACCAAAGAGACAAAACAATATCACATTCACTAATCACTTTTGTCTCATGGGGATAAAAGCCATTATTGTTGGGTAAAGAATTTGAGTAGATTGGTAAGCAGCCAAGTGTCCAACCATGATGGTAAAATACACATTTGTGAGCGTTGCCTTCAGTATTTCAAAACTTATGAACTTTTGGAACGACATACTGAAGACTGTGAAGGGCAGACAGCAGTAAAGCTAGTCTTGCCCGAAGGGAATTATACAGTCTTGAAATTTAAGGCCACTAATAAACAAGACATGGTGCCATTTATTGTTTATGCCTATTTTGAGGCTCTGACTGTACCCCTTCATGGATGTGAACCAAGCCCCCATACAAGCTCAACCTATCCAGTGCAGAAACATGAACCTTTAGCCGTTGACTATTATGTTGTATGTCACTACGATAAATCCCAATGTGAATATGTATGTTACAAAGGTTCTGATTGCGCGCGGTGGTTTGTTGATCAAATGGCGGCTTTAGCGGGCAAAGTAGAAACAATTTTGGATAACCCTGTACCAATTCAGATGATTGACGTACAGCAAAAAGAATGTGATCAAGCCACTACCTGCCACATATGCGAAAAGCTTATTCTAGTCGGAGAAACAAAAGTAAGAGATCACTGTCATTTGATGGGAAATTTTAGAGGTGCCGCTCATAGAGAATGCAATTTAAAGTATTCTAAACCTCTCTTTCTCCCCGTCTTCTTACACAATTTCTCACGCTACGATCTGCACTTCATTGTTAAAGAATTTGCTCATATAGATAAGAGTAAATTCAACATTTTAGCTAAGAACCATGAGAGCTTTACCTCGCTTTCATGGAAAAAAGGAACAATGAACATTCGTTTTCTCGACTCATTCAAGTTTATGTCTAGTTCGCTGGATAGCCTTGTCAAAGGCTTAAGCGAGAATGAGTTGAAACATACCCAATCCCACTTTACGGATACAAAACAATTTAAATTATGTGTTCGTAAAGGTCATTTTCCTTACGACCATGTCGCAAGTTACGAGGTGCTTAAAGAAACGACTTTGCCCCCAAGAGAATTTTTTTTCTCAGTTAACTCAAAGCACCATCAGTGAAGAAGAGTATGCCCATGCACATCATGTTCGGCGTGCTTTTGCCATAGAAAACATGGTTCAGTATGCTATGCACTACTTCAAATTAGATGTGTTGTTGTTGACTGACGTGTTTGAGACGTTTCGTCAGCTATGTCATTCGATATACGGGCTCGATCCAGCCCACTACTATACCAGTCCAGGGTTAAGTTGGGACGCTGCCCTCATATTTTCCCAAATTGAGCTTCATTTACTGACAGATCCCGATATGGTACTGATGATGGAAAAAGGGATTCGTGGAGGGTTCGTATCGCTTAATCAGCGACATGCCAAGGCAAATAATCATTACATGCCTGATTATTGTCCCGAAGAACCAGAATCTTACTTGATGTATTTCGATGTAAATAATTTATACGGTTTCGCTATGAGCAGACCGCTGCCGTACAAAAACTTTGTCTGACTGTCTGAGGATGAAATTAAAGATTTTAGTGTGCATAGCGCCAGCAAGCAACAGGACGTTGGATATGTTCTTGACGTTGACTTAGCTTATCCTCCCGATCTCAGACAGCAACATGGTGATTTCCCTTTTTGTATAGAGAAAATGGTACCGCCCAAGAGTAAGGGTAATCATGAAAAATTGATGGGTACCTTATATGACAAAAATCACTATGTATTGCACATTGAAATGCTGGTAGAATGTTTAGCCCAGGTCTTAACCCTGACAAAATTCCATAGAAGAATTTCTTTCTGTCATAAACCGTGGTTAAAACCTTACATGGATTTAAATACCGCTCACAGACAAAGTGCCACTCAGCCATTTCAAATACATTTTTTAAACTGATGAATAATTGTATTTATGGCAAGAGTCTTGAAAATGTGCGGCAGTATAGGGACATAAAATTGGTGAACACATGGCATGGACGATGGGGCGCTCAAAAATACATTTCAAAACCAAATTTTAAATCTTTGAACGTTATTGATGATGATTTAGTTACTATTGAACTTTCTACAACTAAAGTGGTCATGAATAAACCTATCTATTTAGACCAAGTCATTTTAGATCTTTCAAAATTGCATATGTATAAATTTCATTATGGTTTTGCAATGTGGCAATTTGGTACCATTTCATTGTTATATACAGACACGGATAGTTTTATTTACCATATCCGTGACTGCGATCCGTATGTCGTTGTGAAAGAAAACCCAAAATGGTTTGACACGTCCTCGTTTTGCGTGAAGAACATGTTTAATATCCCCCGTCTGAACAAAAAAGAAATTGGTTTAATGAAAGATGAGCGTTCAGACACCATGATGACTGAATTTGTTGGGCGCGCTCCGCAAATGTATAGTTTTCGACAGATGAATGAATGTGAATCTATGCGAGCCAAAGGAATTTGTCAACATGTGGTGAAAAGGCTTTGTGTGGATGATTATTTACATGTCCTTCAAACCCACACAGGCATGACGCATAGTCAGTTTAGAATTATGTCTAAAACCATAATTTATTTTTAATGAAACAACGGAAACAAACACTTGCTTTGTTGGATGATAAAAGGCAGTGGTGTCAGGATATGATGACAAGCGTTCTCTTTGGTTACAACCAGTAATGGTTGTTGTTATTGTTATTGTACAATACGACAAGTGTTTGGTTTGGTTGGTATCAAGTGCGTGATGCCATTTTGAGCCTCGGAATAAAAAATAAACAAATTGTAGTGTATCATATAATTTGTTTAAACCTGTGTTTGCAAGGATGTATGAATGTATGTAAATGGATGTATATAAACTTTATGTCTTGTGCTATTTGCCTGTCAACGCATAAAGAGAGGCATGCATCAAAGTTTGCATGCCTCACTGTGCACAGGCTAGATTAAAACATGTTGGCTTTTTTAAATTTATTTTAGCTAGTGGCTTAATAAGCCTCATCTTACAGCAAACTGCCCACCCATCCTCAGTAGACATGCAGCTTAGTAGGCCTCTCTAGGTGCAGGCTTAATAAGCCTCATGTTTGAGCAAACTGACCATCCATCCTCAGTAGACATGTAGCATAATAGGCCTCTCTAGGTGCTGGCTTAATAAGCCTCATGTTTGAACAAACAGACCACCCATCCTCAGTAGACATGCAGCTTAATAGGTCTCACTAGGTTAACAGACCTGATGCAATCAATAAAAAATAATTTCTTGCTTTTATTGTGGACAAACACACAATTTATGTCTACTGTTATAAGTGGTGATGTATTACAAAACAACACCACACGAATATCTGAACAGAAATTGTTTTTAATCCTAATGCATTGTGCCCGATAATCTGGCTTTGGATTGGGTGGCCCGACATACACTTCAACCCTCACCCAGAATTCGGTACAACGCGAAAGAAAAAAAAAATCTTGAATGTCCGAATCAATTTTGGCCAAAAAGAACTGTGTCGGGAACGAGATTCAAGCAATCCCGGGGTCCTTACAATGATGGGTACAACTGGGGTAAAATCTCAAAATTGATCCGGTGGACACACAAGTATGACGACGAACAAGAATGACAAAAAACTCCGCTGTTAAGATAAAACTCATCCACCATTTATTACAGAACCACACCACTAAATACATAGAATCACACACAGAAGCCTACCTCCGCTCGGAGACTTCTCAAAATTACTCTTGACGTGCAAATAAAAAAAAATTACGCAGAAGCAAAATTCAAATTAATGAGGACAAAAATCTCCGGGCGTCCTAATCTTTGGATACAAAATAACTTACGGAGATCAGAGCTATATCATTCTAGTATTACAACCATTACTTCAAAATGCTATGTCACCTCTCCGCTAATAGTCCATAAATGAGCAGGTGCTTAAATCTGAAAAGATATTCAAAGAAAAAAAAATTGTTGCCTCATTCGATCTCCTTCTAACTAAATGTAATCACCAAAATAGGAAAAAGAGTATTGTTATGTATGGATGTCACTGGCGTTAAAGAATTTATTTTCAGACCTTTTATTCATGTATTAAATACTTTCATTATTATTTTCACTGGTTTTCGTTCAGCTGTGCCTCACTCAGAAAAATGACTGGCTGTTGGCTTTTACATTCATCACTTTACATTTTAACATCTTTATGATCCCAGATATTTTTTTTAAATTTATTAATCACTGCATGCTCTTCACATATTTATAACTACACCATAAACATTTAAGTAGATGGCCTCTGCCTATCTGTATTATTTTCCAACTGACAATTGCCTCAAAATTTCATCTACTTGAACCTATCACGTAACATTAATTATAATCATTTATTTTATTCACCTCGCTATATCGAGAACCTTTAGTTTCATCATAACTTCGTATTATGCAACCCTGCTATTTTATCAATGCAGTATCATTATTTACACAACCTTGTATCAGTCACCTACCAAACGCATCTCCTCATGTTAGCATGTAAAGGGAAACCTCAGTGACGTGTGAGTGTTTAGCATAAATGTGATGTGCGCACAAAAAGTGGCCCATTAAGTGTAAATGAATCCCTTGTAATTTAATCCTGTTCAAACCATAATTTGTCATCCAGGTTGCACCAATTCAAAGAACACAGCGACTTAACACGCTGAAAGATCCCTGTACTCAAATTATATTTTGAAGCATCCATACATTTATTTTTAAACCCTAAATATGACTGCATTAATCTCTCAAAAGAAAACTTAACATTTACTATCCTATTAATCATGTCATTATATCGCATTTTATCCTTATTGATTAACTTCTATTTCGATTTTTGCCCAACTGTCCAAATCTTAGTAACCACTACCCATTAACCACTACTTAAGAATTAACATGGTTTTCAGTACCTTTCGGCCACCTCAGTCTTGGTTCCGCTGACACGTTTCCTGGGGGTTTGGGTCCACGTTCTTCCCATTGAACATCCTCCCCTCTCGTCCTGGATCCAGCTCGCGACCCTCGGGGTGTCCATGGTCCTGGCTCGCCTTCGTTTCCACGTCATCGTAACAGCTTCCACATACTAAACTTAGCTTGCCATCTCTTCGCTCGTAAAGTTCTTGACACAAAACTCGCACTGGTCTGTACTGATAGCCTTTATGTCCGTCCAATACATCGCTGCAATCTTCATGTCGACTATGCCAAGTAATATCAACTCATGGCCGTGAAAATAACTCTATAACGGCACAGGTTATATCGTATGCGTCTACACAAGCATGTACTCATAAGGTATTACGTCCGTCCTTGACCTAGAATGTCGCTCTATATTTGGACTGCACTCAGCTTATCTCTCATAGTTCACTGACCCTGGACACTCATTTGTCTGGTCGTCAAACAAAAGCACATCGCTTCGTTCATATGTTCTGGGCGTCAGTTATATAGCGCACGGCCCATACAGTCCCGTACCTGGTAAAAGCTTGAGACACCACGTGTGTCTGCTCGCACTTTATTGTACAAAATGACTAGTGTCCCACAACATAATGCATTATGATCTGCGTTATAATATCACCT
Source organism: Meconema thalassinum (assembly GCA_946902985.2). NCBI lineage: Eukaryota > Metazoa > Arthropoda > Insecta > Orthoptera > Tettigoniidae > Meconema > Meconema thalassinum. The sequence goes on from OX336389.2 coordinate 446,394,753, forward strand.
CGCCACATTCAGCTTTAGTATTCGTTAACACAGAGCTGTCCACGCAAGAAATAATACTGATCCTTTCAGCTATGTCCCAAAAAACTGTCGGAATACCACACTGGTTCCAAGCGGCCACGATACGACTGCTACTACACACTTGTTAGGAACTTCAGCGTGCGGCGACACAAAAATAAAGATGAACTTCGGCGTACGGCGACACAAAAGAAAGTGAACTTCGCTGGACGGCGATGCAAAATAAAGTGACCCGCTTCTCCGGTGTGACCTTTCCACCTCAACTTTTCCTGGAGCTCATCAGCGCCCTCTACACTTCTGGAAACTTCGCCTAGTTATGCTGTCGACTATGTCCATGACGTAAAAACATCAACCTCAGGTTACTTCCGCTTGCATCCTTCCTCCTGCTATGCGACGTTGCCAGAGCTCTCAAAACCATGCGATATCGGTCACAAATCCCCCTCAACCAGGAATAATAATAAGCGTGAAACATCTCGATTATTATTATTCTGTTGGGTTAACAATCTATTTCTACAATGAGTTCTCCATATCGCATGCTTACTCTCTCTTGTGGTACCTTTTAAGGCTAGCTGCATTGAATTTGCCTATAACTCTCTCAGTTGCGATATCCACGACTTGGTAACAATTATTTCCATAATTGCGTCCAATCTTGAACGGCCCAGCGAAAACTCTTACAAATTTGCTGTAGATCTTCGCTGGCAAATTAGATGACACAGGTCTCCTGAGGAGCACCTCCTGTCCTTCGTTCAGGGGCTGATCGAATCGCTTGTGCTGCACCCTTCTAGCTCTCTTGTCCGCTTGGAGTTGAAGTCGCTCGCGTGCCCTCTGTATCCTTACATTATGACTGGGGACGGCGTCTGGAGGTCTGTTGAACAGATGGTCCCATGGTCTTCGGGGTGCCGTATTAAACTGGAGAGCCTGAGGAATTTGCCGCGTACTTTCATGGAGTGTGGTGTTTATACACGCTTCAATTAGCGGTACAAATTCCATCCATCTATCATGCCTTTCATGTGTATAAATTCTGAAAAACTTTCCCAGTTCAGCCATCGTCCTTTCAACAGGGTTCGATTCGGGATTTCGAATTGAACTTAAAATATGTTTAATACCCAGCCTCGTAATCGCTTGTTGGAAGTCTGCTGCAGTGAATTGAGTCCCGTGATCTGTTAAAATATATTCGGGCTTACCTGCCTTAGGAATCACTCCTTTCTCTATCCTATTGATGACGTATCTCGCCTTTGCCTTTTGAATGGGGTGCAGCATTATGAATTTCGAAAAAACATCCATAGTCACCAATATGTACCGATTTCCTCTGGTTGATCTAGGGAGGGGGCCATACAGGTCCGCCGAATACAACTCACAGGGTTTGGATGGTATTATAGCCCTTGGCTTCTCCCGTAGTAGGTGTGATGAGTACTTGCTCTTCTGACATACGTCACAGGTTCTCAATGTGTTTTTCACAGATATTCTCATTCCTTCCCACGTAAATTGTTCCTGCAACACCGCAATCGTCTTGTCCGTGCCGCCATGACCTATGGCATGATGTGCTAGCCATGTCACCGGCTGGACTAAACTGGGTGGTATTACGATCCTGAGCATAGTGCGATCTCGATCTATGAACTTGTAGACTGAGTCCCCTAAAATCAAATGTACAGCCGCTTGTTTCGAAGTAGCTCCGTATTCAGGGTCATCTCGGTCCATCCTGCCTTTCAAAAACCTATAAATTCTTCTCAACGGCTCGTATCTTTTTTGTGACTGTGGGATCTTCTTGAGTCTTTCAATCGTCTCACGGTCTTCCCGCTGAATTTCTACCACTTGCACGCTTGCTTCTTCACAGGGATTTCGGCTCAGTATGTCCGCCAACAGGTTATTCCTTCCCGGTTGGTGAACAATCGAAACATCAAATCTTTGCAGAAACAAGGTCCATCGTGCAACTCTCTCATTGGCTAGATCCGTTTTTAACATAAACTGGAGGGCCTTATGGTCAGTTATTATTATTATTCGGTGTCCTAATAGCATTTTCTTCCAGTTTTGTAGTGCGAAAATCGTCGCCAAGGCTTCAACTTCAGTGACAGTGTAGTTCCTCTCATGCGCTTTCAATTTTCTACTAGCAAATGCTAAGTAGTGCCTCTGCTGTTTGTCATCTAGTTGATATAGTACCGCGCTTATTCCCACATAAGAAGCGTCCGTTTCCAAGTAAAACGTTCTTTGAAAATCTGGATACTCCAATTTTATGTTTTCAACTAGCATACTCTTTGCTCTGTTGAAAGCTTCTTCGCATTCGTTTCCCCATTTCCATTTGTTGTTTTTCTTTAGTAACTCGTGGAGCGGAGCCATCACTTCAGAGTACTTAGGGCAATCCAGGGCAAAAAATTGGCACATGCCCAAAAATCCTCTAATTTGCTTAATTTTTCGCGGCCTAGGGAAGTTTTTGATAGCATCTATCTTTTGGGGGTTTGGCCTGTATCCTTGCCCATCTATCACGTGTCCAAGAAACATGATCTCCTCCTTACAAAAATGACACTTCTTATAATTCACTTTGAAGTTCGCCTCATCTAGATTTTGAAAAACCATTCTAATGTGTTCTATATGCTCTTCTGGTGTCTCCGATGCTATGATCAAGTCATCTACGTAACAGATCACGTGCTTCTTGACTTCTTCCGTTAGATTTTGGTCCAGTGCTCTCACCATCACGGGTCCACTATTTTTCAGGCCAAATGGGAGCCTAGAAAAGACATATGTCTTCTCGTCGAATAGGAACCCCGTGTACTGACGACTATTTTCCGCTAGCTCAATATGGTAATATGACGCCGTCAAATCCAGAGTTGTAAATATCGACTTCCCTTTGAACCTTCTCAGTATCTCCCTGATCTTGGGTGGTCTGTCGTATTCTGGAAGGCTCACGCTGTTAATTTTTCTCGCGTCTAAGCATATCCTCACAGATCCATCGGGTTTCTTTACTATAGCGAGAGGGTTCAAGTATGACGTTGCCCTCTTCTCTATGATGCCGTCCTTCTCCGTTGTCTTTATCATCTCTTCTACCTTCCCATGAAGGTATTCCGGGACAGGATAAATTTTCCCTTTATACGGCGTGTCATCAGTTAATTTCATTTCATACTGGAAATTTTTGATCAACCCTGGTTTGCTGTCGAAGATGTGTTTAAACTCTTCTATCAGATTTTCCAAATTCTCCTGTAACTTTGGCTCCAATGGTTCTTCTTTGATGGTATTTATCCTCATTTCCTCCTTGCTATCCGGCAACATTCCTTCCCACTTATTTCCAGTGTCCCTAATTGGAAATTCTTCCCTTTCACTTTCAACTTGTTCATCTATATCATCTCTGAATTGAACCACTTTTCCGCGCAGGTCTATGACTATGCCGTGCTCAGAAATGAATTCCGCTCCTAATATCATGCTGTATTTACTGTCCTTGAGCACAATAAATACATGCTCGAATACTCTTTCAGAGATTCGGAATTCAAACAAAACTTGTTTTCTACATTTTACTGATCTGTTTGGAATAACACCCTGTATCTTCATACTCGATACTGGCATTATAGCCATCTCAACTAAATCTTTTATTCCTTCCAGACAAGCTTCCGATATTATGCTCACACTCGCACCCGTGTCGAGCAGCGTTTCAATCTCACACTTCCCTATATTTACATTGATTATTGGCAGATCCACACACCTCACCTTTCTATTTCCTTCTTCGTCTCCATAAATAATATCTTCATCAGTTATGTGGTGTATAGCTTGAATTTGGACTGTCCTAGCACTAGGGCGTAAATCATTATTAATGGGCAAACAATCGTTATTACTGCCTGTGAGTCCCTGTCCAAACTCAGTATTTCCTTCCTGTCAGCTTCTCTTTCCTGATTTGACTCCACTGGTGCCTGGTTTCGATTCCTCATGCTGTTTTGCCTGAGATTCTTCTTCTTCTTGTTCCTTTTCCCTTAATTGTTCAATGTATCTTCGGCTTTCTTGGTGACGTTCTTCTAATGATGGCCTATAATTTTGCCTTTCTTGATTCCCGTACCTTGGGCAGTTATTGTATGGTCTCCGATCACGTGGCCACGATTCTCTCCCTCTATATCCTGACCTTCCGTAGTCCCTCTGATTAAATCGTCCACTTCTATCCTGATAATATGGCCTCCGGTCATATGGCTTTCCTTGATTCCTGTATCTGTTTAAGCCATTTCCTTCATCCCTTCCATCTCTATCGTTCCTTCCATAACTTCGCTGAGGTTCCGTCTGCGCCATACGATCCATTATCACCATATTTGCTTCTCTCTGTTCTGTCCTTGGACTACGAGGTTCCGTCATCTTGCTCGTGTGGTCTAGTTTCCTCAAAATCTCGTCACACACCTCGAGTCTATTTGCACCCGATGCAATTAATACACGCTGGACTTCTACCGGATATTGCTGTATGATGGCATGCACCAAATCCTGCTCCTCCAACGGTGGATCCAAAAATTGTAGCCTGGCTACCTGATTCGTGAAGTACCCAGCGTATTGTGTTGGCCTGGTAGTCGCGTATTTCTTTGAGTATAATTCAGCCCTTATACTTTGTTGATCTTCTGAGGACCAAAATCTCTTCAGGAAAGCGTTCGCAAAGTCATCGTACCCTCTAAACTGATTCCTAAAAGCTCGCATCCAGTTTAGCGGTTGGCCTTCAAGAGCTCTTTCTATCACCCTCATTTCTCTCTCTTTAGGAACCCTATGTTCATCCATGTATTCCTTCAGGTCCCGCAGGAATTCTATGGGTGTGATGCCAGTCAAATTTGAATTTTTTTTTGGGCGGTCCTCCTGATTCCTAATGATGGTAATCGGTTGAGTTGAGCTGTAACTGATTGGTGTGAATGTTGTTCCTGTTGGACTTGGTTCCTTGTTTACATCTATTGATTTTGCTTCTACCATCTTTCCTTCTAATTCAACAATTCTCTTTAACTGTTCTCCGTGAGCAATACTCACTTTATCTTGTACTGTCGAAACCGCTGTTGCAATCTGTGTTTTAATTTCGTCGTTTAACTCTAATTTCATTTCCCCCATCTGACTCCTAAGACTTTCCATCTTGCATTCCTGCTCCATGGTGAATTCAGACATTTTATCGGTCATGCTCCTGGTATCTTTCGCTAATCTCTGCTGTATTGCTTTCGCCTCTTCCTTTAACACCAAGACCTCTGCGTTGATTGCTTTATCCCTTTCTTCCATCTTGGCGGTCAATGCCTCCACGCTTCGATCCATTTTCTCTTGAACGGTTTTCTCCAATGATTTCAACTGTGTCCCCATATTACTTTCAATTTCCACCTTATCCCTCTTAATTTGTTCCTTTAAATCCGTCATTTCGGCTTGAGCCTTCTCCATGTACTGTTTCATATCGAATTGGTGCTCCTTAAATAATTCCAATCCTCCTTGCAAGTCCCCTGACTGAACTCCAAGATTTTTTTCAAAACCTTCGAATTTAGTATCTAAATCTTTGAATTTGGTGTCGAAACCTTAAAATTGAGTGTCGAAACCTTTAAATTGAGTGTCTAAACCTTTGAATTGAGTGTCTAAACCTTCAAATTTAGTGTCTAAACCTTCAAATCTAGTGTCTAAACCTTCAAATTTAGTATTTATTCCTTCATGCATCTTAATCAACTGTCTATCCAACCCATCTAGATTAGTGTTCATACCACCTTCATAGTCTTTCCATTGAGTCTTCAAACCTTCCTCCATATTCTTTTGACTTTTAGCTAACTCCTTTAGCTTCTCTCCTACCTGTCCCATCAATCCCTTAATTTCATCAAATTCTCCCATATTTCACAACAAATAAACATGGAAGCTGTTACAACTAGTGACTAACTTAGACTAAGGACTAGTGGTTACTTCAATTTGGCAGTGGAATCGAAATCTAATATCATGTGGAAATAATAAATGTGGATGGTATCGCTTAAACACAGCGATCTAACGTTACTGAATCGCTTCGTTCTATGTCATTCAAACACACACACAAAAATCCTACAAAGTGAACTTTAACAGACTGACAGACATATCGCACAATAAAATGGGGTACCAGCACTCAATTGGTTTTCTCTCCATTCCATTTGTGCCACATGGCCGTCCACCATCTTGTCACTCTCCTCTGGTGTTCCAATTTTTTCGAGTTCAAGATGTCGGCTATACCACTGCGTGGTACGATATTCCCAGTTCGAGGCCATTACACGGTGGGCGCCATCTTGTTGTGCCCGATAATCTGGCTTTGGATTGGGTGGCCCGACATACACTTCAACCCTCACCCAGAATTCGGTACAACGCGAAAGAAAAAAAAATCTTGAATGTCCGAATCAATTTTGGCCAAAAAGAACTGTGTCGGGAACGAGATTCAAGCAATCCCGGGGTCCTTACAATGATGGGTACAACTGGGGTAAAATCTCAAAATTGATCCGGTGGACACACAAGTATGACGACGAACAAGAATGACAAAAAACTCCGCTGTTAAGATAAAACTCATCCACCATTTATTACAGAACCACACCACTAAATACATAGAATCACACACAGAAGCCTACCTCCGCTCGGAGACTTCTCAAAATTACTCTTGACGTGCAAATAAAAAAAAAATTACGCAGAAGCAAAATTCAAATTAATGAGGACAAAAATCTCCGGGCGTCCTAATCTTTGGATACAAAATAACTTACGGAGATCAGAGCTATATCATTCTAGTATTACAACCATTACTTCAAAATGCTATGTCACCTCTCCGCTAATAGTCCATAAATGAGCAGGTGCTTAAATCTGAAAAGATATTCAAAGAAAAAAAAATTGTTGCCTCATTCGATCTCCTTCTAACTAAATGTAATCACCAAAATAGGAAAAAGAGTATTGTTATGTATGGATGTCACTGGCGTTAAAGAATTTATTTTCAGACCTTTTATTCATGTATTAAATACTTTCATTATTATTTTCACTGGTTTTCGTTCAGCTGTGCCTCACTCAGAAAAATGACTGGCTGTTGGCTTTTACATTCATCACTTTACATTTTAACATCTTTATGATCCCAGATATTTTTTTTAAATTTATTAATCACTGCATGATCTTCACATATTTATAACTACACCATAAACATTTAAGTAGATGGCCTCTGCCTATCTGTATTATTTTCCAACTGACAATTGCCTCAAAATTTCATCTACTTGAACCTATCACGTAACATTAATTATAATCATTTATTTTATTTACCTCGCTATATCGAGAACCTTTAGTTTCATCATAACTTCGTATTATGCAACCCTGCTATTTTATCAATGCAGTATCATTATTTACACAACCTTGTATCAGTCACCTACCAAACGCATCTCCTCATGTTAGCATGTAAAGGGAAACCTCAGTGACGTGTGAGTGTTTAGCATAAATGTGATGTGCGCACAAAAAGTGGCCCATTAAGTGTAAATGAATCCCTTGTAATTTAATCCTGTTCAAACCATAATTTGTCATCCAGGTTGCACCAATTCAAAGAACACAGCGACTTAACACGCTGAAAGATCCCTGTACTCAAATTATATTTTGAAGCATCCATACATTTATTTTTAAACCCTAAATATGACTGCATTAATCTCTCAAAAGAAAACTTAACATTTACTATCCTATTAATCATGTCATTATATCGCATTTTATCCTTATTGATTAACTTCTATTTCGATTTTTGCCCAACTGTCCAAATCTTAGTAACCACTACCCATTAACCACTACTTAAGAATTAACATGGTTTTCAGTACCTTTCGGCCACCTCAGTCTTGGTTCCGCTGACACGTTTCCTGGGGGTTTGGGTCCACGTTCTTCCCATTGAACATCCTCCCCTCTCGTCCTGGATCCAGCTCGCGACCCTCGGGGTGTCCATGGTCCTGGCTCGCCTTCGTTTCCACGTCATCGTAACAGCTTCCACATACTAAACTTAGCTTGCCATCTCTTCGCTCGTAAAGTTCTTGACACAAAACTCGCACTGGTCTGTACTGATAGCCTTTATGTCCGTCCAATACATCGCTGCAATCTTCATGTCGACTATGCCAAGTAATATCAACTCATGGCCGTGAAAATAACTCTATAACGGCACAGGTTATATCGTATGCGTCTACACAAGCATGTACTCATAAGGTATTACGTCCGTCCTTGACCTAGAATGTCGCTCTATATTTGGACTGCACTCAGCTTATCTCTCATAGTTCACTGACCCTGGACACTCATTTGTCTGGTCGTCAAACAAAAGCACATCGCTTCGTTCATATGTTCTGGGCGTCAGTTATATAGCGCACGGCCCATACAGTCCCGTACCTGGTAAAAGCTTGAGACACCACGTGTGTCTGCTCGCACTTTATTGTACAAAATGACTAGTGTCCCACAACATAATGCATTATGATCTGCGTTATAATATCACCTCGCCACATTCAGCTTTAGTATTCGTTAACACAGAGCTGTCCACGCAAGAAATAATACTGATCCTTTCAGCTATGTCCCAAAAAACTGTCGGAATACCACACTGGTTCCAAGCGGCCACGATACGACTGCTACTACACACTTGTTAGGAACTTCAGCGTGCGGCGACACAAAAATAAAGATGAACTTCGGCGTACGGCGACACAAAAGAAAGTGAACTTCGCTGGACGGCGATGCAAAATAAAGTGACCCGCTTCTCCGGTGTGACCTTTCCACCTCAACTTTTCCTGGAGCTCATCAGCGCCCTCTACACTTCTGGAAACTTCGCCTAGTCATGCTGTCGACTATGTCCATGACGTAAAAACATCAACCTCAGGTTACTTCCGCTTGCATCCTTCCTCCTGCTATGCGACGTTGCCAGAGCTCTCAAAACCATGCGATATCGGTCACAGCATAAAAAAGTCAACAGACAGATGGTTATTTATTTATTTTGCTTAATTTTTATTTTATGTTTACTATCCTCTTAGGGGACAGACAGTGTATAAATTAACATATTTTTTTAAAATATACATACTTAGTAAAATGTCTATAACTACTTTTCAGATTCAATGATGAACCATGATCAAGATTCTTTTATTGTTACCGAACACATTACGTTTAATGAATATGCAACGATGGTAAATTATAATCCACAACGCGTAGCGTATCCTTTTGAGTATAAAAACATTAAAGTGCGCATTGATACCTCTTTTTATAAGAGCATCATTAATGATGATGATGATGATGTGTTGTTTCATGATCCAAGTCATCACTATTGCAAATCCTGTATGCTAAATTTTGGTTTTCAAAATAATGTATCTACAGAAGTAATTCATAAATCATGGTACGTTTTAACGATGAAACAAGTGATTGTTAAATTAGCGAATGAGGATGATTTTCCAGTTTTTTGGTGTACGCTATGTACAAAACCCTTGTTTAATGTCCATTTTCCACTAACGTCAAATATGTTTTGTTTTCACTTTTATAAATTCCCTGCTGAGGAAGGAACCACTTCATATCGTCAACAAGCATTTCGTCAACTTAATTTTACGTTACCTATGGATCAATATTCACCACATAGGATACGGTCTATTAGAAACTAACAACAACAACAATATGTAATGCAGATGTTTTTTTGTTGGATTCGGCTTTTAGGAACATACTTTACTTTCAAAAAAGACATTTGGCTAATTTTTTTAGTTTATAGTGTATTCACGTTTATGGAAAACAAATACTCCAGTTTAAATTTGTATTGTTTTTTGTTTTGTTTCTTGGATATAGAAATGGTTAATAAATTGCATGGTATGTTAACTTTACCTTTATAGGCATCCATTAGTATGCAGTGCGAATTTGCACGTCGACACGGGAATCGTATACGACTGATGCAACAAGGAGATTATTTACTAATACCTATTGACAACAGAGGCATACATTTAGCTCCAAACGATGTTGATAATGATTGACACTTAATTTTCATAAAATATTTTCTATTAAATAATTTTATAATTCATGTTTTGACTGAAAACGATGAAAATGAATGTCAACTTTTAGAAGTAGGGTACACAGTGTGGAACAATGATTTGTTTGTTTTACATGCGTTTAACCGAAAGGTAATACAATGGTCATGCGAACATTGTTCACAGGCCTACGTTTTTGTTAATCTGTCAAAGAAACTGTTGCCACAAATTATTGAACCACCCATATAACAAATAATATGAATCATGACATGTTAATAATAATAATAATAGTTTTGCAATTTGCTATTTATCTTTTTAGAAAAAAAATGTATGAAGCCCTTTGCTCAGAACTTGAATATCAGTTACTGATGATACAACATAAACAAGCCTTAGTTGTACCCATACGAAAAACAGGTTTAGATGGTAATAAACCTTTAAACCAAAACCTTATTTTAGATTTTATAGATGTCAGAGCTCCACTATTTTTAATAAAAATGTAGTGGTGATTTAACACCATTTACATATTTACCAAATTTTGAAAATACGTTTCGACAGTGGCAATGGTTAGAGTTTTGCGCCACTTCATAAGCAGATGCGCAAGTCATTGAACCCTATCCCTATAAATACATTTTAACTGATTTGTCTAATGATGCTTTAGCGCGTTATTAATGTCATTTAACGACCTCTCTCTACCCTATGGTAGATATTAACTTTTGTTTTTTACAATTTAAAACTAAATTTGAAACAAAGATTTTGGTTTATTTTTAGCTTTAAAAATAATTTAAAATGATAGCTTGGTTTCTTTCTTTCTTTCTTTCTTTCTTTCTTTGTTTCTTTCTTTTAGAAAAACATGAACATGTATGATAATATGAATCATCATATTGCAGACAGCCTAGTTTATATTCAGCAAACACAGTTGTTGCTTCTTCCAGTGTTAAAAACCACATGTTTTCATGGACGTGGTCCGTGGCAAGAAATTCATCAAGCACTATTAATGGACGTCATATGCACCAAAACACAAATTTTTCTTATCGATGAAAATTGTCATTTGCAACAGTATACCTATTTACGTCATGTGAACCAGGAAAAACAAAAAAATTGGCTGTTGATGTTGGTTCAACAATTATCGCGTACCTGTTACAAACATTATTATAGTTTTGTCAATTTATCCAATACTATCTACATCTTTAGGCATTAAACGCTCAGGTTTAAAAACAACACTCTGTAATGTATTGACAATGTTGTTGTTGGTGGTGGTGTTGTTGTTATATAAAGATGAGAGTGTTAAAAGAAATAACACTCTTTTCTTTCCTTATAGCCAAGCCAAGCATGGACGCCTTGAACGCCATTGGCCAAGATTGCGGCCTTGTACGCAAGAAAATGAGTGAATTGCCTACACAAACACCATTTCGCATTCATAAAATACGAAAATTAAAAACGAAATTTGGTGAACGAGCTCTTTGCATTTGTCAAGACTTTGGGACATTTCTTCCCACACGATTTAATAACCTACCTGATAATGTCATGGAAGATGTCAATTCGAGTATTCACCCTGTGTATTTAATCTATGGGGGTGAAACAAATAATCGTTGTATGATTCGTTTTGTAAAACTAGATAATGAATAATCATTGTACGCAAGGCATAACTTTGTTGTTGTTGTTGTTTATTGATGTCTTACTAAAAAAACTATTTTTTTCAGTGCTCAACAGTTTTGATGTGTATTAATTGTTGCTGATGGTTTATAATAATAATAATAATAATAATAATAATAATAATAATAATAATTTTCTTAACTTTTTTGTTTGTTTTTTAGCCTTTAGGGCTACATTAATACAATGATGCGTATAATGACTATAGGTAAATGGTATTTTTTTATAAGTTCACTCTTTTTTGAGATAATTTTTTAGCCTTTAGGGCTACGTCAATACAAACATTGTCGATGATGCACGTTTTTTACTTCCTTTTTATATACATGTATAGTTTTTAAAATAAGTTGAAACGCCATGCGCTTAAGGATAGCTTGTTCATTTAGCACATTCACTCATGCAATGCAAAAACAAGTAAAACATGAACATTGTTTACTAAATAAATAAATAATTTAAATTAACGTTACATTGTGTTAAATGGTCACATGGCTTTGTACAAACAAAATCATAATGACATGTTTTATTACAAAATAATAACAATAATAATAATAATAACTATTATTTTTTAACGGTCACATGGTTTTGACAAACAAAATTATAATGGCATGTTTTATTACAGAATAATAATAATAATAATAATAATAATAATAATAATAATAACAATAATAAAAAACAACGTAGTCCTAAACTTTTTAATTATTTTATATGCTACTATGACTACATTTAAAACATGATTTTTTACTTTTATTTCTTTACTAGTGCTTGCAGTGCATGAGGAGGGTGTTTAATAAACAAGCAACCCTTAAGCCCATAACGTTTCAACTTACTTTATTATTTAGTACAAACACTATTTATATTCTTTTGTTAATAATTATGAAATTTGAAACTATTAGTCAATAATAATGCATTGTAATTTCTTTTTATTGTTTATAATTTGAAATTGAAACACCATTTATATTATTGTTCATAATTATTATATTGAAACTATTAGTTAAAATAATGCACATTCGTACTTTTTTATTGTTAATAATTTTAAATTCAAACACCATTTATATGTTTGTTTATAATTATGATATTTGAAACTGTATGTCTACCCCTTATTATTCCCGTTTTCCAACGGGGTCGGGGATGAGATGCGATGGAAGTATTTGTGGCGATGGTTTTTACGGCCGGATGCCCTTCCTGACGCCAACCTCATGAGAGGAGTTAATGAGAGATGAAATGAATGATGGTGAATGAAACTGGGCAAGGATGTGGAAGGAAGCGGCCGTGGCCTGTCAGAAGGTACCGTCCCAGCATTTGCCTGGTGTTGAAAATGGGGAAACCACGGAAAACCATTTCAAGGACGGCCGACGGTGGGGCTCGAACCCACGCGTCTACCGAGTCAGCAGAGAGCTTGGCCCCATGACCTAATGCTGCGCGTTAGCCAGCGTAGCCACTACTGTCGGTATTTGAAACTATTAGTTAATAATAATATACTGTCGTCCTTTTTATTGTTTATACTTTTTAATTGAATTACCATTAATATGATTGTTTATAATTATAATATTTCAAACTATTAGTCAATAATAATGGGAAAACACAACATGGTCTCTTGTTTATTTATTTATTTTCTTAAAATCATAAACCTCCTGGACTACAGCATACGCCGTATTTTAAGACTTCAAAAAATTGTAGTTTCTCAAATTGCAGAAAAGTATCTTGTATTCTTCTCAATAGGATGTTTTAGTTCTGCTCCTGTGTTACAGGTCTATCCGGAATTGTTGCTGTCTGTTCCCAATATTTATATTGGATCGGAATTAGCTGCCTGCTCTGTTAAAAACTGGCATTGGAAATATAAACCATGTTTGACTGTTTATAACACGTGGAGTGGTTGTTGAAGTTATGTTACGTGTGCAATTGTTAACTCAGTTCATTTAATTTACTATGTTTACTTGTATGTTTACAAACGGCAATACCATTCAGCAGTTTAAATGAAGGACATGGGTGTTGTAGATATATTGTGTGAAGCCTGTGAGCAGTTAAAGTGGATGGCTGTCAATACGTTCGGTAGCAGTTCTAAGTGCAACCAGCCACAGTAAAGCGAGTGATTGTCATCATTCGCAGTATCGAGTCTAAAGACGCCGTATAGTATTGCCGCACGCGAACAGTTTAAAACCCGCCGGGAGTGATAGTGAAACATCCGTGACGCGAGTTCTCTACCGCAAAATCGTGTTTTGAAATTCTACGATAGCAAGTTCGGACATTGTATTGAGAATCCATTGTATTTGAACAGACAATCAAAATGTTTCAAGTTGTTTACTACAAAAATTTAACACACGAGTGTGTCTAGAGCTGTGAGAGCTAAGGGAGCGAATGATGTGGGGTTTGGTGGAGTTGGTATCACTGCTCCACTCCACCGTCAGCTGAAAACACAAAAACAGATTTGTTTTTATCAGTACTACACATTTATCAGTGAACATTTGAGAACAAGTGAAAAGTGAATGACGTATGACGTGTTAATGTACATAATAATCGTGTCGAACTCGAATAACAGAGAATACAAAACAATTTAAAGTGTAACTAATACTCTACTATAAGATTGCGGAATTGTATGTACCATCAGCCTGTAGATTTGGTATAATAATACATTGTAATAACATAAGGTTAGTATCAAACTAAACAGAAAATCTTCAGCCAAATTTACTAAATTACGTAATATTCGAGACCAACGAGAGAAAATATTCTCCCGTATCCCGCGAATTGTTGTTGACAGTAACAACCGAGAGTATCACTAGGTACTAATTTCTAACGTATCCCGTGTCATTTTGGTAACTCATAATGGTCAATGAGCAAATAACCGACTTAGCTCAATGTAGCAGTTGCAACATGAGAGTAAATAATAAGGAAGACGCCATAGAATGTGAAAAATGCCGTAAATGGCAGCACTTAGAATGTTGCGGGCTGACAAAGGGTGAATTTGACGTAATGAGACGGAAAACTTGCAAGCTCACGTGGTTATGCTCTGAGTGTAAACCAAAACTCCTTTGCATGGCCGACATAGAAGAGAGAGTAACGACAAATGTATTAAAGCAAATGAAGGCCATTATAGAATCGATGATGGAAGTCATCCAAGAAGCTATAAAGGCGGGAATTAAATCAGCATTGACCCCTAACATAATCAACCATACTGAACCACAAACAGTAAAGTCACGGGCCCCTAAACCACCAATTCAGTCATGCGACGTTATGGCATATGAGGGAAACGATGTACATAACGTAATTATGACAGATCAACGTAAGAAGGAAGGAAGAACAATCTCATGTTCTCAAGTTCCTTGTGAAGAACCAGCCGATCGACCACCAAATGGTCAATGGACGGAGACGGTCAAACGAGGGAGTCAACAAATGATAGGAACAAAGGAGAATACCAGGCTGAAGGCAGCACTGCGCAAAGCTTGGTTATATGTAGGAAGACTTGATGAAGAGACCAAAGCAGAAAACATTATAGCACATCTCCAAGAGGGGGGTATCGTAGAAAATATAACATGTGAAGAGATAGATATTAGGGGGCGAAACAAGGCTTTTAAAGTGAGTTTCAACTTCGATGATCTGGAAAAAACTAAGGACCCACTGTTCTGGCCGCGAAATGTGATAGTACGACCCTACCGCTTTCCAAGACAACGTCCAGGACTCATAACTACAAGTACAAGTGAGCCCACCCAATGACTTTTGGATACAAATTCAAGTCAAGTAAACTATATTAATCCAAGTATTAGCGAACTGAGAGATAAGACTAATTCAATCAGGTTACAGACATTACTATGGAATATTGAAGGAATTACTAGTGCGCTAGACCTTGCCCCGAACAACCTACTACAACGATACGACATTGTGATTCTTAATGAAACTTACCTCACAAAACATTGGGAAACGCATAATTTTTACTGCCTCCACAGGTACGCATCAAAGGGAGACAAAGGCAGGCCTAAAGGCGGCATTTCTTGCCTACTCAAACCGTCTCTATCACCATTCACAAAACCGTTTGAAACTGACAATGTGATGCTGGTGCTAACGAACAGGCTATCAATATTGTGTGCATACTTCCAACCAGACCTAACAGAAGTAGACATTATAGACGAATTAGGCACAGTAATGTCGATAGTACCTACCACAAATCCGATAATGATAGCCGGAGACTTCAACTGCCGCATTGATGTCCCATGCAGGAAAACAAACGCGTTACTTGAATACTTAGAAGAAGAGGGCTTTTCCTTAACGAACAAAAGTGATGAGAAGACATACATAGCTTTCAATGGCACAAGCACGATAGATCTCTTATTCATAAGCAACGACATAGAAATATTGCATCAAGAAGTACTATCCAATGTTGTAGCAAGAAAACACCTCCCATTAGCAACCACCCTCTCAGTTAACATCAATATAAACATTCAAAAAAGCTCCATAACCCCTATTTCGCGGAAAATAGACATGAACAAATTGAGCACTATAGACATGGAAGGAATCACGAACATAATCAAATCTGGAAACATAGACGCCGCGCTAACACTGATCGAGAATCATATCAAGGACGCAACTCCTAAGATAGGTCAAAATACAAGAAGAGCAAAACCATGGTTCACTACCGAATGTTACCAACGGAGGAAGGAGACGCTAGCAGCATTACACAAGATAAAAAGGGCAAGTACACATACAGCACTACAAGAGTATGTCGAGAAAAGAAGATATTATAAGGAGGTAGTTAAAAGAGCAAAGGAAAGCTATCAACAATTGAAGGAAGCTCAACTAATACAGGAGGCTGAAACAAACCCTTTCTCAGCCCTAAATCCCAGAAGACCCAAATTCCCAAAGGACATTCCTATGACAACGTGGATTCAGCATCTTACAGCAACCCTACAAGCGCGGGACACCAGACCTATTCAGGTTAGCAACCCTTCTCAACTACCAGTGCCGATCACGGCACAAGATGTCCTAATTGAGATAAACAACTGCGCAGAAAAGAAAGCATGTGGTCCAGATACTATTCACTACGAGCACCTGAAGATGACAGCTCCGCTGTTAAAAGGGCTATGGGCAGAGCTCATGAACGAATGTTTACTTCAAGGTCACATACCGTCAAACTGGAGAACCTCGACTTTGAAGATGCTATATAAAGGAAAAGGTAATACAGGAGACCCAAATTCCTATCGTGGTATCGCTTTGGAAAACACAATCTTTAAGATCTTTACGAAAATACTCACTAGAAGACTCACAGATTTAGTTGACAACAAGATACCTGAAGAACAGTTTGGCTTCCGGAAAGGAAGGAATACACTACAAGCCGTTAACTGTCTTTTAACGAATGTAGAAGACGCGCTAAGACAGAAAAGAGGAAAGCTATATGCAGTATTCGTCGACTACACCAAGGCGTTTGATCTAGTGAGTAGAAACACTTTGCTCAGGAAACTTGAAAATATGATCGGAAAAGAACATTACCTTTTTGGGATAATAAGGGACATTCTCCACAAAAACAGCCTACAAATAGATGACAGTATAGTTCAATCAGAACGAATAGAACAAACAAATGGTGTACTTCAGGGTGACCCTTTGAGTCCGTTACTATTTAACATCGCTACAGCTGATGTCATTGAGGCTATTTACCTTGAGGGAGCGAAAATTTACATCTACGCGGATGATATGGTTGTGGCATCGACATCAAAGGAAACCTTGCAATCGTCCATTGATAAACTTACCACATGGGCTCAAGAAAATGATATGACGATAAACTGCACCAAGACAGTAATGCTGGCATTCCGTAAAGGCGGGAAACTATCCGCAGATGAGCATATACTACTAAATGGAGAACCCCTAGTCAATGTAAATCATTTCAAATACCTAGGAGTAGTAATGCAAATGCAAGGGAACGTATTCACGCGACATGTCAGGGATAGAACAACATCCGCCATAAAAGCAATGCAAGACATAATGCAACTGGGAAATCTATCTTTACAAACCGCAATGAATTTATTCAGAACGAAAATAACTCCAATAGTGACATACGGCATTCAAATAACTTGGGATCATTTGACACAAAGTAACCTTCGAGAGATAGAAAGAGTTAAGTCTACTTTTCTAAAGAAAATTCTGCACTTATCAAAATACACGCCATCTCGTCTAACGTACGTACTAGCAAGGGAGACTTTCTTCATAGAAGACCTGCGTTTGGAGAACTCCCTACCATCAACAGTGCAATACCAGAGACTGATCGAAGAACTAAACCTCAAGCGTAATGACATATGGCCTGATTTCTATTCCACAGAAGCTCTTATGTCGACGGACTGGATGAATGCCAACTTTGAACTGCGGCATACGATCACCCGTTTTGCAGTCCACGGTTTTCATTTTAAGATATGCACAGCAAGAGGATTTCATGACCCAGGCCCCCAATGCACCTGCTCTCTGTGTGGTAGCGCTTGTGATAGATATCACGCCATTTCCTGCGCCCAGAGGAAAGTATCGCTAACACGCTTCTGCTGCGAATAACTATATATATAGCAAAGAACCTGTCAGACACTTTGTATATAGACACTTTGATGAGTAAGATTTAAGTTATTAGTATTAGTTTTGTATCTCTGCATGGCTATTTGCTGCAATAAATGATTATTATTAAAATCATAACAGTGATACTATACATTTATTAAATTAAATTCATGATGTTAAAGTCCATATTTAGATAAAAGTAATTTGCTTTTCATAGCACCGATCACCATAAATGCAGCCATTCGTTCCGATAGAGTGGCATCTGAAGCTGTTAATCGTTGCTTAGCAATCCTTAACAAGACTTTGTCGGCAATGTGTCTTAGTGTGGGATCACTGTTTTGATAGGCTATATCATGATTACGACATGCATGGTCCAAAGCATTTATCCCCATATTCCCTCTCCTCAAACGATCTGCAAGACGAGTACCAGGTCCACAAAAGCTGTAAGCAGGTAAGTGAGCTTCGAATGGTAAGTTTTTAATGATGTTATCAATAATTCCAGGGCCAATACATCTGGGACATACAGGTTTCAATCGGTGAAAAACACTTTTTTGTTGTTCTTCTTGTTCTTCTTCTTGTTCTTGCTGTTGTTATTGTTGTTGTTGTTTGTCGGTGGCTGCCGACGAGCATGGTAGGTGGTTGTTTTCCGCATGACAGCCATGGAATGATGAAACAATGTCTTTACAGTGAGTTTTATGACCATGATAAAATTTCATCAATTGACATGTGGCACACTGTCGAATGGAAGGTATTTTTGCCATGGTTAATTGCTTGTGATGCGAAAAATGATTGCATGGTTGTAGTTCACTCAATACAGGGTCGGTAGTCCACTCAGCAGGCGCCTTTCCCCAAATTTCTTTCACAGCGTTGGCAGCGACATAAAAAAGAAATGATTTAGGTACTGCCAATAATTCATTATGTGTAAAGCTAATCAGTTTTTTCTTGCACACAAAGAACTTTCCAATAGCCTTGTCGATTGTAGTAGCGTCCATGTTTATAACGTTGTTGTTATCACCTCACGTGTACAAGTCTCACTGCTATCATTGGACGATAAACTTTCAGTTTTAATTTTATTTAACAACTCCCAACATGCGCTGGTGGTGAGCCAATGAAACAATTGCCACGTATGCGCTAAGGCTTTATTCTGAATATTGTCACAAGGACAAGTGTCCATGAGCGTTTGCAGAGATGGACAACCCAGATCTAAAAGGTCAATACATTGACAGTGCGAGGGTAAAAATGCTTGGAGCCACTGGCGTTTATCACCCCCTTTTAACGAATAACACATTGGCCGAGGACAAATGAGCTTTCATGACTACGTCAAGATACTAGTAAGAAATATCACCCTTTTTCCATACTAATTGCAAATGATTTTCAATCCATTGGCTCTGCTTTTTATCTTTTTTTTTTACTAAGCAACTCGAAAGCATAGGTGGTTTAAACACCAAATGGATTGGGTTACACACCCAAAACGTACTACAATCGATAAAAGCTACTTCCTTAAATATAAATTTGTTGTCTGCAATTTTAAACCCCTGACAATCCACAATGGGTGTACGCATGATGTTTTTTTTTGTTTTTATTTATATATATTTTACTTGTTACCTCATGCACGTCTAATCAACAACTAACCCATTTCATGGCTTAACATTGCAAAAGTCAAAGGACTCCAGGGAAAAAAAGGAACAAATAAATTGAACAAGAGCTAAATATTATTTTTTACAAGTTTTATTCATAACATAAAACAACACAATTTTATTACAAAGTTTGTTTGATTGTTTAATTTGGAACAGCATTCAAATGAATAGTTTGCATATACGGTCCACAGGTATCTCCTAGTTTTGCAGGGTCTGGTACAATGACAGGGTAATTCAAACTCCATGGAATATTGCCAACAACATAGCGATCCAAGTAAGGACAGGATGGACTCCGCTGATGATCACTAAATGGCCGATCCCCTATTTCCCAGTTTCCAATTTCAACATTGCAAAAAATACACTTGACCACATCCCCACGATTTAAGTAATAAAATCCGCTCGCAGCCAATTCTCCACAATCCATAAAGGGGACTGTCCATGTTTCAAAAGTTTTGAGACGATTAAATTCACATTTTAAATTCCATGGTTTGTCTGTCACGTTGTTGTTGTTGTTGTTGTTGCTTATTGAGGGGCACATGTCGTTTGTTGTTGTTGTTGCTTATTGAGGGGCACATGTCGTTTGTTGTTGTTGTATGCCTGCACAGTGCCAGAGCGCAACAGATAGTGTGCAATGAATGCAGACGCTTATTATCAATCCTATGAATGATGATTTTTTTTAACCTGACTACAGACGGCTTACATGCTGCTCACATAATTGGATAAAGGATGATATTTCACTTGTCTGGCATGAATAATCAAACAGTAGGCACTGGTATGGTCTGGTACATTTTCTTGTGTTTCAAAATCTACCCTTAAATCAATGGTGGTGATTTTCATAGATTCCTCTAGATATGAACAGTCGAAAACAATCAGTGGTTCTTATGCTTTAAACCCTTGTGGTGACAACATAGGGCAATCCTGTTTTTCATAATAAGACGATTGAAATTTAGCAAACATATCATAAAGGGGGCCAAACCTATTTTATGAAATATTGAGTTCCAACCCCTCATAGGGAAAGCAAACATTATTTAAAAATAGTCGTATATTTCTCAAGTGAATGTGATCTAACAGGGTGACATCTTTGCTTTGTTGGTATTTTCTATTGGTTTGAAAACCAATAATAACATAGAGGGGTCTCTCGGTAGAGCGAGCCGATTTGACACTCCAACTATGAGGGTCTGTGGTAGGTAGCAAGGGGTACTCATGTTGACTCCAACTTCGAAAGGCGATATGCAAGGCTTTATCTTTTCGCACCAAATTTAACATGCTTAGCTTTTTACGATCCGATAGCGTTACATGGGGCACTTTCCATAGTAATCGAAGCAGTTGAATTTTTGAGTCTATCACTTGTTCGGAGGCTCCTTTCAGTGCATTATAATCACTGCGGTCTCTCACCAGATACAAACTTTATCTTGCGTTTAAAATTATACGATTGTGATCTTCGACAAAGCCAAGGAGTAATTTTAAGGGTAGGAAGCCTGTAAAAGTGCCATCGCTATGAACTAGCCAGTCATTGCCACTGTTGGGGCACCATCCTGCCATAGAAATCGTTTTACTTTCCTCCTCGCTATATGAAGGATGTAATTTCATAAGACTAGTCATGCCCACAATTCGAGTCATATCTATGACAATATCATTTGTCACATAACGTACTTCAGAAAACAGAAAAGCCAAACCATGATTCGCCAACGCAGACGTTGTGGGTGTGCTGCCATCTGCTTTCATCAATTTACCATCAATTTGAAGGACACTTCCATGAGGTAGAGTAAAAATATCTTGATTGTTAATGATGAATTGAATCTCGTTATTGTTATTCAGTCCTGTTGCTTGAGGTTGATAGGAATGCATATCAATACGCACGACGCCATCTTTCACTTGTATGGAATTTAACACTTGCAAAAGCTCCTTGTTCATGATTGGGGTGTAACGTATAACCAATGCGTTGTAAACGTTGTCGGTTTACTCGTGTCAACCGTGTCATACACAGCGGGCAACTAACCGACCTCGTAGACGTTGTTGTTGCTTTATAGATAAATTTCATAGCGTCTTTAAAACCAACTTGTAGGTCACAGGGGTGTTGGCATCCAAAGCAATCAGTTGTTGCTTTCTATTCACTGAGCGTAAGGTAATATTACTAATATCGCTGACACACACAGGATGATATAGAACCTCTGAAGGGTTTTCACGAATAATTTAGCCACAAGTGGAGGTGACAATGAAATCATACAGTGAATGGCTTTGTTCTTGATTCGTAAATACGTCTCTAATAATAATGCACTCACAGAAAATGTGATGGTCCTCGATGAATTTCACTGGTTAATCTGAATCATGGGGTTGGTGAGCTGCCAACACTCTTGGTTTAAATCCTAGTAAAGGACCAATAGAATGAAGTCGTGTTTCAAAGTCAATTTTAAACGTAGAGAAAATACGACAGCGATGAGTAATCGTATTGGCTGTAAGTTCAAATTTGTGTGTCCCATCCGCAAATGGTTTGCCACCCAATTGTTTTATCATCGACTCGCTAATGGCTTCGTGCACGTCGTCTATGGTGTAACCTCCAGGGGGTAGTATCAACATATAATCATCATAATAAAATTTGTCATTAATATCTAGTTGTATATTGTAAATTCTATTGTAACTTTCCAAAGAAATTAATCCTAGCACACAGGATTGTTTGGGATGGAATTCAATGGGGGGGGGGGAATCCAGGGACTCTTCAGGCCCGCGACTGTGCACGGTAAAGGCCTTGGCGTTGACATTCATAATGATGAGACTGCTGGCTTAACGAGACCACTTATATAAAAAAAAACACAAACGTCCACACTCTTGACTGTCAAAGGTTTGTTGACGATTCACATTATAGAATATCTTTACTCGGTTTCCCAAATAACGAAGCAATTCGATCGGGGGTGGTAAATTTCCATAACTGTCAAAGTACAATACTATGGAACCTTGTTTCACATAGGCTACAAAATGGGTTCCTGGACCCGCATCATCATATAAATTAATCATGGCTCGTTCTTCTTTCCACGGTGCTTTGGGTAATTCATTTCGCATAAATACACCTCGAAAATGAGAAATCTTTAGTTGTTTGGCATAGCTTTCCACTTGTTCATGGGTCATGGCATGACGAGGCAGTTGCCTTAAGCGCTTATCGAAGATGGACTTTTTTTAGACGATAGGCCACTACCATGTTGATAAAAGACTGGCTTTAAAGGATTGCCATTTCTACCTCCCATAGCAATGGCTTCTAACGTTTTATTGTGTCGCTCGATTTCTTTGAGTTGTTGCTTGCCTTGCTCTACGGCTTTTATGGGTTTCGCTACAGCACTGGCACCATCCAAAATGGATCCCAAAGCTGCCAATCCTGCAAATAAAGCCGGCAAAAACCCCCCACGCTTAGCAACAGGAATGACTCGCCCACGTTTTTTCTTTCTTTCTTTCTTTCTTTCTTTTATTTTTATCGATGCATCATGGTGCTATCTCGGAGCTGTAGACAATCGCGCCGCTTGTAAAGCTTTTTCGATTGCCACTCTTTTTATTTTTTTAAATTTTTTAAAGTTTTAACATTGGGTGTGAGGCAGATCGACTTGGTTTCCGACCTGTTTTTTTCTCTTCTTGAGATTTGTTTTTTTTAATGTTCATTGCATATCTTTTTTTCACCAAGGTGATACTTGGTGAACCTTTCACAGCAAACATTCGATAACAACTAACGTAGAGAACCTTATTTCATAGCAGTATATTCCATTTCTATATAAAGCGGAAAATCATTCACCGTTTTTCCAGCTTCCTTTTCCTCAAACGTAAGCATAAGATGAAACGATAATTCATCTCCAACGTTTACTCTTTAATGGTTGTGGACCAACATTCTATCACTGTTTATTTGTATTTTAAATGTTTCTCATCAGGCATGGCATATTCAGTATGAATCACCCCATCATAATGCAATCGATAATGACTTAAACCAGAAGCAAGCATATAGGTAAGTCCATCATGGTTTCTGGGGAATGGTTTCTGTCATTGTTTAGTTTCTGATTTGACAGATACACTAAAAATACTGATGGGACAAATTTATAAATCCTTTTCATTTGATAGGTCACGTAACGTTTCGTGCAGACATCATTTTCGTCTCGAGGCACCTGGACATCAATAATACGATGATGATTGGCTGAATAGCCCTCAGAGGTTAGTCTCAGGGCCATGTGATAGACACTTTGCACTTTGCGATCGTCATAGCTTTTTGTAGCCACCTCTCGAGACTGTTCTGACAAAGAGGTGGCCGTGGCCATAGTTACATGAGCTCTCCCAAACACGTCCATGGTGATAGGCGTTAACTATCCTATCCTACTCACCGCTTGCCATATATATAAACCTTATACACACATGAAAAAAACTCAGTCGTCAACACTATGGATTTAATGAAACAACCCCATGCTTTGCCCGTCTCTGATTTGTTTTCAGAGCTATCATTGTCCGTGTGCGAACCTAAATGCCATGGCACCCTATTCCCATCTATCGGTCGATGTATTATGGTAGGACCTTCGGGCTGTGGAAAGACAAAGGTTTTGCTGAACATTATTAACGCGCCTCATGGCCTACGATTTCAAAATATTTATATTTTTGCCAAATCCTTGTACCAACCTCTGTACGTGTATCTGGAACAAATTATGTCTTCGTTAAATAAAGAAGCCATGGGCTATTTTGCATTCACGTCGCCTCAGGATGTCATTCTACAAGACCACATTCAACCAGATTCCATTATAATTTTTGATGATATTGCAACTCAACGACAGGCCATTATTCCAGAGTATTTTAGTATGGGACGCCATAAACAAGTGTTTTTTTATCTGGCTCAGACCTATTCTAAAATTCCCAAACATTTGATTCGTGACAATGCCAAACTCATCGTTCTCTTCCGCCAAGAGTCTAGTGATCTCTATCATATTTTTCAAGATCATGTGAATCCAGATATGTCCTTTACAGGTTTCACACAATTGTGTGCCTCATGTTGGAACCATCATCCCCATGCCTGTTTGGTCATAAATAAACGGAGTGAACGAAGTGAGGGACGTTATGGCTTGGGTTTTGATAATTTTATTTCTGTTTAAAAAGACCTAGGGTATGACATTTTCTGTTAGTGTGTTTTTACCTTCACCATGGCGAACGCCATAGGGTACAAGAAATATGTTCAAATCATGCAGCGTATTATTGAGGCACGAAATACGATTCGACATAAATTTCGTGAATTACAATGTTTAGAAAACGTCAATCCTTTACCCACGATAAAACATGCTCCATCATCAGTTGATGCCATGAGGTTCAAACCAAATGCTTCTACTGCTACTGCTGCTACCTCTCAAACCAAACCCTTAACAAGTTCAAAATTTACTCAAACAGATTCCACACGACAGGTAAAATCCTCCTCCTCCTCCTCTAATGTTAGTGAACAAGAACATGAACAAGAACAAGAAGAAGAACAATAACAACATGAACAAAGTGAAAGTGAAAGTGAAACCGTATTTAGTCCTGAAAGAAAAAAATCCTCACCCTTCAACAGTTTCTAAAAACAAAATAAAAATCATCCGTCATAGCGGCAACACCGTCTTCCTCCACATCGTCTCCGTTTTCACAAGTCTTGGCAACCCCTCAAAATAAAGCTCAACTCAAAAACATTTTAATCAAACATTATGGGGCAACACTGGAACCGTATCTGACCCTTCTATTTAATGGAAAGACATACCACGTATGGTGTTCGCTATGAGAATGATAGTTTTAAAATTGGGGATTCATCCATTAAATTTGCTCGTACGAATGCTGTCATTAAAAAGATCAACTATAAATTAACACCAGGTCTGTTAAAGCTGTTATTTTCTCGCACCCCCTCTCTACAAGATTTTACACCCGAGGACCTTGCTAAATATAAATCCATTTTATTAGACACTAACGCTCACAAAAGAAAGTATAAATCCTCTCAGCAGCTCAATGCCAATATATCTCAAAAATATAAAACCATCATTGCAAACATGTTTGGTAAGCAAAAACATCACTCTGCCTCTGGTGTAAGGTTTAAGAAATTAAAACCATACATAGATATAACCTTTTGAAATAATCCCAGTCAGTTAGTAGAGCGCTTATACTTGCTTCATGCATCAAAACAAGCTGGTCACACTGGACATGAGGCCGAAATCGCCCACATTGAACAACAACTCCGAGATGCAAAAATTATCTTATAAGCCATCCCCCATCAAAGTGGGCATCGCGCATGAATTGCATAAACCAGCCCGACGCATTTATGAACGCCGTCGTGTCATTTCCAAAGGAATCGATGAGATTTGGCAAGCAGACTTTGTTGAAATGATACCTTATTCTAACGTTAACGACGGTGTACGCTATATGTTGACCGTCATTGATGTCTATTTCAAAATGGCTTTTGTTCAACCAGTAAAAAATAAAACTGGTGTCTTAGTCACAAAGGCCTTTCAACATATTATTGATCAATCAAAACGTCAACCTCACTTGTTACAAACCGACCAGGGGAAAGAATTTTTCAACAAGAATTTCTCCAGTTTCCTCAAATCTAAAGATATTCACCATTACACCACCTATAGCACTCTCAAATCTAGTGTAGTTGAACGCTTCAATCGAACATTAAAAAGTTATATGTGGAATGAGTTTACAATACATGGCTCCTATCGATGGATAGATTGGTTACCTCAACTTGTGTCACGATACAACAACACGATTCATTCCACTATTGGCATGAAACCTCGTCTCGTCACCAAGAACTTACCTAGATTCAATAGACTGTTAACCCTATAAAAAGGGTTGACCCAAGGCGACATGGTCTTAAGATTGGGGATTTTGTTCGCATTAGTAAACATAGAAGTGTGTTTTCAAAATCGTACACTCCACAGTGGTCGACAGAAATTTTTAAAATTCGCCAAGTAAAACTAGGTCAACCAGTGACGTATCTTTTAGAAGATCAAGACGGTCAACCCATCAAAGGACGATTCTATTATGAAGAAGTGCAAAAAACATTATATCCCAACGATTATCTCATTGGACGAGTAATTAAAGTCAAAGGTGCAAAATATTTTGTAAAGTGGTTAGGGTTTCCTTCCACGTTTAATTCATGGGTCAATAAACATGATTTTTTGTAATAAAATCCTATTTAATTATTTATTTAATTACACTAAACCACCACTTTTCCCGTTTTCCAAAAATATTTCAAATATGGCAAAAAAAACCTAGGTTAAACCCCTCCCTCCCCCAAAAAATGCTTAGGTTTTTCACCTAGAGACTTGAAATTTATGGGGTGGGTAGACGAGGTAAATACCAACCATTCATGTCAAACAAACTTTTTTTCTTATCTTCACCGTTTCCAAAATAATAAAAAATCCAAAACCAAGAATTTTCAAAAAAAAAAATACCAACTCACATTCTTAGCCAAGAGCATGTCATCCCAACGCCAACAATACCTCATTCTTTAAAATCCAACCATCCATTCGCCAATTATCGCCAATGTTCGTGAGAAAGTAGGCTATCATTTTTCTCCTCTTACACCCTTGAAACTTGCTGCCCACCTAAAGGACATACCCACCTTTCATTAACGTCAAACAAACTTTTTTCCAAAATTCATCGTTTCGAAAATAGCGCCAATCCAAAAAACAAGAATGTTCAATTTAAAAAAATAATACCACCACACATTCATAGCCAAGAGAACGTCATCCCAACGCCAACAATGTCTCGTTCGTTAAAATCCGACCATGCGTTCGGGAGATATCGGCAAAGTTTATATGAAAGTAGGGGGCAGAACAGAACGCTCACTACCCCACTACTGTTATTAAACAAAATTACACATACACCCAAGTACACAGGGCTTAATGACTATTATGTCCAAACTTCTCAATAGAAACAATAACAATAGCGATGTTACATAAAATGAAATTCGGGAAAATCGAGATTGCAACTCCATGAATCAGGTGTCCGATTGGAATTATATCTTGTTTCATTTTAGGGGCGTGGACTTTGTGGTTATTCAGCCCAATGTTCTTGGCTGAGTGTAGAGTTTGTCTAATAGCATATGTTATTGTGGAGACTGTGGTATTGCGTATTTGTAATTGAGCCCAGTTTTGGGAAGGCGGCAGCCGTGGCCTAAAAGTAGGAACTTCTCCGGCATGTCTGAAGCAGTAGGAAACCCAGGAAAACCACTTCTTGGATGACTGAGATGGGAATCAAACACACCTCTTCTCAGTTTTGTCTCATGAGGCGGAGTGCATCCCATTTCATAGATCAGAACTAAATTTCTTGGCAGAGCTGGGAATCAAAACCAGATATTAATAGTTACGGCCAAGAATGCTAGCCACTACATCCCGAGGTAGTCGATTGTAATGAAATATTTTCGACTTACAGTGTCGTACACAAAATATGATAACGCTTGTGGGTTATGTCATCACATTACCGACACAAGATCTGTATTTTGCGCAGTCATCACGAGCGCCAATAACAGCGTCTAAACGTCGAGCCAAGGAATCAAATAGACGTTGTATGTGTTCTTTGGGCAGCTTCCTGTCAGGCTGCTTCTACCTGAGTTCACAATTGGTTGGTTAGAGAAGAGTAACGAGCCAGTCGACAAATGGTCATATCTCATACCTGTTCAATCGGGGTCATGTCTGGCGAAAAAGAAGGACAAGGAAGAAGCATTGTCTACTGTGATATAAGGAGCACCGTGGACATTCTTGTGGAATATAACGCCAGAAATGTGCTACAGAAAGGGCATGACTTCAGCCTCTACAACCTCCCAAGTCTATCGGTCACTGTTGAGAGTACCCCCCATTACGAAGCCATCACAATACCCTCTGATAAACAATAGCTTCCCACAACATCACGCACACTCTACAATGCAGGGAGGATGACGGCGCTCACCACGATATAATCGGACGCGCATCTGGCCATCACCGTTAAACCAAGACTCGTCAATAAACACGACCTGGTGCCAAACGGCACGCCATTGTCTGTATTCCTGCGCCCATTGCCGCCTAAGGCGTTGCTGATTCTGAGTCGAGGGTAACCTCTCCTAAATAGTGCGTGCCTGCAGTCCAATGCAGAGCAGCCACCGCTTAACTGTTGACGAGGACTTCTATTTCATCATCCTTATACGGCCACAGGACATGGCTTCTTAAGTTTATTTGCCTGAGACATAATATATACGTTCAGTGGCCACATAGTCGTAATGTCATTATATACGCATGGTGGTCGATCCAGGTCTCCACCATTACTCTCTTCCACATGTTCTCGATGAGATTCATGTGCGTCTCACAAGGAGGCCAGTAGATAAGCTCGACCTGACTTTGCCTTGCGAACCTTTCCTGAAATAATTGGATCGTGTGGAACGGAGACAGGTCCTTCTGAATTTGTATAACACCAGCGAGAAAAAGCACCCAAATGGAAATATTCTCAAATACGTATAAATATTGCCCAGTGGTGAGGGCGTGTCCATGTGAACGTTGCTCGATTCTGTGCAACATGTCTATCCCACAAGAGCTCACCCAACGCCAACACCCAATAGATACACGGCCAGAACGTAGATGCTCAGCAACGTATGCTAGATTTTATAGGGTGTAGAAAGATAAATGCTTACCAGCTCACCATTCGTCGAGAAAACGTGCTCTCGCCGAAGAACATGACTTTCAACCGATCGCGTCGCGTTGTTCTCGGCAAACGCAAGACTGTGATCCCTTTGTTCATCAGTGAATTTTGTTTATTAGCCGCTCACCTGAATTGCAATTTTGCCTCATTCAGGCGTCCACGAGCTACCGGGAAAAAGTGGCCTGGCGTAGCCACACGCCTTTCATGAATGGGGTCTAATGGGCCTCAGCGATGAAGCGATCGTATTGCTCCCGGTTCAAGACACACCGAATACCCGAGCCAGCACGTCGACGTACATTTCTTGGATCTCGAAATATCTTATCCAACGCATTGCCGTACTCTGTGGGAGGCCGTAGTATCGTCCAACCTGTGTTTCGGTTGGATTACCTTGTTGAGTGAAAGAAGCAACCCACTTACGATGTATGGTCCTTGGCGTGCTATAGTTGGTAGATTGACTTATATGGATGTAATAAGCTCGGGAGCAGGCCAGAATTAAATTTATTGGCACAGTCGGGAGTTGAAGCCAGCACCTCTGTGTCTTGAGTCTCAATACGTGCCTGAGACCACAGAAGGTAGCATCGCCCGTCAATCCTGATTGTGTCTAGTCCAAACTATTGTAAAGTTATGTTGTGTTAAATATGAACGCCGTGCCGTAAAGTCCTTGTCATATTTTGATAACCTACCGTGGGTTTTCATTGTACAATGATTTTGGGAGGTTATGTTTCCTTTTGAGTAGTTCAAACATTCTTAAAATAACTTATGAAAATAATGCCATCACTCAGAAAATGGTGTACTAAACTGGAAGTAATCACCGTGCGAACTTTCATAACAAGATTTTTCATAATGAGAAACTTGTTTTCCCCATTTCTGAGTTGATCGTTCTGTTTCATTCACGGAGTGCTTCCGCTGCACTGTGATATGGAGTGGTGATGGTGCTGTCAAGTCCCGATATATCTATTGACGTCTGGTGAGCCACAACCTGGTGCTGGTTTGGTGCACAACATGAACATCAGGCTGCATTCATCTTCCAAAACAGTGATTAACGTGTGTCACTGGGGATCTGATGGTGGTGACCTGATGATGTCATCCTTTCTTCGGCTGTGGGGAGCTGTATTTGTCTGCTGTGGTGACTGGCATTTAATTGTGAACTGATGGTGGCTGAGTACAATTGCGAGCTTCGGAACAACTGAAGGACCTATTTTATCAGCATGATAACTGAACATACGTATGTCTACGATCAGTGGAGGAGGGTGTTACCATAATTGGCCTCCTATCCTCCATACACCTGGCTAAATCTCATCAGGTGCTGTAACAGACGCTTCTCTCTTACATAGCACCTCGGTGAACTGCCGCACAACTTGCTCATTTGTCTCGTAAATTGAGACAAAAAGGAACAACATTGGTCCGCTGATGGACGACATACACTTAGTATCCCAATGGGCGCCATCCACTATTTTAGTGGAAAAATAAACAATTTAGCCTCGGCCTTCTCCTTCCTATTGAGCAAAACTCTTTTCTCAGGTGTGGGGTAAAGAAGCATACACATGGCAACTATTTGCATTAGCTACGCTGTCGTGAAGAATGACACACAATAACATATTGACTTGTTACATGCAGGAATAAAACATGATCAGTAATTAATTCATTTAATATCCACATCTATAGAGACTTTGAACTATTTACAATGTGATTTTTTGCTGTTCTTCCTGAAGGCAAGGACTTGTTAACAAGGACATCTGTTCCAGTGATCACGTACTGATGGCCCGGCGTCGGTGTGTACACAACTCTTGTTATGTCATTAAGGCTGGCTGGCTGGCTGGTTGCTGCATTCAGAACTGCTTCCATTTGCCGATAGAAACACTGAGTATGATGTACTGTATGTACTGCGTATAGCAAGTACTTAAACAATAGAGCCACATGTTCTCTATATAACTGATGACTGCTACCGCAGTGCTGGTAATTTAGCACTTGCCTACTTAGTGATCGAATGTGAATGCGAATGCTCCTCTCTTGCAGTTTCCAGTTCATATATCATTGCCTGTTGTTGTTTTTCAAAACCTCTCCCCTTCTTAGCACAATACACATCCATCAGGTCTTAGTTGCTTCCTCATTGACTTGACACATCATTGGCTATTGTCGTGTCCATTATATCACAATAGACATCGTACTTCCTTTCTTTGTAGTATCAAGTGGATCGTAAAACCCCTTGAAGGCCTAGTTAGGATTACAACCCTCAAGATTTATGGTGACACAACCCCTCGTTCACTATTGTCAGCTTGAGATATTGAGCCCGCTGAGCTTAGGCTCATGTGATATTTTTCACTGCAAAGCATTTTTGATGTATCATCTTAGAACGCACCCACCGACCAGCCATGCTGCTGCTGCATGCTGTCATACTTTGGAATTATTAATGGTTGTACTTTTGACTTCGGAGAAAGCCATTATATTTTTATCTGAGACCTTATCATATTTCAACTTTCCACAAAGCTCAGATCTTCACATTTCGTCATTCTGTATCATCGAAACTTTCTGGAGAATGTTACTTCTATATTTTGATAAGGTATTATCATCGCAGACACGCGAACCGGAACTAATCAATCGCTACACGACTAGAGTATTTGCTAGATCCAGCGACGTAGGACCGAGCTCCTGGCACTCATGCAAGGAGCATATAATAACGGAGTAGGGACTCCCTGGTATTTCTGCGATCCGTTAAATTCAGGGTTTGCGTCATTATTTGGGCTCCAACTCAAACGCACATGGTGCGCAAAGCTACTAAAAAGCGTTGCATGGTGCGCACCACGTGGTGAATTCCAACGCCACTAACTGGCCGTATATTGTGCAAGAAATATTAGTGACCGAAGGATCTAGGTTGCTTTCGCCGAGTACGTTAGCCAACTTACGAAATGAGAGAAAATCGAATCGAGTTTGATTAATCTGGATACACATCGTTATTGTTGCTTTAAAGCAACTAAGTTTTCTTTTTGAACGACAATATATTACTTAGATTGGATATTAAGAGGCAACGGATACCCCAAAATTAAATTTTGTACGTACATTCTGTTCTATAATGTTGGTATGGTTTTTAGAAAAAATGGACTGTCGATTATTTATATCCTACTTTTTAGTTGTTTAGCCCTTTTATTACGTGTTAAGTACAAGCGATTGGTCTATTTGAAGTGCCAACGTTAAAAAGAAATACATTATGAAGTTTCATGCAAGTTTACAATATTATGGTACCATAACCTCAAAATGACCGTACCCATATTCCGACCCAGTACGCCACTATGACTGATTTCATGTCTCATATACCTCCTTCTCTAAATAAATTGAATATGCCCAAGAAATGTCATTTCATTGCAATTTACTTGCCCTCAACGGTTAAATGACTTTCAACTGTATCTACAGAAAAACTATAGGCAGGGTAGGGGATTGTCAAGGAAATGAGAAAGCTGATTTTCCAGGCAGTTTCAATTGTTTTATTAATGTATGTTCAGTCATGGTACACATTGTACATTCTTTCACATGTGAGTCATAACTTCTGATGTGTGAACGTCAATGACTTAGTCGACTGGAGACAGGATTGAAGAAGACCATGCCGGGCTGCACTCAGATGATCGGCTACGCTGCAGAACGGTGGAAACTGATCACCCACAGCCAAGTACACTCCAACGCAGGAAAACCTCTTGCCTAGCTCCGATCAATCCGCAGGCTGAAGAAGCTGTAAACCCAAAGAGGATTATTTTTGGTGAACATGAATTTTCAGCCTGTAAAGCAACACAATTCCAGTTAACGCAGCATTTCTTGCAAGAAATAAGAGGGAGGGGACATTTGGAAGATGTGGTTGAACGTAATGGTGCAACACATTACCAATTACATTCAATACCCCCCCACCTCAGTTTAATGGCAATTATAACCTCCTGTTTTGGGCATGTTAAAAGGACCCCTGCAGGCCAAATGTATGGAGCCACATCATATTACTGTTAAATACACAGAAAAAAATCTGCATCACAGGAATATTGTGCCCATTGTATTAAAAGAGCGAGGGGGAAAGTGTGTGTCGTACAGTCAAGTTGTCAATATTCTTGAAAATATTCTATGCTCTTTAAATATAAATGTACATTGGTCTTTAACCTCACCCATGATCTCACTACATGTGTGTTTTGAAATGTGCACATTAAGTGCTAAAATCTATGTTTTAAAGTTAGGCAATGATGACATTGTTGCTTTGTTGAAGAAGGACTGGTGAACATGTGCACGTATACCTACCCCGTCATCTTTTTTGTCGTGTGGCCTCCTGAGAGGCCGAGTACAGGTCTTTCTAGTCAACGCCCGTGGGCGACCTGCACATCGGAATGAGAGACGAATTAATGAAACTGGGCAAAGATTTGGAAGGAAGCAGCCGTGGTCTGTCAGAAGGTACCGTCCCAGCATTTGCCTGGAGTTGAAAATTTGAAACCACGGAAAAACATTTCAAGGATGGCCGACGGTGGAGTTCGAACCCAAGTCCACCGAGTCAGCAGGGACCTTGGGCCCATGGCCGAACGCTGCGCTTAAGCTGTCGGCATACCTACACCTAAGTATTATTCTTTCAGAGGGATCGGAGATGTGATACAATGAATTGCTATAAAAATTGAAACAATATTTCATTGATCCGCTATCCAATACACTACCACCATTGAAATATTGCATTAATTTAAGTCGATGCGGTTCCACCTAGCCAATGTTTACAGCCGGATGTTGTAACAGATGGCAACATCACAAGGAGCTGATAAAAATTTTAAATAAATGAATGTGACCAAGCATTTGGAATGAAGCGAGGTACCGGCCTGGCCATTGGGAGATGTTGAAAATGGTAAACCTAACACACAAAAAAAAAAAAAAAAAAAACAGTCGACAGAAAGATTGGCCCCATGGCCTAGCACTGCACTTACATGAATGCAGCTACCAAATATGTAAAAATTTTACATTAAACTATACACAGAATACACACAGTATGTAGCCTACTGAAAGTGCAATGGAAAAAAAGTTGTATCTCCTTTAGAAATTACTACAACATTGACATACTGTTACACCTGATTATATATATTTCCAGAATACCTTCACAGCATGTGTGCCAACTGTCCAACTCCGCTTGTGGGTGTATTCCATCCCTCCCGCCCAAGGGAGGGGGGGGGGGGGTGAGGGCAATTCATAAGACAAGTAGGAAGCCTCAAAGAATAACTAAGTTCGCTCCTTTTAGACGCCTCCTACGATAGGCAGAGGATACCATGGGTGTAGTCTAAACCCCCACCCATAGGGTGCTACAGTGTTGAAGCCACCCAAAGAAATTATATTGTGTTGTTGATTCATTTCGGGGCTTTGCGACATTGTGGTCAAGTGGCCCCGTGTACTTAGGTGTGTGTGGAATTTGTCTGATAACCTGTGTTATTGTGAAGGCTGTATTAGTGTGTGTAGTTGTAACTCAGATGATGATTAGGAAGGAGGCGGCTGTGGTCTTAATTAAGCATTCGCCTGGAATAGAAGTGGGGAAAACAAAGAAAGTCATTTCCAGGATGGCTGAGATGGGATTGGAACTCACCTCTTCTTAGTTTTTGCTTCATGAGGCTGAGTGTACCCTGTTCCAGCTCAACCCTCAGGCCAGAATTAACTTCTCGGCAGAGCTGGGAATCGAACCCGGCATTCAGTGGTGACAGCCAAGAGTACTAGTCACTACACAATGAGGCAGACAATAAGTTATGTATAAGGTCAGTCACTGTGCATAGCTGATGTGCGACAAGTGGCAGTATTGAAGGGACAAAGCTCCAGAGGCATTTCGTAATAGTAGCGAGTCTATGAATTCATCGCTACAAGTCCAGATATTACAAGGCACTTGGGAGGAGGGAGTTAAGTACACGATTATCCGGGCCCTGCTTATAACTTAACACTTGGGCTCGGATTTTTAGGTAAATAAATATTTTAAAATGTAAATACATATTTTAAGCTTTTTTTTTCTATAAATACATAAATTCCTGCTTTTCTCTTATGAGCACATAAAAAGACATAATATTTACATTTTTAAAAATCAGTATGCTAGATCTTTCAATTGGATTTTTGTTCTGTGTTACTTCAACAGGGAAGAACCTGTGAGCTATCTAATTTTCATGTAGAGCGTATGTCAGCTTGCAACTATGTTATTCTTAACTTGTCACTCCGTGCCACTCACTGAGGAAGTCGGGGATTTCCTTGTCCAAAGCCATATTGCACCATGTGCTAGATCTCCCCTACCTCAGCTACCTGGAACCAGTGTCACTCACATGCAGTTCATTTCTGGCACTGTGAAGTGTAAGGCAATTCTGCACTGCCTAAAGTAAAAACAACTACAAGTTATCTTATGTTGCAGAATTTAAAGATAATTTTACTTCTGATGGGGGCGTTCTGTTCTGCCAACCATGTGGGAAAGCAATCAAGGCTGAGCAGCGATCTCAAGTTACACAACACCTCAAGGGCAAGAAACATATAACCGCAATTTCGAGCCTTCAGAATAAGTGTTTTGCGATAATCGTCGGTCATTTGTGATGGACAACCTGAAGATGTATCTCGTTGTGTATTGTCATGCTTCAGCAGTCAGTGCGACATAGCATAAATTGCATTCGTGAGAACTGCATATTGTTTATATTCACATTAATAAACAAAATTATAATAAAATATATTTTTTGTCACATATTTCAGGTTGCCTATTTTTAATATACACACATCAAAAAAAGTTTTGCATCACCTCGGTTCCAAGAGTTCCGGAACCGTTAAATACAAAGGGAATAGAGATCAACACAAACAACATTTCAGCTCGTTTTATTGCTCATGAGACCCACACATTGCATGTTGTACCATCATACAGCTAGACTTTCAGCATTTGTGGTCCAGATTGCAGTACACACCACTACCTCTAATACCCAGTAGCACGTCCTCTTGCATTGATGCATGCCTGTATTCGCCGTGGCATACTATCCACAAGTTCATCAAGACACTGTTGGTCCAAATTGTCCCACTCCTCAACGACAATTCGGCGTAAATCTCTCAGAATGGTTGGTGGGTCAAGACGTCCATAAACAGCCCTTTTCAACATATCCCAGGCATGTTCGATAGGGTTCATGTCTGGCGAACATGCTGGCCACTGTAGTCGAGCGATGTCGTTATCTTGAAGGAACGCATTCACAAGATGTGCACGATGAGGTCGAGAATTGTCGTCCATGAAGACAAATGCCTCTCCAATATTCTGCCGATATGGTTGCACTATGGGTCGGAGGATGTCATTCAGGTATCGTAAAGCCGTTTCGGAGCCTTCCATGACCACCAGTGGCGTACGTCGGCCCCACATAATGCCACCCCAAAACATCAGGGAACCACCACCTTGCTGCACTCGCTGGACAGTGTGTCTAAGACGTTCAGCCTGACCAGGGTGCCTCCAAACACGTCTCCGACGATTGTCTGGTTGAAGGCATATGCGACACTCATCGGTGAAGAGAACGTGATGCCAATTCCGTGGGGTCCATTCAGCATGTTGTTGGGCCCATCTGTACCGCGCTGCATGGTGTCGGGGTTGCAAAGCTGGACCTCGCCATGGACGTCGGGAGTGAAGTTGCGCATCATGCAGCCTATTGCGCACAGTTTGAGTTGAAACACGACGTCCTGTGGCTGAACGAAACGCATTATTCAACATGGTGGCATTGCTGTCAGGGTTCCTCCGAGCGGCAATCCGTAAGTAGCGGTCATCCACTACAGTAGTAGCCCTTGGGCGGCCTGAGCGAGGCCTGTCATCGACAGTTCCTGTATCTCTGTACCTCCTCCATGTCCGAACAACATCGCTTTGGTTCACTCTGAGACGCCTGGAAACTTCCCTTGTTGAGAGCCCTTCTTGACACAAAGTAACAATGCGGACGCGATCGAACTGCGGTATTGACCTTCTAGGCATGGTAGAACTACAGACAACATGAGCAGCGTACCTTCGTCCTGGTGGAATGACTGGAACTGATCGGCTGTCGTACCCCCTCCGTCTAATAGGCCCTGCTCATGCATGGTTGTTTACATCTTTGAGCAGTTTTAGTGACATCTATGAACAGTCAAAGGGACTGTATCTTGGATACAATATACACAGTCAACGTCTATATGCCGGAGATCTGGGAACCGAGGTGATGCAAAACTTTTTTTGATGTGTGTATAACAAATACATATTTTCCCGATCTTTAGCACCTAAAAGTCTGAGCCCTACTTACCCCACTCCAAACAGTCACATGCCAAATTTTTGGCTCTATGTTAACCGTGGAAATTTGCAATTACCGGTACATGTATAATTCTTTCAAGGTGTCAACATAGACATAATGATCATGATTTGTCAAACCGGAAACACAACTTCATCATGGAAAACAGCTGGGTGAAGCTTACGCTATCTACTGATAGGGGCAGATGACCTCGCAGTTCTGCCTCTTAAAACCTCAATAACCAACTACCTACCTGACTGGTAATAGCTTAACTACATTGATGAACAGACACAAATCTACATCACAGATAAAGGAGACTAAAATGGGCAATACTGTACCTAGTTTATACAAACGATTTGTATACAAATACTACCATACGGTAATCCAAGCGAAATCTACACAGGTGCCTATGCTGGTTTGTCGCAATCACAATTCATAGCAGTAAGTTACACGACCTTCTTGCCAGCATGGTAATTCTGAATTTTTTTTCTTTTTCCGTGTGGCCTCCTCAGAGACCTACTGCAGGTCTTTCTATTCGACGCCCGTGGGCGATCTGCGCGTCGGGATGAGAGATGGAATTGATTAAGGTGAATGAAATTGGAGAAGGATGTGGAAGGAAGCGGCCTTGGCCTGTCAGAAGGTACCGTCCCAGCATTTGCCTGGTGTTGAAAATGGGAAACCATGGAAAACCATTTCAAGGGCGGCCGACGGTGGGGCTCGAATCCACGCGTCTACCGAGTCAGCAGAGAGCTTGGCCCTATGACTTAACACTGCGCTTTAGCCAGCGTAGCCACTACTGTCGGTAATTCTGAAATAAAGTGACAAGACTATTCATCATGAACAACAAGTGAAACAAAAGTTTGAGAAATTAAGAGAATGTAGGCTACATGTGGACAGTAAAGAGGATGTTCATCCTTCCCCTAAATATAATGCACACCATTAATCCCAATAGAAAACTAGTCTAGGAGGGGGCAGATGACCTCGTAGTTCCGCCCCTTAAAACAACAATAACTAACTAAACTAGTCTAGGCCTACTGGTATGTGTTAACACATTTTCAAGATATATAACAATTTCTCATTCATACGGGGACAGATTTTCTAAACTTTTAGCCAATGGCTGGATTACGAACAACAAACATCACATCCATCAATACTTCTCAAATAATGAAGAGCTTAAGGTCGATTAACCTATACAGGAACTCTTTAAGTCTCTATTATTATAAACTTCGCACGACCAAAACCAGAACCTAATTCACACACAATCAATCGACAATATACTGCCATTTTATCGACTGAAACTACCATTACCTTTCTGTAAATCACCAAATGTCGAGACGTAATAATTACCTTGATTTGCGAACTCCTGCTCCTAATCAAATGTATCCATCACCGTCCATGATCACGTTGCCATAGAAATATAATTTTCCCCAAAACCAACAAAATAAACGGAAATCCCCTAAAATCTAGTGACAAACAACATTGGAAACAAAAGTTACCGAGTTAGGGCCCAAACAAAAGAAAACTTATTTAACGGACGGAGAAAGAACTATGGAGTTTCTAAGGCCTGCACTCATATATGGTTATCCATCCTAGTTGGATGTGTTCTTAAGTCCGTCTTGAAAGACGAAGGAAATAGTCCCCCCATAGGCGATGAAAGTGATCGATTTACATTGTGCATTAATTAGCACCGAACAGTGAAGTAATCGAATGGAAATTAAAGCCAGTGTAGGCTTGTGCTATAATTATTTTGGATTTATCGAAAAGTGATAATATTTCCATAACGTGGAACACCACATTCTCAGCCACGTGCTTGTGCAAAACCTATGTCTTCGTGTGAAACGAAAGATATTAGTAACAGTGAATCAATGTTTAATGAAGTGAATTATTTCAACGTTAATGATCATTAATGTTACTATAATCGCAAGAGCGAGTGAATTTTCATGTGGATCACATCAATGCCACGAGATTAATAAGCCTAGGATGAGTGATAGTGAAAGCAGATAAGTGCATGGCCAATTTTATTATAATCTGCGCCGTGTAACTTGAGTGAGCTTGTTACCACAATTAGAACTAGCTTCAGTGAAAGCAGTGCTATAAAATTCTGTATTTTCCAGTGGTTATCTTTCACCAAAATGATTAACTTTCGTAACCACGTGTTCGACGAAATTCACCGTACATTAATCGTGGGAATGATGAGATAAACCCCCTTGATGTGAAGGAGCGTTCTTAAGAACTTCAGCATGACAGAAGACCCAGGAACTTAGCACGAGAGGAGGAGATGAACGTGCCAAACCAAGGAATATGACAACCACTATGATGGGAAGGAGTCAGATGACATCACGACGTCAACGTCGAGGACGAATTAAGGCCATGGTAATGGATAGAGCCTATGAGGAGGCCCAGTTTGGACAACCCTTGTCCGGAGACCAGTGGCCCACTTGTATCTCAATTCGTCGGAATAAGCGAGATGTAGACGTCCTCATCTTGTGAGTTTGTTCATTTCTTTCCATGTAAGGTTCTTTTGTGGTATAGTTTAGATTACAGTAGATTGTAGAACCAAACGAACTTCTTAACAAGCCGATAGGTAGGGTTTGTAATGTTAGAACTCATTTTTGTCATTCACTTCCAGTGATTGTTAGCCACCCTGTGATTAAACTCTGTTTAATCATGGTGCATTCTGATGGGCATCGCTCAGATGTTAATTCTACCCCTACTAAACGAGACTGTAGTCTTTGTTACTACTTTGTTCAACCCATATGCGGGTGATCTTGTGTACAGTTTATTTTGATAGGACGAATGGACGTCATAGTCGGTGGTTTTTAGTTAAATGTTTGTCACGCCACTGATTTCGTTAGAACAGTTCGTATCGCTTGATAGTCGACAGAAACTATCAGTTTTGTAAATGTGATGTTATATTTCATTAAGATGAGCTATGAAGCCATCCTGTTCAAGTGTAGAACATTGTCAGGGAAATAGTATTTGAATGCAACTTAGCATCGAGCCCTGTACTAATCGTATCATTGGCAAACTCAGCGAATGTGAGATTTTGCGCCTTTTATCATGTTTATTTGTGTCAGGTAATTCGACACATATTTGTTTGGTTATTAAATACAGAGCAGTTGTGAAGTGCCATATCTGCCGATTGCAAAGAATTTCAGAGGAAGTGTTATTACTATCTTTTACCTTCCTTTGATTTGAAAGACAAACTACATGTTTGTGTATAGTTTTATGGCGTGCCTTTAAGGCTAGTGTTTATTATATTTGGATGTTATACTGGGATTAAATAACAAGGACAGTTTTCTAATGGACATTCTTTGAAGAGAACTGCCTGCATTCAGTCTATTATGTCATTACAACCGTCCGCAAGGTGACAGTAAGTTGAGAGTCTAGCTCAAGTCAAGGCAGGTGATACTAGTTCCCAGCATTCGACGAGGGCACATTCATATTGTGAGACAGATTTATCAGACTTTTGACATATGCTTGGAGCATTATTTACCGTTAGCTTATGTATTTCATTAGTAGGTCAAGGTCTAGGCTGCCATTTTGTAATAATCACATGTTTTTTTGTTATGATGAATTGATTGGCAAACGCCATAGCTTGCATCGCTACTAAAGCGAATACTTTTCAACTCCATTTGAGAATGTAATTACTTGTTATGTCGAGGATTATTTGTTGTGTTAGAGGCTAGTGAGAGACGCCTGTGTTAGAGGCGATTCATGTATTTAGTGCATATTGCACTGTGTCCAGAATTCGTTCTGTAGACTAGGTATTTATGGGAGGTAACTGAAGTGTTTACCAGGCCTACCCGAGGTAATTTAAGTGAGCTGTGAGCCACTAATAACCTGTGTTATTGTTTGTCCGAGCCTGGAGAGCTCGATGAAGGTGTTGATAACAGAGATTTGATCTCGCACGAGACGCTACTTCTAAGCCATGGTATTAGGAATGTCAGCACTATTCGCCATAAAACAACGATAAATTAAACTGACAAATTAATAATCAAGCGCATAATTATTATAAACAAATAATAACTAATTGTTTATTGCTTCTAAACATGATCCATCTGCATTTTGGACCAGCTGACCGACGCCTTGATGTTGTTTACACTTCTTAGTGGACGTAATCTAAGACAGTTGACACTACTTTTTATCGACGGAGTGTTTGCTTAACCTATAGTTCGTAGCTGGTGGAGCTTGAACCTCATGCGACATAAGTCGCGGTTATCATTACGCAATCAACAACGTAAATGACATGCATTTAAATGACACTGGTTTACAAAGAGTTATCCAAGGTGCAGGCAGGAATATAACAGATCATTGTCTTGTTGTTTTATTCATTATTATGCTGTATTAATCCCAATGTTTACCTTGCTGTGCTGATGAGTACTTAGTTCATAAGAGTATATTTAATGTTTTTTATGGCTTGCCATGTAGCTTTTGTTGTAATTGTTTGTCTTGCGGTCGTCGTCGCCGTAAATTTTGTATTAAATATCAGGAATTAGCTAAATTATTTAACACTAAATGTAAATGAGGAAATGGTATCATCCTAACTTAGATTTGTTCTTGCTACCCTGTTAAATGTAAATTCTGATATTTGCTTGATATTTTGTAACTTGACTTAGGGTTTATTGCCGTACCATTTTCCTAACGTTGCTGTTGACGCTTAATTTTGTAAAATAGATCTTTCGCGAGGGTTTACCATAGTTAACAGGTAGGGTCCTGATTTTTATTTTTATTATTTATTAGTTTGCGAATTAGCCGATAAAACCCTCCGAACTAGGATAGGTGCTGGCATATTTTAAATAAATATTTTTACAAGTTTTCTATAAGTCTGGATGTTTCTTTTCTCAGTTTAGCATCTTAAGCTGTATTTTCTTAGGCCATCTATGACCTTAGCTACCATGTTACCACGGATCCCTTGGATCATGGGATTCTCGTGCCGCTTTGGCCTATAAGAAATTCACCTGATCCTCTAGGCACATGGGTCCGGCAGGTGAGGTGTTTAGGATGGCATTTTGGTTGTTGGCAACCCTGACAGCTCTGCTGACGGGCACATACATTTACTTCTCTTTCTTTGGCGCCCAACTGGTTGTGCCGATATTGACATGGTGACCTTCAGCTCCATGTTATTTTTAAGAGGATCTTATGTTGATTAAAGGTAAATTGACTGGACTGGGACGAACTTAGAAAGTCGTACTGCAGATCAATTAACCGCATGGCATTCTTGCGTGATTTAAGTCCATGGGGTGAGACTTTGAAGTATAGATAATTGAAGGATAGGTTTTCTTCCTTGATGCCTCATCCTAAGTAAATATAATACTTTGCTTTGCTTGTTGTTGTTATCGTAAATGTAGAAGCACTTAGTTTGCATACTCCAGCAGTACTTGTGATGTTTATTTAAATGAAAGGAAGCTGTTTATACCACAAAAGTATCTAGTCATAGCTGTAAGTTTCCTATGGATTGCTCCTTCTGTTTTCTCATTCATTGTACTTATTATGGATGAAGAGACGATTCGTCGTGTGATGGGAGAGATGTTGGCAGGTGTCAATGCCAATCTCCAGCAGTTAAGTGCTGATTTAGGGACTGCCAGAACTGATTTGGGTGAAGTCCGAGGTAATGGTGAAGTCCGGGGTGACTTGGTGTGAGTACACAAACTGTCAATAATGTTAGAGCCAATTTAGAGGCTAACACACAAACTGTTAATCAAGTCCGAAGTGACTTAACAAATGTTAGGGATGATCTAACGCAGGTCAGGGCTGACATAGATGCTCATAGAGAGGAGGCTAAGAACAACCTTACAGCAGGTTTAGCCGCGGTTAGGGTTGACGTCTTGCGGCACCAACAGAATGCAAATAACCGTATAGATAACTTGAGAGATCAAATGAACCAAGCTAGATAGGATGTTCAAACCAAGTTAGGCGATCACACCGCTCTACTTAAGGCTTCGATAAACCGAGTTCAGAGCGATATGAGGGCTGATTTAGACCACACTAGAGAGGAATTTGGTAATCGACTCACACACGTTGAGGGATTTATGGATACCGTTAAGAGAGATATCGTTGCTGTAAACGTAGATTTGACGTTTATTAGAGTGGCTGCATACGCCGTGAACAGCAACGTGAAAGCCATTGCTGATGACTTAGTTGGATTTAGAGAAGAGCTTGCAACGAACACGAGGAACGTTACTCAGTTAACAGACACCGTGGGAGAGCTACGCGAAACCGTAAACACTCTTCGAGAGGAGACTAAGATTGACATCATGTTGTTAAGAGGT
Source organism: Meconema thalassinum (assembly GCA_946902985.2). Taxonomy (NCBI): domain Eukaryota; kingdom Metazoa; phylum Arthropoda; class Insecta; order Orthoptera; family Tettigoniidae; genus Meconema; species Meconema thalassinum. The sequence goes on from OX336389.2 coordinate 446,438,636, forward strand.
GACTTTACCGAACATAAGAACGTCGTAGAAACACAGGTAGCTAGCGTTCGAGACGAAGTCCGAGAACTTAGAGGGGACGTCGCTGAAGTCAAAGACAATGTTTATGAAGTCAAAGACAACGTATCTAAATTCAAAGCAGAGGTCGAATCGATGAAAAAGATGTTAGAGGTAGTTGCCGTAACTGAACGTCTGCAACTTAGCTATAATTTACGGACAGCTATTCGAGAGGTCGACACCAATCTCAAGGGCAAAATCGACAGAATCGAACTACAACTGAATGACCTAGGAGGTAAAGTAGAAGCCAAAACTATTCCAGGCCACGAATTAATCGAATGACGGCTTGACAAATTGGAAGCTCAACCGAGGGAGACACAAACTTCCATGTTTTCAGCTGAAGCTCAAAACACGTCAGGACCTCAATTCACTCAATCGACACCGTCCTGTACTCAACCGAGCGCACCACCTGAACCACAACCATTCCAATTTGCGAGTAATATGCTAAACCAAACATCAACGTCACCGTTCACGAAACATTTCGGCGAAAACATAAACAGAGCCGACACTTCAACGCTGAATTACGCTGCAAATCCATTTCGACCTGCACATGTACAGCAAACTCAAGGGACAGATATGCCAATACCGAATTATGCTCCTAATCCTATTAGACCAGCACAGACACACCATAGTCAAGGGAACGTCATGATATTACGATCCAGGGAAGAGCAAACAGCAGAGTTTTAGCTAATGTGGAGAGCTATCCGCGAGATACAATGGTGACACCAGAGAGAGGGCTCAGGGTCATAGACCGTCTACTTGAAGGGAAAGGCAGTACGTGGTTTAGGGCCTTCAGATACTCTTTCACAGGTTACCAAGACTTTAGGGAAGCCTTGTTACGTACATATTGGTCAAGTGACATACAGAAAAGTATCCGAGCTGAGATGTACACTCGCCGATATAGTTCCAACACGCCCACACGTTACGCAAACTAATTTGCGACTCAATTGGCGAAGCTTCGCTGTCTCCAACCCCCATTATCGGAGCAGGATCTCGTAAACACAATCGTCTGGCAATATCCAGCGGATGTCCAGCGAGTGTTGATTGCTGCAGGAGCGACAACCATCCAGCAATGTGATCAGATTCTGAGAAGATTGGACGCGAACACAGAACAATTCGCAAGCCACCGTCCAACAAATGGAGAGACGCGCCACTTGAACTTGACTACTGTAGACAAAGTCAGTTAAACACCACAGCAGACACAAACACAGAACGACCATCGAGGGAACTATAATCAGAACCAACGTAATTGGAACAATGCTCTGTACGCTAGAGGAAGACAAAATTACAATAGAGGTTATTGGAACCAACGTTTTAATCAAGGGACGAATGAAGACCGTCGTCATGACAACGACAGCCGTGGGACTAGGAACGATCCACGAGGAAGAGGAAACATTCGTCGGGACTATCGCCACAGCGGAGGATATCGACGTGATCGAGACCCCAGATATTGGGCAGATCGAGACTGTCGTGGATGTGCACGAGAGTATATCAGACAACTCGACGGACAACAGGAAGAGGTTGACCAAAACAGAACGTCGAGGGAAGCACGTGAAGTTCCAGAGGAGGTTATTGAGCACTACCAGCCCAGTACTTCCCAAGGGAAAAAAGCCGAAAACGAAATAGATTCTGACCTGATTGATCACAGAGTAACAGCCACCATCTTACTCTGGGAGCCAGTCCAGGAAGATCTTTTCGACGAACGACGATCGACGAACCACGACTACGGCTACTTTAAACGAATGTCCAGTGATAATTCTAATTGATACAGGGGCTATGGTAAGTGTCATTTCTGGTGATTGCCATGCCAGAATGAAAGCAAACACTGAGGTGACAGAGCTGCCAGTTTCTGCAGTAAGAGTCAGAGGAGTCATACCTGACCGTGTTGCAAAGTGCAAAATTCAAATTCTGTGCACTTTGAAAATTTCGAGCCACGTGTACTTGCACCAATTTTTAGTTTTGAAGGGATTGCATCATGATGCCATATTGGGTGCAGACTTCATACGCAAATACGATGGAATCATTGATATGGGACGTAATACTGTGGAATTTAAGCCGAACGAACCCATTCACATGAATTTATTAGAGGAGGACCCGGAAATTGAATCCGAAGTCAACATTGTTGAGGAGTTGAATGGCAAGCGAAATGATAAGACACAAGATGCCGAGGGAGAGGCAGAGCAGTTACCAGCACCTGTACAGGAGAAATTAGAGGCACTATTGACTGAATTCAAGGATATTTTCGACACCACACCTGGTGAAATACTTGACTACGAGTACGATTTTGTTGTATTGGACGATTCTCCATTCCAGAAGAAGGTTTATCTTATCGCGGAGAAACACCGAGAAGAAGCTGCTAGGAAGATCCGTGAGATGGAAGCAGCTGGTATCATCAAGAAAGCACCAACTTCGTATGTGAATCCTATAAAACCTGCAGTCAAGGTGGATGGAAGTCTGAGGCTTTGTCTAGATGCCAGAGATTTGAACGAACTCCTAGCTCCAGAGCATGACAGACCGCCGAAGATCAGAGATATTCCCAGAAAATTTAAATGAAAACGGGTATTTTCATCATTAGACTTGGTACAATCCTACTATCATATTAGATCGTCCGAGCATACTCAAAAGTATACAGGGTTTCTGTTTGATCAAACCACTTATGTTTTCCGAAAACTACCTTTTGGATCGAAGAATGCCGGAGCTGCATTAATCAGAGCACTTGATGTCAAGTTAACTCCTGAAGTAAAGAAGAAGGTCATATGCTACGTAGATGACATTATAACAGCTTCAGAGGCGGAAGAGGAACATTTAGCCACATTACGCCTTGTATTTGATAATCTTCGACAGGCTAATTTCAAGGTAAAGTTCAACAAGTGTCGATTCTTCCAGAAAGAGGTTAAATTCGTGGGACACATAATTAACGGAGAAGGATATAGGCCGAATCCGGCGAAGATCAAAACCGTCGCAGCATTTCCGACGCCGACCCGTGTCAAACATGTGAGGCAGTTTTTGTGAATTCTCCAGTTCTTTGCTGCTCATTGTAAGAAGTATTCTGAGACTGTTGCACCACTTCAAGGTCTACTTAAGAAAATTGCCGATGGGCATGGGACGAGAAGTGCGAGACAGATTTTAGAAAGGCTAAACAGATGCTTGTAGCCTCAATCCAGTTGGAATATTCAGACTACTCCCGGAATTTCATCTTGGCAACTGACGCATCTGCCATTGGAATCGGAGTTATCTTATTGCAGGAGGACGATGAGAAGAAACGTCATTATATCGCTTTCTTAAGCAGACGTTTGATAGCCCATGAAACTCACTACTTTACCACGGAAATCGAAGCACTTGCAATTGTCTATGCATTGTAATACTGGCAGAAACTTAGTTAGGCCAGTAGATTATAGTGAGGACCGACCATCACGCATTGACCTTCATTTTACGAACAAGACTGGCAAGCGACAGGATTACACGTTGGACTCTGTTTCTTCAGCAGTTTGACTTGGAAAGTGTTTACCGTCCTGGCAAAGAGAATGTGTTGGCCGACATTCTCAGCCAGAATCCTGAAGGACAGCGACGTGAGGAGGAACTGAGAAATATCAACCGAGGGAATTATACGCAAAGAATCTTTATCGACCGATCACAAAGGCTCGCCGAGGGAACCGCTTCATCGTTGTAAAGATTGACGTGTTTACTAAATACACGATGCTCCATCCGATATACCCAAAGCCACTGCCCAACAGATTATACAAAGGATAAAACGACAAGTGATACCGGAGGCAGGAAAGCCACAATTCCTGTTGATTGACCACGGATCACAGTTAATCTCTGTAGAATTCGCTAATTCCATGAATGAACTGGAAATAGGACACTTATTATCATCAATAAGACACCCTGAGAGTAATCCAGCAGAATGTGTTATGTCCACTATAGCAAAATTCTGTTGTTTGTACTGTCAGGAGGAACACTGGTGTTGGACCGAAGTCCCTGTGATAATGGCAAATTGTATAAACTCATCTGTCCATGAAAGCACTGGTCAAATACCCATGGTCTTGCATTTGAAACAGATGCCGATGAGAATGTGGAACCGAGTGATTGTAACACCACCTTGTTTACAACGCTCACACGCAGGCAGACTTCTAGCTGCTAGGAACACTTTGGACAGACAAGCTGCGAAACGTTTGAGAAGAACGAGACGCCAGAGATTCAGAGAACCACTAGTCGCGGGTGACCTTGTTCTTATAAGGAGACCCGGAATTTCAAGTCCTGTAGACCGAGTATACGGGAAATTCCTATCGTTATATTATGGGTCTAATCGTGTTCAAGGACCCCTGAATAATGGAAGCTACGTGATTGAATATCTTCAGACTGGAGAGCGCATTGGAATCTTCAACGCAGCTAATCTGAAAAAATATCACCGAGTTTGATTCGGAACTTGAGTCAAATAAAAAAGCATTCCTTCATTTTTATTTGAAATAACGGAGAGGCAGATGAGCCCGCTGAGCTTAGGCTCATGTGATATTTTTCACTGCAACGCATTTTTGATGTATCATCTTAGAACAAACCCACCGACCAGCCATGCTGCTGCTGCATGCTGTCATAATTTGGAATTATTAATGGTTGCACTTTTGACTTTGGAGAAAGCCATTACATTTTTATCTGAGACCTTATTATCATATTTCAACTTTCCACAAGGCACAGATCTTCACATTTCGCCATTCTGTATCATCGAAACATTCTGGGGAATGGTACTTCTATATTTTGGTAAAGTATTATCATCGCAGACACGCGAACCGGAACTAATCAATCGCTACACGACTAGAGTATTTGCTAGATCCTGCGACGTAGGACCGACCTCCTGGCACTCATGTATGGTTATCCATCCTAGTTGGATGTGTTCTTATGTCCGTCTTGAAAGACGAAGGAAATAGTCCGCCCATAGGCGAAGAAAGTGATCGATTTACATCGTGCATTAATAAGCACCGAACATTGAAGTAATCGAGTATAAATTAAAGCCAGTGTAGGCTTGTGCTATAGTTATTTTGGATTTATCGAAAAGTGATAATATTTTCATAACGTGGAACACCACATTTTCAGCCACGTGCTTGTGCAAAACCTATGTCTTCGTGTAAAACGAAAGATATTAGTAACAGTGAATCAATGTTTAATGAAGTGAATTATTTCAACGTTAATGATCATTAATGTTACTATAATCGTAAGAGCGAGTGAATTTTCATGTGGATCACATTGATGCCACGAGATTTAATAAGCCTAGAATCTGTGATAGTGAAAGCAGATAAGTGTATGGCCAATTCTATTATAATCTGCACCGTGTAACTTGAGTGAGCTTGTTACCACAATTAGAACTAACTTCAGTGAAAGCAGAGCTATAAAATTCTGTATTTTCCAGTGGTTATTTTTCACCAAAATGATTAACTTTTGTAACCACGTGGTCGACGCATTTCACCGTACATTAATCGTGGGAATGATGAGATAAACCCCCTTGATGTGAAGGAGCGTTCTTAAGAACTTCAGCATGACAGAAGACCCAGGAACTTAGCACGAGAGGAGGAGATGATGAACGCGCCAAACCATGGAATATGACAACCACTATGATGGGAAGGAGTCAGATGACATCTCGATGTCAACGTTGAGGACGAATTAAGGCCATGGTAATGGATAGAGCCTATGAGGAGGCCCAGTTTGGACAACCCTTGTCCGGAGACCAGTGGCCCACTTGTATCTCAATTCGTCGGAATAAGCGAGATGTTGACGTCCTCATCTTGTGAGTTTGTTCATTTCTTTCCATGTAAGGTTCTTTTGTGGTATAGTTTAGATTACAGTAGATTGTAGAACCAAACGAACTTCTTGACAAGCCGATAGGTAGGGTTTGTATTGTTAGAACTAATTTTTGTCATTCACTTCCATTGATTGTTAGCCACCCTGTGATTAAAATCTGTTTAATCGTGGTGCATTCTGACGGACATCACTCAGATGCTAATTCTACCCCTATTAAACGTGACTGTAGTCTTTGTTACTACTTTGTTCAACCCTTATTCGGGTGATTTTGTGTACAGTTTATTTTGATATGACGAATGGACGTCATAGTCAGTGGTTTTTAGTTAAATGTTTGTCACGCCACTGATTTCGTTAGAACAGTTCGTATCGCTTGATAGTCGACAGAAACTATCAGTTTTGTAAATGGGATGTTATATTTCATTAAGATGAGCTATGAAGCCATCCTGTTCAAGTGTAGAACATAGTCAGGGAAATAGTATTTGAATGCAACTTAGCATCGAACCTTGTACTCATCGTATCATTGGCAAACTCAGCGAATGTGAGATTTTGCGCCTTTTATCATGTTTATTTGTGTCAGGTAATTTGACACATATTTGTTTGGTTATTAAATACAGAGCAATTATGAAGTGCCATATCTGCCGATTGCAAAGACTTTCAGAAGAAGTGTTATCACTATCCTTTACTTTTCTTTGATTTGAAAGACAAACTACATGTTTGTGTATAGTTTTATGGCGTGCTTTTAAGCCTAGTGTTTATTATATTTGAATGTTATACTGGGTTTAAATAACAAGGACAGTTTTCTATTGGACTTTCTTTGGAGAAAACCGCCTGCATTCAGTCTATTATGTCATTACAACCGTCCGCGAGGTGACAGTAAGTTGAGAGTCTAGCTCAAGTCACGGACAGGTGATACTAGTTCCCAGCATGCAACGAGGGCACATTCATATTGTGAGACAGATTTATCAGACCTTTTGACAAATGCTTGGAGCATTATTTACCGTTAGCTTGTGTATTTCATTAGTAGGTCAAGGTCTAGGCTGCCATTTTGTAATAATCGCATGTTTTTTTGTTATGATGAATTGATTGGCAAACGCCATACGCTTGCATCGCTACTAATGCGAATACTTTTCAGCTCTATTTGAGAGTGTAATTACTTGTTGTGTCGAGGTGTATTTGTTGTGTTAGAGGCTAGTGAGAGACGCCTGTGTTAGAGGCTATTCATGTATTTAGTGCATATTGCACTGTGTCCAGAATTCGTTCTGTAGACTAGGTATTTATGGGAGGTAACTGAAGTGTTTACCAGGCCTACCCGAGGTAATTTAAGTGAGCGGTGAGCCACTAATAACCTGTGTTATTGTTTGTCCGAGCCTGGAGAGGTCGATGAAGGTGTTGATAGCAGATATTTGATATCGCACGAGACGCTACTGCTAAGCCAAGGTATAAGGAATGTCATCACTGTTCGCCATAAACCAACGATAAATTAAACCGACAAATTAATAATCCAGCGCATAATTATTATAAACAAATAATAACTAATTGTTTATTGCTTATAAACTTGATCCATCTGCATTTTGGACCAGCTGACCGACGCCTTGCTGTTGTTTACACTTCTTAGTGGAAGTAATCTAGGACAGATGACACTACTTTTTATCGACGGAGTGTTTGCTTAACCTATAGTTCGTAGCTGGTGGAGCTTGAACCTCATGCGACATAAGTCGCGGTTATCATTACGCAATCACCAACGTAAATGACATGCATTTAAATGACACTGGTTTACAAAGAGTTATCCAAGGTGCAGGCAGGAATATAACAGATCATTGTCTTGTTGTTTTATTCATTATTATGCTGTATTAATCCCAATGTTTACCTTGCTGTGCTGATGAGTACTTAGTTCATAAGAGTGTATTTAATGTTTTTTATGGCTTGCCATGTAGCTTTTGTTGTAATTGTTTGTCTTGCGGTCGTCGTCGCCGTAAATTTTGTATTAAATATCAGGAATTAGCTAAATTATTTAACACTAAATGTAAATGAGGAAATGGTATCATCCTAACTTAGATTTGTTCTTGCTACCCTGTTAAATGTAAATTCCGATATTAGCTTAATCTTTTGTAACTTGACTTAGGGTTTATTGCCGTACCATTTTCCTAACGTTGCTGTTGACGCTTAACTTTGTAAAATAGATCTTTCGCGAGGGTTTACCATAGTTAACAGGTAGGGTCCTGATCTTTATTTTTATTATTTATTAGTTTGCGAATTAGCCGATAAAAATCCTCCGAACTAGGATAGGTGCTGGCATATTTTAAATAAATATTTTTACAAGTTTTACATAAGTCTGGATGTTTCTTTTCTCAGTCTAGCTTCTTAAGGTGAATTTTCTTAGGCCGTCTATGACCTTAGCTACCATGTTACCACGGATCCCTTGGATCATGGATTCTCGTGCCGCTTTGGCCTATAAGAAATTCACCTGATCCTCTAGGCACATGGGTCCGGCAGGTGAGGTGTTTAGGATGTCATTCCGGTTGTTGGCAACCCTGACAGCTCCTCTGATGGGCACAATATCTCCAACTCGCAATAACATCTTGTTATATCATGTGCGGGCATTATACCGCCCACGTATCGAAATAAACTTGGTGATGAAATGTTTCCTCATTGTCATAGTCTGTCAAGTTCTGCCTTTCCTAATCTATACATCTCTACTTAGTATAAAACAAAGTCCCCAATTCTTGGATGTTACAGGTAAACTCGAGAACCACTGGATAGATTTTAATGCGGTTTTCACCATTCTGTAAAGGATATATCGAGGATGATTTATGTAGAAAATTAATTTTTTTATGATCAAAGGAAGCTGAGCAGTAACGATTTCAGTGGAAAAGTCGAAAAAAACCTGGCGTCCGACCGCTTTGTAAGCTTATACTGGGCAAACCGTTAAAATATCTAAATACTATGAGTGTAAGGATTGGTCAGCATGAAAAGTTCTACAAAGAAGTCCGCGAGAGCATGTATCTTCAATACATCGCCCACTATAAGTGTTTTTACGTTTTAATTTCTTCCAACCAAGTCCATTCAACTACTGAGGCGACAGTTTACGAGCTAGCTAAGGGCGAGTCTATCATCCTTGTTACAGCCTAGCTAGCGGGCGAACCAATTGGCCCAGATACAGCCAGAAGAATACCGTTGAGTCGTGTTGAGTTAAGACTTCTGAGAAGGGTGGTCGTGAGTAGGGGGGTAAGGCCAGTTCTGCTTCACTTGACGTCGCTGTGCCCAACAAACCAACATGGCCGCCACGCGAAGTTGAAACATTTAAATAGACTTTTCTCTCGAACCCATGGTCGGAGTTTCACGAATGAGGTGTCGTAGGACTTGAGGTGACGCCCCTTTGCTATGGACCACTCGTTATACTTTTGAAAAAAAAAATGAAAATTTTTGTTTTCGAAAGTAGGTGATAGTTTGAAAACCAAACATGATAGAATGTTGTGCAATGGCTCAAACAAACAGTCTCTATGTCCTTATTTTGGAAACTAGGAAGTTTGCAAAAAAGTTTATTTGACATAAATGAAAGGTCCCTATGCCCCCTACCCCCAATATAAATTTCAAGTCTCTAGGTTGAAAACCTGACAGTAGTATGGTAAGGGGGTAGCTGTTACACTTCTTTTTGAATCCTCCTCGTATTTGCCCCGAACTTGATATCTCGCTAACCAATCATGGGATTTGAACATACAGGGTGTCCTAGCACTCGTAGTGATGCCCCCTACTTTCCTATATGCTCTTTATTTAAATAAAAGACCAAAACTAAAAGGTCATCCGCTTTTAATATCTCGCGAACCAATCATGATGGAGGCGTGTACGACGGGTCCAAGGACTCGGAGTGACGTCCTCTTTGCTATGGACCACTCATTATATTAAAAAAATGGAAATTCGATTTTGGGGTAAACACGTGTTTTTTATGATTTTGCCGATATCTCACGGACCAATAACGCTAGAGACATGTACGAGGTGTCCTAGGGCTCGGGCTAACGCCCCGTTTCAAATGTGGTAGATATTTTTTCCAAAAAATAATTCACAAAGGGCCTAACGCCATACATATTGAAAAAAAACTGTTTTTTTCTTTACCTGTTTATAATGTTTATGAAGCGTGGAAGTTGAGAGAGACGATACGGCTGGGTGTGTGTGTTTCAAGGAACCTGTCGCTAACCACAAGGACCATGCTTAATAGAACAATCGCTATTTCGGCGGGTTGGTTTATGACAGAGCGAGGGTTCGTTTTCTGATATTTTACCTTTAACGTGTAAACGGTGATTAGAACTTGGTTCTATGTTGGTCGAAGCGAGTACTGAAAACAAACTTGCAGACGAGCAGGAGGTGAATGTCATTTGAGCTTATTGGAAGGCGTTGATCTGACTTGACAACAGGTGACGCTTGAAAGTGAAATAATCTGACAACCGTGGTGGCAGGGAAGTGCGAAATGCATGCATACACATGTGAAACCACATGAGGGCTAAACAAGATACATCCTGCCTTGCTTCGTACGTGACAAAATGCAAGTCCATGTGAAATTTGATCTGCCACAGGTGTTCGCCTGGGACGTTAGCTGCCCACGTGCACGATAACTGTTAACAAGTTACATCCTGTTTTGCTTCGTACGTGACAAAATGCAAGTTGACGTGAAATTTGATCTGCCACAGGTTTTCACCTTGGACGTTAGCTGTCCACGTGCCTGATAACAGAATGTTCAAAGCGTGGGAAAAAAAGATTATACATGCAACGTAACATATATAAAGACATGTCGTTATCATTTCCACTCTCACTTAGGTGACTACCTTTGAACACACTGCGTTGCATGAAACCCCTGGTATTGTTTAACAGTTTTGGTGTTGGTGGAAAATACTTAACCTTGTTGTGGGGTAGGTATATATTTATTCATTTATATATTTATTGAATTTTATATAAATACATGCAATTATTTATTGATTAGGTAATTAATGATTTTATTTATTTGTTTGCAGATAACGTGTATAGCATACCTGTCGTGTGTCTGTGGGAAATATATTAAAGAAAGAGAAAGACAGACAGCTAGAAAAGGAAACCATTTCCACACTAGCCCACGAGAAGGGAATATAGCAAAGCATTACACGTCAAGGTGAGATTTGTTTTTTTAAATATATAACCTGTTTGATTTTGTTTTGTTTATGAAATGCATAAACTATATGGGATGGATATACTTATGGTGGTTTATTTTATTTCTTTTTAGAGTGTTGGAAAACGCTTGACCTCTGTTGATAACCAGGAACGTGTGTGTTTGGGGGCATTGTCCAGTAGTCTACAGCTGAAAACTCAGGTGAGAGTGTTCTTTCAAAATAATGTCTTTTACTGCTGCGGATACGTTAACTTGGGAGCCCCTTGAGTCTTGTTTCAAATCGCGTGTGTGCTCTGGTCGTGTGGTCAATGTTAGAAAAAGTTTGATTCCCAAAGAATTTTTACAATCTTGTTTTGAAATTTTTAAAATTGAAATTTGTACAGTACAAAGGTTGCATACAGCTTTAAAGGTGAATACAGAACTGGTGTGCGATTTCATATATAAAAAGAAGGACGTGGAGCATAAAGAGACATTTTATATTTGCAGTAAAATGAAAGAGCTTTTGATAGCCGATAATCTGAACGAGTGGTATCAAAGCCATGTAGTGAATGCCTTGCTATCAAAATTTGATAAACTGCAACAAGGACCGAGTGGCCTCGCCTTAGACAAAATTCATTATCTACAAATCAACATTTGTCATTTCAACCCGTTGAATGCTGGGTCTAGCTATATTAAAACACCACCAGCAATAGCTTTGAAAAAGGCTGTGGTCAATATAAAGAATTATGACAATGATTGCTTCCTGTGGTGTGTGGCCGCGTGTTTGCAGCCAGCACAAGACCGTAATGGTTCTCGACCAGGAAAGTACAAGGCCAAGTTTGAAGAATTGAAACAAGCTTTAAATTTAACTCGAGTGTCGTTCCCTATGGACTTAACCGAGATCAATAGGTTTGAACAAGACAACCAGGACCTTTCGTTCATGGTGTATGGCCTTGATGGTGATGAGATTGTGGGTCCTCTTTATGCCACAAAAGAACCGAAACGACACCACATTCATCTTTTATATTTATCTGTAGAAGAGGTGAATCACTATTGCTTGATTAAAAACTTGAGTAGATTGCTAAGCAGTCAAGCATCCAAAGATCAATATAAGAAACATATTTGTGACCGTTGCTTGCAATATTTTAAAACCCCTTCGCTTTTGGAACGTCATAGGGTAGATTGCGTTTCTCAGGAAGCGGTGAGATTGATATTGCCACAAGGGGACAAGGCTGTGTTAAAGTTTAAGGACATTCATAAGCGTGACACTGTTCCCTACGTGGTATATGCAGATTTCGAAGCACTCACCACACCCATGGCGGGATGTGAACCAGATCCCACCATCAGCTCAACCACACCCATTCAAAAACATGAACCCTTTGCCATAGGATTTAATGAGGTGTGTGCCTATGACCCCACACAATCCGTTTACAAATACCGTGAGGGACCAGATTGTGCCAAATGGTTCTTGGATGAACTTGTTAAGTTGGCTCAGGATGTACAGAAATTACTAGACCACCCAGTACCCATGAGCCTATCTACAGAACAGCAGCAGCAGTATGAGCATGCCACGACATGCCATATTTGCGAAAAGCCACTGATCAGTGCTGAAGACGCCGTTTGTGATCACTCTCACTTTACAGGGGAGTTTCGTGCAGCTGCGCATACTAAATGCAACTTGAACTTTCCAGCTCCTCGTTTCATTAGTGTCTTTTTCCACAATGTGGCAAATTATGACATTCAGTTTTTGATGCGTGAATTGGGACATGTCAACAAGGGCTCGTTTACCATTATTCCCCAAAACCATGAGCGTTTTACAGCCCTGACATGGAGGTTGGGCGACATTAGCATTCGATTTTTGGATTCCTTTAAGTTTATGGCATTCTCGCTAGACAGCCTTGTGAATGGCTTGAATGAGGAGGAAATAAAAATACTAGAATGCATTTTAATGATCCTGAGCAATTTCAATTGTGCATTCGGAAAGGTATATTCCCGTATGATTTCTGCAACAGCTGGGACGTGTTAAAGCAAGGAAAACTCCCACCACAAGAGAAATTTTACTCGAAACTAACACGCAGTACCGTTTCCGATGAAGACTATGCACATGCATTTCAAGTTTGTCGAGTGTTTGGCATGAAGACGCTAAGTGAATATGCTTTGCATTACCTAAAACTGGATGTATTGCTGCTCACCGATGTGTTTGAAAAATTCCATAACTTGTGTCGACACATTTACGGTCTTGACCCGGCTCACTATTATACGAGTCCTGGACTCTCGTTTGATGTCGCTTTAAAATACACTCAAGTGGAATTGGATTTACTCACTGACGTAGACATGGTTCTATTTTTTGAAAAGGGCATTCGTGGAGGTTTTGTGTCACTTAACCAGCGCCATGCCGAAGCGAACAATGTCTACATGCCTGATTATTCACCAGACAAACCAGAATCGTACTTAATGTACTATGACGTGAATAATTTGTACGGTTACGCCATGAGTCAGCCTTTGCCCTATGGGAAGTTTGCTTGGCTGACAGAGAAACAAGTGTTAGAATTTGATGTGAACATGGCTAGCCAAGAAACAGGCCGTGGATATGTGCTAGAAGTGGATATTGAATATCCCTCATCCTTGTATGATGAACATGCCGATTTCCCATTCTGCCTTGAGCAAATGGTTCCCCCTGACAGTAAAGTGAAAACTGAAAAACTCATGGGCACACTTGACAACAAAAATCGGTATGCGCTACATATCCAAATGTTGGTGCAATGCCTCGCCCAAGACTTGGTGTTGAAGAAAATCCACAGGGGGTATTTCTTTTGCTCAAAAAGCATGGCTCGAGCCATACATGCGACTCAATACAGAGCACCGACAAATTGCAACACAGCAGTTTGAAATTAATTTTTTAAAATTAATGAACAACTGCATCTATGGCAAGTCCATGGAGAATGTCCGCAAATACCGTGACATTAAATTGGTCAATGTCTGGGAGGGGCGGTGGGGTGCCCGGCGGTACATTGCCAAGCCAAATTTCAAATCGATCAAAATTATCGATGAGGATTTGGCTACTATTGAAATGAGTAGGACCAGCGTGACCATGGATAAACCCATTTACTTGGGTCAAGTCATTTTAGACTTTTCTAAATCGGTCATGTATCGATTCCACTATGAGTTTGCAAAAACGCCATTTTGAGAACGTCTCTCTTTTTATATGGATACGGACTCATTCATTTACCACATTAACCACTGCAACCCCTATGACGTCATGAGGCAGCATAGTGACTGGTTCGACACCTCTTACTATAGCGCTGACAACGTGTTTCAGCTGCCCATAAAAACAAGAAGGAAATGGGCGTTTTAAAAGATGAATGCGGTGATTCCATTATGACGGAATTCGTAGGTTTGGCCTCAAAAATGTATGCTTACCGCACACTCGACTGTAAGGAAGCCAAAAGAGCAAAAGGTGTAGGTAGAGCAGTGGTAAAATCGCTACGTGTAGACGATTACTTAGCGGTTTTACGCACTGGCAAAACTATGTCTCATACACAGTGCAGGATACAATCCAGCAACCATCATTTGTATCTTGTGGAACAGAGAATACGCACCCTCGCGTCCATGGATAACAAGCGTGTGTGGGCTGATGACCTGCTCACCAGCCTTCCCTGGGGTTATGATCGCAAGGAGGAGGAGGTGTAATTTCACTGTTTAATCGTTTATGGGACATAGCTTTATGTAACTCGTAGATTTAGTATTTTGTAAATATTGGTTTCTGCCATTGTAAATAGTAGATTTTGTAAATAGTGGCAACCCACATGGACCTTTTGCTCTTAAAAAAGTTCTATGCAATCTTTTTTAATTTTTATTTTTGATTGGTGAATAGTTTGATTCTTTTAAGCTGTACAAAGTTTTTTTACTGTAAATATGAAATAAGTAAGATTTTTAGTAACGTTAATAACTAGCATTTAATTATTTTTCGTATTGTAAATGATAAATTAAAAAAGTTCTTTTGGGATGAGTGTGCATGTCGAGAATGTGCTTTTGGGAATAAATATAGAGGTTGTGTTTGTTCCCAAAAACAGGTGTGAATGTATGAGTGAAGATAGAAAGCTGGTGTGTATGGTTGACCAGAGCAAACACGGTGAGGTAGGGTGTGTGGGTGGAGAGGGGGTAAATGGTCACTTATATACTCATTTTGTTTTCAATAGTTTTGTTTTTTCATTGAAATGTGGCAGTCAAAAGACATTATTTTTGTAAAAACAGTCTTACCTGCAGTAGTCGTAGACCTCGACGTTTCTCCAAACACCCATAAACACATTGCAGCATCGCCATGGTCAAGCACTTGCATCAATATCATTGTCAAATCACAACTTTCGACATACACCAAATGGAAAAATGTGAAAGCAGCAAAATGGAAAATCTATGTTTCCATGTCACCAAAAACGCAAAACTCAAAACGGACATTTTAAAAACTGGAAATTGCAAATTGGCAAAATGGCAATGTGTGAAATGTGCAAAATGAAAAATCAGCCATCAACATCATTATTTTTAAAAATTAAAAATAACACAACATCATGCTCTGGTAAACCTTTGTTTTTATTTCATAGTCATAGTGAATTGACAAAAGAAAAATAGAATACAAACAAATCCCAATTCCTCACTCCTCAATGTTTATGTCCATGCATCATCAACTTTCCTTTCATAGCACACATGACAATCAGGGCTGCCATCCTTTCACCCACTGAGGCGTCACTGGATGTGAAACGTTGTTTAGCTTTCTTCAATAACAATTTATCTGCCACATGTCTTAAACCAGGATGACTATGGCAATAAGAAAGGTCATGTTCCTTGCATGCTTGATCCAAAAGATTAATGGGTACATCACCACGTTGTAAACGTTTTTCGAGACGAGTTACAGGGTCGCAAAAACGATAACCTGGAAGATGGATTTCGAAAGGTAAGTATTGTATCACTTTGTCAATGACGCCATTGCCAGTACAGGTCTGGCATATCCTTTTCCATCGATGGTAAAAAGGTTTGGTCTTCCTCCTCCTCTGTGGACGATGTTTGTGGTTGTTATTGTTGTTGATTTTTCTCGCTATGACACCCGTGGAATGATTCAACAAAGTCTTTACATGGACTTTTATGACCGTGATACAGTTTCACTAGCTGGCAAGTCGCACACTGACGCATAGACGGTATTTTTGCCATGGCCACTTGCTTATGGTGATCGTAATCCGTACAGGGTTGCAATTCACTCAACACAGGGTCTTGAGTCCATGATTTTGGTACATGTTGCCAGATTTCTTTGACCGCGTTGGCGGCCACATAATAAATGAACGACTTGGGCAGCGCCAAGAGTTCCTCTTTGGTAAAACTGTCTAGTTTCTTTTTGCACACAAAGAACATGCCGATGGCTTTGTCTCCATGGTATCACGTGCTGTAGATGTTTACACGTCGCTTGTAGAAATCTCACTGGCGTCATTCACAGGTAAATCTTGAGTTATAATTTTGTTCAACAACTCCCAGCAGGCAAGGGGGGTTAACCAATGAAAGAGATGCCACGCATGCGATAGGGCTGTATGGGTAATGTTGCCACAGGGACAAGTTTCCATGAGCGTTTGCAGGGAGGGGCAACCCAACTCCATGTGGTCGATACATTGGCAGTAAGACGCCAAAAATGGTTGCAACCATTGACGTTTTTCATTACCTTTCAAAAATACCACATTGGCCGAGGACAAGTGTGCTTTCATGACCACGTCCAAATATTTATAGGAAATGGTTCCCTGATTCCAGTCTAGTTGCCAATGATTTTCAATCCACTGGGTTTGTTTACGGTCTTTTTCACACAACAAATCAAAAGCATGGGGTGGTTTAAATAGCAAATGCGTAGCTTGCGATATCCAAAACGTGGTACAATCGATAATGGCCACTTGTTTAAATATAAATTTGTTGTCACCAATTTTAAACCCTTGGCAATCCACAATGAGTGTGCGCAACATGTTGACGCTTGCCTGGACCAAGTTCAACTGACGACTGACTGACCATTGACCACTAAAGTGTGATCATGACATGGACTTACCTGCCATGCTAGTTTAAAAAAAATTGAGGTTAGTGTAGAACAGGGGGACATGCAAAAATAAGAATTAAAAATTACATCATTTTATAATCATAACACGTCTTACAGGCCTTTGTCACTTTGGGATAAGGACGATACCAACTGATACAACAATATAGTCTTTTGTGTTTGTAACGTCTATAACACTGATGATGTCCCAATGTCTCTAAACTAGGCGTTTTTGATGGTGAGCTGCTCACCGAAGCACCATGGACACCATACGGTCCACACGTATCGTAACTTGTTTTTTTTCATCACCCAGAGACACAACTGAGGGATAGCTTGAATGACAGGGTATATTTCCCACTTCCATTCTACACAGGTAGGGGCAGGTGGATGACCAGCGCTGATGTTCCTGCATGGGTTCATCGCCCTCCTGCCATTGGTCTATGATGATGGGACAAAAGGCACATTTCACTTCATCTCTTGTTTTTAAATAGTAGAATCCAGCGGCCGCCAAGGCTTGAGGTTTTATGAAAGGCACCGGCCACGTGGCAAAAGTCTAGAAACGTTGTTCCTCAGAGTTTAAATTCAAGGATGTAACGCCTAATAAGGCTTTAAAGCAGGACATGACTGAGCTGTTTGACGTGGGTTGAGCTGTTATTTATACACTCGTCACTTGGTTGGACAGTGGATAATAGTTGACTTGTTTGTGATGAATAATCAAACAGTAGGCCGTCGTATTGGCTGGTACATTGTCATGCGTTTCAAAATCTAGTCGAATGTCGATATTGGTTGGCTTGACAGACTCTTCCATGTAATAACAGACAAAAACAATCAGTGATGCTGTCCTTCATAGGGAAACACAGCTCCGTTGAGGAAAAGACGTGCATTTCTCAATTGCAGGTGATCAAATTGCGTGGCATCTTTGGTTTGTTGATACTTGCGATTCGTTTGAAAACCCACGATCAGGTAGAGAGGTCTCCCTGTATAGCGAGCTGTTTTTACAGACCAACTGTGTGTGTTGGTGGTGGGCAATAGCGGATACTCATGGAGTGCCCAGCTTCTAAATTCCATGGGTAGAGGCATATCTCTCTTTACCATTTTGAGTATGCCCAGTTTTTTGCTATCTTCAAGGGTCACATGGGGCACTTTCCATTGCAAGCGTTGTAGTTGAATTTTTGAATCTATGGGGGCATTGTCGGCTCCCTTGAGTGCATTATTATCACTCCTGTTTCTCACTAGATAAAGCACTTGCCTTGCGTTGACCACAATGCGTTGGTGATCTTCGGCAAAGCCTAAAATCAGTTTAAGAGGTAAATATCCAGTAAAAGTCCCATCGCTGTATGCCATCCAGTCATCGGTCGAGTCAGGACACCAACCTGCCATGCAAAGCGTTTTACCTTCTTCCTCACTATAAGAGGGGTATAGTTTCATGACACTGGAAATGCCCACATTTCGAGTGCTATCCACCACGATATCGTTAATGACATACCGCACTTCAGAAAACAGAAAGGCCAAACCATGGTTGGCCAACTTGGATGTGGTGGATGTAGAGCCATCGGCTTTGGTGAGCCAACCTTCAATCTGAATGACACTTTCATGCGGTAGGGTGTAAATATCTTGGTTGTTGATAACAAATTGAATTTCATCATTGTTATTGAGTCCAGGTGTTTGAGCTTGATAGGAATGGAGATCAATTCTTACCACTCCTGGTTGCTCCTCGATGCGGTTCGCTATCTCTAGGATTGAATTCATCATGAGGGTTGACGTGGTAACCCAAATGCTGTAAAATCTGCTTGCCTTGTGATGTTAACGTGTATTCACGTGGCAAACAACTAACACCATTCCTAGACGGTGTTGTTGCTTTATATACAAATTTCATAGTGGCTTTAGCACCAACTTGTAAGTCACTGGTGTGGTAGAATCTAGATCAATGAGTTGTTGATCTCTATTGATCAGTCATAATGTTATATTACTAATACTATCGACAGCCACAGAATGGAAAAGCACCACTGGAGGGTTTTCACGAATAATATACCCATTGGGCGATGTCACAATAAAGTCATAAAGCGAATGCGATGGTTCTTGATTGGTGTACACTTGGCTAATAATATTACATGTCACCGACACATGATGGTCCTCAATGAATTTCACTTCATGGTCCGAATCATCTTTTTTGTTGGGCTCTAACACACGTGGTTTAAATCCTAGTAATGGGCCAATGGAATCGGGGCGTGTTTTAAAGTCAATGTTAAAGGTAGAAAAAATACTGCAGCGATGAGTGTTGGTATTTCCTACAAGTTCAAACTTGCGAGTTCCATCGAGAAATGACCTAAAACCATATTGATTGATCAACACCACATAAATGTGTTCATAAATATCATCGATCGTGTATCCACCAGAGTTCACAGTGAGCACAGAATCATCATAGTAAAACTTGTTGTTCACATTTTCACGTATGTTGTATAATCGATTGTACGTTTCAAGAGAAACAAGTCCTAAACCATGGGGTTTTTCACTCAATTCGATAGGCGGGTAAAAGTCTAGGCTGACTTCAGGTCCACGTCCATGCAGTGTAAACGTTTTACTTTCTGCCGACATACTGATGGCGTTTTTGCTTATGCTGCGTCTTATATAAAAAAAAATAAACACAAACGTCCACACTGTTGGCTGTTAAACGTTTGCTCTCGTTTCACATTATAATATATCTTGATCCTGTTTCCGAAATAGGTCACTAGTTCCATGGGCGGAGGCAAATTCCCAAAACTGTCAAAGTACCATACGATGGATCCCTCTTTGACATAAGCTACATAATGCGTTCCTGGTCCTCGGTGATCATCCAAATTGACAACAGCACATTCCTGTTTCCAGGGTCGTGGGGGTAATTGGTTTCGCATAAACACACCTCGAAAATGAGAAAGCTTTAGTTGTTTAGCATAGCTTTCCACTTGTTGATGCGTCAGGGCATGTCTCGCTATGGCTGAGGTTAAATTTTTTTTTTAATACTTCGAAATGGTGAAATCCCAAATCCTTGTTGATAAAAGGCTGGCTTTAAATTGGCATTTCTAGCCCCCATAGCAATCGCTTCCATCGTTTCATTGTGTAGCTGACTTTCTTTGAGTTGTTGCTTGCCCTGCTGCGCGGCTTTAATGGTTTTCGCTACTGCACTGGCACCACCTAAAAGTGAACCCAGAGCAGCCAAACCGGCAAATAATGCAGGTAAAAATCCCGCTCGTTTGGGGACGGGAATCACTCGCCCTTGGTTTGAAACATGTCGCCGACGTTTTGCTCGAAAGGCTTTCCTTATGGTCAATACATTATTTTTTCTTTTTTTCTTTCGCAAGGGCTTGTCCACGAATGTCTTAAGCCCAGGCTTTGCCAAGGACAAAGTCCTTTTTTTAGTCTTTCTCACTGCATACCTTTGTTTCACCATGATGATAATGACCAACAACCTTTCACAAGAAAGTTTAAATCACAACTAACGTTAGATGGTTATTTCATGGCTGTATATTCCAATTCCACATAAAGTGGGAAATCGTTTATGGTTTTTCCCGCTTGCTTATCATCCCATGTCAACATGAGATGAAAGGATAATTCGTCACCTGCATTGACCATTTCATGGTTATGGACCAACATCCTATGACCATTTACCTTTATTTGTAAATGGTTCTCATCAGGTATGGCATATTTGATGTGAATGGTTCCATCATAGTGTAATCGATAGTGGCTTAATCCTGAAGCAAGCACATAGGTCAAGTGCTGATCATGGACTAGCGGTATATGGTTTCTCTCATTCACAGGTTTTTCATTTGTCAGATACACTAAAAATACAGATGGGATAAATTTATAAAGCCTTTTCATTTCATAGGTCATGTAACGCTTGGTACAGACATCGTCTTCGTTTTGTGGGTCTTCCACGTGAATAATCCGATGGTGATTAGCGCTATAGCCATTCACCGTAAGCTGGGGCACTTTGTCATAAAACTCATACACTTTGTTATCCACATACTTTTTCGTAGTAACGTCTGTAGACACTTTAGGATGTTTTACATGGGTTAACCGCTTTCCCTTAAAGTCATAATCTCCCTGTTTTGTGCGTGGCACTACTGACCTATCCACATAGTGTTTATTAGCAGAATCTGTTTCTTGTTTAGGATCATGTATGGGAACAGGCCTAGCTTTGGCCATCAACGCACGTCCAAAGACATCCTTCGTCAACCTGTAGTACCAGTCTACTGTTTCTATGACAAGGTTCGGTGTCCTGTATATAGACAGCCTGCTAGCCTGTATAAGCCTTAGTTGAAATGAAGATTATTAAGCAGCAAGAGTCATTCCCCGTGGGGGACATGGTTTCCCATCTCTGTCCCACATCACGTGAACAACGCCACGGTTCACTGTTTCCATCTTCCATTCGCTGCATCATTGTGGGGCCTTCCGGCTGTGGAAAGACAAATCCTTTGCTAACGCTCATTACGGCGCCCAATGGTCTGCGTTTTCAAAATATTAATATTTTTGCAAAATCTCTCGACCAACCCCTCTACGTGTTTCTGGATCAAGTCATGTCTGGATTACAAAAAGAGAATATGGGTTATTTTACATTTTCCATGCAAGAAAATGTGATTTCACCGGATGAGGTAAAGCCCGATTCACTCATGATTTTCGATGATGTATCCACTGAACGTCAAGGCATCATTCAAAGCTATTTCAGCATGGGTCGTCACAAACATATCGATTGCTTTTATCTTGGACAAACGTATTCAAAAATGTCCAAACAGTTGATTCGTGACAATGCCAATGTCATTGTTTTATTTCGTCAGGACGAGAGGAACAGTCGTCACATTTATAATGAACATGTGAATCCGGATATGACCTTTCAAATGTTTACAGAATTGTATGCCAAGTGCTGGAACACTCAACGTCATGTCTGTTTAGTGATTGACAAACAAAGTGAACTCAACCAAGGACGGTATTGCTTAGGGTTTGATCATTTTATTGCTATTTAAGGCCCTGTCTCATTCCCCGTCAAGTCATTTGTCAAGACACCATGACGTTAGCAGAGAGTCAATTGAAAAAGCATATTATTAGAGCAAAAAATACTATTCGCCAAAAGTTTCGTCAATTGAAACAATCACGTGCAAATCATGCTTTGTTTATTCAACAACATTTAGCACCTCCACTAAAAGCCATGTTGAAACCCTCTTTCAAGCCATCTGAAACGATTCCCACCGTTTCACAAGCCACGCAGACGCTGCACGAGGACCTTGAGGAAGAGGAAGAGGAACAGGAAGATTTGACTAGTGTTAGCGAAGTTGAGGATGAGGAGGATCAAGTGTTTACGCCTCAAAAAAAAAGGCCGCACCCCTTGCAGAGTTTTTGAGAAAAAAGAAATCCTTGGCCATGGTCGAAACACCTTGCCCTTCCAGGGCGTCTCCGTTTTCACAACTCTTGGCCACCCCTCAACATAAAGCACAAATGAAAACCATTTTAATAAAATATTATGGATCAACATTGGAACCCTATTTCACCGATCTATTTATTGGAAACAATGATACCACGTATGGTGTTCGCTATGAGGATGATAGTTTTAAAATTGGCGATTCATCCATTAAATTTGCTCGTGCTTAAGCTGTCATTAAAAGCATCAACTATAAATTAACGCCAGGACTGTTAACGCTGCTTTTTTCTCGGACCCCCTCTTCCCATGATTATACGTCAGAGGATCTTGACAAATATAAATCCATTTTATTGGATACCCATGCCCACAAAAGACAGTACGATCCCACGCAACAAGTGAATGCCAATATATCTCAAAAATATGAAACCATCATTGCAAAAATGTTTCCCACCAGTCAAAGTACTCGTCGTAAAGCGTCCGCTTCGGGAGTGACATTTAAACCATTAAAACCCCTTGTGGATGTTACCTACTGGCACGATCCCAAAGCTCGTCCAGCGGCTACAATTGTTGCATGCTTCACGTCAAGCTGGCCATACCGGTCACGATTGGGAAATTCAAGAAATTGAACAAGAACTTCGAAATGCCAAAATTATTGTTTAAGCCCTCACCCATTAAAATGGGTATTGCTCATGAGTTGCATCGCCCAGCTAGGCGTCACTATCCACGACTCAAGGTGATTTCACGAGGTGTGGATGAACTTTGGCAGGCTGACTTGGTTGAAATGATACCCTATGCTGGCGTTAACGACAGTGTACGCTATATGTTGACCGTCATTGATGTCTATTCCAAAATGGCCTTTGTTGAACCTGTGCGTCGCAAGTCTGGTCCACTAGTTACCAAGGCCTTTCAACATATTATTGAACACTCCAAACGTCAACCTCAGCTGCTACAAACCGACCAGGGGAACGAATTTTTCAACAAGGATTTCTCTAGTTTTCTCAAATCTAAGTATATTCACCATTACACCACGTACAGCAATCTCAAAGCCAGTGTGGTCGAGCGGTTCAACCGAACTTTGAAAACCCATATGTGGAAAGCGTTTACAGCTCAGTGCAGTTATCGCTGGTTGGACATGTTACCTGAGCTAGTATCACGTTACAATGACACCAAACATAGAACGATTGGGACCAAGCCACGCCTCGTGACCAGAAATATTCAGTGATTGGATAAACTGATTAACCCCATAAAAACAGCCGATCCTAAACGTCACCGACTGAAAATTGGGGATTTTGTTCGTGTGAGCAAATTTAAGTCTGCCTTCAATAAGGGCTACACGCCACAGTGGGGGACTGAACTATTTCGAATTCGTCGAGTCAACTTGGACAGTCCAGTCACCTATTTACTCGAGGACCTCAACCATCAACCCATAAAAGGTAGATTTTATCTCCATGAACTTCAGAAAACAGCATTTCCTAAGCATTATCTTGTGGAAAAAGTGTTGAAACAAAAAGGAAATAAACTCTATGTCAAATGGTTAGGGTTTAACTCTATGTTTAATTCTTGGATCAACAAATTACATGTTGTATGAACCTGTGTACTTTTTATTCACACATGTTGTACACCTCCTATAGCTCTGTGTGTACAGCGCTCCGCGCTTCGTGCATGTTCATACATGTTTGTCTCTCCCTTTCCACCTGTGTTCTCTCTTACATTACCCCTCCCCCCTCTTCGCCCCTCCATCTCCCACCACTGCTGTCCGCAGCTCTTGCCTATCTATTGGTTGTGACATCATTCCCACAAGTTGCATCATACTTTTTACTGATTCAGCGATTCCCACGCTTTGAACATTCTCTTATCGTGCACATGGACAGCTAACGTCCAAGGTGAACACCTGTGGCAGACCAAATTTCACGTCAACTTGCATTTTGTCACGTACGAAGCAAAACAGGATGTAACTTGTTAACAGTTAACGTGCACGTGGACAGCTAACGTCCCAGGTGAACACCTGTGGCACATCAAATTTCACATGGACTTGCATATTGTCACGTACGAAGCAAGACAGGATGTAACTTGTTTAGCCCTCATGTGGTTTCACATGTGTATGCATGCATTTCGTACTTTCCTGCCACCTCGGTGGTCAGATTATTTCACCTTCAAGCGTCACCTGTTGTCAAGTCAGATCAACGCCTTCCAATAAGCTCAAATGACATTCACCTCCTGCTCGTCTGCAAGTTTATTTTCTGTACTCGCTTCGACCAACATAGAACCAAGTTCTCATCACCGTTTACACGTTAAAGGTAAAATATCAGAAAACGAACCCTCGCTCTGTCATAAACCGACCCGCCGAAATAGCGATTGTTCTATTAAGCATGGTCCTTGTGGTTAGCGATAGGTTCCTTGAAACACACACACCCAGCCGTATCGTCTCTCTCAACCACCACGCTTCATAAACATTATAAACAGGTAAAGAAAAAAACAGTTTTTTTTTCAATATGTATGGCGTTAGGCCCTTTTTGAATTATTTTTGGAAAAAATATCTACCACATTTGAAAGGGGGCGTTAGCCCGAGTCCTAGGACACCTCGTACATGTCTCTAGCGTTATTGGTCCGTGAGATATCGGCAAAATCATAAAAACACGTGTTTACCCCAAAATCGAGTTTCCATTTTTTTAATATAATGAGTGGTCCATAGCAAAGAGGACGTCACTCCGAGTCCTTGGACCCGTCGTACACGCCTCTATCATGATTGGTTCGCGAGATATTAAAAGCGGACGACCTTTTAGTTTTGGTCTTTTATTTAAATAAAGAGCCTATAGGAAAGTGGGGGGCATCACTACGAGTGCTAGGACACCCTGTAGGTTCAAATCCCATGATTGGTTAGCGTGATATCAGGTTCGGGGCAAATACGAGGAGGGTTCAAAAAGAAGTGTAACAGCTCCCCCCTTACCTCACTACTGTCAGGTTTTCATCCTAGAGACTTGAAATTTATATTGGAGGTAGGGGGCATAGGGACCTTTCATTTATGTCAAATAAACTTTTTTGTAAACTTCCTAGTTTCCAAAATATAGGAATTTCAAAATTTGAGTGTTTTCAAAAAATGTAAAAAAAATAAAAAGTGTTATTATAAAATAAAGGACATAGAGACTGTTTGTTTGAGCCATTGCACAACATTCTATCATGTTTGGTTTTCAAACTATCACCTATTTTCGAAAACAAAAATTTTCACTTTTTTTTTCAAAAGTATAACGAGTGGTCCATAGCAAAGGGGCGTCACCTCAAGTCCTACGACACCTCATTCGTGAAACTCCGACCATCGGTTCGAGAGAAAAGTCTATTTAAATGTTTCAACTTCGCGCGGCGGCCATGTTGGTTTGTTGGGCACAGCGACGTCAAGTGAAGCAGAACCGGCCTTACCCCCCTACTGTGGTGTTTGGAGTTGCCCTGGAAGTGCAACTCGGGTTTTCTTCATTTCGCCTGTGAAACACAGTCAAGTTAAGATTGGACGGAAGGGAGATTTGAGTTTCATTCACCTCGCCATTCCCTGGAAGTGCAACTCTCATTTCGCCTGTGAACTTTTCGTTCCGCAAAATTCACAGTCAATTTAAGATTGGACGGAAGGGGGATTATATTACTGTATATTAAATTATACTGATTGGCGTATAATCTCTACTTAGTTAGGGGCGTGGTGGCTCAGCGGTCTAGCTGTATGCCTTTCACCAAGTCGGTCCGGGTTCGATTCCCGGTTAATGCATGTGAGATTTTCGAAGTGAAATGCCATGTCCTGTGGTTCGGATTCCACGTAAAAAGGAGGTCCCGTGGCTCATGATCCTGAGATTAACGGTCACGTTAAACTACAAGCTTCCTTCCTTTTTTCTCTACTAAGTATAAAACAAAGTCCCCGATTTTTGGATGTCACGGGTAATCTCGATATCCACTAAATGGATTTCGATGCGGTTTTCGCGATTCTGTAAGGAATACCTCGAGGAAGGTTTCTGTAGAAAATAATTTATTTATGACCAACGGAATTCAAGCACTAACGATTTCAGTGAAAAGGTCGAAGAAAACTGGTGTCCGTGCGCTTTTTAGCTTACGCTGGGCAAACCGTTAAAAGTATCTATATACTTTGAGTGTACGAATTGTTCAGCAAGAAAAGTTCTACCAAAAAGCCCGGGAGCGCATTTCTCTATCTTCAATACATCGCCTACGATAAGTGTTTTACGTTCTAATTTCTTACAACAATCTCCATTCAGTTACTGAGGCGACAGTTTACGAGCTTGCTAGGAGCGAGTCTCTCACCCCAGTTACAGCTTAGCTAGCGGACGTGCTTATTGCCCCAGATACAGCCAGCAGCAAATTGTCGAGTCGTGTTGAGTTAAAAACTTTAGAGAAGAGTGGTTGTATTTGGTTTTCCCTGGAAGTGCAACTCGGCTTTTCTTCATTTCACCTGTGAAATTTTCGTTCCGCAAAATTCACAGTCAAGTTAAGATTGGACGGAAGGGGGATTTGTGTTTCATGCACCTCGCCATTCTTAAATTACGTCTGACAAGAATTTGTTGTACATGCATATCCATGATAATATAATTCATAGTTCAGTCTGTGATTTTAACCCATCATGCCGAGACGTAAAACGGATATTGGTCTTTGTTCACTGACATTGGAAAAAAAAGCGCTTATCATGTAATGCATTAATAACTGTTCCCGGGCGAAGCCGGGTAGGGTTGCTAGCTTTAACTATAAAATATGCCCAAAAGTCTCATAATTTACATTGTTGTTCTCTTAAACTATTTATACAATATGACATAGATGACGTGATGATGTGGTTAAAATGTCCCTTCTCTATAGAAAAATAGATCTAAAATCGATATAAACACATTAATTCGCAAATCGATAATATACACACAAAAAACACTCGTAATATTAAAACAGTAATTAATATTGGTTGTACTGTATGGATTAACTATCCGTTACAGTACTACGCCTATAAACTTGGCGACCGTCTCCGCGCTGGATAATACACAACTGGTTATTTACAGTAAACAACCTCATCTGCACGGAATTGTAATATTACAACTGCCATTGATTTTCTTACGGATGAACAATCCATCTAATGTGAGAATCGTGTGTTGTGTGCTGAACTTTACCGGCTCTACATAAACTCTTTTTTTTTCAACGTCGTAGGAGCTTCGGGGCATTGAATCCCTCTCAGAATGTTAGTGACTGGCAACGGGGCAAGTTCAACCAGAACCTGCCAGACTAAATTCGTCGAAAATCCTCACAAACGGCGCACACCGTCGACAATCGAACCAACCAAGATCTCTTCAATTAACGGGTTTTATTTCAATGGTAAACCGAGCATTCAGAATAAAGAAGAATAATCCACTAAAGAGCTGTAGAAAACAATTTTGTACTGAAATATAGTAACTAAATTTTGCTAAAACAACAAAAGAAGAAAAGGGAAGAGCCTGCTCTAATTGAGAAGGACGACAAATACGTTCACTTCAGTTTTGTGAACAGGAAAACACACAAAATGAAATAATGGCTCAAAATTGCATTCATAACAGATAGAATTCCTAAAAGACCTACATAACAGCAGCCCAACATCCAGGTACCACATTCCAAGTCACGAGTATAAAGATTCCATGCCAAGACGTAGGATGTCAGGCAAATTACGTGGGTTTAAGTATTAGGAGAAAATGACACGCTATACAATGAACACAGAAATGCTATTAAACACAGGAAGCTCACGGCAGTATGCGAACACATGTCCGGCAACAATCATAAATTCATTAGCATAGGGGCATACTTAAGGATTTTACATCACACCTTCAAATAATCAATAGAAATGCACATTAGAACGATGGCATCAATTAAGAAGAATCACTTCGTTATCGTAATAGAAACTCAAAGGCAAGAAGTGAGACTACGAATTAAACCAGGGAAGGTTAACCAGAAGGGAAAACTATTAAATGGGAAGGATGTAATTTATATCGAATCTCAACTAACTTAGGCGTGAAGATAGGCACTGCTGTAGTGCCCATAATCCACCTTTAGGACCGGATGGCAGCATGCATGGGCCCTAGAAACCCTAGGTAGTGACGGAAGGGAGACGGGTCTACAACAGATTGAGGAAGTCTGGAACAAACTGACATACCATAATAATAGTTGACGAAGTTCACTGTACCATTTTAAATGAGCCTGCGGGAGAAGGCAGAGTTTCCAATTTACGTTACGAGCGCAACCAATTTAAGGCTCGTCAGTCTGTGAGGAGATTACATAGAGAACAGATGTGCTTTGCAGCAGCTAACTCTTCACATAAGCACTAATATTGTATTCCAATTGATAGAAGAGGGTGTGCATGTAAATAACGCATTCTCTACATCTTATGGTTGGCACGTAAACCACCAGTTCAAATTTAATTTTAATTTATAAGATACGGATCTGAATATGTTCGCTTGATGAACGGCACATTGTAACATTCAATCCCCTCCCAGTGCAATCGGATGTTTCCCACCTAGTATACAAATAGTCTATGTGTTAATGAACTGAAATTTATCTTTTAATTGTTAACAGGCAATACTGAAAACAGACTACAAAGCTTTGTATGCCAAGTAGTTACCCTTTTCCTTTTGCGGAGACTAGGCTCGATTCCCGGTAAATGCATGTGAGATTTTCGAAGTAAAATCACATGCCCTGTGGTTCGTATTCCACGTAAGGAGGAGGTCCCGTAGCTCATAATCATGGTCACGTAAAACTCCAAGCTTCCTTCCTTTTTTCCTTTTGCGGAAACATGCGTCACCTTGTATCAGACATCCGTTCTTGTCAGTTTTCTACCCATCTTTCCAAACTTAGTTGATAATTTAAAACTTGTCTATCCTACGATGAAGTATGAATGAAAATGTACAAACGTGTAAATGAGTTAAATTTTAAAATATTATAGTCATGACATTTGCCTGCTTACCATCTCGTGATGAAAGCAGTACATTTGCATTTGTCTATTGGCACAGGCTAGAGTAAAATGTGGCTTTCCACCGATATCTCAGCCTCATTCATGGCTGTGATTATGGAAGCTACTGAGGTATGAGTGGTGATGAAAAATGGCAGTCAGGACAAAGCTAGTGCCTGTGTGTACTGTGAAAGGTTCTACCCAAAGGGTCGGTGCTATTGTTATGACTCAGTGTGGAAAGCAATGGTAAACTACCGCACTCTTCACCTTGCCTAGTACGCCTCATTATAGCACTGCCTTGGGTTTTTGTGGTTTCTACCCACAAAGGCTAACCTATGGTGGTGCTTTTTGAGGATCCGACCAGCCTTCGGGTTGACTTCCTAACAGACAAACAGACAGACAGACAGACAGACACGACGTACAAGTGGATAAATGAGGTTCGACTGTGCGCTTTTGTTTGCAGTAAGTGTGGCTATTTTATGAAGTCTCTGTGATCTTATTTGTGCTTACATGTACATTAATTGCCCTATATAATCAACATGTTGAAAAGCACTCACATACCATAGAATGCTATTCAAACCAGTTACAGCATACGGAATGTATTTGAAGACTTATGAATGAAAATACATGCTAAGTGAGTGACTCCAAAGGTCGACGGAATTCTAGGAATACATGAATGTACTCGAGGATTTTTGGGAAATTTGTTTCATAATCCAGCTAATGAGATATATTTCCCACTTGCGGCCACAGTTCGGCGCTCCCTCTACTGTGTCTTAATCTCTCCATGTTACAGAAAAAGACCCAGTAGTAGTAATTTCCTCTTTGTGGCAGTAACAATGTGCTTAAACCGTGGTGACACAAATTCACAGGAAATGCGCCCATTTTATAAACAGAATTCTCCCGCAAACCTCTGTCGTCTCATGGTCTGTTTATCAATTTACCTAACTTTATTTAGAAAACGAGATTCTTTCTTAAATGGCATTACATTTTATTCGCGAGAACGACTGCATTAAGTATAATTATCATGACAACGTGGGGCGCATATTAACTCTTTTAGCATTTCCAATACAAAACATGGAAAAAGACAAACATGTAAGTAAATGAGTTAATGAGTGATCGAATGATCTATCGATTGAATGGTTGTTAAATTAAATAATTGTTTGACTAAATGAACGACCAAATGCGTGTTGGAATGAATGAATAAATGAGTGATAAAGTGAATGCTCGTAAATGAATAAATTTTTACATAGGCCTATATAAATAAATAAATAAATTCATCAATATATCTCTACTTGTATAAAACAAAGTCTCCGATTCTTGAATGTCACGGGTAATCTCAAGAACCACTGGATGGATTTTGATGCGGATTTCACCATTCTGTAAAGGATATCTCGAGGAAGGTTTCTGTAGAAAATAACTTATTTATGATCAAAGGAAGCCAAGCAGTAACGATTTCAGTGAAAAAGTTGAAAAAAAAAAAAGACCTGGCAGTAGTAGTTTAGCAGGGGTTCTAGCACCTCCACCTCCACATTCCTCCACACAAGATAGCGGCGGCGCGCAACGACTTACATGGCGCGCTTTTCAAATAAAGCTTAACTTAACCTAGCCTAACCTAACAAGATGGCGGCTGTAGGTTAACTTAACCTGGTCTAACCTAACAAGATGGCGGCCGTAGCTTAACTTACCCTTGGACAAAGGGCATAACTACACTTTTGTTGATATTTCCTGAACACATGGTCGGATTTTGATAAATGAGGTGTCGTAGGACTCGGGCTAACGCCCTCTTTCCTATGGACAACTTATTCCCACCCCAAAATAAAACCTACCCCTACTAGGGGGTGAAATAGTATTTTTTTAGTAAATGTCGATTTCCAAGTGCGACATGTGAGAGGGTGAATGCTAATATGAAATTAAACGTTGTTCCACATGAAAAACATGCAGAGTCCTCCCGCATGCCGCTATGATTTAACATGTTTGTTTTTGTTTTTACGCATGCGCACTTGAGGTTTTTGTAAGAGGGCGGGCTTTTTGAATAATGATTTATAGATAAGTTATTTTTAAACAAATTAACCAAAAGATCCAAAACTATCTCTACCTAGCTATGTTTCATTACTCATGGTAAACATCCCACATGTTCGTATACGCTTATTAGTTTATAAAATCTCAGGTCGATGGCCTTGATGTATTGGGTA
This sequence comes from Meconema thalassinum, assembly GCA_946902985.2. Lineage (NCBI taxonomy): Eukaryota > Metazoa > Arthropoda > Insecta > Orthoptera > Tettigoniidae > Meconema > Meconema thalassinum. Next base: position 446,470,175 of record OX336389.2, read on the forward strand.
TTTTGGGCAAATTCATTGGTCATGGGAAATGGAGATCATTCTAAGTCCTATGACACCTCACATGTTGATATCCGATTATTAGTTTATAAAATCTCAGGTCAGTGACCTTGCTGTTTTGGATTTTTGGGGTAAATTCATTAGTCATGGGAAAGGGTTAACCATTGTAAGTCCTATGACACCTCACTTGACCCTCTCTGATGATTAGTTTATAAAATCTTAGGTCGATGACCTTGCTGTTATGGGTCTTTTGGGTAAATTCGTTGGCCATGGGAAAGGGTTGGCCATCCTGAGTCCTATGGCACCTCACTTGACCCTCTCTGATTATTAGTTTATAAAATCTTAGGTCAATGACCCTGCTGTTTTGGGTCTTTTGGGTAAATTCGTAGGCCATCGAAAAGGGTTGGTGATCCTGAGTTCTATGACACCTCACTTGACCCTCTTTAATTATTAGTTAGCGATATATTAACAAAAGTGCAGTTAAGCCCTTTTGACAAAAATGAATAATACATTCAAAATCAGGGCGTCACCCAAGTCCAACGACCCATCATAAAAGTCCCTAGCCTTCTTGGTTCATGAGATATTAAAAAGCCGATGACCTATTAGTTTTGGATCTTTTGGTTAATTTGTTTAGAAATAACTTATCTATAAATCATTATTCAAAAAGCCCGCCCTCTTACAAGAAACTTCAAGTGCGCATGCGTAAAAACAAAAAACAAACATGTTAAATCAAAGCGGCATGCAGGACTCTGAATGTTTTTCATGTGGAACAACGTTTAATTCCATATTAGCATTTACCCTCACACATGTCGCACTTGGAAAGCGACATTTACTAAAAAAAATACTATTTCACCCCCTAGTAGGGGTAGGTTTTATTTTGGGGTGGGAATAAAATGTCCATAGGAAAGAGGGCGTTAGCCCGAGTCCTACGACACCTCATTTATCAAAATCCGACCATGGGTTCAGGAAATATCAACAAAAGTGTAGTTATGCCCTTTGTCCAAGGGTAAGTTAAGCTACGGCCGCCATCTTGTTAGGTTAGGCTAGGTTAAGTTAACCTACAGCCCCCATCATGTTAGGTTAGGCTAGGTTAAGTTAAGCTTCATTTGAAAAACGCGCCATGTAAGTCGTTGCGCGCCGCCGCCATCTTGTGTGCAGGATTGAGGAGGTGGAGGTGCTAGAACCCCTGCAAAACCACTACTCCTGGCGTCCATAAGCTTTTTAAGCTTACACAGGGCAAACCGTTAAAAATATCACTATACTGTACTATAAGTGTGAGAATTATTCAGCATGCAAAGTTTTACAAAAATGTCCCGGTGAGCATATCCCTATCTTCAATACATCGCCCACTATAAGTGATTTTACGTTTTCATTTCTTCCATCAATTTCCATTCAATTACTGAGGCGACAGTTTACGAGCTAGCACGTAATGCATTCATAACTGTTCCTGGGCGAAGCCGGGGCGGGTTGCTAGTAAATAAATAAATACAGATCACAACAATACTGTAGTTTTGCATATGACGATTACACATGGATGATGGGACGATACTGCACACACGATTACTCTACGCACTCTACGTCATGTTTAGAGCCACACAAGGACTGTACACCGTACGAAACATTCAATATTTGTCCGCTAGGAGGCACGACTCATGTCTGTCCGTTTAACACCACCAGTTGTACAGTCAGTTTCGAGCGCACGGGGAAGACGGTGGTACTGTTGCCTATTGTAAACATGGCAAGAGTTCGCATTCGTACGTCAGACTGCTTTAGAATTAATTGTAACATTGCTTCAGGAGGGATTCCCACAAGAGGATGTTGCTACTCGTGTTGGAGTGAGTGAAAGTGATGTCTCGAGGGTGTGGAAAAAGTTTAGGGCGACCCAAACAGTTGCTGATAGGCCAAGAACTGGACGCCCCCGCATAATCACTCGCAGGGATAATCGGTATCTGTTGCTTTCAGCACGTCGTAGGCCCATTGGTACTGCCACGTCCTTCCGCCAGGTTCTTCGAAGGGCCACTGGAGTGAATGTTTACGGTCAGACAGGCGCAATCGGCTGCATGAAGCAGGGCTGATGTCAAGGGTGCCTGCGCCAAAACCTCCTCTGGTACCACAGTATAAGGCAGCTCGTGTAAGGTGGGCTGCAACTCATCGGACTTGGCAGCAAGAAGATTGGAAGCGTACTCCGTTTACTGATGCGGTCTCCATTGGTTTGCACCCATACAGTAGGAACATTCGAGTGTGGCGACGAGTGGGTGAGAGATATCACAAGCACTTCATCCAGGAACGCCACCAACCGCAAGGAGGTTCAGTCATGTTTTGGGATGGATTCATGTTTCGTCGACGTACGCCTCTAATTCCTATCCACGGTAACATGACTGGTCTAGTATACAGAGACAACATCCTTGAATCTGTCGTTACAGGATCCGCAATGGGTTAGGGCTTTACACTAGTGGACGATAATGCTCATGCCCATCGAGCTAGGATGGTCAATCAGTTCCTTCAGATGCATATCATACAGAGAATGGAGTGGCCTGCCTATTCTGCGGACATTAACTGTATTGAACATGCATGGAAAGAGCTCAATAGGGCAACTTCGCACCGTCCCAATTCTCCAACAAACATTCAGCAACTGATTGAATCTGCTGTCCAAGAGTGGGATAATCTGCCCCAAACCACGTTGGTTTCGTTAGTGCTCAGTATGCCTCGTCGTCTGCAAGCATGCCTTAGAGCTCGTGGTGGCCATAAATGGTATTGATGTGCCCCAACCTGAAAAGGACGTTTGTGTGCTCAGTCCCACATTGTCACTTTTGTTATTCGTTGTGTGTTTTTGCCACTTTTGCAGAGCAGATTGTGTGTTTGTATGTACTCTATATTGTGTATAATGTGATTACATACACATAGCAAAATAAACAAGTCACTTAATTACAATATGTAAAGCTTTTTTTAGTACTATAAATAAATAAATAAATTGTCTGATACCCTGTGTTATAGTGGTAGCTGTGTTTGCATTTGTATTTCATATGAGGGTTGGGAAGAATACGGCCGTGACGTTAAGTAAGGACCTTCCCCGGCATTTGCCTGGAGAAGAAGTGGGAACCGTGAAAAATCACCTCCATAATGGCTGAGGTTGGAATCGAACCTACTTCTTCTCAATTATACCTCACGAGTCTGAGTGTACCCCATTCCAGCCCTCAGACCAGAATTTCATTTCTTGGCGAAGCCGGGTATCAAACTCTGACCTCTGGTGTGGCAACCAAGATTGTATAGTGTACAATACCGACGTTTAATGAATTCAGGTTGAATAAACGACCGTGTAATAATATGGAAATATTGAATTGCAATATGGCAATATGCAATATTGAATGGCAAGTGGCAATGTAGGCCTAATTGCATTTGTAACTGCATTGATGAGCCGTTCCTCTGGTGCTTGTTATGAGGCCCCGTTTTCGGTTCCAAGGCACCGCCAGAGATTTAACATCTGACATGAGGGCTGGAACGGGGTGCACTCAGCCTTGTGAAGACAATTGGGTAGCTACTTGATATGAGATGTAGTGCACTAAGGCTAAAATGATTGTAATGCAACTGAGGTTGTCATCGCGCTGGTAAATGTATCCCCTATAGTCCACAGGCTATGAAATGGGCGGCAGTCGTTCTTGTATACGCTCTCAGGCCCAAATGCCGGGTTCATTGTATCGATTACTTCCTATAAAAGTAATTATTAATTGTAACTGATTACAATTTACTGGAAGTAACAGAAGTTTACAGGCCTGTTGCATCCTCTTGATGAAACCCTCAGAGACTCACAACATGAAGATGGATGTGTTTCCACCTTAATTGGCCCTTGTTCTTTCTTTCCATATTTCTTCATTTTGTAAGGACAGACCTCTTCTCTTTCACGACATTCCCGCCCTTCAGTAACAGGCCCTACAGGACGGGGTGTGTGTATCCCCAACCCAAGATTTATTCATGCATTTTCTTTATTTACACAGGGGGCGTGGTGGCGCAGCGGTCAAACTGTTGGCCTCTCACCACGGCGGACCGTGCTCGATTCCCGGTCAATGCATGTGAGATTTGCAAAGTGAAATGCCATGTCCTGTGGTTCGGATTCCACGTAAAAAGGAGGTCCCGAGGCTTATAATCTCGAGATTAACGGTCACGTAAAACTACAATCTTCCTTTTTAATTTATTTACAAATGGGGTAATTCCCCGGTGGCAAATTGTACAAATACAGAAAATTACCATCAATAATATCAACCACACTTAATGTACACAAGTCGCGATTTGGGAACTATAGCACTAAAGCATTAAAATTCGATCCATGTCTTTGGTTTTGGTTGAGATTTTACGAAAGTTACTAATGTGTGGATGATGCTGAGTGATGGCATTCCGGGCACAGCCTGTGTTCATAGATGCTGTGAAAGATGCTAAGCATGGGATCAGTGAGGGAATCAATGGCAAACTACTTTGCCTCATCTGTGCGCTGCCTTGGGTTTATTTGTGGTTTCTGTCCACGTAACCTAAGCCCGTGCTTTTTGAGGATCTGACTAGCCTCCTGGATGACCACGTAACATACGATCTGTAGTAGTTGTGAGTGTTGGGGGAATGTTCTGTGTTCCCTACATGTCTATCCAAATAAGAGGACTGTCACTGAAAGTATTGACAATATTTGCAAATAAAATAAACCATTCATTGTAGAACCAATATACCACTACAGGACTTAAGTGTTATACCCAGGAATATTCTGCACTCGTTACCTGATGTGTCGAAGGCGCCAGATAACAGTAGCAATTCCATTATTGTTGATGTCCGCTACGAAGCACTCTACCACTTCTAGTGTGGCGTCTTGTGAATAGAAGTGCTTCCCTCGGAGAAGTAACGTAAGTTTGTAAGAAAATCACTGGGACACATGTCCGGTGAATAGGGTGGTTATTATTTGAATGAACAGCAGTGTGATAGCGTATGTTGTCGTACGAGACAAAGGGCGGATGATTTTGTAACATCATCATAGTCCTGCATTGAACAGGAAACGGCTCCATTCCAAAATACCACCATTGTCTTGAACGACAATGTCCGCTGTCACAAAGCGATGGGAGGTCTTGGAGCGTCAACCCTATTAACTGGTCATGAGCAGGCTCCGGGGTCTTGGTACGTATGCAATGAAGTAAGAACACACCGTACTATAGGGCTTGTGGAAGCTCCTCCTGTGACCTTCGGGTGTACCTATGAACACACGTGACGTACAGCAGATAAATGAACTAATCGCATGGTTCATCGTCTATTGTGGACGGGCTGGCAGTTCATAGGGCGTGCATCATCTCAACTCCGTTCGGTACTAATCTGATAGCACTGTTTACGTACTAAAACCCCACATCCTGGTCATGAGTACCATGATTTGAATCTCCTCCGCAAACTAAATGAACCATTATCAGGGAAGCGCTTTTATACAGGTATCCTGCAACCTTCACACATCTAGCTACGTGGAAAGCACATTGCAACGGGTTAGAATTTTAGAGTTTAGGATACCCTTTGTTCCGAATCTTCGATAGCCAGAGATTGGGGCGAGAGTGTTGTTTATTGAAACCATCACCTGATACATATGGTTATTAGTTACAGTGATTGCCTATTAGCCTAATACAAAAATCCTGCTCAGTAAGATTTATAAATCACAACATGAAGTAAGAAATTAATTCATAGAACCTACAAATAATTGAAATGGCATTAAATTTTATAACAAATTATCGAAAACACTAAATTGCTATTAATTATGTTTTATAGTTTATTATACCGTCTCCTGTACCCTCATATTTGTTTCACAATTGCAGTGGAATACATTGATGTCCTCGGAGTTACGGTGCTCATAGTGAAAAATGAAAATCCACTGCCTGCTTCCGGTCGACCGACCGTGTCAGGGAATGGAATGAATGAAGCTCCCATCTAGCGGCGACGATATGAACTGTGCCGGCTGCCAAAGCCTGTCGCATTCCCCTGGGACAATGAGTAAATGAATGACAGATGAAAAGAAATGACAGTGGAGAGTGTTTCTGGATTGAAATTGTGACAGGGAAAACCGGAGTACCCGGAGAAAAACCTGTCTGCCTCCGCTTTGTCCAGCACAAATCTCACATCGAGTGACTGGGATTTGAACCACGGGCCCAGTGGTGAGAGGCCGGCGTGCTGCCGCCTAAGCCACGGAGGCTCAAATAGTATAGTATGAATGTATATTATGTTAACACTACTTTCTTTTCGGTCCTTGCAGATCAGGCGTAGTAAGAGAGATCGAGAGCGCCTAGAGGGCGAGTGACACTGCAACACTGGAAGATCTCATGGGCTGCATATATCGCAGGGCGTCTTGAATATGAATCACCTGTTACTCCTTCGCTGAGAATGGTAATTCCTTGCTGATCAACAAGCAATTTCACACGATCGAAACCCTCAATGAGAACAAGCCGAATTGAGGAATCACGCAAACAAAGTGAGTCAGAAACAAGAATATGCGGAGCGTTCCCTTAAAAGGTCCCATGGGACGTCCAAGACAAGGAAGAGTGGGGCGCACCAAAACTTGGTCACGTAGCCAGCTCGCACAATGGGGTTACGTAAGGAAACATGCATGGATGTACAGGAATTAACTGGATATTTCCTGTATTCGTTCTTCATTATTGTAATAGTGAGATAAGTTACAAAAATCAAACGTTCAGATATATACACAAGTTTCTTCAATGAATTATTAAGATATTTGACATGTAGGCTACTATTATGCGTGCTACGAATGATGGCTCATTATGAACCGTCTTTGAGCAATAATTATTGCAGAAAAATACTTTATTTAAGGAGACCAAATTCTGTTTATTAGACAGATTCCATTCAGTTCCAATTACACGGGAGCATGTTTACTAACTCTTGATGAATGCAGTACATTTGCATTTGTCTATTGGTACAGGCTAGAGTAAAATGTGGATTGCCACAGATGTCTCAGTCTCATTCATGGCTGTGATTATATGGAAGCTACTGAAGTATGAGTGGTGATGAATAATGGCCTTCAGGGCACAACCAGTGCCTGAGTGTGCTGTGAAAGGTTCTACTCAAAGGGTCAGTGCTATTATTCTTAATCGTTGAGGAAAGCAATGGCAAACTACCCCACTCCTCATCTTGCCTCGTACGCCTCATGATAGTGCTGCTTTGCTATGGTGGTACATTTTGAGGTTCCAACCAGCCTCTGGGCAACACCGACCTTTTCTAAGTCACACCTATATTCCCCAAAAATGTGGAAGTGTTTCACGTACAGTACTCTTATGCTGGGGAATGTTCAGTATTGCAATATTTGTACTGTACACTATATGAGGTAAGAAGGTCGTCCAGTTTAACTATGTGGGATTAACTTCCCCGGTGGATTGTTGGTAGAGTGTACACCTCATGAGTAAGATTCCTGGCCAAGAAAGAGGGTATTTGAAGGGCAGGAAAATCCACAGCTGTCCAAATTGTACTATGTCGGTTCGTAAACGTCACATTTACTGACAAGATTAATTAAATCAGAGCCGCAGGGCACCCAACAGAGTTTTGGTTTCTCTGCTAGATAGCAGTTCAACGTCGAAACTGTAGAGTAGATTGCCTAGATGGCTCCACATCAAGTAGTGGAGGCCATATATTATTATTATTATTATTATTATTATTATTATTATTATTACTAGAACACCCGTGCTGCTCCACAGCATTCATTTCAACAATCCTACAGCACTTCTTTCCACACGACATTTGCTCTTCGCATGCCTTTATGCTAATGATCTGAACAGATAGTTACTGTCGCCTTTCATTTTTAGCCTACTTTTCACATTTTCCAAAATATGTAGATTTGTGAGATCAACCCGGGCAAATGCGTGTTTGTCTCTGTCCTGTTTGTCCTTCTATGTGGGTCCTATCAATTCCCAAATGGCTGCAGCTATCAAAACCAAATTCGGTATGAGTGCTGATCTATACCAGGACATATCTAGAACATATTTCAAAATGACGTCATTGCTACCAACATATTTTCAGGAGTTCATATATCACAGTGCTGCCAACATGATTCTACGCGTGCTGATTGTTTCAATGTTTAACTGCATGTAACGTCCATACTGATAAATTAATTTCTACCAAAATTAGCACATGTATAGATCATCATATTTGAGATTAATTTTGAGTAACCCATATTAGCAGTGTTGCCAACATAATTCTTCTCGAGTTGATAAGCTCAATGTTTATCTCCATGTAACTTCCATACTTACAAATGGATTTCTTCCAAAGTTAACACATAAAGGTAATATTTCAAATTAATTTTCAGCAATCCATACACGGCAGTGTTGCGTGCTGATAGGTTCAATGTTACACTGCATATACCTTCCATGCCTACAAATGGATTTCTTCCAAATTTTGCATGTGAGATGTATGATTTTTGACATATGACGGTGCTTATTATAAAAGTCACCACGGCTACCAACTGTGTATTAATGAACTCAAGTCTTTAGAACCCTAGATTGAATATCTCAGAATATGTGCACGGAACAAACTTAAGATTTAGCACACTGTAGTTTCCAGATATTTTAGACTTATTTACAGTAAATCGTGCAGAAGTGTTACCAACATAATTCTATGCACGTGTATATTGTTCAACTGTCAACTCCATGGAACTAATTCGTGGATTTATTGATAATTTTGAACGTGCAATGTGTGCCTGAGCAGCCATAAGTATGCCTATTAACAGTCCTAGGGGGACTACCAACTGCCGAGTAACATTATGTCTGACAACAATTGAACCCTAGACTCAATATTGTGGCATCTGTTGTTATACGCAGTTTGAAACTCTATTCACTACAATGTCTCAACATTGAGGGTAGATGTTGAACTACATGTATACTGTATTGTCAGTGTTACCAAAATATTTCTACGTATGCTTATAAGTTACACGTTTAACGGAATGTAACTTTCATAACTTTCAGTAGATTTCTGCCAAAATTTGTATGTACAGTGAATGCCATAACATAATTTTGTATGCACACATTCTCAGACAGAGCAGTCCTATCAACAGCCTGTTAATACTCGCTGAGAATTTGAGCCATAGACTCTCAACATGGCAGAAGCCACTGCTCTAATAGACCACAATATTTTAGATATATCTTGAGCAAATCTTATAATGCCAGTGCTACCAGTATAATTCCGTAGATAAGCATATTACTCTATATCGATCCAAATGCAGCAATAAGGATTGACTCTTTTAAGAAAAGTAGACCATGGAACTACCTGTTATAACATTTGTAATTGAGTTCACCTATGACTAGTCAAATATGAAATAAACGACCTCTAATACGAATCCTGAAAAAAAAAAGCCAGCCATTGCTCGCATGTTGCAGCGGCGCTGGCCATCTAGCTCCTGGGCCCATGCATGTTACAGAATACATAACTCGCTCCTCATCTCATTGCGGCCGGCACACAGCTTGGCCATAAGAATGGTCTACTTACAGTTCTCTACAGAAGGTGTTCAAATGGCGATTACCAAACAAATGAATAGGGCGTCAGGGACTGACACCGTGGCCTGCTCGATCTCCCGATCTCAACCCGTTAGACTTCTACTTATGGAGTCATTTAAAGGCCATTGTGTATGGCACACCTATTCATAACGTGGACATGCTGCGTCAGAGAATAGAGCAAAGATATCAACAGATACGACAGACGCCGGGAATATGGGAGCGTGTGAGACAGTCAATGATTCGGCGCATAGCCACCTGCATTACAGCTCGTAGTAGGCATTTTAAGCACCTTCTGCCGAGAACTGTAAGTAGTAACGTGCACTTTATCAAGACAAATGACCAACCTGCATAGTAAAGCGGTCTGTGTTATGTACACCAGAAACAACGCTTGTAACACGGAAACGAAAGCAAATTCACCATATTTTTACCCGACATGTTTTGCTTATTGTCAGGTCCTCTTTCGAATCCCCGGAGCTTTCTCACATCTTTTGTTACACCCTGTATATCAGAATAGGGGGAAGGTGATATTAATTTCGGTTCATTGTTAGTGAAATATGTCTTGGAAAATTATGCTACAGGAATAAATAGTAGAAAGTAGTCTTAACATGTTAATAGTGGACAGGGAAGGTAGTACATATTCTCAAGAATAGCCTATCTCTTACTGCCAAGCGAGTAATATGGGAGAGATGGGCTTTATGGAAGTTTAGGGTAAATCACCAGAGGGAAAATGTCATTAAATATGTTTTGTTTTGTTTTATAAGTTCATAAGATATTTGGGTTAAATCAGAGTTTACTGAAGAGAAGTGTCATCGCAATACGGTTATAGCAGAGTTAAATGTTAGTGGCCTATTGGAGTTAGATGTAGATGTTGAGGAGAGGTTAATTAAACAGCAACTATAAATCTGATAAAGAAGAGCCTAATATAGGCCAAAGGATACTCAGTCTTTGTCCGTGTAAGTGCGAATGTGGAACGTCCTTTACGAACCATTTCTTATTTCATCGATGACTGGAGCACACATACATAATTCCTTACTTATCATAGGACACACACTCACACAGCATCTCAGCCAATCACCAACCATTTAAACACCCTGTACTGACGTGTCCTTGTATAATCCTTTCTCAATATTTCATGCTATAATACGTCCTTCCCTTCCATTACGTTATCTTATGAAACTTGAGCATGATCTCATATCATAACAATCAACAATTACTGCACTCATGTGGGCTGATATCCCTATATCCCCTAATTAAATCAAATAACAAGTAGTTCCATGAAAAAATAAATAGCCTATTTTCATGTATCCTACTTATGTTAATTGCCTCTATCACCATACAACATTTCAGTTTGATTGCTGTAATAGATTCGTAGATATTGAGAACAGTCTAATTATTTCGGATGGTTGCCATGTTGGATTTTTATATTTGTAGGCCACAGAGTTATGTACTATTACATGAAGATTATTGCCTAGGCGTATTATTCAAACTTCAATCGCATGATTAGAACACAAGAAATTGAAACGAGATTTTAAAATTTCGCACAGCCGCCATCTTGTGGTTATGAAAACAATTGAAATAAATTATATTTCAGTGGATTAAAATTTGTATAAGCATTCATCGTACCAAGTTTCACTGCGCTCGGATTTAAATCGCGAGAAACGTCCATTTAGATATTTAAATTTCGTGTCGCCACCATGTTGGAGTTATGCTCACCAGGTTATTGAAAGTCCCATAGGTGAACTTACGTTTATAGCCTTTATCAACATACAAAATTTCAGTTTGATTGCTGTCATAGATTAGTAGATACAGTATTGAGAACAGTTTAAATATTTCGGATGGTCGCCATGTTGGATTTTTATATATTTAGGCCATGGAGTCATGCACCATTAGATGACGATTAATGCGTAGGTTCATTGTTCAAACGTTGACTTCGATCGCATGTTTAAGACACAAGGAATAAAAACGGAATTAAAAAATTTCGCACAGCCGCGATCTTGAGGTTATGTGGACAATTGAAGGAAATTAGATTTCAGTGCATTACAATGTGTATAAACATTTGCTGTACCATGTTTCACTGTGCTAAAATGGTTAAATCGTGAGAAAAGTATATTTAAATGTTTCAATTTCGCTTGGCCGCCATGTTCGTATTGTACTCAACAGGTTTTTTGAAGGTCACGTAGGTGAACTTCTAGTAGTGCTCTTTATCACCTAAAAAGTTTCAGAGTGACATCGGGAATAGTTTCGGAGATATAGAATGCCTGTGAAATATTTCGCATAGCCGTCATGTTGGATTAGTGAGACATAATAAAGTTTAAAGGGTATGGTCGGGGTAAGACAAAGTAGTACTATGACCTTACCAAGTTTCATTGAAATCGCCCCAACTGCTTAGACTTTATGAGGGGACACACACGCACACACATACACACACACGGACAAACGGTGATCTCATAAGCCTATGAAAATGAAAATCCACAGCCTGCTTCCAGTCTCCGACCGGGTCAGGAATGGAATGAATGAAGCCCCCATCTAGCGGCGAGGATATGAACTGTGCCGGCTGCCGAGGCCTGATGCACTCCTCTGGGGCAATGATTAAATGAATGACAGATGAAATGAAATGATAGTGGAAAGTGTTGCTGGAATGAATTGTTGACAGGGAAAACCGGAGTACCCGGAGAAAAACCTGTCTGCCTCCGTTTTGTCCAGCACAGATCTCACATGGAGTGACCGGGATTTGAACCACGGACCCAGCGGTGAGTGGCCGGCGTGCTGCCGCCTAAGCCACGGAGGCTTCTCCTTATTAATTATTACATTACATAATTTGCATTGTTTCCGCCTCCGTGGCTTAGGTGGCAGTACGCCGGCCTCTCACCGCTGGGTCCGTGGTTCAAATCCCGGTCACTCCATGTGAGATCTGTGCTGGTCAAAACGGAGGCAGACAGGTTTTTCTCCGGGTACTCTGGTTTCCCTGTCAAAATTTCATTCTAGCAACACTCTCCACTATCATTTCATTTCATCTGTCATTCATTTAATCATTGCCCCAGAGGAGTGCGTCAGGCCTCGGCAGCCGGCTTAGTTCATATCCTCGCCGCTAGATGGGGGGCTTCATTCATTTCATTCCTGACCCGGTCGGAGACTGGAAGCAGGCTGTGGATTTTCATTTTCAATTTGCATTGTTTCCGAAATTCCAAGACTAATTAAGATGATACATGCATAATTAATGAAGGTTCTGTACTCATCTTAGGCATATGGTTACATGATAGGTTTGAGCCTCATCTTGTTAATAGTCCATGGCGGCCATCCTGGAATTGTTGTCAATGGACTGGACCCTCTCAAAAACACTGGAGATATTTGCTGTCGGCGACATTTTTGCAAGATAGTCGGTAGTTTTATCAGTACTCGATTTATCTTGTTTGAAATAACACATACACACAACAAATCAAGTTTTGCATAATACTGGCCGAGAGTCGTAGTGGTCTCAAACTCATTAGTCGTTCTTGCGTGCGTGCATATCGGCAGTGTACACTCGCCTGTGTCAATGAGGATAGATATGTGCGAGTGTGGAAACAACCCGATGAACGTATGCACGACCAATACATCTGAGACCGATACAAACAGTGAGGAGGTGGTGCAGTGTTTTGGGATGGCATCATGTACGGTCGCCGAATCCCTCTTGTGTACATCCCAGGACGTATGACAGGCATACGTTATAGGTATACTATCCTGGCACCTGCAGTGAAAGGCTATGCTGACAATTTTGGCTCAAAGTTCACTTTCGTGGACGATAACGCTTGCCCGTTAAGAGTCATTTCTTCAGAAGAATGGTATTCACAGAATAGAATGGCCTGCTTATTCTCCCGATCTGAATAATTGTGTAGATCAGGTGTGGAAGCTGCTTAATAAATAAGTCCGTCCTCACTTTCATCCCCACTGTGCTCCACGGCAATATGCAAATAATTTTTTTGATGAGTGTATTAATCTTCACTTCAAATATTATTTACAATAGAAAACTCTTCGCTTATGGAGTACGACTGAAATTGTTTCTCCTACTCGTCTCATTTGTATTAGCCTATCCAATATGCTGGTATTTACATTGCCTAATCCTGCATCCGTGCGACATTCCCAAAAGAGTGCTCAGTTTATTATTATTATTATTATTATTATTATTATTATTATTCATGTTGTCCCAAATTTACTCGTTATTCTCACAGTCCTGGCTTTAACCTACCACAGCTCCCTAGAGGTGTACTAACTCACTCGCTCTCAAATAATTACATTATTAACTGTCTCCTTTGTGGCACACAAATCTTATACGGAGAGACGTGGATTCTCCCTCGTGGTCACAAAAGAACTGTGAGTTAATTCTTTCTGAGTGACCTATTTATCGGTTTATGGGAATCTGGTCCCTTTGCGGAGGAACACTTCTGCTATTATCTCTGTATTTCACCGTAGAGGTGCAATTCCTTCTTCCTCCAGTAGATTATTTAATGCTCTACTTAATGACATTTAATGTATTGGAAATTGGTCGTAGAGTCCCCCTACACATCACCTCGATAAATCCCCGACTGTGTTCACGTGATGGGCGCAGTGATATGTCCTTGAGAGCATCATTCGCACATTAATTAAATTAATTAGTTTATGAAATTTTAGAAGTTCATAAAAGTTTGCACAATTTTTAAAGTGCAGATATGTCTTCCGTTCAATTTCTTATTCGTGCATTTCGATAAACTGATTAAATCAGGGGTCGTGGTCTGGTGTCTGCAAGCATCACCCTTCTTTTACGATTTAAAACACATAAATCCACTGACTCAGCTTAGCTCGGCGGGATTCCCTGGAAGCCATCTGCATTCTCGCTTAGGTCTGCGTTATGTCCACATGACAAGGCGTCATGAACACTGTTGGTCTGCCTAGGCTCTGGGATGGTTGGTTCCTTCCTTCATATTAACTTCATGTCCTATATGCTATGTATGACTCTCTTGAATGACACCATCACATATTCATATGTAACATAAATTTAATTGTTTCTTTATGTTCCTGAGTTCCTGTCTCTCTTGGACTTCTTCCTAGCAGTCCTGGGTTCGAGACCTGTCTGTATCCCTGTTCGGGATCCCCAATATGGGTACAGTATGGTCCTTTTAAAATAACGGATTAGTGCATGAGGATTTGGAAGGAGACCATGGTGCGCCTGTGTACTGTGCCTTTTTAGACAAAGAAATATGCCAATCATAGTCCGTTAGCTCAAATCAGACATTCGGGGCATAGTATGTTCTCCCACTGTATGATTTACACATTCCGGATCAAGCTTAGGATACACTTAAAAATAAACATCAAAATACAACTACAACAATTATTTAATAAATCTCAAAATTAGGCGCTACAAAACAAATATAAAAACTGAAACCCTTCACACTTGTCCTATGAAGAACAAGGAATCATTAAAACATAGATTACAAAAATCACTAATTAAAGGTTCCATTGAAACGGACAAAAATGTCAAAATAACTTTCACTCCCATATAGCAGTTTCTTTAATATCATCAAACGAGCTCCAAATAGCTCGGTGTTTATCATTACGTACATTTACATGATTAAAACACATTAAATATCCTTAATTGGAACATTATTATTATACTGAGTTAGTGTTTACAATGGTATCAACAATTACCATTCCTAGGGTACCTTTGATATTCAAAATGTATCATCTCTCTTCTCCAACACAACCAAATTTGTATTTGTCCGGGGAAAACTCGTATATCTCAAGTTTTGGAAACTACTGATTAAATCAAATTAAGATAAACTCCCAGTTATCTTAATGTTTCCAACAATACCTGGGAACAATAGCCTTTCAACGTGTAACAATAAAAAAGGATTACTATTATTTTCTCCATGACAATCATATCATATTTAAATACGGATCCGAACTTTAACAGCAAGGATAATTTAAATCAATGGATCTCAGTGCAATTACTGCATCATCTTACAACGTTATTTACTTCTGCTGGCCGCAGACACATATGGTTCATTTAAAAGACCTACCCCCACGCAGTAGTCGGTCGCTTGTCAAGGCTCTTCAGGCGAGAATTTATGACGAGGGGGGGAGACTCCAGATATCCCTCACCCCGGACGGCACATTCATAGGTAGCTTACAACAAGCCTAATGTTTCTTTACTTGGAAAGGCAGACGTTAATTCATTCAACAAATATTATAAGGTTATTCATAACCTACTCATTTAGCTCAGGTGAGATTAAAATTGTGAGGTCTTAGCATTGGCGGGTAAGATACTCATAAAAACCAACAATGGTTAAGGGGCTCTCGTAGTAAAAAAAAACGCTCGTTCGTTCCTCGGCCTGCCTCTGGAGACTTCCAATTATTGAGGGCTTAGGACCATGTATAATTGGATCGATGGCAACAGACCAATAGTCCTGTATTAGCGTCATAAGGGTGGCCTATGCACTTACTCCCTGCGCTTATCAACAATATATCAAAATTTGCACACAGCAAATACACACAATAATTCATACCACGTCCATCATGTCCTCACAATTAATAGTTCCTGGCCTATTTTCACTGCATTCCTAGCGTGTTAATTAACATATGTGCGCTCAAAGGCGATAATTACATTAGTACTTTCGTTATGCCTTCCAAAGTAAGATATTTATTTCAAACTCAAATTCATTTATCTCCGACCCAAAAATAATAGTTTTGCCTTTTAACACAACTCTTGACATTACATTTACCAGAACTCCAATCGTTCAATATTATTTTTATCATCTATCAAGGAACTCAATGGTTTTCCTTGTTAATTATATGAAAATTAATTAACCAATTAATTTGTTTATGGATTTATTAACCTTTTATCCTGCTTGCATTGAATAATATATTATTATTTATTACTGGTATTCCACTGAATACTATATCACTGAGTATTAATTAATACTTTTAATTAGTTACATCCATTATTAAGTTATTTGTTCAGATCTCGCATTTTCACTATAACAGTTTTACATATCCCTGTTTTTCAAAGTTTGAGAATACTTTCTCCATAGTTATCATTACATGAGCTCTCCCGAGGCACAAAATACATAATCAAATTTTGATTACTTACATGATTTTATCTAACCAGACTCTCTGGATTCAAGTGAAGCGACATTTCGCCCACGCTTTTAAACTTACTCCATGTTGAAACTCATATTACCACACGTTAACATTTCCTCAACATTTACACATTTGATACACATTTTTATCACTGTATGAGGAAACACCCTCACGATTACACTAAAAGAATCACTAAAATATATTTACACTTAAATTTCCCTAACAAATTAATTTACACAAATACATTTCACTTTGGCAGTTATTTCTGCCTTCCACACACGTGAATTATTTCCTGCCGCCTCCAAGGGGTGCAAGTATCAATCGTTGACTCCCTATTTCCTACTGGAATGATTGACAGTCTCGTTCGATCGTTCCCCTCTCCTATTCTGGTTCTTAGATTTTATCGGCACACTTTAAGCTAATGCTTGATATTAATGTCTCGTTCGGAAAACAATTGTTCGTACTGTAAAATGTCTATGATTTAACCTTCACTTCTAGAGTCACTGTATTTGTACAACCGCACTCTACAATTGCATTTATTGGGTCCAAGTTTGGACTTGATTTTTACGACTGTAGTCGTTAATTATGGAATAAATCCCAAAGTTTTAATACGTTTTTCTCTTGGCAATCGTTGCCTGGACTGTAGATTTCACAAATCTATCGCCACTTTGCTCTAATCTACTCAGTTCAGGAAGATAAGGCGTTTATCCTACGTGCAACCCTAACGTTGTTATTTAACGCACTTGGATAAAAATGTCGAGTCTCACTACTCATTCGATGTTTCGTTCTACTTCTCGAGATAATGCGATGCACTTTAATACTGATATTTAGGCTTAAATGATGCCTTCGCCGGCTAAAAGTATTTAAGGCCAAAGTATACTACTTTGCCCAGTTTGTAGACTAATTTATAAAATTCGAATCTTGACGGTATTTTCCTTCTGACAAGTATTACGACGCTTCAATTTCACGGCGACACTGCTGAATAAGTACTGCCGTAGCAACTCCCTACAGAGTGCTGTACGTTGGTGAAACAGTATAACGTCCCTCTGGACTGATGAAGACTGAACTGCATATACTGTGAAGCAGCACGACCCCTACGTGGTCTGATGATAACTGCATAATTTCCCTTGCCCTCACGGCATGCTTATTTGATTCTGCTACAAAAGGATCAGTTTTGCTCCTTCTCCAAAACTACCTTCCAAAGAAATCGTCGCACGATTATAAAAAAAAATATCTCCTACAAGCTGATACTTTAAATGTCCCAATTATATTAGAATTTCCAACAACCGATCGTGGGAACATAATGATATTAATTAAAATGAGCTCCTGTGTCGCGTTGGTAGTACTCTCGTTTTTTCCCTACCACATACTTCTGGCTCGGTAATGTACCGACTACGTAATGCTGTCTTTGCTCTTCTGAATGAAAAATGAAAATCCACAGCCTGTTTCCAGTCTCCGACCGGGTCAGGAATGGAATGAATGAAGCCCCCATCTAGCGGCGAGGATATGAACTGTGCCGGCTGCCGAGGCCTGACGCACTCCTCTGGGGCAATGATTAAATGAATGACAGATGAAATGAAATGATAGTGGAGAGTGTTGCTGGAATGAAATTTTGACAGGGAAAACCGGAGTACCCGGAGAAAAACCTGTCTGCCTCCGTTTTGTCCAGCACAAATCTCACATGGAGTGACCGGGATTTGAACCACGGACCCAGCGGTGAGAGACCGGCGTGCTGCCGCCTAAGCCACGGAGGCTTTGTCTTTGCTCTTCTAAACTACTCAATTATTACTAACTTTTACAACGCTCAAAATTCTATTCTCCAAGGTGAATAACATTGGCGGTGCGATTCCTTAAAATATTTGCGTGCTTCTGGCTAATTTCAATTATTTTACCATTTACCATGGCCACACCTCTCATACAGCGTTTTCATTTTTCTGTTGACTCAACACTCCTTGAAAGATTTTCTGTCCTTGTCTAGAGTGGAAGATTCCGTTGATCTATTTTTAATCCATGCGCAAGCCTTAATCGGCTGAACTTGTCAAATGACATCATGCCTGGCTGCAAGCCTTGCCTCGCGTTGCATCACCAATCCGTGCGTCATACAAGGGCGATTTCATTTTAACCATCTGGCTATCCTTAAAACTGTACTAAAATCTGTAATATTTCTTCTTTTTCTGATGTAACAGGATATGGGTTCGATACCTGTGCCAACCACATGGGCACAGTACAATGGAACGAGGAAAAGGTGGGGATAGTGATATCTTAGGACCAACTAGTCTTACTTGTATACAGTAATATTTTAAGTTTTAAGATGACTTCATAATAGATGAGCTACATAGGATATTTGATAGGCTCAGTCGTAGTATTATACGAGGTACGTCCAGAAAGTAAGTTCCGTTTGGTAATAACATTAAATTGTGTACAGATACAGAAAAATTATTTATTGCACAAAATTCTACAACCCTTAAATTACTTTTCCACATAACTGCCGAAATGTTGCAGGCATTTGTCGTAGCATGGCACGAGTTTTTGTATACCTTCTTCATAGACGGGTGCCGCCTGTGTCTTCAACTAGTTGTACGTTCCGCTGCAGCGGTTACAGAACAACTGGTTCACTCTATTGATGACAAGATCCGGGAAAACCGCAGGTTTACAATTAGTGCTCTCGCTATGGAATTTCCCCAAATCTCACGATCACTAATTCATGAAATTGTTACCGAAAAACTGAACTTTCGTAAACTTTACCGACGTTGGGTACCAAAGATTCTTACGGAGCAACACAAAACAAAACGGATGGGTAGTGCAGTTCAGTTTTTGACCCGTTACAATGAAGGCGGCGAAGAATTTCTGACACAGATACTCACAGGAGATGAAACTTGGGTTTCATACGACACCCCTGAAAGTAAGCGGCAATCAATGGAATGGAGGCACACTTCATCCCCAGCAAAGGTTAAGCCGAAACAAATCTTGACACCTTGTAAAATGATGTTTCCAACTGGTTGAAGACACAGGCGCAAACATCTATGAAGATGGTATCCAAAAACTTGTGCCACGCTATGACAAATGCCTGCAAAGGTTCGGCAGTTATGTGGAAAAGTAGTTTAAGAAGTGTAGAATGTTGTGCAATAAATAACTTTTATATTTCTGTAAACAATTTAATTTTTTACCAAGCGGAAATTACTTTCAGGACGTGCCTCGTATTAAGGTAAATTGAGAAAGTAGGTTTGGGTCTCCCACAAGTCCAACCCCTCCTCCACGTGGTGGGGACGGGCAACGGCATGAAGTAGGGGATTGCCTGTAGGGGTGAAGTACAGTGGGGACTTCGTGTGCCCCGGGACCGCTACGGTAGCTGAGAAGGCCCTATAGGAACCCTGAAAAGTGACGGCTGACGGGGCTCTGGTGAAGCTACGATAGGCCTAGCAAGCCAGTAGTGGATATCATATTTGCTTTCAAACCAGGAACAGGCCTCGGAAAGGACGGATGCAAACGACGACGACCCGGATATGCTAATGGACTACGAGTTGGAACATTAAACATACAGACACTGACAGGAAAAGTGGAGGAGATTGTAGATGTAATGGAGAGAAGAAAACTGGATGTACTGGGCTTGGCAGAAACAAGATGGAAAGGAGAAGGTCGCAGAGAACTGAGGAAAGGGTACCGGTTGTACTGGAGTGGGAACAGTGAAGGAAGGAGCAGTGGAGTAGGAGTAGTTGTGAGAGATGGAATGAAGGAAGAGGTAAAGGGAATAAGTGACAGGATCATGAAGATCAGAGTAACTGTAAAGGGAAGAAGCCTGGAGATAGCCCAGGTATATGCCCCTCAAGTTGGATGTACAGCTCAAGAGAAGGAAGACTTTGAGGAGGAGCTACAACAGCAGTTGAATGGGCAGAGCATCATTGTCATGGGAGATTTGAATGCACATGTAGGAAGTGAAAGGCAAGGATATGAAAATGTATTGGGAGCAGAAGGATGGGGTAGCAGGAATGAAGAAGGGAGAAAGTTGCTGGATTTTTGCAAGAGAAACGGTTTAGTGGTAGGCAACTCCTGGTTCCGGAAGAAAGAAAACCACAAGGTAACGTGGTACAGCAGTGATTTAACAAAGAAATCTTTGGTAGATTACATGCTGTACGACTGGGAAATGAAGAGAAGTGTCAGAGATATAAAGGTAATACCATCCGAGGCCTTAGATAGCGACCACAGAATACTTGTAATGAACCTGGGAGTTGTTAAGGATAGCAAGAGGACAGAGTACCAGGGAAGGAGAATCAAAGTATGGAAACTCAAGGAAAAGGAAGTCAAGGAAGAATTCCAGAAGATAATAAGGGGAAGGATGCCAACAGACAATCCTAAAACAGGGGAAGAGGAATGGAAGCAATTCAAAAACACAATGGTGGAAGCTGCAGTGGCAGTATGTGGAAGAACAAGCAACATAAAGCGGTGTAAAGAGACACCATGGTGGAATGAGAGAGTAAAAGAAGCTGTGGGAAGGAAGAACAAGGCTTTCAGAGTGTGGTTCCAGGAAAGAACTGATCTGACAAGGGAAGATTATAAGATAAAGAAGAAAGAAGCAAACAAGATTGTCGCAGAGGAGAGGAAGAAGTGGATGGTAAAGTGGACAGAGATGATGGAGGAAGACAGCAGAGGAAATAAGAAAGTACTTTATGGGATGGTCAAAATTAAGAGAAGAGGTCTGCGAGAGGATGGGGTAATGATGGACAAAAACGGAAATGAGGTACACAACAAAGAGGCACTCAAGACAGTGTGGAAAGAGTACTTTGAGGATTTGCTGAATCCAAATGGTCATAGGGAGGAAGACAATGTATTGGAAGATGGAGAAGACAACACAGGAATGGAAAAGGACCTGACTTGGAGAGAACTGGAAATGGCTATAGACAAGATGAAAGGAGGAAGGGCACCAGGTGTGGATGAAGTGAGTGTTGAAATGGTGAAGGCAGCAGGGGAGGTTGGGAAACAGTGGCTGTACCGTGTGATGAGGGTGATATGGAAGGAGAAAAAGACCCCAGAAGATTGGAAGAAAGGATTAATTGTCCCAATATTTAAGAAAGGAAGCAGAAAGGAGTGCAGAAATTACAGGGGAGTTACACTCATACCTCACTGTGCCAAGATATATGAAAGATATTAGAAAGTAGAATACGAGCCAAAGTGGAGAGAAAATTGAGAGAGGAGCAGTATGGATTCAGACCTGGGAGATCAGCAGTGGATCTCATATTTTCAGTGAGACAGATCCAGGAAAACCACTACGAATTTGGAGAGGATCTGCTGATGGCCTTCCTGGACATCGAAAAGGCCTATGATAGTGTGTGTAGGGAGAAGGTTTGGAAAGCAATGGAAAACATGGGAGTGGAAAAAGAGAATGTAGGCAGAGTGAAGGAGATGTATTGTGGAAGTGTGAGTTGTGTGAAAGTTGGAGGGGAAAGAACGGACTGGTTCAGACAAATGAGTGGCCTGAAACAGGGTAGTGCGCTGTCACCCCTTCTCTTTATTGTGGTTACGGACGAGGTAATGACACGGGTAGCAGGAAAGATAGGAGAAGATAAGATGAAAGCAATTGTGTTTGCAGATGATCTCATGGTCTGGGGAAACAAGGAGGAGGAAATTCAGGAGCAACTGAAGGCTTGGGAAGAAACAGTGGCAGAGTACGGATGGAAGTTCAACATCAGTAAATGTGAGGTCCTGTTAACGACCAGGAAAAAGGACAGACCAATGAGTGGGATAACACTTGGAGGTGGACAGCTGAAGAAGGTGGAAAGTCTCAAGTACTTGGGAAGTATAGTGGAGGAAACTGGGAGAAATTACAAAGAGATTACTGAACGTGGCAGACAGGCAGAAGCATTTCTGAGAAGCATTAGGAGCTTAGTGTGGAATAAAGATGTCCCACAAAAAAGCAAGGAAGTGTTATACAGAAGCTACTATATCCCGATACTGACCTATGCTTCAGAAACGTGGACAATGAAGAAAAGAGACATAAGCAGAATACAGGCAGGTGAAATGAAGTTCCTGCGAAGTAGGATCGGAGTAACAAGAAGAGACAGGGTGAGGAATGAAAAGGTCAGGGAAATGGTGAAAGAGGAGCCCTTGCAAGGTAGGATTGAGACATCAAGACTGAGGTGGTATGGACACTTAAAGAGAATGGAGGAGAAGAAGATTCCCAAGAGGATACATGAGATGCAGATGCAGAAGAAACGACCAAGGGGAAGACCAAGAGATAGATGGCTGAAAGGAGTGGAGGAATGTGTCAAGAAGAGAGGCCAGGACTGGACCAGAGTGACAGCGGAGAGGTGGTGGGAAGAAAGAACTAAGTGGCGAGGCTTATGTTCCAAACAGACCCAGCCTGGGGCTGGAAACTGTACAAAATGATGATGATGATGATGCGAAAGTAGGTTTGGATAGATGAGCAGAGTGATGAGTTAAAATCCATTGGAGGGTAGAAATATAGAGAACGATGGAGGATCAATATCAGAATGAATGTGGTATAAGGATAAATTCAGAGAAATGGTAGGTAGCAAGATATGTTAATAAATGGAATAAAATTGTTTAAGAATAGGCCTACACAGTGGAAGATATATAGAGTTATGGATGGGAGTTATGTAGGTATTAAAAATTGTGAGTAGGGGGGTAAGGCGGTTTCTAACTCACCCATTCTATTTGTACCAGACTGAACAAGATAAAATAATTAATATCTCTCGAACGCATGGTCCGATATTGACAAATGAGGTGTCGTTGGACTCGGGATGACGCCCTCTTTCCAATGGACCACTCATTTCAACCCCTAAATAAAACCTACCCCTACTAGGGGGTGAAATTTTTATTTTTTAGTGAAAGTCTCTTTTCAAATGCGACATGTATAAGGTGCGCTGCTAAAATGAACTTAAACGTTGTTGCTCATATAGCGCATGCGTTTTGCTGGATGCCGCTATGAATCAACATTTTTGTTTTTGTTTTTTACGCATGCGCACTTGGGATTTTTGTAAGAGGGCGAGCTCTTTGAAAAATGATTTATAAGAAGGGGTTTTGGTGGTGAGGAGAGAACCAGATAGTCGCCTACTTTCCTACGAAGTTTGCCGATATCTCTCGAACGCAAGGTCGGATTTGGACGTGTGACGTGTCAAATCGCTTGTCTTGAAGCCCTATATATGTTATTAATAGGTTAAAGTTTTGAGAAACCATGATTTTAGACTTTTCCGATATCTCACGAATGCATGGTCGGATTTGGTCCTATCACGTGTCAAATGGCTTGTCTCGAAACCCTCTTTATTTTGGTAATAGGTTAAAGTTTTTGAGAATGAGGGAAACAGAATTTTTGGGGTAAAACCGTGATTTTAAACTTTTTGCTATATCCCGCGAACCAATTATGCTAGAGGCGTGTATGACGGGTCCAAGGACTCGGGGTGGCGTCCTCTTTGCTATGTACCACTCGTTATATCTTTTTAAAATTTGGAAACTCGATTTTGGGGTAAACACGTGTTTTTGAGCAGGAATGAAAAACCATGTTGAGGTAAAACCGTGATTTTAGGCTTTTCACTCTATTTCGCAAACCAAAAACGATAGAGACGTGTACGCGGTGTTCTAGGACTCGGGCTAACGCCCCTGTTTGAAACTATGTTTGAAATTTTGACAAAGGGCCTAACGCCATAGATGTTCAAAAAAATTCTTTACCTGTTTATAATGTTCATGAAGCGTGGTGGTTGAGGAAGACGATACTGCTGGGTGTATGTTTCAACGAACCTGTCGCTGACCACGGTGGCT
Source organism: Meconema thalassinum (assembly GCA_946902985.2). Lineage (NCBI taxonomy): Eukaryota > Metazoa > Arthropoda > Insecta > Orthoptera > Tettigoniidae > Meconema > Meconema thalassinum. Next base: position 446,494,534 of record OX336389.2, read on the forward strand.
GTGCTCAATAGATCAATCGCTATTTCGACAGGTCGGTTTATGACAGAGCGAGGGTGCGTTTTTTCTGATACTTTACCCTGAAGATGATCTTTAACGTGTAAACGGTGATGAGAACTTGGTTCTATGTTGGTCGAAGCGAGTACAGAAAACAAACTTGCAGAGGAGCAGGAGGTGAATGTCATTTGAGCTTATTGGAATGCGCTGATCCGACTTTACAACAGGTACAATGGAAAATGACAATGACGCAGAGGACACTTGAAGGTGAAATAATATGACCATCGTGGTGGCAGGGAAGAGTGAAGTGCATTCATACACGTGGGAGATGACATGTACGCTAAACCAGTTACATCCTGTTTGCTTTGTACGTGACAAAATGCAAGTTCATGTGAAATTTGACCTAGCACGTTATCTGTCCACGTGCATGATAACAGAATGTTCAAAGCGTGGAAAAAAATGATTATACATGCAACGTAACATATATAAAGATATGTCGTTATCATTTCCACTCTCACTTAGGTAACTACCATTGAACACACTGCATTGCGTGAAACACTTGGTCTTGTTTAACAGTTTTGGTGCTGGTGGAAAATACTTAACCTTGTTGTGGGGTAGGTATATATTTATTCATTTATATATATTTATTGATTTATATATATTTACAAGCAATTATTTATTGATTGTTAAAGTTATAAATAAATGTTTATTTATTTGTTTGCAGATAACGTGTATAGCCTAACTGTTGTGTGTCTGTGGGAAAGAGATTTGAAAAGAGAGAAAGACAGACAGCTAGAAATGGAAACCATTTCCACACTAGCCCACGAGACGGAAATAAAGCAAAGCATTACAAGTCAAGGTGAGATTTGTTTTTTTATATATATAACCTGTTCGATTTTGTTTTGTTTATGAAATGCATAAACTATATGGAATGGATATACTTATGGTGGTTTATTTTATTTCTTTTTAGAGTATTGGAAAACGCTTGACCTCTGTTGATAACCAGGAACGTGTGTGTTTGGGGCCACTGTCCAGCAGACTACAGCTGAAAACTCAGGTGAGAGCGTTCTTTCAAAATAATGTCTTTTACTGCTGCGGATACGTTAACTTGGGAGCCCCTTGAGTCTTGTTTCAAATCGTGTGTGTGCTCTGGCCGCGTGGTCAATGTTAGAAAAAGTTTGATTCCCAAAGAATTTTTAGAATCTTGTTATGAAATTTTTAAAATTGAAATTTACACAGCGCAAAGGTTGCATACGGCTTTAAAGGTGAATACAGAACTGGTGTGCGATTTCATATATAAAAAGAAGGACGTAGAGCATAAAGAGACATTTTATATTTGCAGTAAAATGCAAGAGCTTTTGATAGCCGATAATCTGAACGAGTGGTATCAAAGCCATGTGGTAAATGCCTTGCTATCAAAATTTGATAAACTGCAACAAGGACCCAGTGGTTTAGCTTTAGACAAAATTCATCATTTGCAAATCAACATTTGTCAATTCAACCCGTTGAATGCTGGGTCTAGCTTTATTGAAACACCACTAGCAATAGCTTCGAAAAAGGCAGTGGTAAATATTGAGAACCATGTCAATGATTGCTTTCTGTGGTCTGTGGCAGCCTATTTGCAGCCGGTACAACATAATGGTTGTCGACCAGGAAAGTACAAGGCCAAGTTTGATGAATTGAAACAAACTTTAAATTTAACTCGAGTGTCGTTCCCTATGGACTTAACCGAGATCCATAGGTTTGAACAAGATAACCAGGACTTTTCGTACATGGTGAATGGCCTTGATTGTGATGAGATTGTGGGTCCTCTTTATGCCGCAAAAGAACCAAAACGACACCATATTCATCTTTTATATCTGTCTTACCGAGAAGTGAATCACTATTGCCTGATTAAAAGCTTGAGTAGATTGCTAAACAGTCAAATGTCTAAGGACAAGCGTCCAAAACATATTTGTGATCGTTGTCTGCAATATTTTAAAACCCCTACGCTTTTGGAACGTCATAGGGTAGATTGCGTTTCTCAGGAAGCGGTGAGACTGATATTGCCACAAGGGGACAAGGCTGTGTTAAAGTTTAAGGACATTCATAAGCGTAACACTGTTCCCTATGTGGTATATGCAGATTTCGAAGCTTTCACCACACCCATGGCGGGATGTGAACCAGATCCCACCATTAGCTCAACCACACCCATTCAAAAACATGAACCCTTTGCCATAGGATTTAATGTGGTGTGTGCCTATGACCCCACACAATCCGTTTACAAATACCGTGAGGGGCCAGATTGTGCCAGATGGTTCTTGAATGAACTTGTCAAGTTGGCTCATGATGTACAGGAGTCTATCTCCAGAACAGCAGCAGCAGTATGAGCATGCCACGACATGCCATATTTGCGAAAAGCCTATTTTATATAGAGAGGAAAAAGTCAGAGACCACTCGCACTTTACGGGGGGCATTTCGTGGAGCTGCGCATAGTGAATGCAACTTGAACTTTCCAGCTCCTCGTTTCATCAGTGTCTTTTTCCACAGTCTGGCGAATTATGACATTCAGTTTTTGATTCGTGAATGGGCTCATGTCAACAAGGGCTCGTTTACCATTATTCCCCAAAACCATGAGCGTTTTACAGCCCTGACATGGAGGTTGAGCGACTTTAGCATTCGATTTTTGGATTCCTTTAAGTTTATGGCATCCTCGCTAGACAGCCTTGTGAATAGCTTGAATGAGGAGGAATTAAAAATACTAGAATGCATTTTAATGATGCTGAGCAATTTCAATGGTGCATTCGGAAAGGTATATTCCCGTATGATTTCTGCAACAGCTGGGGCGTGTTAAAGCAAAGAAAACTCCCACCACAAGAGAAATTTTACTCGAAACTAACACGCAGTACCGTTTCCGATGAAGACTATACACATGCATGTCAAGTTTGGCGAGTGTTTGGCATGAAGACGCTAAGTGAATATGCTTTGCATTACCTAAAACTGGATGTATTGCTGCTCACCGATGTGTTTAAAAAATTCCGTGAGTTGTGTCAACACATTTATGGTCTTGACCCGGCTCACTATTATACGAGTCCTGGGCTCTCGTTCGATGCCGCTTTGAAATACACTCAAGTGGAATTGGATTTACTCACTGATGTAGACATGGTTCTATTTTTTGAAAAGGCCATTCGTGGCGGCTTTGTGTCGCTTAATCAACGCCATGCCGAAGCGAACAATGTCTACATGCCTGATTATTCACCAGACAAACCAGAATCGTACTTAATGTACTATGACGTGAATAATTTGTACGGTTACGCCATGAGTCAGCCTTTGCCCTATGGGAAGTTTGCTTGGCTGACAGACAAACAAGTGTCAGAATTTGATGTGAACATGGCTGGCCAAGAAACAGGCCGTGGATATGTGTTAGAAGTGGATATTGAATATCCCTCATCCTTGTATGATGAACATGCCGATTTCCCATTCTGCCTTGAGCAAATGGTTCCCCCTGACAGTAAAGTGAAAATTGAAAAACTCATGGGCACACTTGACAACAAAAATCGGTATGTGCTACATATCCAAATGTTGGTGCAATGCCGCGCCGAAGGCTTGGTGTTGAAGAAAATCCACAGGAGTATTTCTTTTGCTCAAAAAGCATGGTTTGAGCCATACATGCGACTCAACAAAGAGCACCGACAAATGGCAACTCAGCAGTTTGAAATTATTTTTTTAAAATTAATGAACAACTGCATCTATGGCAAGTCCATGGAGAATGTCCGCAAATACCGTGACATTAAATTGGTCAATGTCTGGGAGGGGAGGTGGGGTGCCCGGCGGTATATTGCCAAGCCAAATTTTAAATCGATCAACATTATCGATGAGGATTTGGCTACTATCGAAATGAGTAGGACCAGCGTGACCATGGATAAGCCCATTTACTTGGGCCAAGTCATTTTATACTTTTCGAAATCGGTCATGTATCGATTCCACTATGAGTTTACCAAACGCCATTTTGAGGACGTCTCTCTTTTGTATATGGACACGGAGTCATTCATTTACCACATTCGCCAGTGCAACCCCTATGACGTTATGAGACAACATAGTGACTGGTTCGCCACTTCTTGCTATAGCTTTGACAACGTGTTTCAGTTGCCCATAAAAAACAAGAAGGTAATGGGCGTTTTAAAAGATGAATGCGGTGATTCCATTATGACGGAATTCGTAGGTTTGGCCTCAAAACTGTATGCTTACCGAACACTCGACTGTAAGGAAGCCAAAAGAGCAAAAGGTGTAGGTAGAGCAGTGGTAAAATCGCTACGTGTAGACCATTACTTAGCGGTTTTACACACTGGCAAAGCTATGTCTCATACACAGTGCAGGATACAATCCAGCAACCATCATTTGTACCTTGTGGAACAGAGAAAACGCACCCTCGCCTCCATGGATAACAAACGTGTGTGGGCTGATGACCTGCTCACCAGCCTGCCCTGGGGTTATGATCGTAAGGAGGAAGAGATGTGATTTCACTGTTTAATCGTTTATGGGACATATCTTTATGTAACTTGTAGATTTAGTATTTTGTAAATATTGGTTTCTTCCATTGTAAATAGTAGATTTTGTAAATAGTGGCAACCCACTTGGACCTTTAGCTCTTTAAAAAAGTTCTATGCAACATTTTTTTTTTTTTAATTTTGACTGGTTAATAGTTTGAATTCTTTTAAAGCTGTACAAAGTCGAGTTTTTTGTAAATATTTAATGAGTAATAGTATTTTTAGTAACTTTAATAACTAGTATTTAATTATTTTTGTAATGTAAATGATAAACTAATAAGTTCTTTTGGGATGAGTGTGCATGTCGAGAATGTGCTTTTGGGAATAAATAAAGTGGTTGTGTTTGTCCCCAAAGACAGGTGTGAATCTATGAGTAGAGAGAGAAAGCTGCTGTGTATGTATGACCTGAGCAAACACGGTGAGGTAGTGTGTGTGGGAGGGGGTAAATGGTCACTTATATACTCGTTTTGTTTTCAATAGTTTTGTTTTCTTTGAAATGTGGCAGACAATAGACATTATTTTTGTAAAAACAGTCTTACCTGCAGTAGTCGTAGACCTTGACGTTTCCGCAATCCCATAAACTCACTACAGCATCACCATGGTCATGCACTTGCATCAACATCATTGTCAAATCCCAACTTTCAACATACACCAAATGGAAAAATATCAAAACAGCAAAATGGAAAATCTATGTTTCCATATCACCAAAAACAGCAAAACTTAAAACGAACATTTTAAAAAACTGGAAAAGGCCATGTGTGAAATATGAAAATTCAAAAACTTCAAACGGACATTGTTTAAAAAGTGTCATCAGCAAAATGGAAAAATTCATATCATCAAAAACGTAAAACTTGAAAAGAACATTTTTAAAAACTGTAAATTGCAAAATGACAAATGGCAGTGTGTGAATTCATCATGTGTGAAATGTAAAAATGAAAAATCAACCATCAACATCATGATTTTTTTAAATTAAAAATAACACAACATCGTGCTCTGGTAAACCTTTGTTTTTATTTCATAGTCATAGTGAATTGACAAAAGAAATATAGAATACAAACAAATCCCAATTCCTCACTCCTCAATTCCTCAATGTTTATGTCCATGCATCATCAACTTTCCTTTCATAGCACTCATGACCATCAGGGCTGCCATCCTTTCACCCACTGAGGCATCACTGGATGTGAAGCGTTGTTTAGCTTTCTTCAATAACAATTTATCTGCCACATGTCTTAAACCAGGATGACTATGGCGATAAGAAAGGTCATGTTCCTTGCATGCTTGATCCAAAAGATTAATGGGTACATCACCACGTTGTAAACGTTTTTCGAGACGAGTTCCAGGGCCGCAAAAACGATAACCTGGAAGATGGATTTTGAATGGTAAGTATTGAATCACTTTGCCAATGACGCCATTGCCAGTACAGATCTGGCATATCCTTTTCAATCGATGGTAAAGAGGTTTGGTCTTCCTTCTCCCCTGTGGACGATGTTTGTGTTTGTTGTTGTTGCTTTTTCTCGCCATGACACCCGTGGAATGATTCAACAAAGTCTTTACACGGACTTTTATGACCGTGATACAATTTCACTAGCTGGCAAGTCGCACACTGACGCATAGCCGGTATTTTGCCATGGCCACTTGCTTATGGTGATCGTAATCCGTACAGGGTTGCAATTCACTCAACACAGGGTCTTGAGTCCATGATTTTGGTACATGTTGCCAGATTTCTTTGACCGCGTTGGCGGCCACATAATAAATGAACGACTTGGGGAGCGCCAAGAGTTCCTCTTTGGTAAAACTGTCTAGTTTCTTTTTGCACACAAAGAACATGCCGATGGCTTTGTCTCCATGGTATCACGTGCTGTAGATGTTTACACGTCGCTTGTAGAAATCTCACTGGCGTCATTCACAGGTAAATCTTGAGTTATAATTTTGTTCAACAACTCCCAGCAGGCAAGGGGGGTTAACCAATGAAAGAGATGCCATGCATGCGATAGGGCTGTATGGGTAATGTTGCCACAGGAACAAGTATCCATGAGCGTTTGCAGGGAGGGGCAGCCCAACTCCATGTGGTCGATACATTGGCAGTAAGACGCCAAAAATGGTTGCAACCATTGAGGTTTTTCATTACCTTTCACAAATACCACATTGGCCGAAGTCAAGTGTGCTTTCATGACCACGTCCAAATATTTATAGGAAATGGTTCCCTGATTCCAGTCTAGTTGCCAATGATTTTCAATCCACTGGGTTTGTTTACGGTCTTTTTCACACAACAAATCAAAAGCATGGGGTGGTTTACATAGCAAATGCGTAGCTTGCGATATCCAAAACGTGGTACAATCGATCATGGCCACTTGTTTAAATATAAATTTGTTGTCACCAATTTTAAACCCTTGGCAATCCACAATGAGTGTACGCAACATGTTGCCACTTGCCTGGACCAAGTTCAACTGACGACTGACTGGCAATCAATGGCTAAGGTGTAGTCATGACATGGACTTACCTGCCATGCTAGTTTGAAAAAAAATTGAGGTTAGGGTAGGACAGAGGGACATGAAAAAAAATAAGAATTTAAGAATTACATCATTTTATAATCATAACACGTCTTACAGGCCTTTGTCACTTTGGGATAAGGACGATACCAACTGATACAACAATATAGTCTTTTGTGTTTGTAACGTCCATAACACCGATGATGTCCCAATGTCTCTAAACTAGGCGTATTTGATGGTGAGCTGCTCACCGAAGCACCATGGACACCATACGGTCCACACGTATCGTAACTTTTTTTTTCATCACTCAGAGGCACGAGTGGGGGATAGCTTTAATGACAGGGTATATTTCCCACTTCCATTCTGCACAGGTAGGGGCAGGTGGGTGACCAGCGCTGATGTTCCTGCATGGGTTCATCACCCTCCTGCCATTGGTCTATGATGATGGGACAAAAGACACATTTCACTTCATCTCTTGTTTTTAAAAAGTAGAAACCAGCGGCCGCCAAGGCTTGAGGGTTTATGAAAGGCACTGGCCATGTGGCAAAATTCTTGAAACGTTGTTCCTCAGAGTTTAAATTCATGGATGTGACGTCTCTTGAGGCTTTAAAGCAAGACATGACTGAGCGGCTTGACGTGGGTTGACCTGTTATTTACACACTCGTCACTTGGTTGGACAGTGGATAATAGTTGACTTGTTTGTGATGAATAATCAAACAGTAGGCCGTCGTATTGGCTGGTACATTGTCATGCGTTTCAAAATCTAGTCGAATGTCGATATTGGATGGCTTGACAGACTCTTCCAGGTAAGAACAGTCAAGGACAATCAGTGGTGCTCTTGCCTTAAACGCTTGTGGTAGCAGCATGGGGCCGTTGTCTTTTTGATAATACGACCATCGAAATTTAGAAAACAAGTCGTACAGGGGGCCAAACTTATTTTTTGAAAAATCCAAATCCAGTCCTTCATAGGGAAACACAGCTCCGTTGAGGAAAAGACGTGCATTTCTCAATTGCAGGTGATCAAATTGCGTGGCATCTTTGGTTTATTGATACTTGCGATTCGTTTGAAAACCCACGATCAGGTAGAGAGGTCTCTCTGTATAGCGAGCTGTTTTTACAGACCAACTGTGTGTGTTGGTGGTGGGCAATAGCGGATACTCATGGAGTGCCCAGCTTCTAAATTCCATGGGTAGAGGCATATCTCTCTTTACCATTTTGAGTATGTCCAGTTTTTTTGCTATCGTCAAGGGTCACATGGGGCACTTTCCATAGCAAGCGTTGTAGTTGAATTTTTGAATCTATGGGGGCATTGTCGGCTCCCTTGAGTGCATTATTATCACTCCTGTCTCTCACCAGATAAAGCACTTGCCTTGCGTTGACCACAATGCGCTGGTGATCTTCGGCAAAGCCTAAAATCAGTTTAAGAGGTAAATACCCAGTAAAGGTCCCATCGGTATGTACCATCCAGTCATTGGTCGAGTCAGGACACCAACCTGCCATGCAAAGTGTTTTACCTTCTTCCTCACTATAAGAGGGGTATAGTTTCATGATACTGGAAATGCCCACATTTCGAGTGCTATCCACCACGATATCGTTAATCAGGTAACGTACTTCAGAAAAAAGAAAGGCCAAACCATGGTTGGTCAACTTGGATGTGGTGGGTGTAGAGCCATCGGCTTTGGTGAGTCGACCTTCAATCTGAATGACACTTTCATGCGGTAGGGTGTAAATATCTTGGTTGTTGATAAATTGAATTTCATCATTGTTATTGAGTCCAGGTGTTTGAGCTTGATAGGAATGGAGATCAATTCTTACCACTCCTGGTTGCTCCTCGATGCGGTTCGCTACCTCTAGGATAGAATTCATCATGGGGGTTGACGTGGTAACCCAAATGCTGTAAAATTTGCTTGTCTTGAGATGTTAACGTGTATTCACGTGGCAAACAACTAACACCATTCCTAGACGGCGTTGTTGCTTTATACACAAACTTCATAGTGGCTTTAGCACCAACTTGTAAGTCACTGGCGTGGTAGAATCTAGATCAATGAGTTGTTGCTCTCTATTGATCAGTCTTAATGTTATATTACTAATACTATCGACAGCCACAGAATGAGAAAGCACCACTGGAGGGATTTCACGAATAATATACCCATTGGGCGATGTTACAATAAAGTCATAAAGCGAATGCGATGGTTCTTGATTGGTGTACACTTGGCTAATAATATTGCACGTCACCAAAACGTGATGGTCCTCAATGAATTTCACTTCATGGTCTGATTCATGTTTTTTGTTGGGCTCCAACACGCGTGGTTTAAATCGTATTAATGGACCAATGGTATCGGGGTGTGTTTTAAAGTCAATGTTAAAGGTAGAAAAAATACTGCAGCGATGAGTGTTGGTATCTCCTACAAGTTCAAACTTGTGCGTTCCGTCGAGAAATGACTTTAAACCATACTCATTGATCAACACCACATAAATGTGTTCATAAATGTCATCGATCTTGCATCCGCCCGAGTTCAGGGTGAGCACAGAATCATCATAGTAAAACTTGTTGTTCACATTTTCACGTATGTTGTATATTCGATTGTACGTTTCAAGAGAAACAAGTCCTAAACCATAGGGTTTTTCACTCAATTCAATAGGTGGGTAAAAGTCTAGGCTGACTTCAGGTCCACGTCCATGCAGTGTAAACGTTTTACTTTCTGCCGACATACTGGTGGCGTTTTAGCTTATGCTGCGTCTTATATAAAAAAAATAAACACAAACGTCCACACTGTTGGCTGTTAAACGTTTGCTCACGTTTCACATTATAATATATCTTGATCCTGTTTCCAAAATAGATCACTAGTTCCATGGGCGGGGGCAAATTCCCAACACTGTCAAAGTACCATACGATGGATCCCTCTTTGACATAAGCTACATAATGTGTTCCTGGTCCTCGGTGATCATCCAAATTGACAAGAGCACATTCCTGTTTCCAGGATCGAGGGGGTAATTGGTTTCGCATAAACACTCCTCGAAAATGAGAAAGCTTTAGTTGTTTAGCATAGCTTTCCACTTGTTGATGCGTCAGGGCATATCTCGCTATGGCTGAGTTTTTTTTTAATATTTCGAAATGGTGAAATCCCAAATCCTTGTTGATAAAAGGCTGGCTATAAATTGGCATTTCTAACCCCCATAGCAATCGCTTCCATCGTTTCATTGTGTCGCTGACTTTCTTTGAGTTGTTGCTTGCCCTGCTGCGCTGCTTTAATGGTTTTCGCCACTGCACTGGCACCGCCCAAAAGTGAACCCAGAGCAGCCAAACCGGCAAATAATGCTGGTAAAAATCCCGCTCGTTTGGGGACGGGAATCACTCGCCCTTGTTTTGAACCCTGTCGCCGACGATTTGGAATAACATGTCTCTGTGCTGCTCGAAAGGCTTTCCTTATGGTCAATACATTATTTTTTCTTTTTTTCTTTCGCAAGGGCTTGTCCACGAATGTCGTAAGCCCAGGCTTTGCCAAGGACAAAGTCCTTTTTTTAGTCTTTCTCACCGCAAAACTTTGTTTCACCATGATGATGACCAACAACCTTTCACAAGAAAGTTTAAATCACAACTAACGTCAGATTATTATTTCATAGCTGTATATTCCATTTCCACATAAAGTGGGAAATCGTTTATGGTTTTTCCCGCTTGCTTTTCATCCCATGTCAACATGAGATGAAAGGATAATTCGTCACCTGCATTGATCATTTCATTGCTATGGACCAACATCCTATGACCATTTATCTATATTTGTAAATGGTTCTCATCAGGTATGACATATTTCATGTGAATGGTTCCGTCATAGTGTAATCGATAGTGGCTTAAACCCGAAGCAAGCACATAGGTCAAGTGCTGATCATGGACTAGCGGTAAATGGTTTCTGTCATTCACAGGTTTTTCATTTGTCAGATACACTAAAAATACAGATGGGATAAATTTATAAAGCCTTTTCATTTCACAGGTCACATAACGCTTGGTACAGATATCGTCTTCGTCTTGCGGGTCTTTCACGTGAATAATCCGATGGTGATTAGCGCTATAGCCATTCGCCGTAAGCTGGGGCACTTTGTCATAAAACTCATACACTTTGTTATCCACATACTTTTTCGTAGTAACGTCTGTAGACACTTGAGGATGTTTTACATGGGTTAACCGCATTCCCTTAAAGTCATAATCTCCCTGTTTTGTGCGTGGCACTACAGACCTATCCACATAGTGTTTATTAGCAGGATCTGTTTCTTGTTTAGGATCATGTATGGGGACAGACCTAGCTTTGGTCATTAACGCACGTCCAAAGACATCCATCGTCAACCTGTAGTACCAGTCTACTGTTTCTATGACAAGGCTCGATGTCCTGTATATAGACAGCCTGCTAGCCTGGCTAAGCCTTAGTTGAAATGAAGATTATTAAGCAGCAAGAGTCATTCCCCGTGGGGGACATGGTTTCCCATCTCTGACCCACATCACGTAACAACGCCATGGTTCACTGTTTCCATCTTCCATTCGCTGCATCATTGTGGGGCCTTCCGTCTGTGGAAAGACCAATCTTTCGCTAACGCTCATTACGGCGCCCAATGGTCTGCGTTTTCAAAATATTTATATTTTTGCAAAATCTCTCTACGATACCCTCTACGTGTTTCTGGATCAAGTCATGTCTGGATTACAAAAAGAGAATATGGGTTATTTCACATTTTCCATGCAAGAAAATGTGATTTTACCGGATGAGGTAAAGCCAGATTCACTCATGATTTTCGATAATGTATCCACTGAACGACAAGGCATCTTTCAAAGCTATTTCAGCATGGGTCGTCACAAACATATCGATTGCTTCTATCTTGGACAAACGTATTCTAAAATGTCCAAACAGTTGATTCGTGACAATGCCAATGTCATTGTTTTATTTCGTCAGGACGAGAGGAACAGTCGTCACATTTATAATGAACATGTGAATCCGGATATGACCTTTCAAATGTTTACTGAATTGTGTGCCAAGTGCTGGAACACTCAACGTCATGCCTGTTTAGTGATTGACAAACAAAGTGAACTCAACCAAGGACGGTATCGCTTAGGGTTTGATCATTTTATTGCTATTTAAGGCCCTGTCTCATTCCCTGTCAAGTCATTGGTCAAGACACCATGGCGTTAGCAGTGAGTCAATTGAAAAAGCATATTATTCGAGCAAAAAATACTATTCGCCAAAAGTTTCTTCAATTGAAACAATCACGTGCAAACCATGCTTTGTTTTTTCAACAACATTTAGCACCTCCACTAAAAGCCATGTTGAAACCCTCTTTCAAGCCATCTGAAACGCTACCCACCGTTTCACAAGCCACTCAGACGCTCCACGAGGACCCTGAGGAAGAGGAAGAGGAACGGGAAGATTTGACTAGTGTTAGCGAAGTTGAGGATGAGGAGGAACAAGTGTTTACGCCTCAAAAAAAAAGTCCTCACCCCTTGCAGAGTTTTCGAGAAAAAAGAAATCCTTGGCCATGGTCGAAACACCTTGCCCTTCCAGAGCGTCTCCGTTTTCACAAATCTTGGCCACCCCTCAACATAAAGCTCAACTGAAAACCATTTTAATAAAATATCACGGATCAACATTGGAACCCTATTTCACCGATCTATTTATAGGAAACACTGATACCACGTATGGTGTTCGCTATGAGAATGATAGTTTTAAAATTGGCGATTCATCCATTAAATTTGCTCGTACTAAAGCTGTCATTAAAAACATCAACTATAAATTAACCCCAGGGCTGTTAAAGCTGCTCTTTTCTCGGACCCCCTCTTCCCATGATTATACGTCAGAGGATCTTGACAAATATAAATCCATTTTATTGGATACCCATGCCCAGAAAAGACAGTATGATCCCGCTCAACAAGTGAATGCCAATAAATCTCAAAAATATAAAACCATCATTGCAAAAATGTTTCCCACCAGTCAAAGTACTCGTCGTAAAGCGTCCGCTTCGGGAGTGACATTTAAACCATTAAAACCCCTTGTGGAAGTTACTTACTGGCACAATCCCAATAAGCTCGTCCAGCGGCTACAGTTGTTGCATGCCTCACGTCAAGCTGGCCATACCGGTCACGATTGGGATATTCAAGAAATTGAACAAGAACTTCGAAATGCCAAAATTATTGTTTAAGCCCTCACCCATTAAAATGGGTATTGCTCACGAGTTGCATCGCCCAGCTAGGCGTCACTCTCCGCGACTCAAGGTGATTTCACGAGGTGTGGATGAACTTTGGCAGGCTGACTTGGTTGAAATGATACCCTATGCTGGCGTTAACGACGGTGTACGCTATATGTTGACCGTCATTGATGTCTATTCCAAAATGGCCTTTGTTGAACCTGTGCGTCGTAAGTCTGGTCCACTAGTTACCAAGGTCTTTCAACATATTGTTCAACACTCCAAACGCCAACCTCAGTTGCTACAAAGCGACCAGGGGAAAGAATTTTTCAACAAGGATTTCTCCAGTTTTCTCAAATCTAAGGATATTCACCATTACACCACGTACAGCAATCTCAAAGCCAGTGTGGTTGGGCGGTTCAACCGAACATTGAAAACCCATATGTGGAAAGCGTTTACCGCTCAGGGCAGTTATCGCTGGTTGGACATGGTACCTGAGCTAGTGTCACGTTACAATGACAGCAAACATAGAACGATTCGGACCAAGCCACGCCTCATGACTAAAATATTCAGCGATTGGATAAACTGTTTAACCCCATAAAAACAGCCTATCCTAAACGTCACCGACTGAAAATTGGAGATTTTGTTCGTGTGAGCAAATTTAAGTCTGCTTTCAATAAGGGCTACACGCCACACTGGGGGACTGAACTATTTCGAATTCGTCAAGTCAACTTGGACAGTCCAGTTACCTATTTACTCGCGGACCTCAACCGTCTACCCATAAAAGGTAGATTTTATCTCCATGAACTTCAGAAAACAGCATTTCCTAAGCATTATCTTGTGGAAAAAGTGTTGAAACAAAAAGGAAATAAACTATATGTCAAATGGTTAGGGTTCAACTCTACGTTTAATTTTTGGATCAATAAATTACATGTTGTGTGAACCTGTGCAATTTTTAATCTATTTATTCACACTTGTTGTACACCACCTATAGCTCTATGTGTACAGCGCTCTGCGCTTCGTGCATGTTCATACATGTTTGTCTTTCCCTTTCCACCTGTGTTCTCTCTTACATTACCCCACCCCCTCTCTCCCCTCCACCTCCCACCACTGCTGTTCGCATCTCTTGCCTATCTATTAGTTGTGACATCATTCCCACAAGTTGCATCATACTTTTTACTGATTCAGCGATTCCCGCGCTTTGAACATTCTGTTATCGGACACGTGGACAGATAACGTCCAAGATGAACACCTGTGTTGGATCATATTACACGTCAACTTGCATTTTGTCACGTACGAAGCAAAACAGGATGTGACTTGTTAACGTGCACGTGAACAGCCAACGCCCAAGGTGAACACCTGTGGCAGATCAAGTTTCACATGAACTTGCATTTTGTCACGTACGAAGCAAACAGGATGTAACTGGTTTAGCGTATATGTTATCTCACACGTGTATGCATGCATTTCGCTCTTCCCTGCCACCACGGTGATCAGATTATTTCACCTTCAAGTGTCCTCTACGTCTTTGTCATTTTCCATTGCACCTGTTGTCAAGTCAGATCAGCGCATTCCAATAAGCTCAAATGACATTCACCTCCTGCTCCTCTTCAAGTATGTTTTCTGTACTAGCTTCGACCAACATAGAACCAAGTTCTCATCACCGTTTACACGTTAAAGATCATCTTCGGGGTAAAGTATAAGAAAAAACGCACCCTCGCTCTGTCATAAACCGACCTGTCGAAATAGCGAATGATCTATTGAGCACAGCCACCGTGGTCAGCGACAGGTTCGTTGAAACACACACCCAGCAGTATCGTCTCACTCAACCACCACGCTTCATGAACATTATAAACAGGTAAAGAATTTTTCCAACATGTATGGCGTTAGGCCCTTTGTCAAAATTTCAAACATAGTTTCAAACAGGGGGCGTTAGCCCGAGTCCTAGAACACCGCGTACATGTCTCTATCGTTATTGGTTTGCGAAATAGAGCAAAAAGCCTAAAATCACGGTTTTACCTCAACATGGCTTTTCATTCCTACTCAACACGAACGTCCTCGGCAAGAGGACAACACGACGAAAAAGAAAACACCTCGTACACGTCTCTAGGCTTATTGGTTCGTGAGATATCGGCAAAAAATCCCAAAAAACACGTGTTTACCTCAAAATCGGTTTCCAAATTTTAAAAAAATATAACGAGTGGTCCATTGCAAAGAGGACGCCACCCCGAGTCCTTGGACCCGTCGTACACGCCTCTAGTATAATTGGTTCGCGAGATATAGCAAAAAGTTTAAAATCACGGTTTTACCCCAAAAAATTCTGTTTCTCTCATTCTCAAAAAATTTAACCTATTACCAAAATAAAGAGGGATTCGAGACAAGCCATTTGACACGTCATAGGACCAAATCCGACCATGCATTCGTGAGATATCGGAAAAGTCTAGAATCATGGTTTTACCCCCAAAAAGCCTGTATCCCTTATTCTCTAAACTTTAACCTATTAATAACATATATAGGGCTTCGAGACAAGCGATTTGACACGTCACACGTCCAAATCCGACCTTGCGTTCGAGAGATATCGGCAAACTTCGTAGGAAAGTAGGCGACTATCTGGTTCTCTCCTCACCACCAAAACCCCTTCTTATAAATTATTTTTTCAAAGAGCTCGCCCTCTTACAAAAATCCGAAGTGCGCATGCGTAAAAAACGAAAACAAAAATGTTGATTCATAGCGGCATCCAGCAAAACGCATGCGCTATATGAGCAACAACGTTTAAGTTCATTATAGCAGCGCACCTTATACAGGTCGCATTTGAAAAGAGACTTTCACTAAAAAATTACAATTTTACCCCCTAGTAGGGGTAGGTTTTATTTAGGGGTTGAAATGAGTGGTCCATTGGAAAGAGGGCGTCAACCCGAGTCCAACGACACCTCATTTGTCAAAATCGGACCATGCGTTCGAGAGATATTAATTATTTTAACTTGTACAGTCTGGTACAAATAAAATTGGTGAGTTAGAAACCGCCTTACTCCCCTACTATTGTGGTTTGAAGAAAAGGAAGTAGTTCTGTGAAGAACTAAATAGCCTATTTTCAAATATCCCACTGGTCTTTTCCATTAACATTCTTCTGCCTACTACAAGGATTTTCCGAGTAACATCTATAGAAATATTAAAATTTCGCATCGCCGCCATGTTGGATTTGTGTTCATCAGCATTTTTAAAAGCCCATGGTGAACGTATTTTAATAGCTTCTATCAAAATACAAAATTTCAGTTTGATTGCTGTAATAGATTCGGAGATATTGAGAACCGTCGAAATATTTCGGATGATCGCCATGTTAGATTTTTATACTGTATATGTAGACCATAGAGTTATGTACCGTACCATTAGATGAAGAATATTACACAGGTTTATTATTCAAACGATCACTTCAATTGCCTGATTTGGAAACAAAATTTAAAGAAAAATCGCACAGCAGCCATCTTGTTATGAAAAAGAACATGAATTTATTCAGATATCAGTAGATTATATCTTGTATAAACATTCATCCTACCAAGTTTTACTGCGCTCGGTTGATTAAATCTCGAGAAAATGCCATTAAAATATTTTAATTTTGCTTAGCCGCCATGTTGGGTTTGTACGTAGCATAGCTTAACGTAACTGAGTAACGGAGTTTACTGAGTATTCTCCAACACCGTACAAATTCCAGGGTGATATCAGTAACAGTTTCGGAGATATAGAATGCCAGTGAAATATTTCACACAACAGCCATGTTGGATTGGTGAGACGTATTAAAATTGAAAGGGCACGCTCGGGATCGGACAAAATAGTACTATGTCCTTACAGAGTTTCATTGAAATCGCTCCATCCGTTTTTATTAGGGAGACATACGCACACACACTCTCTTAAGCCTAATTTTTTCATAAATGAATATAGGCCACAAAGAATTGGGGGTAAATAAGAACATTGGAGAAATAATAAAGAAACCAAACAAGACACTGCGCGTCTTTAAAGAGATTGGAACAGAGGTCAGCCAAGGAGGGATACATGTTTCCTATGGCGGTAGTTAGTAAAGGAGTTGAAATTAGTACAAAGAGTGGTCTACATGTGTGGAAGTAGTATGGTAAAATGATTCCAATTAGGGTGGTAAAATCTGGGTGAAAGACATTCAAGAGCAATACTAGGGTGTATGTTTTATCTTACAAGACAGAACGTGGAAATGGTGAATGGAGTGAATGAGTCAGGTATATTCAGTTTTGTAAAGTTGGAGCAATAATAAGTGGAGCAAATATTCTTTTGGAGATTGGTTCAATGGTCTAAAACAAGGGTTTTCAAAGTCTTTCTGTCGCGTCGAAACATGACATATCTAGCCCCCCCACCTTTCTTTCTTCTTTCCTTACAGAGTTTCATTGAAATCGCTCCATCCAGCCTTTTCATAGGCTACTTCAAACAAGAAAAACGGATCACAAGATCTAGAGTATTTGCTTCTGTCTAATTACTGCAACTACCAGTTATAATAATAATAATAATAATAATAATAATAATAATAATAATAATAATAATAATAATAACACACAATTTACTATTCTTAGAGCACATCAAAGCACATCATACATATGTATTACTCCAAGGTGTTGAAAGTTAAGTATTTCTCCTTGTTAAAAAATAATGCTGTTTGTGCAGTTATTGGAATTGAACAAATTTTGTATTTTCATGTGGCGTTACTTGTATCAGTTTATTGTAAATCGCGCTAACCACTTCCACTTAACACGCACTAGAAATCACCTGTTCTCTCACTGTCTTTGAACTGACTGCAAAGGCCTGGCTAATTCGAGACAACAATGGCATAAATAGAAGAATCTATTCTTATAAGGAAATGCCAGTCACATTGCAAAGCGGCTTATTGCCATTAGTGGTTGTTAAGTGTGTGGTAAGGAGATATCGCTGCGGGTGGCAAGTGAAGGGAAATGTTTCTCTACACCTTTACTCAGAATTCCTGCCGGCAGGATATACAGATCTGTTCTTGTGAAATAAGACAGCAAAAGTACGAGTTTATTAGTCTTGAATGGTTGTGGGAGCTTCCTGCTTATGATAGGTTCATGGATATGAGGATAGCAATATTTGTTACTGAATGTGAAATATAAATATTTCAATCAGAGCCGACGCCCCCCCTCACCCCTTAGCAATCTTCTTTAAGGACCTCTGGTCTAGAGCAGTCCTGGGCAAACACGGGAAATCGGGCCAGGGCAGAGGCCTTCCCCGCTTTATTTACTAATTAGTTTCATGGTACACAAGAACCTCGTTTATCCGGATTACGTGGGACCGGAACTGATCCGGATTATCGAAAATCCGGATAATCCAGAAATAATTAAAAAACAAATACATGATACTGTGCCCATTTACGATGTCGTGGTCCGGCGTGGGTTTAAAGAGAGGGCGCTCGTGACGTCAGCGAGTCAAGGTCTAGCTGCCAACTCAACGCAAGCTTTGAACCGGCCACATGTTCCACGTGTAGCTAGCGGATATTGAAGGCATATTCGTTATAAGCTTTTGTTATAGAAGAAACTTATCTCAACGCTTCAGTATTGTATGGGGAGTAATATGCTTGCTTACTCAGGATATTCTATTGGAAATTACAAACCTTCTGGAGGGTTCTATGAACATAGCCAATGATATGGAAGATCAGGCATTACGTAATGCGAGTTGAATGATCGATATGCGCCCGTGAGACGGTATAAAAACCGGCCTTGACACAGGTCAAGGACACAGTCGGACATAGTCTGACCCGTCATCGAACCACGAAGTGTGTGTGTGTCACCGATATAGGTGAATACGACGTCAGTATGAGCGAGTGCTCCTTCAAACTAGGCAATTAGAGCGATGTTACTCTGTCCGTTTGGACATAGCCTAGGTGCGACGTTGCTGGTGAACATAGCCATAATTTACAGTGCTTCGAACTTATAATTCTGCACCTGTTAGAACACTTCAAGACATCAAAAGGTATGTGAGTGCGACTGGTGTTTTACAAGTATCTCACTGTGGTTTTGTGTATAGTCCCCACTACCAACAACAAACTGTTAAGAGCTGGGACCACCTCATAAGTTAGCAATCGAACATTTGCAAAAGCTAACAGGCTACCCCCACAACTTATATTTTTATACGGGGAAATATCAGGCCAGATTCCACCTATATTCACAAAGACATTATCACCTGGAATTATTGTTATTTGTCTGTCCCGTCAGACCAGGGGGGTCATACCAGTGAACTCCATTATTAAACATGAACATTACTAGCAGCATGCCTTATGCGCATGGATACCAGTCCCAAGATAGGATGATTTCATTACCCCAGTCCATGGAGATGACTAGCGGCTAGAAGGCAGGATGTGAGGAGACCAGACAAGGATGTCCTTAGGAACGAGGAATAAAGCCACCCGCGGCTGAGGTCCGTAGGCCAAGCAGAATGCTGCATCATACCCCAATGCCCTGCGTTTCAACTTCTCAGGTCCGTGGTGCGTAGAGTCGACCTGCACCGGGGGAGTTGAACGCGACATCATGCCCCATGTTAAACTTTTCAGATCTATGGTGCGTGGAGTTGATCTGCATCGAGGGAGGTCTGATAGCCACGGAAACATGATAACGTAGACTTCCGCAAGCTTAAACATTTCAGAGAGCCATGAATATTCCTCCGTTCTAATAGACCAATTCACTTTCTTTATTAAGTAACTCTTGTACAGTTAGAATGGTTGCATATTTTTAGGCGTAATTTTTCCATATAGTCAAGGTAGACTTGCAGCCGAGGTGCAATCCTCAATGTTTCACTTTTGCAGTAAATAATATGAGGATTCCTATCCCAATTCATAAAGCAGCAGATTTTCAATGATTAGATGCATTAAATAATTTTTATTCTGCATGGCAGAAAAATATGATGTCTCATAATAATAATAATGAGAAGAAATATTTTTCTGAATGAATAAATAATAATAATCTAGAATTCTATAAATAATATTGGAAGTGGTATTCCAAATGAATAATAGTCATGAAAGCTACTGATAAAATATTGAATAATAATTACTGTTGATATCCATTTGAATGCTTAATATTTGTTATCTTTTTGGATGTTGAGAATAGAAGTTAAATTGCTAAAGCACTTTGTAAAAGTTGTTTAAAGAGGCCTAGATCCTCGTGTTGAGTGGAGATTAGAGGAGTTGTATCTGAAATCCACCGAAAGCTGTATGCTTTGATAAAAATTAAATGGGAGTTGCGGGAATTGTCTCCTGTCCCATAATGCTTCTGTGTATTCCAAATCCTAAAGATTTCCATGTGATGTGATAGCTCAAATTATTATGGATTATTACAAGCAATATTGTCATGCACATTCTATGGTCATATGAATTCATGGTCATTGCCATAGATCTTTAAAGTTATGAAGGAATATGTCTAGCTAACTCCATGAAACCAGATATTATTATTATTTTTCTCAATTGTCTGCTATAAAATTAACTGCTGTTCCCAAGTAATAGTCATCATGACATTTTGACATAATTGCGTTAAGAAGTGTGTTTATTAAATAATTGAATGAAGAATCGCGTGTGATCTAATCCGTGCTAATGTCAGAACTATTTGTAAATAGTAAAATAGAGTAACTATGCAACATAATAGGGAATTTTTTTTTATGTCATCTCGACTTGTATAAATTAAAGAATGAAGTGTAATTCATAAACATAGTCAAGATATGGACAATTTTAAATACGACTATGGTTTATTTTCATACAAGAGAGACATAAAATCTGCTATTGAATGCGTGTGCTATTTTTGTGCTTCTGCCAGAATGCAGGATTTTTTTTTTTTTTTTGTGAATTGGTTCGTCTTGAAACATGGTCTTCAATTCTGAATTGCATGTCATGTCTTTCCTTTTTCCTTTACGAGCGGCATGAACACAGTGTTGGTAATTATCGCCCAAACCCAGAAGGCCCTGAGAGAGATCTCGGGCTAACACTGGGCTCACTGCTGTCTCGCATGTGGTTGTCTGTCACTCCAGGTGCACAGACGGGCACAATACATAATATATTAACATAAGTTGTACTGTAATAGCTTATTTCAATTGTACAAAATAATAATTCGGAACACTTTTCTTACATTTAAGACTCGGTTTTATGCACTAAAATATTGTGGGAGATTTTTCTGTTTTACATTTGTATAGCGTTTGCTTGCAGCACGATCACTAGTATCAGTTCTCAATTTCAGGCGAATTCCGGGACGGTACCTTTGATAGATCGTGACCGAATTACTTCCAATTCCTGTCCTTTACTATCCTTGGCGGGAAAGACATTCAAGATGAGTCGACCCCGTAAAATAAATTAATACTGTGCAGTAATTTTTTAAATATTATTTTCGATCCGGATAAGCCGGAGATCCGGATTAATGAAGGCCAGATAAACGAGGTTCTTGTGAATTACGAGTTTGTTAACATTGTCTTGAAATATTGACAAACTCTGCGTGAAATCATGGCAAGTCTTGGAATAGAGGGTTTGTTTACGTATGATAATAATAATAATAATAATAATAATAATAATAATCATAATTCAAAATATATTTCTTATCAATGTTACACTCAGGAATGAGAACAGCTATGCTAATATTTGAAGTGGCGTTATTCAATGTTTGGTCAACAATGGTCGAATTTTGCTACATACTCCTATCTCTTCCATATGGGGGCGTGGTGGCGCAGCCGTCAAGCTGTATGCCTCTCATCAAGGTGGACCGGGTTCGATTCCCGGTCAATGCATGTGAGATTTTCGAAGTGAAAAGCCATGTCCTGTGGTTCGGATTCCACATTAAAAAAGGAGGTCCTGTGGCTCATGATCTCGTGATTAACGGTCACGTTAAACTACAAGCTTGCTTATCTCTTCCATATCAGTATGGGACCATTTAATTGTTACAAATAAATATATTATTATTATCAATATTTTTATTGTTATTATTATTAGGCAATATTTGATGTTATTCGTAGTGATGGCCAATTTTGAAAGCATTGTTGCCTTGGAATCCACATGGGCCTATCACTCGCGCATTTAAAATAACACTTTAGAAGAAATTTGAATTTAGTAACTTTTGGGGACTCTTTTTTGACACCAAAATTTTATGTTGGCAACACTGATTTCAAAAATTAGAAGAAAAAGTCTTTATTTTGAATGACTTTGAATAACTTTAGGGACTTTTAGTCTAACACAACAAGTTCGTTTTTATCACGGCCGAGAGGCGTACTAACTTTCAATAATAGTAGGCTAAGTAAGATGTTCTGATAGCAACATATAGGCTACAGTAGATACCGTATCTCTTCTGAACTAGAATGCATAGGCCTAGATGACGAAAACTTGTTGCCATGGTAACCACCAGATATCCGTGCCCGTTTTTTATCCACGCTAATCACAGCTAGATTCCCAGCCCTCAAACATGTCCATGTTAATAATAATAATAATAATAATAATAATAATAATAATAGAGTAAAATGTGGTTGCGTGTGGCTGCCATCTTGTCCACTAGCCCTGCGTCAGGCTACTCTAGGCTATCCATAATGAATACCCGTGAAAATTGCAAGCGGTAGCCATTTTGCTCATTAGCATTCTTTATTCATCAACCCTTGCGTCGGTCTACTCTTGTCCTCCATAGTTAGGCCAAATCCGGACGTCGGATCTTCCGGAGGGTCTGGGGGGGGGGGGGGGGGAGGTGTGGACGAACAAAATGAATTCAGAAATGGCTTGTTATTTTTTATTTGGTCGTGGAACTCTGAGCATGTCATATTACTATTTGCCTTGATAACTAGCAGGTCCCTGACAACTGCAAGAGATAATCGTCCTCGTTCAGCTGTCCATATTGCTCCCACCATTGAAAAAATTCGCTCAGCTGGAGCTGAAGTTCCAGGCAGACACATGGCGAATTCTACAAGTTTGTAAATATTCGCAAAGGACACATTGCTCTTGGAAAATACTTCAAACAATTGTCTCCACTTTTCATGAGTTTTAGGGGTTTCTTCTTTTGGCAGGGCGTCCCATTCGGGTCTCAGATTCTTCAAAACTTGAATAAGTGCCGAACGTTCATCAAATAGCTCATCCACATTTATTGAATCTGGTACGACACTGACTACTGTCAGAGCACTGTCTTCCATTTCATCCCAAGAAGGGACATGTTGTTGTGTCAACCACTTGAAGTGTTTAGCTTTGTCAAAGCTGCTTTCCCAAAGTTTCAAGTAGCTAATGCCAGCTTGATAAAAACCTTCGACACATTTTAAAAACTCTTCTTCCTTGCTATCATTAATAGCTTCTTCAGTTTTCAATTTCCTTAGTAATTGTTTAGCAGCAAATGGTATGTAATTGTCAGCCTTCCTTTCTTCCAGTTTCTCAAGTAATTGTTCATATACTTGCACCGCTTCTGTAGCTGATATTTGATCAGACTCGACTTTCAATATTGATAGTTGAAACATTTGCAGACATCCGTGAACAAATGTTGAAAGCAATTCATTGACTGGGTCTTCAAAAAATGATTGAATTGTTGCAGGGCAGTTGTTAAGTGATGAGAAATATGCTTTCAAGGGCTCAAACAAAACCAATATTCTTTCTACTGCTGGCATCAAGCTTAAAAATCTCGTATTGCCGTGGGAAAGGATCCTTTAGTACTCTACTTCCACAGATTCACAAAATTCTTTCAATGCAGTCACTCTGACAGTATATTGGAAGAAGTATTTGTACACTTTCACAACGATTGCCTCGACATCCACATGTAGAGCATCACAGGTATGCTGCACTGCGTTATGCAGAATGTGCGCCGAACAGCCAATGCCAAGAATTGGCCTTGAGAGGGCATTTTGAAGTTTGCGAAATACATTTCCTTGGTCCTGCCTTTTAACACCACCAAAGTTGGTATTGGTGTTGTCAGCGCGTAGGCATACGACCTTGGAGTCAATAGAGAACTTTTTGATGCATTTTAAAACATGTTCTACTAAGATATCAGAGGTTTCACCTGGAAGTTCATAAAAAATAACAGCTTCGCGTTAACACCTTCATTTTGGTTAAAATAACGAACACAAACAGGAGACAATTTAACCTCTTTTCTGTTTGAACTGTCAATTGTTAGTGTAATGAAATTTGCATCCTTCAGATCTTTGAGAAGTTTTTCAAATATGTAAGGGGATATTACATTTACAATGATGGCTTCCGTCTTAGTACGAGCTCCCGAGAATTTCGGTTCAAAAAGCTTTTTAATCAGTTTGGCATTGCAATCAGACGTTTTGAAAGTAAGTCCATGCATTGCAGTATGGTAGGCAAAAGTAGCTTCTTTTGCTGAACATTGCAGCTCAGCATCAGTGGCATCAGTATGTTTAAAAAATGTTTTAATACTTGCCGAGGACGCTGCTTGATTCGCCTTCTTATGTCTTTCAATCTGCAAATGATTTTCTATATCATAGCGTCCACGATGTTCCACCGAAAATTCTGAATTGCACACCGTACACCTCACGCGATCATTGCTATTTTGGCACTGTCTCAGAAACTTACATTCTTCTTTAAGTTTGTCGTTAAAAACACACTTACGCTTCGGCATTTTCCCAATTTAAAACACTACTTTGTTGTTATGTACTTAAAAACTACTGATACTGAAAACTAATAGCATAGAACGTCTAGAAATGGACGCAGTACAGCAAACAAAACAGTAGCACTAAACTGATAAACTGACTGAACGCACTCCTTTCAAATAAAATGGCGACAGGAGCGGCACACAGAATAGGTGCAGCCGCCTGAGCAGTCCTGGTGCTCAATGTGACCAACCTATATGCGGTGTGAAGTAAAATTTCCCCAAATATTTGCCACGTATTCGGTTTCTGGACAATTTTTAAATCCGGACGCCCAACCGGACACATGTTTAAAATCCGGACTGTCCGGACGAAATCCGGACGGATGGTAACCCTATCCATAGGGAAGTTGCGCTCGGCGACAATCTTGCTTATTAACATTCTCTATCTACACACAACAAAGAAGTTTTGCATATTGCTATGGAGCACAGTGGGGACGGACTTATTTATTAAGCAGTAACCACGCCTGCTCTACACAATTGATATCGGGAACATAGGCAGGCCATTCCATTCTGTGAATACCACTCTCCTGAAGAAAGGCATTGACAATGTCAGCTCTGTGCGGGCGAGCGTTATCGTCCATGAAACTGAAATTTGGACCGAAATTGTCAGCATAGCCTTTCACTCCAGGAGCCAGGATAGTATCCCTGTAACGTATGCCCTAGGATGTACACGAGGGGTTCAGCGACCGTACTTGATGCCACCTCAAAATATGCACCACCGCCTCCTTGTAGGTATCGGTCTCGGATGTATTGGTCGCGCATACGTTCACCGGGTCGTCTCCAGACTCGCACAGATCTATCCTTATTGACACAGGCGAGTGTACACAGCCGATATACACGCACGCAAGAACGACTAATGGTTTTGAGACCACTACGACTCTTGGCCAGCAATATGCAAAACTTTTTTTGCGTGGTCTACTGCTGTTCTCCAAAGTAATACATGGATAAGTTGCGCTTGGCGGCAATCTTGCACATTAATAGTCTTCATCTATTATCCCATGCGCCGGTCTACTCTTGTCCTCCATAAGTAATAGATGGGGAAGTTGCGTTTGGCAGCCATGTTGCTCATTGGCAATCTCTATCCATCAACTTTTGCGCTGGTGTACTCTTGTCCTCCGTAGGTAATACATACATGGGGAAGTCACGCGCAGCGGCCATCTTGCTCATTAACATGAGCAGTTGCACTCGGCGGCTATGTTGCTAATTGGCATTCTCTACCCATCAACCCTTGCACTGGTCTGCTATTGTCCTCCATACAGTAATTAACACATGATGAAGTTGCGCTCGGCGGCCATCTTGCTCAATAACATTCACTGTCTATTCATCCATGTCCTCCATAGGCAATACATGAGGAAATTGCGCATGTCAGCCATCTTGCTCATTAGACCTGTCCCGACCATTGAACTCTAGGTAATACTGGAATGCCGACTTTATGGGAGCAAAGTGCGGTTTTTGGTGCGACTAATTTCACCTGGTAGTGCACGACAAGTAAGCGAGTTTGACGTATACGTAAGCGAGGATGATGTGCGTACGTACGACGAGATACAAGTAAAAGATATACTTTTGAACATTTAGGCGGACAGTAAACTAAACGGAACTTACGCCGAAATACATATTTCAAAATATCATAGTAATTTGATACTTACAATGGCGAGGAATATACACCAACATAAAATATTATATTGCAGTCTGATTGTTCATTATTTTTATCCTTAGATCAAAGGCAGCATAACTATAGGCCTACTGGCAAAAAATACAAGCCGTACGTACATTAAAATAAAATAAAAATATGATTAGAAGAATAAAGATCAAAAAATATGGTAATAGGTATTCAAAATTTTTATTAACTCAAAGACAGCATTCATATGTGTGTGAATATGCATAAGCCTACAACTAAACAATTAAATAGATGCTTAGTGAACAAAACTACACACTTTATTTACACAAAACAACCACATGTTCAATATTCTTCAAAGCAATGGGGTGTGATGGTGCTCGGTCAAGCTATTCGCCTCTCACCAAGGTGGGCCGGGTTTACTTCCCGGCCATTGCATGTGAGATTTTCGAAGTGAAATGCCATGTCTTGTAGTTCGGATTCCACGTAAAATGGAGGTTCCGTGGCTCATGATCACAAGATTAACGGTCACGTAAAACTACAAGCTTCTTTTTCTTCAAAGCAGGTCGAAACTTAAATCTCACATAAGTCATACAGCAAACGAACAGGGTCCTGCGTGGAAAATCCCTTAAGCCCAATTCTTTTTATCGTCTCCAAGACTGACATCATAAAAGTATACTGGAAAATGTGAAATTGTATGCCCATGCTAAAGAAAAAAGTAACAGTAAATATTAGGTCTACATACTTCAACTTGTACTTGTCGTTCAATAACTCTCGGTCTTTTCTTGTTTGGCTGAAGCAGATGCTGTGGGAAATTGAAAATTGCAGGTAGTGCATCATCTTCAAGCAATGGTTTGTTTCTATTTGAATGAAACAAGTAGCATGATTTATAAAAGTGTTCTGTGATCACTACAGATATAACTGTATTTTGTTGTGGTCCAGTCCTTCCTCCTCACAGCTATAACCCATTTCTTTAATACATCTGGATGTTTCCATGGAAATCTTTATATAAGCTAGGTCTAGGATATAATTCTGTGACTAATAACTTATAACCTTTAATAGGACATACGTGTATTTGTCATATGCTAGTTAGGCCTACTACGTCAAAATTTGATGTAAGACGTTTCCTATACGCAGAATAGGCTACTTCAATACAAATCTCAATTCGAAAATAAAGTACACCGTAAACCTTGTGTATTATTGGAAAATACTATACATATAACGTTGCAGAGAGGTACGTACGATCAAATATATGAAACGAATGGTTGGTTCCTCAGTTTAGGGGCTGCGACAACGCGGTCATGTAGCCCCGTGTACTTTGGGTGTGTGTAGAATCTGTCTGATAACCGGTGTTAATTGTGATGACTGTATTAGTGTGTGTATCTGTTTTTTAATTTAAGTACAGACTGCAACTTAGAATTTTTCAAATAGTTCCTACTTTTGCCGCCAAATGCCACCGTCAATGACTACTAGGCCTAGTTCAGAACTTAGCTACTAGAGGCCACCACAGTCGGCTCTTGGCAACGAACGTAGAAACCTAAGAGCGTTGTTTACATTCTTAACCTATCCAATTTAGCTTCACACAGGTGTAATTAGTAGAAGGTTCTTTAACATGCCATAAATCTATGACATGGGACCGCCGGCTTTACTTCCCCTCCGAAGGAAGGCATACTGAGGAATTTTCAACGATCTTAAAAAATCCAACGGCTTCGGCCGGGTTTGAACCCGCTATCTTGGGCATAGAGGCTCAGCATGCTACCAACTACGCCACCGAAGCCGCTTATGAAAATAATCACGACATATCAGCTGACTTGCAACCTAGATATCAATGGTATGTCAGATTTTGGTGCGACTAGTTACGCCTGGTAGTGCACGTCAAGGAGGCGATGACCAGGAAGCAGTTTTCAGCGAGGGTTACCATGGGAGGAGTTGTTCCAGTAGTACCTACAGTTCAATGGTCCCGACTCACCCTTTTGTCTACTACTAGCGACTGTTTTCAGTGATGTTAAACTATTATATTTGTGCGCTTGGAATTAAATCAGCTCTTCTCTTGAGACACCTCCCTTGCTAGTGGCTTCCTCTGTCTCATTTCTTAATTATTCGACTTTCATGTAATATATTAATTTTACCTGAGTGTATTTTGGTATTGTTCTGTTTTAATTGCTATTATTCTTTTTATCAGCCTTGCATTTGTTTATCTCTGTATCCGTGGGTTAGTGTAAGTCATATTTACGTGAGTACTTTACGAGTCCGTAAGTGGTATAACTGGTTATATACTGTATAGTCTCTGGTATATATCTTCCTGACTGTCTATTTAACTGGACCTCCACAATGGAACAGCTAACTCCAAGGAACTCTTTCTTCCCCTTGTTAACAGGTATCCCCAACCTGTTTAAGACGCTACCTGTTCACGTTGTATTTTGAGACCTTGCTCATGGCAGCGGCACTGAGTGATCTGGATTTAATTTCCGTATAGTAGGCCTACTCGTATTTGGAGAGTAGTTTGAAATTGCGACTATTTACATCGCCATTAGTCCCTGCAATGAAACTATGATACCTTTTGGTTAAAACAACAGTCCGGTGAAATATCTAACAACCTTGCCATCGAGCGACGAAATAGGTCCTCTGTGAACTTGACAAGCATGAGTAACTTTCTAAATGATCTTTTGCTTGTGCAAGCCATGGATGGGCAGTGGCGACCCGCTGTCTCATGTCTCAGTGGGCTCACCCACCAGGTGGTACACTCGTCACGTGGGCGCCTTGCCTACATCTACAACTGGTTAAAGGTTCTCAATAGTCAGCAAACAAGGGTCGTGATGCTCTTCTTTCCCGTGAGAAATGGGTTTGTTCAAGGTCAATGGTAACAATAATAGTAAAAATAACAATAACATGAATCATTAGCATTATGCCTCTTTGTATGCTCCAAACTAGTTAAAATAGATAGGTCTAATATTTTTATTTCCACATATTATTACTTATTGAAGTGATAGAAGCCATTTTTCAGTTTTGCCCAATTCTAATAAAGAAAGCTTTTCAGTCGGTCAACACGGATTGTGCCCAATTACATTAGGCGGGAAACAAATATAAGTATTTACATACCCTACAAACTAACACGCTATTTATGTACAAATACCTACTTAATTGGATAGGTATTTGTACATAAAAACGTGTTAGTTTGGAGGGTAAATAGATACTTGTTTCCCAATGTCACTGAGCACAATTCGTATTGACCGACTGAAAAGTTTCTTTATTACATATTATTACTTCCATTTCAACGGGGTCAATGAAGAGATAAGATGTGTTTCCTATGTGGCAGATGGATCTTACACACCGATTCCCTTCCTGATGCTAACCACTTCAAAAGGGGTAAATGAGATAATAATAATAATAATAAAAATGTTATTGGCTTTACGTACCTATTAACTACTGCAGCTTTTAGGGACGCCATGGTGCCGGAATTTTGCCCCGAAGGGGATCTTTAACTTGCCAGTAAATCTACTGACACGGCTCCCTCGTATTTGAGCACTCTCAAATGCTATCTGGCTGCGCCAGGATTCGATCCTGCAAACTTAAGTTTAGCAAGCGAGAACGTTACCGCTGAGCCACGCTGCCAGCCAAGACTAAATGAGAGATGAAGAGACTGAAGATATATGAAACTGCACAAGGAGAGTTATAAGCTATCAATATATACTCCAGACGGTCAACACGCTATTATTACGGTAGTTGTAAGGATGTGACTGTGGCCTATTAGAATGTAAGTTACCATCTGGAGTTGAAAATGGGAGACCTCGTAAAATAATTTTAATGACAGCTGACGGTGAGGCTCGAACCCATTTTTCCTTCAAGTCCTTGTGCATTAACCCAAGATGTTACGCCGGTCAGTAATAATAATAATAATAATAATAATAATTTTATAGTTTTGGAAGCCATTTTTTTGTCTATTTTCATGTATTCAAAAATAGGCTTATGAGATCACCTTTTGTCCGTGTGTGTGTGTATGAGTGTGTTTGCCCCTAATGAAATCCAAACGGCTGAAGCTATTTCAATGGAACTCGGAAGTGCATACTACTACTCCGTCCGACCTCGACCGTGCCTTTCCATTTTTAATACGTTTCACAAATCCAAAATGGCGGCCGCACGAATTTTTTCACTGGCATTCCATGTCTCCGCAACAGTAACAGATATCACCCTGAAATTTGTACAGTGATAAAAGGTACTACTAGAAGGTCATCTATGCAACTTTCATAAACCGGTTAAGTACAAAACGAACATGGTGGCCAAGCGAATATGAAACATTTCAATAGACTTTTCTCGTGATTTAACTATCCGAGTGAAGTGAAACCTGGTACAGCAAATGTTTATCTTCAATGCAATGCACTGACAATTAATTTTGTTCAATTTTTTACATAACCTCAAGATGGCGGCTGTGCGAAATTCTCAAATTAAGTTTAAATTTCTGGTGTCCTAATCATGCGATCGAAGTGAAATTTTGAATAATGAACCTATGCAATAATCTTGATCTATAGCTCTATGGCCTACATATATAACAATCAAAGATGGCGACCATCCGAAATATTTAGATGGCTCTCAATATATACGAATCGATTACAGCAATCAAACTGAAATTTAGTTTGCTGATAGAGGCTAGTAACTTAAGTTCATCCATGGGACATTTAATAACTTGGTGATCACAGAACCAACATGGTGGCAAAGCAAAATTTAAACATTTGAATGGAATTTACTCGCGATTTAATCATCCGAGCGCTGTGAAACATGGTACGGTAAATGTCTATGTAAAATTTTATCTACTGACATGCAATTAAACTATATTGTTTTGATAACCCTAAGAAGTGGATGTGGGAAATTTTAAAATTTAGTTTTCATTTCTTGTGTCCTACTCATGCGATCGAAGTGAACGTTTGAATAATGAACCTACGAAATAATCTTCATCTAATGGTACATAACTCTATGGCCTACACATATAACATTCCAGCATGGTGATCATCCGAAATATTGAGACGGTTCTCAATATCTACGAATTTATTGCCGCAATCATACTGAAATTTAGTATAGTCTAGGCTACTGATAGAGGCTATTAACATAAATTCATCTATGGATCATTCAATAATCTGACAAGCACAAAACCAATATGTCAGTGACGCGAATTTTAAATATTTAAATGGATTTTTCTAGCCTCCGTGGCTTAGGCGGCAGCACGCCGGCCTCTCACCGCTGGGTCCGTGGTTCAAATCCCGGTCACTCCATGTGAGATCTGTGCTGGACAAAACGGAGGCAGACAGGTTTTTCTCCGGGTACTCCGGTTTTCCCTGTCCACAATTCATTCCAGCAACACTCTCCACTATCATTTCATTTCATCTGTCATTCATTTAATCATTGCCCCAGAGGAGTGCGTCAGGCCTCAGCAGCCGGCACAGTACATATCCTCGCCGCTAGATGGGGGCTTCATTCATTCCATTCCTGACCCGGTCGGAGACTGGAAGCAGGCTGTGGATTTTCATTTTCAAATGGATTTTTCTCGCGACTTTTCATCCGAACGCTGTGAAAATTGGCACGGTGTATTTTCATACAAGCCTAACTTTCTGACGTCTAATTTAATAGAATTTTATGAGAACTAAAGTGGGACCTACACCTTTAACAATCCGAAAATCATGTATAATTCACTTTTTTATTCCTCGGCAACAGAAAGTACTAACGAATTGTAATTTGTTCTACCAATCACACTATGCTTTGCCAATACGTTCGGGTATTCACAAGTCATATGGCGAATGCATTTCCGCAAATTAGGCATTTAAAATGGCGGCTGCATATTGTGCACTGATCCTCCGTTTCCCTAATATTTTACACAAATATCATTGTTTTCCAAAAATTCTATTTTCGTTGCATTTAGTATACTAATACGGTAGCTAGAGATTGACCTAGAATCATTGGAATCTATAAAGAAAAAATATATTTTTAAAAGCTTACATTAAAGTGTAACTTTTGCAATTTTTTTCACTGAATATTTTTTAAAAACCGAAACTATGACATGTACAAGAACAGTTCTGGGTCATATTGTTCTTCCCTATATGATACACATGTATACTAAATTTTACTTCATTATCTTGAAAACTCTGGCAGTTACTAAGGAAACGGATTTGAAAATCCAATGTTTCGGGAAACGAGCAACAAAGTTACCAATGTGTAGGAAAACTTCCTAAACTCCCCTGCACGTTTTTGGTCATAACTTCAAAAGTATTATACATATCAAAGAAATTGTTGCAGTGATTTGAAGAGGAAGAATCAATTAACGTAGAAAAAAAAAATTGAAAAATGACAAATTTTGATTCTTAAAGGTGTAGGTCCCCCCCAATGGCGACTGAGCATTTTTTTAAGAATCTCGTTTTCATTTCTCGTGTCCTAAGTAAGACCAGTAGATATATGAAATTGGCTATTTAGTATACTACTTGTTCGGTGTTGCCTTAGTAATCAATATTAATGCTTTCCAGTCAGTCAATACGATTGTACCAAATTTGGAACGAGTGTTTCCCTAAACCTGAAAACGATTTACATGAGATTAATGCATACATTCACTTGGATAACCAGTTTCATTTGTCAAGCGATCATCATCAGATCCTTTACACTTAGGCCGTTATATCTTGGTCCAACAAATCTTGACAAGTTGCACAAATTTATAATAACTGCTGCAACTAAATGAATGTATTATTGTAAATACCATCACCCACATACATGTAGACTTAGATTTAACGGCCTAAGTGTAAAGGATCAGATGATTGCTTGACCGTCGAAACTGGTCATCCAAGTGAAGTTATTTATTAATATCATGTACAGTAGGATTCTTCCAGGATTAGGAAAATACCTATTACTATCGGCTACAATCATATTGACGGACTGAAAATAATTAATTTTGAATAATAATAATAATAATAATAATAATAACAATATTAATAATAATAATAACAACAATAATAGCAATGACGTGTGTAGGTATTTTAATGTATTACCATCTAGGTGCCTTATGTGCCAATCTGTATGTTCCAAAGAGCCTATATTAAGTTAGTCTAGCAATGAACAATATTGTGGAACTCTCCGTGGATCAGGCGGTTGAATGTCAACCTTTCACAACGGCATCACGAGTTCAAATCTCGGTTAATGGATGTCAAATTTGTGATGTACAAAACGGAGGTGGGATGGGTCCTCCAGAATCTATGGTCATGCAGAATGCTCTACAATGATCCGTTCTTTGGAACGTCTGGAACGTGCTTTATACTAAATAACTAGTTCTACTGACATACTAATGCATAATATTTTCTCCATTCCAGGGGTGAAACTATCCAGTAAACGGAAGCCTGATTCATCTTATATACAGTATATATACTCGTATATTGTCTAGTACGAGTACCTAACTACTTGATTTAAGGCAGTGCTAGTTGCAAACCATAGAAGGTGGATTCTAATCTCCACTAAGTCAAGAATTCAAAATTTTCAGGAAGAGTTGTTATTGGATAAAAGGACCAGTCTGGAGGGAATCTAACTATTTAGATCGTACTGTACATTATTGATTCATAATGCATGTGCTGAAACATATTTGCTTTGAGATGGTTTGGACATGTCAAACGGATGAATGAAGTAAGGCTACCAAGACGAGCACTGGAACGACGGATGACAGGGAAGAGAGGATGTGGACGACCAAGAATGCGTTGGATGGACTCGGTGAAGAATAGCATTAGTAAACGGAACCTGGATTGGAACACCGTGTCGGAAGAGGAATGGTGGAACGACACGACAAAGTGGAGAGGAACCATATTTGCCCCCACCCAGAGTCAGCTGGAAAAGGGGAAATGAAGATGATGATGATGATGATAAATGCATGTGCCACTATCTGTTTTCCTGTTATTAACTTTCTGTTACGTATGTATCTCCTATTTGTAAAACCACTGTGAGACAATACAGTGTGTTCTCGTGGCCAGTGACCGGTATTCTTGGCTACCACCCCTGAGATCCGGGTAACATTCCCGGCTCTGTCAAGAAATGTAATACTGGTTCGAGGGTTGGAACGGGATGCACTCAACCTCATAATGCAACACACAGAAGAGGTGAGGTCGATTCCCATCTCAGCCATCCTGGAAGTGGCTTTCCGTGGTTTCAGGCTTCACTTCGAGCAAATGCCGGGATCGCTCCTAACCTAAGGTCACGGTCGCCTCCTTCCCAATCCTCACCTGAATTACGAATACACGCACTATTTCAGACACACCATGACACAGGTTATCAGACAAATTCAACGCACACATCCAAGTATACTCGGCTATATGACCACGATGCCCAAGCTCATCAAATGAAAAAACAACAGCAATACGTAGTAGATTGATGATTATTTATGTCCATACATATTTACAACAATTATCATCATCATCATACATATTTACACATTTCGTTATTAAATTGCATATTTTGAATCATCAGCACCTAGAACTGCATCTCCAATGCACGCACTGCCGTTTAGGTTGATTTGGAAAGTATTGGATGCTAACTGTATCATATATATAAAACAGTAAGGTGTATGTTTCATAAAACTCAAACTCTAAAACAAGAAGGAGTTAGAAGGTACGGTTTGTACAAAAATCTTTCAAATCGTATCAATAGTACAGGCAAAATCTTGCATTTCGTGAAGAGTCAACGGCAATATATTTGTTTACAGAGTGCGTTTAAACAAATAAACAAGACGATATCCCCTGTCAGGACTGTGTGGCTTCCAGTCCGCATAACAGTGAAGCCGGTCGGGTGGTAGATAGCCTACATACAGTATGTGGCGCTTACAAGTAACCTATAATAATGAAATTGGGTTTAAGTCCCTTTAAACTACTGAGGCTTTTAGAGACGCTGAGCTGAAAGAATTTTGCCCCGAAGGGGATCTTTGACGTGTCAGTATATCTACTGACCCGGCTTCCTCGCATTTTCCAATCCTCAAATGTCAACTGACTGCGCCAGGATTCGTTCCTGCAACCATGGGCACAGCACCACGCAACCAGTCCTATATGTAACCGAAGAAGCAGATGACCTTGTAGTTCCACACCTTAAGATGATGATAATAATAACTAACTAACTAACTATAAGTAACCGATGAGCATTCAAAATAAAGCAATGACGAATTCAACTATGATTTCATGAATATCAACAATTTGTTTAAAAAGTGCGATGAAACAAATAAACATGATGATAGACCCTGTCAGAACTAAGTTACGTCGAGCCCTCATACCAATAAAGCCGGGTGGGTTTCTCACACATGTCCCCTAGTACAGTGCCTTTGTTTCAAGAGGTGCCCGCCGCCCGCCGCCCGCCGCCCGACCGACTTAAGTGTAAGGGCACACAGGAAGCAGCGCGACGCGTGGCGGGGCGGACCGGGCCGGGGCGGAATGAACAAATACGTACTGAGCTATGGGACCGCACAAACAAACAGCGATTTGAAGCGGGCCGGACCGGGGCGACGCGGCGCGGCTCAAATTGGAACAGTCTAGTTTGTTTTCTTGAGGCGGGTAGACGCGGGCTGCACGTTGCATCATGGACGGTGAGCTACTTATTAATGAAGTATTTGCTAGACCACCGATTTGGCAGTCTAGTCACAAGCATTATCGCAACAGAGGTGTGATTGAGAAGCTGTGGGATGAAATAGGACGCGCAATGAATACAACAAGAAAGTATAATTCGTATATTTTTTAAACAACACAGAATATTGGAATGGTTATAGCCTATATGTTGATGATGGAATATTTATAAAGAAATCATTTTCAATTCCAACTACTATGGTTTATGCAATAAGTATATAATATGATACAATCATTTAACCATACTTTCAGACACTATAGTCTCCCTTTAAAAGTCTTTGGGTTTTTAAATAGTTGGAAAATTTATCACGGATCTCCTGTGCTCGAGATGTGTAACTGTTATTTCTCCTATGTCTGTGTAGAGTCGTAGCTGGAGGTGCATTAAAACGCACTTCTCTGAATGCGGGGTCATTTTCACCATCTTTGTCCCTCACAACATTGTTGAGAACACAAGCACATTTTATTATTGTTATGGATATAACCAAATGTTGAGATTGACATCCTCGTGTAACGTACGAAGTGATGATCGTGCCTTCTTAAAACTGGAAACAAGTGATGATACTCCCCATAATCGGCTCTCCCCAAATACACTTCATTCACCTACTCGATCCTCCGCAGTCGTTTCACAAATGTAAATTTAAAAAAAAGTTATTTTCACAGAGGATACTTGTTCGTGCAGCTTTAGACAGCGCCATACTGTCGACTGCCGCCCGTACGATATCGCGTCCTGTGTGTGCAATACCCGCGCAGACGACGCGCCACGCCGCCCTGGCCAGGCCCGG
Source organism: Meconema thalassinum (assembly GCA_946902985.2). NCBI lineage: Eukaryota > Metazoa > Arthropoda > Insecta > Orthoptera > Tettigoniidae > Meconema > Meconema thalassinum. Next base: position 446,531,346 of record OX336389.2, read on the forward strand.
CCCGCCACGCGCCGCACCGCGTCCTGTGTGTCCATACACTTAACAGCGAGCGAGACCACTTCGCCGCCAACAGCGCGCCGCTTGCCGGCTGAGTGGAATATTCACAGATCTTAAATTCAAGTACTACCCTACCAGGGAATTGTTACCGCTAGCTGTGGAGCGCAGCTGTAGTGTATACATTACGTAATCTTGCCTCGTTAGGGCTGCAGCGAGCGGTTTCGGGGCAAGAGGGGAAAGCATGTACAGGCATACAATGAGAACACACCGCACAGCGCACAAGCCAGCATGAATCATGCACACAAGTGTCACGCGATGAGGTTTCGCTGGCGACAACTGCACGTCTATCGCAGGTGTGTGGCCGGGCGGAGCGCATTAGTTCCGATTTCCGCCACCGGTAACAATTTGCTGGTAGGGTAGTAAACTCACTGTTCGGCTTTATAACGGCCCTATAATACGAAGACAAATCCAAACACGTTGTCTCACGAAGTACAAGTCCCTTCAACAATCTAATAAGCATATGGAGTAGGCTATGCACAGCTGTGCGGATAGAACCGGTTAGAAGCAGTTGCTCGCCGCCACTTGAAACAAAGCCACTTGATTGCGTATTGTAGTTTCCTAGTTTGTAACTAACCGAATGTAAAATTGTAGGGAACAACTGTAAACCCCATCATTAGTTTGGAATGTGCAAAATGGGTTCAGAGGTCATGCCTTCGGACCTACCGATGTAAATCATTACGAAACATTGTGGAGTGAAGAAGCAAGAGCCTGCAGTGTGAAGTGCACCATATTGAAACACATGAGGCATCTTGTAGACTACTAGAGTCACCTCAGATGGAAGTGGATGCGCCAACCAGTAGTCTAATCTACTAGCGCCATAACATCAGTGGACCCAGTAGCGTAGCCAGGATTTTAGTTTGGAGGGGGCCCATTAGGTCCTCATGTATTACTGCAGGAGTTCATATATACAGTATTAGCCTATTTTCATTGATGAAAAAAAAATAGGCTTATGAGATCACCTTTTTTCCAGGGGTGTGTGTCGTCCCTCCCCCTCTAATAAAATCTAAACGGCCGGAACGATTTCAATGAAACTCGGTAAGCACATACTACTATCTCGTCCGACATCGACCGTGCCTTTCAAATTTGATACGTTTCACCAATTCAGCATGCGGGCCACGCGAAATATTTCACTGGCATTCTATATATCCGCAACGGCAATAGATATATGACCCTGAAATTTTGTACATTGATAAAGGGAACTACTATAAGTTTACCTATGTGACTTTATAAAACCTGTTAAGTACAAAACTAACATGGTGGCCAAGCGAAGTTGAAACATTTTAATGGATATTTCACGCGATTTAACAATCCGAGCACAGTGAAACTTGAAACGGTAAATGTTTATACAAATTCTAATCTACTGATATCTAATTTAGTTCAATTGTTTACATAATCTCAAGATGGTGGCTGTGCGAAATTTTAAAATTAAGTTTTTATTACCTGTGTCCTAATCATGCGATCGAAGTGAAAGTTTGAATAATGAACCTACGCAATAATCATCATCTAATGGTGCATAACTCCATGCCCTACATACAGAACAATCCAACATGGCGTTCCTTTTCATAGGCGGGAGAATTGTTTAGTAAATAAGACCAATAGGATATATGAAAATAGGCTATATAGTCCTTCACTGAACTACATGTTCTGATTATAAGTACTTTAGGGTTAATTTTTAGCTTAGGACAAAAGTCTTTAGTCTGTTCATGTCTGTCAGAATTCCGCCCTTCGTTGCTTTGTTTTGGGGCAGCTCACAGCTGTGTCAGTGTCTATATTTGTCTCTGTTGCTTAGACCTTCAATCATCAGTTATCAGAATACTACTGTTATGGCAAATTCACACGTTTCAGTCAGAATGTTCTTTACATCAATACCGCACTATGTATTGGTGTTTTTAAATAGTTAATTTACCAGAAATGTTTTTAGTCAGTTGAATGAATAGACTATGTCAAAAAAAACATCAGGAGTAGATAACAGGAAGAAGGGACACTCATAAAGGCATCAAACAAAGAAGGAACTTTGCAAAATATTTAGGTCTATTATTGATAGTCTAATTTATAGTGTGCTGTTTTAAGGTAAGCCTAACGGTCACCGTGGACATCATTCTTGTGAAGTATTATTATTATTCAGAGGAAACTGGAACACCCTTTAAATAATAATAAATAAATACGAACCTTTAAAAAATCGAATAACTTTACATTCTATCAGTGAGCAATGCGTCTTTCTCGTGCAGAGAAAATGATTTGTAAAATTGTGTCTATATAATGAAATGGGGGCCTCAATTTTCTACACCTACAATAAAAACTTTTCATAACTTACCGAAGATTTATCCAGTTTTGCCTCCTTTATGACAAAGCAGTCGATCTTCTTAACACTCACTAATGTGACAAAATGAAGAAAGAAAATAGCAACTATCAAACAACTACCGACTCTTCCCCAATAAGATACTTACAAACTGTATCTCTCCTCTCTCACAGACACACAACCGCCGTAAATCCCGACATTGGCGACAATCAACCACGCTGCGCCAGTATTGTAGCCTGGGACATTTTAACACTGCTATTTCCAGGAAATGGAAATTAAAAGCTGACAAGCGAGTGTAAGCTGACAAGCTATAACTGGCCCCCTCCAGAGAGGTCTCTTGCTATTTGGCAATCTCCTAATTTCTTGGTAGACTTTTGTCATCATCACCTGGTTGTTGTATCCCCCGTACTGAGGCCCCTACTGTTCTTGGAAAATCCCCCCACGTCACAATCCTATTTGCTACCCTGTTATTTCAGCTCCTCCAAGCAGTGCAGACACGGAAATGATGACTGGCCTTGCAGAGAGTAGTTATTGTTGTTTTAAGGGGCGGAACTATGAGGTCATCTGCCCCATGCAGGGATTGTTAGTACATTCTTTGGCAACGCATTTACTGTATTTAATATTTCGTTGTGGGTTCTAAATTTGTTCGAGCCGTAAGAAAATATGAAGGCGTATGCCCACACCAATTTCTGGATTTATTGGGGGGGGGGGCCTCTCTGGCTACGCCACTGAGTGGGCCATCCAGTAATGTACGATCACCACATCACCCGGTTTCAGCATGCCTACGGCATGAAACTCGGGCTGGTCACCATCAGTCATCAGAACTGGTCGGAATGAGAAGTCATCAAGGGATATTTTCGGTACACGTAAAACTTGGAGAAGTTTGGTTATAATCTTAAAGTCAGTCTAGTTTTGTTTGTTTGTTTGTTTGTTTGTTTTCAACTGGCTGCGTGGCTCAGCGGTAACGTTCTCGCTTGCTGTGACCGAGGTTGCAGGATCGAATCCTGGCGCTGTTAGCTGGCATTTGAGGGAGCGCAAATACGCGGGAGCTGTGTCAGTAGATTTACTGGCATCTGAAAGATCCCCTTGGGGGCAAAATTCCGGCACCCCGGCGTCTTTAAAAGCCGCAGTAGTTAATAGGGACGTAAAACTAATAACATTATGACATTAGTTTAGTTTTCTCACCTTCATGATTTAGTAATTCACGTACATTCAATTTTACGATCTTTGGACATCTTGCTCATCAGCTCCGTGTTGTTGGGTGTGTGTTGAATTTGTCTGATAAACTGTATATAGGCCTATGTGATACTGTAGTCATGTGTGTAGGGCCAGAGATGGGGTAGGTGCTTGAAATTAGGTGCAATCCCGTAATTTCCCTGGAGGGAGTGTGGAAAACCCTCGGGGAAAACCACACTCAGGATAGCCGCTGTCAGCGCCGGGATCGAATTTCTGCAGCTACTCGCGCGGTCGTGGTGCACGATTTAACGAGCACGGCTATGCCATGGAATATTTCCTAAGAGTATAGCTTAAATTTTAATGTGCGGAGGAAAATCAAGGTAAACAAATATACTAGGGCATTCGATAAGTAATTGCAACACTGCTATAACATCATAAGGAATATTATTTGGTTAATTTTGACATTATAAACTTCATTTATAGTCACCTGCCTTGTCAAAAATACGTTGCCAAATCCTTGAAAGACGACGCACTCCATCTGCAGCCTGGATGTCAAATCTTGATTGAAATCGAACGCCTCATATAGGTTCTTTGATCATTGAGAATAAGTCGTAATCACAAGGGCTCATGTCAGGTGAATTAGGTGGATTTTCGAGATTTTCCCAGTTCCATCTTGTAAACAAATTCTTCACAGTTGCGGCTACATGGCAACGCGCATTGTCATGTGACGCAATAGGACCCCCAATGGCCTGAGGTCGTTTACGACGCCATGTTGGGCGCAAATGAAGTTCCAAGTAACGCAAGTAGTAGTCTGCATTTACTTTTATACCATGAGGTACAGTATGCACCAAGATTATGTATTCATAATCAGAACACACAATAATCATCAGTTTCAAAGGGTCCTGCAACGCTCGACATATTTTTGGGTGTGGTTACTCTGTATGTCACCATTCGCTTGATTGTCGTTTCAGCTCTGGTGTATACGAACGTACCCATGTCTCATCCATTGTGATGACGCGACGGAGAAAGGCCTCACCTTCTGGTTAATTTCGCTCCGAATGCATTCTTGCTGTCTCCATTCGCTGTAGAAAGTGTGGTTAGAGTTTGCGGAACCCAGTGGGCACACACTTTTTGCATCTTCAGCTTTTTTTTCTTAAAATGTGATAGACAGACGATGCTGCAATACCAAGTACTATGGAAATCTCCACACATGTCCAGCGCATGTATTTTTTTCTTCAATAATGCCCTTACAGACTGAACATGGAGATCGTCAGTTGCTGCAACGGGTCTACCAGCACATGCTCTGTGTTGACATTCCTCTCTTCTCTGACGGAAGGTTTCTATCCATCTCGCAATAGTTCGATAAGGTAGGACTGCTCTACCGCAAGCTCCTTCTTGCAATGTTCTAAACCACTGAGTTGCATTTTTTCTTCTTGCAACTTGGATTTTTATGAAGCACCTTTGTTCATACTACTGAACATATATTTAGGGCGCTATTACTTACTGAATGTGAGAAACAGTTAATGTATCGTATTCACAAATATCAGCTATTTCGAGACTTTCAATATTACATATTCATACCACAAATACTGCTCAACAATATACAACAAGATTAGAACGGTTACCACTAGGTTCGCTGACTGACAACTGTGTTGCCATTACTTATCGAATGCTCTAGTACAGGGGTCTCCAAACTTTCCAGCCTTAGGGCCATACTGATTACTCCAGTAAGTTCCGAGGGCCAAAACCATATTATCATTGTTGCCGGTGGTAAAAAGTGAAATAGTCCACTGATGAAAAAAAAAGTCCGAAAAAGTACGCAACGTTGAAAAAAGGCTGCAAATCGGACTAAAGTCCGCAAAACGGCAACACTGCATATTATTAATTTTCCTGTCATTATCTGTAATTTCTAGATTAGTCGTAGAGTACGAGCCATGAGGAGTAACGTGACACGACATCTGGTGGACACAAGCGGAAATAGGTAGTACCTTCTATCGCTAACAGATGGCGCTAATAGCACGTACAGAGTAATCTCGTTGGTTCGAGAGAGTTCTGGAGTCTTCCACTCACTTCTAGATGGCAGTAATTAGAATATATAAGAAGGCTAGTTGCGCAACCACAAGTCAGTTCCTATGACACTGTTGTGAAATAAAATAGTGCGTACCTCCTTAAAACGTGTTTGTGCGTGTTTAAGTTTAAGACATCTTTGTAACAGTATTTTGATTTGAATTGTTGCTTATGTGTGTGATTTAGTAGTATGGAAAAGAAGCGAAAAATTGATAGTGAATACAGAAAATTCAAAGATGAGTGGAACATTCAGTATTTCGTAATTGAGTCCAGTAACAAGGCGCTATGTTTGATTTGCAATGAAAGCATAGCCGTTCTCAAGGAATATAACATTAAACGTCATTATGAAACAAAACATTTTCAAAATTACTCAAAATATACAGGAAGTTTGCGGACAGAAAAATTCGAAGCTATGAAGCGCGGATTGAAATCGCAGCAATCTTCATTTACAAAACTCAAAACCGAACAAGAGGCTGCAACTCGTGCCAGCTTTCGTGTGGCTCTTGAAATTGCAAAACGTGGAAAACCATTCACCGATGGAGAAATGATCAAAGAATGCATAATTGCAGCAGCCGAAGAAATGTGCCCTGAAAAGGTAAATTTATTAAAAACTGTCAGTATGTCAGCAAACACTGTGGCTCGAAGGGTAGAAAACATCGCTGAAAATATATCCTCTCAACTGTTCGACAAAAATGGAGATGTTGAGTGGTTTTCTTTGGCCTTGGATGAGTCAACGGATGTGTCAGATACTGCTCAGGTGTTGATTTACAGTATATTCGAGGAGTAGATAAAAGCTATGAAGTGCATGAAGAACTTCTTGATATGTATAGTATTCATGGCACAACTACTGGTACAGATATTTTTAAAGGAGTTGAAATGGCCATTAATCAAAAGAACCTTCGATGGAAAAACTTGAAATGTATTACAACTGATGGAGGCAAAACATGAGAGGGAAAGATAAAGGAGTGGTCGCTCTTGTGTCAAAGGCTGTAGAAAATGACGGTGGTTCAAAACCATTAGTCTTACATTGTATCATTCACCAACAGTCTGTGTGCGGAAAATGTTTGGATATGTCTGAAGTTCTGAAACCAGTCATATCAACTGTTAATTTTATGAGATCTTTTGGGCTGAATCACCGACAATTCCGACAATTTATTGAAGAGATTGGAGAAAATGACTTACCTTATCATACTGCCGTACGTTGGCTTAGTTGTGGGAAAGTCCTTCAGCGCTTTTTTGAACTTCGAGCAGTGATCGAAATTTTTTTGAATGAAAAGCATCGCCCTCTTACTGAATTACAAAACAACGCATGGCTGTGGAAGTTAGCATTCTATGTTGATTTGACAAAACATGTGAACGAACTGAATTTGAGATTGCAAGGAGAAAACCAGCATCTTCCTGATTTATACACTAATATCAAATCATTCCGGAAGAAATTGATACTGTTTCAATCACAACTACGAAGTAAATGTTTTTCACATTTTAAAACATGTGAAATATTCAGCCACACCACTGAGACTGAGTTTCCTATCGATTTTGCAATCGAAACTTTGAGTGCTTTGAAAATAAATTTTGATACTCGTTTCTCGGACTTCGATGCCTTTGCGAATCAAATTAAGATTTTTCAGGATCCTTTTGATACTGACATTGAAACCCTAGCCCCGGAACTTCAAATGGAAATGATTGAACTACAGTGCAGTGATATAATTAAGAACAAATATCAAAACTCATCTTTGTTGGAATTTTATAAGAGTCTTCCACTGACACAATTTGATAATTTGCATAAATTTGCTCGTGGGCTGTTTTCTGTTTTTGGTACTACTTATTTGTGTGAGAAGACCTTCTCCAAAATGAAGTACACAAAAAATGTTTACAGATCTAAATTAACTGATGAGCATCTTAAATCTCTTTTAATAATTGGTACAAGTAAAATTAGTCCACAACTACAAACTATTGTCAGTGGAAAATCTCAATTACATAAATCTCATTAGTATTTCATATGTCTGCATGTTATACATGTCTTTACTCATTACAATTCTGTGTTTCTTTATCCAACTTATCACAAAAACAATAACAATAAGCCTACAACAATGTTATGAGTAGTTAGCCCATGACCATATCAATGTAGATGTCATATTAATAATTATTCAACATAAAATTAGAATACTTCAGTAAACTAAATTTAATTTGCTATAAAAAAATATGTTCTCTAAAAGGAGTTTTCAAATATGCTAGCTCTCCGCGGGCCGGACAAAATCTGTCCGCGGGCCGGATGTGGCCCTCGGGCCGTAGTTTGGAGACCCCTGCTCTAGTATTAACTTTTCCCGACTATCCTGGAGCAACACTAGTTCATAATCATTAATTTCTTTTTAAATAAGTAAATCGTGTAACTTCTGAAGAAACTAGCAGAATGCCAATATGCTTGGGAGGGTAAGCGTGGAGACTGGCAGGGTGGCACAGCTGTAAAGTTCTCGCCTCTGGGCACAAGTCAGTTGGCATTTGAGGGTGCACAAATAAAAGGGAGCCGTGTCAGTAATTCTACTGGCACGTTATAGATCCGCTTTGAGGCACGCCCTCACTCACGCGTCTCTAACAGCCACTGTAGGTAAGAGGGACGTAAAACCAATAACATAGTTGTCAGGTAAGCGTGGAGAACAGTGAAGCTGACAGCGCAGACGGCAACACTGAAGGATGAAGTGTATATGACTGCATGCTTACTGAAAGACGACGAAAAGAGCTATTTTGCTCAACTAGATGGCAGCACGTTCACAAGTTCTAGTGTTCTTGAGTAAGCGTTCCCTCATCCAGGCAGCACTGGTCTAGTCACGACAGCCAACGCGTACTGTCCTCGCATCACACTGTATCTCTGCCGCTGAGTGACCATTGCATTTCTGAGGATGTGGAACGTCATCAAGCAGTCAACTCCCTTTTAGTCCTATCCACGTGACATTATCCCAAAAAGTGGGGCTCGGGAGTTCTGGCAGCCGACTTAGCTTAATGGACTCAGCACTCTCATTAGTGCTGGTCACACCGATTTGAGAAACGTTCTTACTGAGGCTAGTACAGTCGATATACCTTTCCTGGAAGTAGCCTAATGATGTAGTTCACCGGCACAGTTATAACGCGGGCACTGTACCGAACGCTCATCAAAGATTTCGGCATGCGGTTGATCCGCAGTCTTTTACAAGTGTTTCTCGCCCAGAGGGGATCGGTTTTATGAGAATAATTAGCTTTCAAAGGGCAGGTGGCTCTTAAGTTTGTACGCTCCAAGACAAATAGTTACACCTCTAATGTTATACGGTGATAGCCTATATGACAAGTAGGCCTATGCACGATTAGAAGGAAAACACTAATATTATTACGCTTAGTTTAAGCTGTGACGCAAGAAGTGACAACTATGCTTTTGTCAATAGCAATCACGAGGGACGAGACAAAGGAAGTCGACACCAAACCCTCATAACTATTTGGGCGGGACTGAGCGGTAGGATTATGGGGATGACAAAGTGCCGACTAGGGATCCATTGGCCGTCACGGCTATATGATTGTTGTTAATTCATTTAAGGGGCTTGTGACATCTCGGTCATCAGCCCCATGTAGTTGGGTGTGTCTTGAACTTTTTTGATAACTTGTTTTCGTATGAAGACTTTAGTGTAAGTGTTCGATGTGTGTAACTGTATTAGAGACAGGGTTGGGGTAGACGCCCCGGGACTTGAAGTAAGGTACTTTCCCGGCATTTACCTGGAGGGAGTGTGGAAACCACACTTAGTATAGCTGCTGTCAGCGCCGGGATTCGAACCTGCGAATTTCGGACTTGGTGCAGCTACCCGCGCGACGGTGGTGCACGATTTAACGAGCGTGGGGTATGCTTTTACGAGGATTACAACGTGGTACATTCAGCCTTGTGAAGACATCTCCGAAGATTTGTGGGTTCGTATCTCACTCACAACCATCCTAAGAATTTTCCACTTCTAATCTATCTACCCCCTACCATCTCGTTTCCAATCCTAAACTAAATCACAAATACACATACGGTACGTGTACAGTAACCACAATGATACAGGTTATGACAAATTTCCACCTCCCTCCCCCAAGTACACGGATGTGATTCCTTGATGGCAGCATCATCATAACAACAACTAGGCCTATGTATGCCAGGGTTTGAAGCCACGCACTCTAGCACTAAAATATCGAGTGCTGGTTGGCTGCCTGTCCCGGCTGGTACGGGGAAACCCAACCGGAACACAACACAGTCATAATTGTCTCCAACAGTTTTCACCACACATTTTTTTTTTTTTTTACCTTCGTGAAATTAATCAGATTTCAACATCCGACTCTCAAGAAAAGTCATGCATGCATAGGCCTAATGAATGTCCTTCTGATGATAATCTACCAACAGAGCGCGACAAGCGGAACAGACCGGGGAAACCCGCACTCAGGGCGACCACCGAAAATCTCCATTCTGACTTGGCTTTCAGGGCACAGATACAGTACATGCATGAAATAATAATAATAATAATAATAATAATAATAATCTTTGGCTAAATGAGTAGGACGCTCTGGAGGACCCAGATGGTGGCATTTTTATGCCGGATGGTTAATTTCCCTTGTTCGGGAACTGTTCGTGACTTCATCAATCATTTGATCCTAATCACGCCACACATGTTGCCGACGATCGTGCACTTGAAGGACCTGCACCAGGCCTGTACGTAGGCCACACACAATTATAATAATGTTTAAGTAAAATTTGAAAATTAGACTGAAGTCGGGATTCGAACCCAAGTCCCCTACATTCCAAGCATGTGCGTTTACCGCTAATCTTAACGATATCCAGAAAGTTGCCCCCAGCGGTCTCCTCATCTAAGACTGGGAATTATATCCTGGCATAACCTACGTCCTGCAAGACCGCGGCGATTGAGATCCGCAACATCACCGGTGAGGGCTACTAAACACCAATTGACCCATTTGTTTAAGTGCAGAATAGTCAGTAGCAGTTCTGTTTTTTACTCTCCTTTTTCAGCTCATGTGCATAGTTTAGTTGTCTTAACGACATCACCTTGCCCAGGACGCGTGCAGTGACTGGATAGAAAGTAACTAACGTACAAACATACCTAAAGGTAGGGGGGCTATAATCAGTGTTTTCAATTGCTGATGAGGCAATGGTTAGGACTGAGTATTTGATGATACCAAGATAAAAGGCAAATAACAATCAGATTAGGCAAGGGGAAACGGCATTCAACACTGCTTGGATGTGTCGCAATGTGTGATCTTAGTCAGTTGATGAAGACCTGCAGAGTGACCTCTGAGAAGTATAACACATTAAAATAAAGATTTGTGGATGTGAACTTCTCATTTATTTTATGATAGACTCTGCCTTAACGCAGACCCCAATTGCGAAAGATTTCATGATTTGCTAATGAAGGTACAGAAGTATCCAGAGGATCTTGATATAGGCCCCTACCCCCCGAAATGTCTACTTTGTCACCCCTACCTTATGAGCTGACCTGGAACCAGTAATTACATTAAGGCAGTATTTAATTATCTCCCCCTGTAATTACTTTCTGAATAAGCCCGTGATAAACAAAACAATATACGGTATAATGCTTTAAAATTCACTTTCATTTCACTCGAACAGCACCTCAAGTTAGTTTGCAGTATGGAGATTAAAATAATTTGATTAGACCTAACGTAACAAGACTGAAGAGTGATTAACAGGCACGTATTTTTTACAATGGAATGGAAATTATATAGAAATTGATTGTTAAGAAGATTTTGCAATATTCCTGTCAAGAAAATGACAATGCTATATGAGCCCTCTCGTATAAGAAAATAAGTTGAGAAAATATAGGTTCAAGGTGGAAAATTTAATAGTAATGTGGAATTTATCAGGGAAGACAATGCAAGTGTTATTCACGCCAATTTCGAAAGAAGCTTTCCTTCCTCATTCAAGTGTACGAAATTGAGGCTACTTCTTCAGAACTCCAACGTTGCCCATAATGACACATAAAATATATTTGAAAGTCTCTTCGAACAGTATCACGACCCAGTAAAGCTAACAATTAAGATGAAACATGCTAACACTAAGTATGAACAGTCCTTTGCCAATCCAGCAGTCCTGTCCGCGAGTTCAAAGTGCACACCAGTACGAATGGGTGCTGGCTGGACTATACAAAAAAAAAGTATTTCAAAACAGAACGGACTATGCGTTTCATAATGTTAATGAACTACGGTATATGATAAATATAAAAAAGTGGCAGGTATTAGATGTGCTTGGTGAACAGTGGAAATACAAATTTTTGTGGATACGAATATTGTGGGTTGTAGGTTCGGGACTAACCTCATTTGGAGTACTGTAGTGTTCTCGAAAAGTTTCAATTGACGTAAGAAACACGATTTCTTCAAGGAAATGACAATGCTATATGGGCCCATTCTGCTCTTTTAATTGTACAATTAACTCGCGAAGAACTCGCACATGACTATACAGACATGTTGGTAGAAAACAAATCTTATCTGCCCCACCAGGTTTGCTTACGAGCAGATTAAGTTGTAACCCATAGAGTAGCCACTCTGGATGAGACTATGTACTACCACGGCCGACTGAATCGAGCTGCGCTCTATACCGGCCTTGACATTCCCAGTCAGAACCCATGTATAACATGTAATTGGAAAGTTTCTACTCGTTGCCGGTAGAGCGCACTCCCCTCCCATTATAGGCGCGATAAGGAAAAAGTAGTACAGTACGTTTTTCTCACAGTGTTACGTGTAGAACAACAACGTTTTGTTTCAGTTTCAATTATTGTAAGTAGTCGGTATTAATATACTGAATTCCTACGTTGTTTGGAGTGTTCGCTTATGAAGTTGTAAAATGTTGGGGTAAATTATGAACTATGGTTTGAACGCCGCTGCTCAAATCCAGCATGTCATACTGTTGTGTGCCATTTTGCACTTCAAATAGGAAGAAAAGCGGAGGTGTGCTTTCATTTCATGAGTTCCCGTGTGACACAGATAGGTGTGATGAATGGCTTAGGGTGATTTCTCGCGATAAGTTTGTTCCGAACACGAACTCTCCTTCGTCTGTTGTATGTAGTCTTCATTTTAAGGAAGATGATTATTCACATGTAGGCAAGTCCAGAAGGCTAAAGAAAACTGCTGTGCCGTCGGTGTTTGCTAATTATCCAGTCTATAAGTTACCTGTTATAAAGAGACCCCGAAGGAGCATTGTCAAGTTCAAATTACCCTCACCCAAAAAACTGAAGAGTATTGTACATGATGAGGAAACTCCAGCTGTGGAAATTCCCAGTTCGCCCTTGCCTTACACTCAGTCTGTGAATATAGGACACTCGAGCACGCAGACTGATGCCTACGAGATCAAGGAAATGATGAAAACGATTAATCGGTTGCGAGTGAAAGTAACACGGCTGAACAATTCTCTGCAGAAAAAACAGGAGGAATTAATGGAAACAAAAGTTACACTTAACCAATTCAAAGATGATTTATTTCACAAAGAAATTGAGCACTTGAAGCAAGATGCGACTGAAGGAGAAATTCGAGCGAAGTTAATTTTAGAGCAGCTACTTTTGTACAGTAAACGCAGACCGAGTTGGAGTTTAGATACAATTAGGGAGTGTATTATTTTTCAATATATCTCACCGAAGGGTTATTCCCATATAAGGAAAAGGGGCTTTCTGAAATTACCCTCAAAGAGGACTCTATGTAGATATTCCGGTTCTAGTGATTGTGCGACAGGTGTTACTACATTGATTAAAGACAGGCTTATATTAGAGGCAAACAAACTGAATACTCCTGAACATTTCTCATCCCTGGTTGTAGATGAGGCTGCAATAAATCCTAAGATTATTTATGATAGGAAACTCGACTGCTTCTTCGGGTACAAGGACACAATTACAGCACCGTCTCATCAAAAGGAAAGAGAGGATGAAAATTACAGCCGGGAACAAGTAGCAGCCAATCGAGTGTTGTGTTTTGTGCTAAGAGGCCTTTCGACAAATTATCAGATACCGTGTGCCTTCTTTTTCACGAAGAAGCTGTCAGGACGGGACTTACATAAACTCGTGCTGGACGTTATTCTCGAGGTTGAACAATGCGGTTTCATAATTATAAGAATTGTCTCTGATAATCACAAAACTAACACCACAATGATGAGGCATTTAGGGGGAGGGAATTTGCAACCAATGGTTAATCACCCATACGACGAGTCTAGGAAGTTATTCCTTAGTTTTGATCAGTGTCACATTCTAAAAAACATTAGAACGCAGTTTCTGGAACGAGAGATGACTGATGGTACTGGAATAATTTCAGGGAAATACTTGTCTTTACTATACAAAATGCAAAAGGATGAGATCGTCAAACCTGTGAGACACCTCACTAAAAAACACATTGAACCCACTAACTTTGAAAAAATGAATGTTCGGCGTGCCAAGGAAGTGTTCTCATCAGAAGTTATTGGTGCCATTAGTACACTGAAAGAAAATGTAGGCATGCACCCGGAAGCGTACAAATTCATGGACGCAGAAGCAACCATACTTTTTATGAAAAACGTTAATAAATGGTTCGCTATGCATGACGTAAGCAACACATATCATCATATTCAGTCTAGAAATCCAGATAAAGGGCATTTTTTCTCATTAAATGACAGTCGCCTTAACTGGCTAGAGGAATATTTTGTTTCTTACCTTGAAACTTTGAAAGCTGCTAGTAACGCTGCTAGAAAGGACTTCCTGACTTCTGAGACTTACGAAGCTATAAAATTAACCACGGAATCAACTGTGCAGTGCATAAGGTATCTTCTAAAAAATGGGTATCATTATGTTCTGACTCGAACATTCTCTAGCGATACTGTTGAATCACTCTTCAGTACATTGCGCCGTATGTCTGGGTCAAATGACATGCTGGACTCAAGATCAGTGAGTTTCAGTTTGCAGAAGATTTTGAAAACTGGAATTCTGAGTACATCAACTTCCAGCAATGTAGAGGACTCTGCATCTAGCATCACAGATAACCCAGTTCAGAACATGATTCTTGGAAATGCACCAGCTTCAGGGAATAGACCTGTCATTCCTCAAAGTATTCTGAATATTCTACAAGATCTGTTAAAGGAGCCTGGTATGTTACATTATCTTTTATAAAGTGGACTAATGATTTGAGTTCTGCACATAACAATAATTACTAGTAAGTTGTGTAATTCACCTAAATCATACTAACTCAGTTAAATTTCATTTTCAGCAATACCTTTTCCGACAATGAAAACGGCAAGTCTGGCTAACGTCGGTGGCTACATTGTACGCGCAGTGGAAGAAATAATTTCATGTACGGAATGTTTGGACTGCATTTCGCAGATCTCTAACTCCTCTCCACTCATGAGCCTTATCAAAACACAAGATTTAGGACATCTGCGTTACCCTAAACCTGCTTTTGTGTCAATACTATCTGTAATTCAGCTCTTCGTTGAAAAAGCTGCGCCATGTGTTCCTGGGAGAAATGTACTAGATGTTATATGTTCGGAATTAGTTCCTGTTTTGTCTAAGTTTCCACCACTACAGTGTCCAATTTGCGACGAGCCCGGTCCAAACGGACTTGCCATCATTATTGGAGAGAAATTTGTATCGCCAATTTTGGATAATATCGCGCAAACTGAAACTGAAAGACTGGTTGCTTCCAAACGCCTACTATACAAACCGCTCAGCAGGAAAATGCATAAACTTTAATGAAAACTGAGTGATTCTCATCGAATTCAACTGTAACGAGGTGCAAGGTATGTCTAATTTTTCTTCGATTTATTAGCACGCTATTTTATTTTGTGTTATAATTTGCATTTTGATATTGCGGGAATTATAATGATAATATATAGTGTCACTAGCAACCCGCCCCGGCTTCGCCCGTGAACAGTTATGAATGTGCAAGGCATTCCTGTCAGACGTAATTTAAGAATGGCGAGGGGCATGAGACACCGCCGTCCAAACTAAAAACACTTATAGTGGGCGATGTATCGAAGATAGAGATATGCTCTCGCGGACTTTTTTGCAGAATTTTTCATGCTGAACAATTCTTACACTCATAGTATATTGATATTTTTAACGGTTTGCCCAGCGTAAGCTTAAAAAGTGCACGGACGCCAGGTTCTTGTTTCGACCTATTCAATGAAATCTGAAATCGTTACTGCTTGGCTCCCTTTGATCATAAATAAATTATTTTCTACAGAAATGTTCCTCGATATTACCTGTACAGAATAGTGAAAGCCGCATCAAAATCTATCCAGTGGTTCTCGAGATTACCCGTGATATCCAAGAACCGGGGACTTTGTTTTACACTAAGCAGAGCTAAGTCTTCGTCTTGCAGTGCTTGGTGAACAGCGCTGTGTGAGCAGTCGAGTAACTAACAAGATTTCATGTAAAAGGTCTCATTGTCTAGGCCGGTTGTGGAGAGCTTGCATCCAGTCGGCCATGGTACTACATATCTGCAAGGGGAGTAAGATGCACCAATCAGATTAAGTGGGGACCCATCGAGTAGCCACTCTGGATGAGACTATGTACTACATATCTGCAAGGGGAGTAAGATGCACTAATCAGATTAAGTGGGGACCCATCGAGTAGCCACTCGGGATGAGACTATGTACTACATATCTGCAAGGGGAGTAAGATGCACCAATCAGATTAAGTGGGGACCCATGAAGTAGCCACGCGGGATGAGACTATGTACTACATATCTCCAAGGGGAATAAGATGTACCAATTAGATTAAGTGGGGACCCATGAAGTAGCCACTCGGGATGAGACTATGTACTACATATCTGCAAGGGGAGTAAGATGCACCAATCAGATTAAGTGGGGACCCATGATATAGCCACTCGGGATGAGACTATGTACTTCATATCTGCAAGGGGAGTAAGATGCACCAATCAGATTAAGTAGGAACCCATGAAGTAGCCACTCGGGATGATACTATTTACTACATATCTGCAAGGGGAGTAAGATGCACCAATCAGATTAAGTGAGAACCCATCAAGTAGCCACTCGGGATGAGACTATGTACTACATATCTGCAAGGGGAGTAAGATGCACCAATCAGATTAAATGGGGACCCATGAAGTAGCCACTCGGGATGAGACTATGTACAGTACTACATATCTGCAAGGGGATTAAGATGCACCAATCTGATTAAGTGGGAACCCATGAATTAGCCACTCGGGATGAGACTATGTACTATATCTCTGCAAGGGGAGTAAGATGCACCAATCAGATTAAGTGGGGACCCATGAAGTAGCCACTCGGGATGAGACTATGTACTGAACCCTTGCGAGAAGCTTTTTATGGGACTCTTTCTACCGGGTAGTGGACGGTCCATATGAAGTTGTTAAATTTATGCTTCTACAAGGTGCAAGGTAACATAGTCCAAATGTATATGACAGGAAGAAAAAAAGTGAAGTCAAAACTAAATAAAAACCAATTTAATATCAGAATAAAAACAACAAAACACAACAAACAACACGTGGGAACACCCTCTTAATTTTACACCCAAATCTAATAGTGAATGCAAACAAAATTATCTCCTCAGAGATTTCAACCAAATAACAGGTCCCGAAATATGCTTATTTCTATCTGCAAACCATGTGTGCGTGTGATGTGACAAAGCATGCGATATGGTAGAGTACATGATGCGCGATTTGTTGCCATCCTGCGAATGCCGTCAGGCTACAAATCCGCATCTGAGATAAAATAGCAATGGGAACTACACTACTAAAACTATCAATACAATTGCCGACACTTGCTAACTTTAAATATTTACACACACAAAGATTTCCGTTGAAATCTGGATCAATGTGCCAAGCACAACAAACTGCCTCAAACATAGGACTTCATCAAATAAACACAAGCGGTAAGTAGCGTAACCAAGATACGACAACAACAAATGCCCGCATGTCATCTTTCACTGAAGTACACAACAAGGTGTCAACAAGAAAGTTACATTTCATGAATATTTAATAAAACAATTGCTCAAAAGCAACATAATTACTATACAAGAAAAACATTTGATTTGGACGTAGCGCATGGGAGTGCCGCTCAAGCGTAGCGATCTCAGCCCTGAATGATCTATCAATCTTTAAATGAAAAAACAAGCATAATTACAACTAGGTCATGGCGAAGCCTTACCTCCCCTCTCACAAACAGGTGTTCAGGAAATACCTCAGACCAGCGCACGGTGTGGAACTCGTTATCACATGTCAAAATCGCCCCTGCGTGAACCATGTCTCAGGCCAGCACTGATTGCTCGGGTCCCAAGATCGACGAAGAATAGCTGTCACGAGCAGCTCAAATGTGTGTGTGTCAACAAATATCTCATTAATTCCCCTGGAATTACAAGACCATCAATTGGACTGGCTGAGGTCCCGGCGGGCACAACTCACCATCCTTAAAAAACATTGCAGCAGGCAGAGGACTGGCCCAAACCATCCTCCCGCGCAGATAATCACACATTGCACACAGACACACAGGCACACACAATCAAGCTAGGGTTTTGACAAATACCTGAAATTTATTTATTTATTTATTTATTTACTCGAGTCAGGAACAACCATATTACATAACAAACTATGTACAAAATGGGCAAAAAAAATAATCCAGGAACATAGTATATTTAACACATGAAATAAAACTACACAATTATTTCCACAGCGCCGACTCTGACCGACGAATTAATTAATCAAAAATCCAAAAATTTAACTGAAACAAAAAACCGGATGGTTCTTTGCAAAATCAACTGTCGCAACAAGGCAACTCAAAATAAAATACTTGTTCATTCAAGATCCTAGCAAACACACGTTTCCCCCTTTGCTATATTTTATTGCTAATTAACCAGCGCCACTTATCACCTGGGTCGCCTCCATGCGTGCGCCAATTCAAATCACGCATGCACACGAGTGGACGAATTAAATTACACAAAATATACAACAAATCAACTGATGGCCACGCGTCCTCACGCATTTACATATCTGAGTGTCGGTACACTACGTTAATCTAAATAAAAATAAACCAAGACAAAAATCATAAGAAAAATTATTTTCAAAATGTTCCAATGCTAAAATATCTATAATATGAATAAATCAATATTTGTACTCAGCCATATCAAACTCGTCACGTCAGTGGACGTCACTCTCCATGGCCCGAATAGGATTCTACTCAGCCATCACGAACATCTGCGTAGGTTGCATGTTCACCATCCCAGCTGTCGACCCACGGTTCGTCATCTTGTTGTCTTCTTCAAATGGTAGAAATACAGTTCAGAATTAATATTATTTCTCCTACTAGAATTGCAACAGAGCTACACAATCACTCTTAGTCCAAGCAATTTCTAAACGTCGAATTTCCCTAGATAAACACTTGTTAAAATTCACACGCAAAAATCAAACTATAAATTATCACTAATATATTACAAACGGCTCTCGACAGAGTGCTCAAAATATTCTGCATCTCGCTTGAGATTGAATTCAAAGTACTTTACAAAAGTTTAGTGGCGCTCGGCTACGGCAAATAAGAACAGTATGTATGGTCACGTATAATAGCTCTCGGCTACATCAATAATAGAACCGACGTGTAGTAGCTCTCGGCTACACCAAAGTAAGAACTGACGTATAGTAGCTCTCAGCTACTCCAAAGTTATGAACATCGCCGTTAGCACAGACAACTAATTTATACAGATCTGGTCAAATAGTCGGTAGAGGGGACTACATTTTTTTATAATTTGAAGGAGATGTCGTAGAAACTTGCGGGTGGTGGCAAAGATCATTATTTTCCGTGAACGTTCCAACGCTGCCCCGCGGAATCAAATCGTATCGATGATTAATTAGATATAGCTTTGGCGCGCTTTTCCAGGGCACGCTATCAATGCGCCTAAATTGGCTTGGGTCTTCGTGATTCGTCAATTCACACGCAAAATCATTGAGTAGAGCACGTCACTTCTCCCACCTGCCGTCCTCACAAGTATCACTGTCTCAAACTTTCCTCTCTGTTTGGCCTGCTGGACAAAGGCTCGAGACGCTAGGTCAGCGTTCAACGACCCGGCTTCCAGGAAAATGTTTAAATTTACCAAGCGTGCTCAACTGCCTAACTCGTTGCAACACTCAGCTCCCAAATTGCTTCAACTGACTGGGGCATGATGCAGTACATAAAATAAAATATGAACAATTAATTTATGAAGTAGAATTAAGGGTTCATTTACCTCCAGCACAGTTTAAAAATTCGAAATGCTCATGATTTGAATGTTTAAACATCAACATAGTCATTTTCACAATCTGAGTCTGGACCTCACCAGCTCTTTAAATGTTCCTGCGCAGTCTGAGTATCTGGCATACCTCGGCTCACTAAGTGCTTCTCCACTGTTGACTAAGTGTACCTTGGCCTCGCTGAGTCGTCAACTACCTGTCACATTCCGATCTCTCCCTCTGTGTCATAACAACTTGTAGACCTGCCTGATTCGCCAACATGTTAGTAAACAAATCCACTCTCGTTCATTCTTCCGTCCAGTGGCCCCGTACATTTGAATGTTTTCTTAATTTGCATCAGAATTTGCAACTGCTTCATTTTCCACTTGTTCCCACGGCTCTCTTCTATAATACAATTTCAAATTTGCAATATTGAAAACTGACTTCGTTCCAGTGCTCACATCTTCAATCCTGTAGGCGTTATTTCCTAGATTCTTGATTATGCGGAACGGTCCCACGTACTTGGCACTAAATTTTGCGAATACTTTGTTCTTAGGATCAGATATTGGTGGTCGTCGTACGAGTACCAATTCGTCTTCACGAAGTTCTCGGTGAAAGTTCTTCCCTCGGTATCTGCGTAATCTTCGTTCTGCCTGATTCTTCATGTGCTCCTTCGTTCTCTGGATCCTTAATTCATGTGCTATTAATGGATCCTTTGGACATGGAATGATCTTGTCCCATGTTCCCTCTGGTACTCTGTTATGGTGCTCTAGCAACGGCACTTGTCCTGTAGATTCATGCTTAGTTGGGTTCATAAAGTGCTCGATGTCACCAACTTTATCCACCCACTTATTATGTTCATTTGGGATCAGAACACGATAATGCTTCTCCACACAACGGATTACTCTTTCACTAGGGTTAGCTTGGGCGTGACGTATGCTGGATAAAATATGCTTTATTTCAAGATTTTCAACTCCTTTCTTGAACACAGAACTAGTAAAATAGCTGCCATGGTCTGACAATATGTATTCCGGTTTTTCTAGGGTAGGAATGACTTTGTCTTGAATCCTGCTGAGTACTTGTTTTGACGTGGTCTTTTGGATCGGGCGTAATACTACAAATCGAAAAGACATCAACGCGGACTAACAGATGTTTACACCCACGCCTTCCTTTGGGCAGAGGCCCCAGACAATCGATCGCCAGTAGCTCACACGGCTTCTGCGGTAATAATGGCTTCGGATACTGTTTCATGAGGTAATTATTAGGCTTAGTGCGCTGACATGCATCACAAGTCTTAATTACCTCTACAATAGTGGATCTCATTCTCGGCCACGTGAAAGATTCTCCAATCGTCGCTTCTGACTTATCTATGCCCACATGTCCAAGATTTTCATGAACATGCCACGTTAATCCCCTCTGATGAGAAGCTGGAACTACAATTCTGAGTTTGGTGTGCTCTTCGTCCACAAACTTGTGTAGATGGCCATTTAAATACTGATACTTGGCTTCCCTTGCTTTCGCTTCACGATATTCAGGCGTCCTTTGCGGTATCTCTTTCCTGAAGTATCTTATCATCATCAGCATCCACGGATCTCGTTCTTGCTCCTGTTGAATGTTCTTGAGTCTGTCCAGAAACTCTCGGTCCTACGGTGTTAGCTCCAACTGGTGTACTTCTACTGCTACCTCGTTATCCTGCTCAGGATTTCTGCTCAAAGCATCGGGAATGATATTCATCTTCCCTGGACAGTGCTCTATGGTAATGTCGAATTGCTGGATGTAAATAGACCAACGAGTCACTCGTTCACTCACCATCGCGGTCTTGAAAAGGAATGTCAATGCATAGTGATCGGTTCTTACAATAATGGAATATCCAAAAACGATCTTCCTCCACTGCTCTAACGCATAGAGTATAGCCAATAACTCTAGCTCAGTAACTGTATAATTTCTTTCGTGCTTGCGTAGCTTGCGACTCGTGAATGCCAAATATGATAGGTGATTTAAATATGAAGTGTCCTCTTGGTATAACATTGCACCTATCCCTATTAATGATACGTCAGCCTGAATTACACATTTCTTTCCAAAGTCCGGATATCCTAATTTCACACAGTTGTCGAGCAGTTCTTTCGTGGCATTGAAAGACCTGTCGCACTCCTCACTCCATGACCATCTATTTCCTTTATTCCACATTTCTTGCATTGGCGCGACTGTCTCCGTGTAGCCTGGACAGTTCTCCTTGAAAAAGCCAGTGACTCCCAAAAATGCTCTCACATGCTTTACTCTAGTAGGTGTCGGGAACTCCTTAATAGCATCTATCTTGGCTGGATTAGGTTTCACACCTTCGTGATCAATAATGTGTCTTAATACAATATTTCACTCTGAATGAAGTGTGATTTCTTGAGGTTAATTTTGAAATTCATAGTTCTTAGGTTGTCCAGAAGTTTGTTTCGATTTACCATGTGTTCTTCCATTGTTTCTGAATCGAGAAGAATGTCGTCAACATATCTCGTAGTGAAAGCCTTTACTTCATTAGTTAAGTTTCTATCCAGGGCTCTAATTAGTGCACAACCTGCCGTTTTAACTCCAAATGGCATTCTCAGCCACACATAGGTGTGATTACCAAATAAAAACCCCGTTAGCAACTGTGATTTTTCCTCTAGCTCTTGGTGATGAAAACTGTTGGTCAGATCAATTCTGCTATAGATCTTCTTTCCTCTAAATCCTTTCAGTACATCCTTAATAAGCGGCGCTTTTTCGTGCTCGGGCAGAAGCTTGCTATTTAAAAAACGTGCGATTAGGCATAGCCTAATAGACCCATTTGGCTTAGCTACTGCCAAAATAGCATTTAAATATGGTGTTGGTGATTTCTTAATCACTCCAGCTTCGAGTAATTGTCAATAATATTTCTCCGGGATTGGGTAAAATTTACTTTTAAAGGGCGTCCAGTCATCCACTTGCATAGTGGAAAAGGGTTTGCTGCACCCTTTTAGGGATTTAGAAAAGATGTAAGGTTTCGGACACAGGGATTAAATCTTGGGTGATGGAAGAGACCAAGATTAGAATTTGCCTTTGCGTTTATTAAAGTTTTTAAACAGCATATAAAGTTACTTCTAATAAAAATAGTTTTAAGAATTAACAAGAAGAATAATAAAAATGCAAATTCAAAATGCAATATTTTTTAAACAGCGTATAAAGTTACTCCTAATAAATATAGTTTTAAGAATTAACAAGAAGAATAATAAAAATGCAAATTTTCAAGTTTCTCCAGGAAACGGAAACGGTTAACAAAATTCCCTTATGAGGGATTAAAAATTTATATTGTTCATAAAAAGAGAGACATAATTATAAATACCTAAACGAGGAACTCTTAATGATTAACCATGATGAATATGATACCACCTTTCAATGAGGTGAAAATACATAACCCTTTCTTTAGGCCAGCAAACCCTTGGCTGGAAACAGTTGGTTGGTCCGCAAGGGGCTGATGCTTTGAAATGGCAGTTCTATTTGCCCGCACAGGGCTGATGCTCGTGGTTAATGCGCCCACACTCCAGCAGCGCTGGTTCAGAGCCAAGGTTTTGGCGATGTTCAGTCGTGATGACGAGAGTTGACCAGCAGTGAGATGTTTCTTGGTATTAACATCTCCGCTGGTTCGAGAAGTTGTCTTTTCCTTAGACAGACCTTGAACTGAGTACAGCGTTTGTAGAACATGCCCAGCCGCCAGCTGGAGCAAAGGTTGGCCTGGAGTCTAACTCCGTGATGACGTGACGCAGGGCCTTCGGCAAGACCGTGCCACCAGAGGGTAATGACCCCCGGCAAGCTTGTAGTAGCAAGTGAGTGAAGATGGAGAGTCAACCCATAGGCCGATGGACCTACGGTTATATACCGGTAGTGACGTCAGCGCGCCGAATCTTCCAGAATGAAGGAGGAGTGAAAGAGCAGCCAATCAAAGCACAGCCCCATGCACATTGCGAGCGTTGCCGCTGGGGCAAGCACAGTACCTCGTGAGAAAATGTGACGGTATGGTGCGTCTAGAAAGACACTTCAAAAAAAAAGGTAAGTACATGAATAATAAAGAACAACAATTCAGATGAAACATAAATTAAATAAATAAATAAATAAATAATCAGAACACCGCGTTCATACTGCAATTATAAAGGAAAAAAATAATGGGGCAGAAATTGAACGTGTTTTTCAAACCGTGCGGGAAACATAGCCTACAAAAAACATTCGCAAAAGCGAACATGCTGGGAGGGGCGAGAAAAAATTGCAGTAAGAAAGCGCAGAAGTTAGGCCTCGCGTGGCAAAGGAGCAATCATAGTGATTGGCCTAAGAAAATGGCCAGCAGAAGTCTGCAGTTTTACCACGCGAACCCTACCATCTCTGCCAGGAAAGCACTCAACAACCCTACCCAAATTCCAGACAAGAGGAGGACTAGGGTCTTTCAAAAGCACCAAGTCCCCCACCTGAAGGTTAGAGCAGGAAACAAGCCATTTACCACGCTGCTGAAGCAAACCGAGGTATTCCAACCTCCAGCGGCGCCAAAAATTATTGCGCACACTTTCAATTTTGCGCCAAGAAATGGCTAAAGAAGATTGAGAATTAGAATATAACAAAGGGGGAGAGGCAGTCAAAGGACCACCGATAAGAAAATGGCCTGGCGTTAATGGCAGAAGATCTGAAGGATCATTAGATAAGGGTGATAAAGGACGAGAATTAATTATGCCCTCAATAAAAATGATTAAGGAATTAAACTCTTCATGAGAAAGGGGGGTGTGGCCACAAACACGTCTAAGGTGCTTCTTGGTGAGTTTCACACAAGACTCCCACCTCCCACCTTGATGAGGTGCATAAGGGGGGATGAAGTGCCACTTGAAATTTCTCTGGTGAGCATAATCAGTAATCCTTTCCAGCGCTGAATTTTGAGTAAGAGCTCTCTTAATTTGCTCAGAAGCTCCGATAAAATTTTTAGCATTGTCTGAGAATACTTCTGAAGGAAGACCTCTGCGAGCTGAAAATCTGGCAAAAGCTGCCAAAAAGTAAGCAGTAGAGGCGTTGGTAACTAGTTCTAAGTGAACTGCTCCGGTGACCATACATACAAACAGCGAAATATAGAGTTTTCCAAAAATACATTTTTTGGCCTCAGGAGAATTTCTTCTGTAAACAAAAGGCCCGGAATAATCCACCCCCGTAAAGGTAAGGGGTCTAGCAGGCGCGGATCTAAAGTTGGGAAGATCACCCATGAGCTGAGCGGTAACTTTAGGGTTGGATTTAAAACATGGAATGCACTTCCGGATGACAGAGGTAACTTCATGGACTCCGTTTATGGGCCAATACCTTTCACGAATGATAGAAAGTAATGTACGAGTACCAGCATGAAGATGCTGGTAATGATACTGACGAATGATTAAGGAAGTGACATGATGCTTTGAGGGAAGAATAATTGGATGTTTTTTATCCTCAGAAAGATCAGCCAAAGATAAACGTCCTCCTACTCTTAATAAACCATCAGTATCCAAAAAGGGGGCGAGTGAGGAAAGCCTACTCGATTTCTTAAGGGATTGACCTTGGGACAACACCAGACATTCTTCAGAGAATATTTCTTGTTGAGTAAGCCATAAGATTTTTGTAGTGGCTAAACCTAATTCAGAAAGGGTTAAATATGGCTTAGGAAAAAGGGGTTGTTCTACCACAAAATATTTCCATCGAAGGAGATAAGCCATAACCCTCACCAATTTATGGAAAGAGGAATATCGCTGCAAGAGAAGGGGAGAGTCAGAAACGAGAAGAGAAGATCCAGTAACCTTACCAGCATCCGGCAAGTCCGATAACTCCGGAAGAGGAAAATTTGGCCAAGCGGAGGGTTCTTGCAGAAGCCAACGGGGACCTTGCCAGTATAATGTCAGGTTAGCCAACATAAGAGGGGAACATCCCCGAGAAATGACATCTGCAGGGTTCTCCTTGCCAGATACATGATGCCATTGTTCAAGGTTAGACAATTGTTGAATTTTAGACACTCTATTAGCTACAAACACCTGCCAATGCGAGGGAGGTTTGGCAATCCATGCCAACGTGATGGCTGAGTCACTCCAAAAGTAAGTTTTAATAAATCGGATTTTCAAAGATTGACAGATTTTGACCGATAATTCAACCGCCAAAAGAGCAGCACAAAGTTCCAGCCGTGGCAAGGATAAAGATTTAAGAGGGGCCACCTTTGACTTAGCGCAAATAAAATTGGAAAAGAAATATGACTGGACAAAATTACGGCAAACAATATACGCACAACATCCATAAGCTTTCAATGAGCTATCGGCAAAGATGTGAAGTTCATATCCTCCACAGGAGGGAGAGGGAATAATCACTCGCGGGATAATAACATTAGAAAGATCTTCTAAACTATTTCTATAAGAAATCCATTTTTTTTGCAACTCGGAAGGAACTGGTTCATCCCAACCAGTTTTCAAGGACCAAAGGTCTTGCATGAAAAGCTTTGCTGTGACGATGATTGGCGCCAAAAATTGGAGAGGATCAAATATCTTTGCAATCTCAGACAAAATTTGCCGCTTAGTTTGCGGTTTGATGTCACTGAGATTAATTTTGAAAAAGAAAAAATCCTTTTGAGGACTCCAATAGATGCCTAGAGTTTTGATGGAATTACTTTCCTGAAGAAGCTCTACTGAGTCGTTATAGACTGAAGTTAATGGAAATTTAGAAAGAAATTCTTCCGAATTAGAGTTCCACTTGCACAAGGAAAATCCGCCTCCCAAAAGCAAGGCTGTCAAATCTTTAGAGACCTGCAGTGCTTCAGATACTGACTCAAATGAATGAAGAAAATCGTCAACGTAAAATGATGATTTTAACACTTCAGAAGCCTTAGGAGAATACAACGGGCCATCCTGTTCAGCAAGTAATTTCAACGTACGTATGGCTAAAAAAGCAGAGGGCTTTAGTCCATAGGTTAATGTTTTTAGCCGAAAAATCTTGACAGGTTTAGTAGGCTCGTCGCGCCAAAGAATTCTCTGAAGGTCGCGCTGTTGTTGATCGACCAAAATCTGCCTATACATCTGCTTGATATCAGATATCACTGCGATAGGGAACAAGCGAAAATTCATCAAAACAGAAGAAATGTCAGATTGAATTGGAGGGCCTGATAATAATGTGTCATTCAGAGAAGTTCCATTGGCATCCAATGCAGAGCCATTAAAGACCACTCTTATGTTTTCCTTTAAAATCTCATTCTTCCAAACTGGATGATGATTGAGGTAAATGACTTCAGATGGGGTATAAGAAGCATCATCTTTCTTGGTAACAACCTCCATGTGATCAAGTGCCTCATATTCCTCCATAAATGTGGAGTATTGAGTTTTAACAACAGGGTCACGTTTAAATTTGCTTTCCACAGCATAGAGTGCTCTAAGAGCCCTAGGGTGTGTTTCAAATAAAAGAGGTGGATTATCCACTCGGGGCATTGTTACGACAAATCTACCCTCTGAATTGCGTTTGGTTGTTTCGCGAAACAGTTTTTCACACATTTAATTTTCAACTGAGGAAGGTGAAACTGAATCTATAGTTTCGATTTTCCAAAATCTTTCTAAGTTGTAATCGAGACTTGTATTGACAAAATGACATTGTGAGAAATTTTGAAATGACTTACGAGGGACCTGACCCGTTACTAACCAACCTAGCTTGGTATGATGAACAAACACTCCTGGTGATATTTTAACCTTAGAGCTAAGGAGACATTGCCAAAATACTTGGGCACTGAGAAGTATGTCTACTGGAGCGCTCGTATTAAATGTTGGATCTGCCAACTGAATGTTATGAGGAAATTGCCAATTTCTAATTTCAAAAGAAGTACTAGGGGTATTACTGCCAATTGTATCAATGGCAAGACAATTCAACTGAAATGTTGTGTTACAATTAACAGCATCTTTGATGTGAACACGAACAAAATGCAAAGATTTAACATTGCTATTGTTAATACCGGTAACCTGAATTAATGTAGGTTGCTTGGGAAGACCAAGTTTCTTAATGAGACGCTCACTTATGAAGTCATGGGTGGCGGCATTATCCAATAAGGCACGTGCTTCAAGCCATCTACCAGAGGAATCTTGAACTTTTAATAACACGGTTGATAGTAGCACCTGGGAACTACGAATAGAGCTAGAGCTCTGAGTATAAGATTGCGCATTGGCTCCTGGGGATGTATCTTTAGAACATCCAGGGGAAGGAGCCTGACGTGGCTTTTCAAACCTATGAAGCAAGGTATGATGTTGAGCCTTGCAATGGGAGCAAGTATTTTTAGATACGCAATCAGGCACCATATGCCTAGCTGACAGACAGTTGTAGCAATATCTTTTTTGAGCTATTAATTTGCGTCTTTCGTCGGTAGAAAGGGCTTTAAAGGCAACGCAGGAATATAACCTGTGAGGCGCTTTACAGAGAATACAATCTGTTGAATTATGTTGAACAGTAAAGACAGCAGATTTGTTTATTTTAGTACCGACTGGCTTCACAACATTAGATTTGTTACCTGCACTTCCTGACATATGACAGGCTACGGCTGATAAAACCTGACATCTATTATTTATAAACGTAAGCAATGAGCCATAGGTATATGAAGTGTCATTTGTTAGTTCCCTCTCCCATGCCTTTAAGGTTGATGAATCAAATTTAGAAGTAACCAAGTGAACTAAGAATAGATCCCAATGCTCGACCGGTTGATTCAACCGTGCCAATGCTCTGACGTGTAGTTGGACCGTGTCACTTAAGGCTCGCAGTGTTGACAAGCTATCAGCTCGCAATGCGGGCAGGTTAAATAAGGCTTGAATATGCCTCTGTAAGCATAATTTTTCGTTGCCATAACGACCTTTAAGAAGCTCTATAGCGATGTTATAGTTTTCTCCTGTTAAGGGGAGTTCTCTTATAAGTTGAAGGGGTGGTCCCTGCAAAATGGATTTTAAGTAATGAAATTTCTGAATTTCTGGAAGTGTGGCATTATCATGTACTAATGAACTGAACAATTCAAAGAATGATTGCCACATCTCTTCCTTTCCTGAAAAATGCGGAATTTCAATTTTAGGTAGCAATGGTTTGATACCATTCCCATGGTCGCTAATTCTTCCTTGAGTTTCCTCTACCTTCAACGCCAGGGTCAAAGTTCTAACTAATGCCACAGCCTGAGCGTGTGTATCAAAGTAATTACTCTCTACTTCTTCCCTATCTGATTGATGTTCTGGACTTTTGATTTCAATTTCAAGTTGCACGAGATCATATTTCTCGTACGCCTGTTCAAAAGCTTTTAAACGCTGGGATATAATATCAAGGTTTTGTTCCTCTTTCGGTAGAGTAGCTAAATATTTTTGAAAACGGGTGAGTTGACCTTTGTAGGCCGCCCGAGAGTTTAACAGTTTATCATCTATTATTACTGGCATGGCTGGACAGTTGGAACAACTCACCTACCAAAGCTGCTTGCGGCACCAGACAGACCAGCTTTCCGGAAAGAAACCAGTTGTGTAGTATGCTGGGATTGTTTCCGCTTTCCCGCAGATCTCCTGCGCTAGCCACGATATACTGAAATGTATAAGACAAATATTAGATTGCACAAGTTTTTTTTTTTAGAATAGAATTTGTGGTCTCAGAATGAAGGTTCTGGGTTCGATCCCGGGTTTCGGCACCTTGGAAAAGGGTTTGCTGCACCCTTTTAGGGATTTCGAAAAGATGTAAGGTTTCGGACACAGGGATTAAATCTTGGGTGATGGAAGAGACCAAGATTAGAATTTGCCTTTGCGTTTATTAAAGTTTTTAAACAGCATATAAAGTTACTTCTAATAAAAATAGTTTTAAGAATTAACAAGAAGAATAATAAAAATGCAAATTCAAAATGCAATATTTTTTAAACAGCGTATAAAGTTACTCCTAATAAATATAGTTTTAAGAATTAACAAGAAGAATAATAAAAATGCAAATTTTCAAGTTTCTCCAGGAAACGGAAACGGTTAACAAAATTCCCTTATGAGGGATTAAAAATTTATATTGTTCATAAAAAGAGAGACATAATTATAAATACCTAAACGAGGAACTCTTAATGATTAACCATGATGAATATGATACCACCTTTCAATGAGGTGAAAATACATAACCCTTTCTTTAGGCCAGCAAACCCTTGGCTGGAAACAGTTGGTTGGTCCGCAAGGGGCTGATGCTTTGAAATGGCAGTTCTATTTGCCCGCACAGGGCTGATGCTCGTGGTTAATGCGCCCACACTCCAGCAGCGCTGGTTCAGAGCCAAGGTTTTGGCGATGTTCAGTCGTGATGACGAGAGTTGACCAGCAGTGAGATGTTTCTTGGTATTAACATCTCCGCTGGTTCGAGAAGTTGTCTTTTCCTTAGGCAGACCTTGAACTGAGTACAGCGTTTGTAGAACATGCCCAGCCGCCAGCTGGAGCAAAGGTTGGCCTGGAGCCTAACTCCGTGATGACGTGACGCAGGGCCTTCGGCAAGACCGTGCCACCAGAGGGTAATGACCCCCGGCAAGCTTGTAGTAGCAAGTGAGTGAAGATGGAGAGTCAACCCATAGGCCGATGGACCTACGGTTATATAGCGGTAGTGACGTCAGCGCGCCGAATCTTCCAGAATGAAGGAGGAGTGAAAGAGCAGCCAATCAAAGCACAGCCCCATGCACATTGCGAGCGTTGCCGCTGGGGCAAGCACAGTACCTCGTGAGAAAATGTGACGGTATGGTGCGTCTAGAAAGACACTTCAAAAAAAAGGTAAGTACATGAATAATAAAGAACAACAATTCAGATGAAACATAAATTAAATAAATAAATAAATAAATAATCAGAACACCGCGTTCATACTGCAATTATAAAGGAAAAAAATAATGGGGCAGAAATTGAACGTGTTTTTCAAACCGTGCGGGAAACATAGCCTACAAAAAACATTCGCAAAAGCGAACACATAGCATACTTGAAATTGAGAACGTTTCCTGGTATGGTGTCAATTACATCCATATGACGGCGTAAAATAATTTCTAACTTCAATTTATCAGAGTCCCCCAATTTCGCTTCGTTCAGCCGCTCCTGAATTAGATGTTCAAACTTTGAGCCAGAGTGATCTTCTTCCGCAAAATATGTCCATAATTCCTGTGAGATATCTTGACTTCCAAGTTCCACTAGTGCCGGACTAATTACTTCTCACCCTTGTTTGTTTAACTCGTCCGTGACGTCATCCGGGATTACCTCCATTGTCCAAGTGCCAACCTCTCGTTCCAAAGTCGTTTCCTGCATGTTCAGACCAACATAACTCAATTCTTCAACTTGCTTAAAACTGACAGTGTTATTTCTCAAATCTATTACTGCATGGGATTCACATATAAAATTTGCTCCTAAAATGACGCTGTAACTCATCTTCGCCATCACAATAAAATCTTGTGCAAAAGTGTGGTTTAGAATGTCTAGCTCCATATATGCCTGATGTTTGCATGTTAACGTCTTCTCTGGTACGACTCCCCGTACTTTCAGTTGTGAAACTGGTATTCATGGAACCGTCTGCTTCTTTCCTATTTCTTTAATTAGAGTTTCCGATACCAAGCTAACTTGACTCCCAGTATCCATTAGGCAACGCACCTTCAATCCTCCTATTCTTGCATATATCACAGGTAATTGTATAATAACATTCTCATGTGGCCTCGCTACTTCCTCCAGACAATCATCCGGGACCGCAATTCATTCCTCAATGTTGGAAATAATGACATCACGGTCATCAGCCACTCCCGTTTTCAGCCTGTCTCCTAGTTCGTAATTTGGACGTTTTTTTTTCTCGCCCCGAAATCCGTCTTGTGAATTTCGTCCGCCATTATTTTGCCTCTCCTGTTGCCTCAGCAAACTATCTGCTTCGTCTCCGTGATTATCAGGATTTCTTCTGTTTTACATAGCTCGTCCTCACTTCTCTTTCTCCGTCTCCTCATTAGCATGTAACTCTTGTAGATACTGCTGCGATTCTCTATAGCGTTCATCCCTGTTGTTCCGGTACTCCCTTGGATCCTCTTGCACGTCATCCCGTCTGTTTTTCCATTGGCGCGTGTCACCATTCCTCTGATACGGCCTGTCCTGCTGCCTATTTCCTCTCCAATTAGAATATCCTCACTGGTACGGTCTTCTATTATTATTATTATTATTATTATTATTATTCTGGTACTGATTGTTGTGGTTATTATGATTCTGGTACTGATTGCTGTAGTCATTACGATTATTATTCTGCTCATAGCGACCCCTGTTGTCATACTGATCCTGCCTCCTTAGCGTGAATTGTGTGTTTGTCGCTTGCGATCTCGTATTCGAATGCTGATTATTATTATTATTATTATTATTATTATTATTTGGAACAATTTCTGCTGCGTTAACGCATTCAATGTTTCTCTGGCGACTTTGGGCAGAAACCATACTTGTTTCATCCAAATGACGAAGGATCTCTTCTGCTTCTACCGCTGTTTTTACGTTAGCCGTTACCAAAAATTGTTGTATATTGATAGGTAATTGTTTGCCTATTGTAAGTACCAAAATGTCCTCTGATGGTGGCTCGTACAGATCTTTCAATCTTATCATCTGTTGTGATAAAAACTCCGAGAATTTCGTTGGGTGTGTACTGTGATACTTCCTAGCGTACAGATCCATTCTTAACCCTTGTTGCAGTGCGGGACTCCAAAATTTCTTTAGAAATGCCTCTTTGAACTGTGCCATGTTTTCAAAGGTATACTTGAAATTTTGAAACCAAACAAGACTTGATCCCTGAAGAAATTTCTCTACCATTCTATGTTGTTTAATAGGATTGATTTGATTATCATTATAATAATCGTCCAATTCGCGGAGAATTTTGCTGGTTTAAAATCATTCCCTGTTATTACTTGAATTACTTGCTGTGTCGTCACATTAGGTTGCGGTGTAGATGTCTCGCCCCTGTAGTTACGAAACGCTTACTTGTCGACCCCCTGCTTTCACGCTGATTGCCTGGCTAGTGCTTGCCGTGGATTTAAATGCCTCCGGACTTCCAATACTGACAAGTTTTCCTGCTGTTTGTTCTAAAGGAAGTAGAGTGGCATTTTCTAACGACCTAATCTCGTTTTTAATGATTAGATCCGCATGATCTTAGACTTTGGTTTTCATACTTTCCTCCAGCGCTTGTATTCGAGAATTGTTATCTCCTAATCTCTTTAAAATTGTCAATCTATCTCCTTTATTTTCTTCCACCTGCTGCTTCCAATCTTTTCGGATCATGTCTTTCATTGTTTTCCAACCCTCTTCGAATCGATCTTCTATCTGCTCCTGATTCTTATCTATCTTTCCATCTAGCGCTCTAGATTCTTGTCTATCCGTTCTTCTATCTGCTCCAGATCCTTATCTATCCTTTCTTCTATCTGCTCCATCTGTTCTTGGCTCTTATCTTGACCTATCTAAATTTTTTCCAAACGCTCGTCCATTTGCATCCTGTTTATTTCAATATTCTTCTTTATCTGCTGTTCGTCAGCTTCTAAATTCGCCCATCTCTCCGTAGATTTAATTTCCTACTGATCGAGTTCTTTAATTAACCCCAATACATTGTTGTCTACTGATTTTATCTGTTCCTGTATGTTCGCAGTCTTGGACTCGATTTTCTTAAATTCTCCATGTAATTTCTCCTGCGTTGTTTTATTCCTGTCGTATTAGTCGTACAAGCTTGTTCTATTTGTTCCAACTTTGCAGTTACCATTTCATCCAACTCTACCATTATC
This sequence comes from Meconema thalassinum, assembly GCA_946902985.2. Taxonomy (NCBI): domain Eukaryota; kingdom Metazoa; phylum Arthropoda; class Insecta; order Orthoptera; family Tettigoniidae; genus Meconema; species Meconema thalassinum. Next base: position 446,564,924 of record OX336389.2, read on the forward strand.
AACTCGAATTTTGCTTCTATCGATTTAATCTGTCCCAATTGTTTAGTGTTGTTATCATACATCTCGTTTGCCAGTCTGTCTAATTGTATCTTCGTATTCTCGTTTATCTCAAGTGTGATTTTACTTAGGTTTTCAGTCTGTGCTACCGCCTGTTCCTCACTATGCTGACTAATTTCATTCTTAAATGTGTGTAATTGTTCCTCGCTACGCTGATTAATTTCGTTCTTTAGTGTTAATAATTGTTCATTACTGTTCTCCCGCATCTCACTCTTTAATGTTAGTATTAGCCACTCACAAACAGGTGTTCAGAAAATACCTCAGACCAGCGCACGGTGTGGAACTCGTTATCACATGTCAAAATCACCCCCGCGTGAACCATGTCTCGGGCCAGCACTAATTGCTCGGGTCCCAAGATCGACGAAGAATAGCTGTTACGAGCAGCTCAAATCTGTGTGTGTCAACAAATATCTCATTAATTCCCCTGGAATTACAAGATCATCAATTGTACTGGCTGAGGTCCGGCGGGCACCACTCACAATCCTTAAAAAACATTGCAGCAGGCGGAGGACTGGCCCAAACCATCCTCCCGCGCAGATGATCACACATTGCACACAGACACACAGGCACACACAATCACGCTACGGTTTTGACAAACACCTGAAATAAAAGTACACAAATATTTCCACACTCAGCGCGCGCCTGATCTAGTATTCTGACCGACGAATTAATTAATCAAAAATCCAAAAATTTAACTGAAACAAAAGACCGGTCGGTTCTTTACAAAATCAACTGTCGCAACAAGGCAACTCAAAATAAAATACTTGTTCATTCAAGATCCTAGCAAACACACGTTTCACCCGTTACCATATTTTACTGCTAATTAACCAGCGCCACTTATCACCTGGGCCGCCTCCATGCGTCCGCCAAATCATATCACGCATGTACACGAGTACATGAAATTATATTACACAAAATATACAACAAATCAACTGATGGCCACGCGTCCTCACGCATTTACATATCTGAGTGTCGGTATACTACGTTAATCTAAATAAAAATGAACCAAGACAAAAATCATAAGAAAAATTATTTACAAAATGGTCCCATGCCAAAATATCTATAATATGAATAAATCAATATTTGTACTCAGCCATATCGAACTCGTTACGTCAGTGGACGTCACTCTCCATCGCTCAACTAGAATTCTACTCGGCCATCACGAACATCTGCGTAGGTTGAATGTTCACCATCCCAGCTGTCGACCCACGGTTCGTCATCTTGGTGTCTTCTTCAAATGGTAGAAATACAGTTCAGAATTAATATTATTTTTCCTACTAAAATTGCAACAGAGCTACAAAATCTCTCTTAGTCCAAGCAATTTCTAAACATCGAATTTCACGCGCAAAAATCACTCTATAAATTATCACTAATATATTACAAACGGCTCTCGACAGAGTCCTCAAAATATTCTGCATCTCGCTTGAGATTGAAGTCAAAGTACTTTACAAAAGTTTAGTGGCGCTCGGCTACGGCAAATAAGAACAGTATGTGTGGCCACGTATAATAGCTCTCGGCTACATCAATAATAGAACCGACGTGTAGTAGCTCTCGGCTACACCAAAGTAAGAACTGACGTGTAGTAGCTCTCAGCTACTCCAAAGTTATGAACATCGTCGTTAGCACAGACAACTAATTGATACAGATCTGGTCAAATAGTCGGTAGAGGGGACTTTTTTTTTAAATAATTTGAAGGAGATGTCGTAGAAACTTGCGGGTGGTGTCAAAGATCATTATTTTCCGTGAACGTTCCAACGCTGCCACGCGGAATCAAATCGTATCGATGATTAATTAGATATAGCTTTGGCACGTTTTTCCAGGGCACGCTATCAATGCGCCTAAATTGGCTTGGGTCTTCGTGATTCGTCAGTTCATACGCAAAATCGTTGAGTAGAGCACGTTACTTCTCCCACCTGCCATCCTCACAAGTACAGTATCTCTGTCTCAAACTTTCCTCTCTGTTTGGCCTGCTGGACAAAGGCTCGAGACACTAGGTCAGCGTTCAACAACCTGGCTTCCAGGAAAATGTTTAAATTTACCAAGCGTGCTCAACTGCCTAACTCGTTGCAACACTCAGCTCCCAAGTTGCTTCAACTGACTGGGGCATGATGCAGTACATAAAATAAAATATGAACAATTGATTCATGAAGTAGAATTAAGGGTTCAGTACTACATATCTGCAAGGGGAGTAAGATGCACCAATTAGATTAAGTGGGGACCCATGAAGTAGCCACTCGTAATGAGACTATGTACTACATATCTGCAAGGGGAGTATGATTCACCAATCAGATTAAGTGGGGACCCATGAAGTAGCCATTCGGGGTGAGACTATGTACTACATATCTGCAAGGGGAGTAAGATGCACCAATCAGATTAAGTGGGGACCCATGAAGTAGCCACTCGGGATGAGACTATGTACTACATATCTGCAAGGGGAGTAAGATGCACCAATCAGAATGAGTGGGGACCCATGAAGTAGCCACTCGGGATGAGACTATGTACTACATATCTGCAAGGGGAGTAAGATGCACCAATCAGATTAAGTGGGGTCCCATGAAGTAGCCACTCGGGACGATACTATGTACAGTACTACATATCTGCAAGGGGAGTAAGATGCACCAGTCAGATTTCGTGGGGACCCATGAAGTAGCCACTCGGGATGAGGCTATGTACAACATATCTGCAAGGGGAGTAAGATGCACCAATCAGATTAAGTGGGGATAGTGGAGTAGCCACTCAGGATGAGGGTATGCACTTCTTATCTACTTGGGGGAAGTTAAATGCACTAAAATGGTCAAGTGGGGAGCAGTGGTGAGCCATTTTGCATTTTGATATGTGCAAATTGTCTACAAGGGGAAGTTAGATGCACGAAGCTGATAAAGTAGGGCTCAATGGTGTAACCACTTTGGATGAGGGTATGCATTACATATCTACAATAGGAGTAAGATGCATCAGGCAGGTGAATTGGGGAGCCAGGAGTGGCAGCGCAGGATGAGCCTATGTGCTACATCCCCACAAGGGGATTTGGATGCAGTTGCGGAAATGACGCACGTGTAGCCTTATTTGGAAATTCCCACTATAAGAATTCCAGACGTCATGCTCTTCTGGCCTCTTTCGGACATGAGACGTGACTAATAGTAGGATAACAAGGTGATTCACAGTTCCTGGACCTGTTAGGTTATCCGTTGCCTGTGTGTTCGTATACAACCAAAACCGTGGTGCACCTGGGTTCAATTCCCGGCTCTGTTACAGATTTACGATCTGATGCAAGGACAATTGAATTGCTGTTTGATATGAAAAGCAAGGCCTAAAACTAATGCAACGTAGCTGAGAGTGTTGTTGTGCTGACAACGCTTCCCTCATAATTCGATGGTGTTGAAAATTCTCACAGCCTGCTTGCCAAGGAAGGTCAGTAAGTGCGAGCGGCTGACCTCCATCCCTTCTGTGATGACCATGGGTGGCGGAATACGGACTTTTATAAATCTGCTATTGTAGGAATTGCAAAATCAACCCATCAACAATGGAGATGGCTGTTAATATGTTTTACTAGCAGTAATGCCCGGCTTCGCCCGGTGGATTTATTTGTTTTATGGATGTTAATGAATACTACTACAGAACTGGAGCGCTCAAGGATAAGAATCGGAAAGCACCAACGCTTTTTGCAGCTGATAACCTCAGTATAGCCTACTGCACCAACACCATCGCCCTTATACAGAGGCATACTATGGTCATGATGATAACTGTTTTAAGGGGCCTAAGAAATCTTTATGCACTAATTACTCCCTGTAACTGCAATTTATAAGCAGCTCGCAATTCTGCACCAGAACACTGGTAGGGGTGACGTGATGTAGCCCGCATTGCCAGGCAACAATAGACTTAGGTATTATTGAAGCTGTTTGGGAGCGCTTGTCCTTCCAACTTACTGAACAAAAATCAAATTTTAAGGTTACCTGAGAGGTGTAGCCTAATACTACATAGCCTAAACTATTCCTCTTGAATCTGGCTATCATATACAAAAATATTTTTTCGAATCCGACTGGTAGTTCCAGAGATTAGCGCGTTTAAACACACAAACAAACAAACAAACAAACTCTTCAGCTTTGTTATATTAGTATAGATATACGTATCAGCTTCCCAATGCTTACAAAATATTAACTCCTCAGAGGATATAACCTTTTTAAATAACGCTATTTACGCCTCAGTTTCGGAGAAAATTAAGACTGAACAATGGCAAGTTCTTAACAAGGCTGTGCATAACATTCGAAAAGTCGCCTATACGAAATTCGAATAAATTATTCAAACAATGCGGATGTCTGAATACTTTTGTTGTTCGAATCATTCGAACATTCGAAGTAATCGAGTATTTCGAATAGTCGATTATTGAAAATAAATCGAACAGAACAAATACTTGAATTGTCCAAGATGATACGTACTCGAAAATTACAGCAATTTGTGTAAAGAAATGTGTCTAGCGGACGAGTTGTTCATCGCAGGGGCAAATCCAAGCTGGCAGATTGGGGTTAACCCCGTCTCCATTTAGACTGATAGATCCTTACAAGTAAATAGGCTTATCATTCAAAACAAGCATCACTTGTGATCCCTTTCTTGCTTTCGTTCTTTATCGTGTTGGAAGCCATATTTCGGTGTTTCCTTAGTAATCGAAATGTAATGTTTTTCAGTCTGTCAACACGATTGTACTCAATTGTCTTTTTATTTTTTATTTAGTCGATTTACCCTCTAGGTTGGTGGCTCCCACGGACTCAGCGAGGGAACTCACCACTACCGCCTCTACGGGCAGTGACCTAGAGCTTAGAACATCTGGTCGGGGTGGATACAACTGGGGAGATGTGATCAGCACTTCGCCCAGGCGGCCTCACCTGCAACGCGAACAGGGGCCTCATGAGAGATGGGAAGGGAGGGGAAGATTGGGATGGATAGGCAAGGAAGAGGGAAGGAGGCGGCCGCAGCCTTACAGTAGGTACCATCCCAGCATTTGCCCGAAGACGAAGTGGGAAACCTCGGAAAAATGACTTCGAGGATGGCTGAGGTGGGAATTGAACCCCCTCTACTCATTTGGACCACCCGAGGCTGAGTAGACCCCGTTCCAGTCCTCATACCACTTGTCAAATTTCGTGGCAGAGCCGGGAATCGAACCCAGGACCTCCGGGGCGGCAGCTAACCATGCTGACCGCTACACTACGGAGGCAACTGTACTCAATTGTAATAGGTGTAAAGGATCTGATGATGATCGCTGGTCGATCGAAACTGGTCATCCAAGTGTATTTATTAATCTAATGTACATTATTTTCATGATTAAGGAAACATCCATTAGCCATAGCATTCTTCGTTGTCATCGTGGAGGCTCGGGTTCGATTCCCGGCTCTGTCAAGAAATTTAATTCTGGTATGTGGGCTGGAACGGATGAACATCGTGAGGCAATACTGAGAAGAGGCGGGTTCGATTCGTACCTCAGTCATACTGTAAGTGGTTTTCCGTGGTTTCCCCACTTCTACTCTAAGTAAATGCCAGGCTTATTCCTAAATTAAGGCCACGGTCGCCTCCTTCCCAATCCTCATTAGAATTACAAATACACACACTATTACAGACATCACAGTGACACAGGTTATCAGAAAATTTCTATACACACCCACGTATACGGGGCTACATGACCAAAATGTCGCAAAGCCCCTAAATAATCATCAACCACAACAACTCACTATTAAGCTTTGTTACTCCGTTAATTACAGTGTAGCCATGCGTGTTAAATCGCTCACTATGACTGCGATAAGGAGCTACCGCAAGTCCAGAGATGGGAGGGAAGTTCAAATCCCCGCCCTGGCAACGGCCATCCTGAATGTGAATTTCCCCCACACTCTTTCCAGGCAATACTCCAAGTTTTGGGGAGGCGCATAACCAATGCCCAACACACAGTACAATGGTCACCACAGACACACAGATTATCAGACAAAATTAACACACACCCGAGTACACGGGACTGATGATCAAGATGTCCCAAACCCTTAAAACGAATTGACAACAACAAAAAAAATTCAAGTGCACCCCACGTTTACTCTCCAAAACCCAGAAGGAGGCAACGAATGAACGTGGCAAAACTGCATTCACCCTCTTAAACTGCAGGCATCTCTGTTAAAAAGTCCAAATATATACAGTATATGCAAATATGCTCTAAAAGTGTTAAAATATGCTCTAAAATATTTGAAGTATGCAACGAAAACGAAGAGACAACTGATATCAGTTAGAAATTTTTATCATAAGAAGTGAATGTTACACTTTAAGCATTGAAAATAACAAAATAAAATGTTCAGTAATGAACATGTAGCCTACTTTCTCTTAAATGTCCTTTTCAAGCAATAATATTATATTATATTATGTTCTCGTGATGAACATTAAGAGTTGTACTCTATACAATACTCCTCGTTTACTAAATTTCAATGTAATTCCGCTATTGCATCTCGAGGAATTGATTCTATTTTATTTTTTTATTTTATTTAGACGATTTACCCTCTAGGTTGGTGGTTCCCACGGACTCAGCCAGGGAACTCACCACTCACCACTCTACGGGCAGTGTCATGGAGCTTGGAACATCTGGTCGGGATGGATACAACTGGGGAGGTGTGATCGCCCAGGCGGCCTCACCTGCAAAGCGAACAGGGGCCTCGTGAGGGGAGGGATTGGAAGGTTAGGATGGATAGGCAAGGAAGAGGGAAGGAGGCGGCCGTGGCCATGCAGTAGGTACTGTCCCGGTATATTCTAGAGGCGGTCTGTTGGATATCCGAAGCAACAGCTGGATTCGTAGACCCTGACTGCTCCGGCGCAAAATACTAGTCAAGGATCTACTTCCAACTAGACCCTCGCGAATATACGTGGCGGAAATTACGACACAACTGTGAATTACATGAAAAATACACTTAGCTCGCAGTAGAACACCTACCTTATTCTCGGGGATCTCGTGGTCAGCCTCTGGACCTATAATGGGTTTCACAGTTGCATCTCCTTATATCTAAAATAAATCATGACGACGCGGCTTCTAATAATACTAAACGATTTAATAACAAAAGGTGTAAACTATGGCTAAATATTCATACAATAAAATAAAAACACACACCCATTCTCTCATCTTTACATTCACGCCACTGATAGAACTGCGTTCTAAGAACGCTATGATAAAATTTGGGGTAGCTCTTGTCAATACATCAAGCTGTACAACAATTACACACCCCTGTGTATTTACATTCCTCTGGCGCGTTCCAATGAACATCTGGGCGCTAAGAGCGCGCGACCCTCGTCACGCGTCTGATGACATAACATAACCCGTTACATTCCCAGACCTAGCTGGTTTAAAAAGATGCAAGCCGTGCGGTTCGCAACATTTCTCTCCATTTGTGCGGCCTGGCCGTGGCCTTGGCTGGAAACGAGTTTTACAGAAGCCCTCGCTATTCTAACCTGGCCCACAAATACACCTCTCCATAACAATAAAAGCTGTGTTAAAATTAAACAGATTCACGTCAGACAAATACGTGAACTGTACGCAAATCCTACACGCTATTAACATAAAACTTCTATACACACTTCCATTCATACTCTCGCATTGTCAAGTCCCAATGGAGTTCATTTCATTCACACTGAACAAGAAACAAACCACATCCAGTCACATAATCATTCATACTCTAACCATTACGTTAAACAATTCATAAACTTTATATGGCTAGCATAATATACACTCGATTGGCAAATAATGAAAGTTAACATTAAATGAATTTACAATGACTCTTATAGCATCAGCTATAGTCCCTTCAAAATATGTTGCGTCTATATACAATTGAGCCTGAGCTCTGATCTAACAGTTATGTCAAATACACTTACTGAGATCCTTAAAATCTTCTACATCTCCAGAAAAAACCACCACTAGTCTCTTCTCTCCGATCTGGTGTCAAAATAGTTTAAATACATTCGACCACTCAAGGTGAAACATATGTCGTTACATATTCGTGTTTAATAATCTCGATAGGAGTATAACATAACAGATGTTGTTCGCTTTCGCGAATGTTTTTTTGTAGGCTATGTTTCCCGCACGGTTTGAAACACACGTTCAATTTTTCTGCTCCATTATTTGTTTCCGTTATAATTGCAGTATGAACGCGGTGTTCTGATTATTTATTTAACTTACGTTTCATTTGAATTGTTGTTCTTTATTATTCTTGTACTCACCTTTTTTCTGAAGTGTCTTTCTAGACGCACCATACTGTCACACTGTTTCATGAGGTACTGTGTTCGCCTCAGCGGCTACCCTCGCAACGTGCATGGGGCTGTGCGCTGATTGGCTGTTTGACACCCCTCCTTCATTCTGGAATGTTCGGCTGCTGTCGTCATTTCCACTATATATTCTCCGCCTCGCCGTCCTGCGGCCTGTCTTCACCTGCCCACGGCTGCCTGACCACTTCAGTGCAGCTTGCTCGGCGCACTGTTTACCAACACTGTTTGACCTGAAGCTATCTACGCGGCATGCTTATCTGCTTGGACTTTGTCGGGCTGAGCAGGCCGGGGTCAACAACCTTCATCTAGGCGACAGCTTTGTCACTTAATTTCTCTACAACTCGGCACGATGGAATCGTAACTGCTTGCACCCGCTAACCCAGGTCATTCCCAAGAGGCCTGGCACTGCTGGTTATGTTTCGCTGGAGGAATTATCATCTATCTTCTTTGGAAGCCACATCACGGCTTCTTAGTGAACAACTTCACTGGACTTCACGACCCACTCTACGCGGGCCAGCCAATTCTTGGTCTACACTCTGACCTTGGATTCTAGATGAACTAACTTGTCCTGCCTGGACAATCATCATCGCTTCACGCTATCGTCAGCGGGGTCTCCGCAGGATTACTTATGGAAGATACTCCCTGTATCAAGTATCGAACTGGTGGTAACCAATCACTCATTTTATATAATACAAGGCTAAGCCTTTACTATTTCTAACTTTGTTGTCATGGATTTTTCGCTATGAACTTTTTTATCGAGTTGCCTGTTATTACTCTTTCTTCATTCATTTTTTTCTAGTCAATGCTACTTGCAAGTTGGTTTTGAGTTTCCTGGAGAAACAGGCATTTTTTAATTGCCTCTTTTATATAATCATTTTAATGCAAATAATTGTCACTATTTATCCAAATGTTTAAAACAATCAAATAAATGTATCAACAGTCAAGTAACTTTTGGTCTCTTCCATATAATCCTATTATAGTCCACTGTGTGCCCTAACCCTAATCCAATGCTATTTCCCAGTTGGGGTGATGTCTTAACATAAACCCCTTTCCATGGTACCTCAACCCCGGATCGAACCCAGAACCTCCATTCTGAGACCACAAATTCTATTCTAAAAAAAAACACTTGTGCAATCTAATATTTGTCTTATACATTTCAGTTATCGTGGCTAGCGCAGGAGATCTGCGGGAAAGCGGAAGCAATCCCAGCATAATACACAACTGGTTTCTTTCTGGAAAGCAGGTCTGTCTGGTGCCGCAAGCAGCTTGGGTAAGTGAGTCATTCCAACTTCCCAGCCATGCCAGTAATTATAGATGATAAACTGTTAAACTCTCGGGCGGCCTACAAAGGTCAACTCACCCGTTTTCAAAAATATTTAGCTACTCTACCGAAAGAGGAACAAAACCTTGATATTATATCTCAGCGTTTAAAAGCTTTTGAACAGGCGTACGAGAAATATGATCTCGTGCAACTTGAAATTGAAATCAAAAGTCCAGAACATCAATCAGATAGGGAAGAAGTAGAAAGTAATTACTTTGATACACACGCTCAGGCTGTGGCATTAGTTAGAACTTTGACCCTGGCGTTGAAGGTAGAGGAAACTCAAGGAAGAATTAGCGACCATGGGAATGGTATCAAACCATTGCTACCTAAAATTGAAATTCCGCATTTTTCAGGAAAGGAAGAGATGTGGCAATCATTCTTTGAATTGTTCAGTTCATTAGTACATGATAATGCCACACTTCCAGAAATTCAGAAATTTCATTATTTAAAATCCATTTTGCAGGGACCACCCCTTCAACTTATAAGAGAACTCCCCTTAACAGGAGAAAACTATAACATTGCTATAGAGCTTCTTAAAGGCCGTTACGGCAACGAAAAATTATGCATACAGAGGCATATTCAAGCCTTATTTAACCTGCCCGCATTGCGAGCTGACAGCTTGTCAATACTGCGAGCCTTAAGTGACACGGTCCAACTACACGTCAGAGCATTGGCACGGTTGAATCAACCGGTCGAGCATTGGGATCTATTCTTAGTTCACTTGGTTACTTCTAAATTTGATTCATCAACCTTAAAGGCATGGGAGAAGGAACTAACAAATGACACTTCATATACCTATGGCTCATTGCTTACGTTTATAAATAATAGATGTCAGGTTTTATCAGCCGTAGCCTGTCATATGTCAGGAAGTGCAGATAACAAATCTAATGTTGTGAAGCCAGTCGGTACTAAAATAAACAAATCTGCTGTCTTTACTGTTCAACATAATTCAACAGATTGTGTTCTCTGTAAAGCGCCTCACAGGTTATATTCCTGCGTTGCCTTTAAAGCCCTTTCTACCGACGAAAGACGCAAATTAATAGCTCAAAAAAGATATTGCTACAACTGTCTGTCAACCAGGCATATGGTGCCTGATTGCGTATCTAAAAATACTTGCTCCCATTGCAAGGCTCAACATCATACCTTGCTTCATAGGTTTGAAAAGCCACGTCAGGCTCCTTCCCCTGGATGTTCTAAAGATACATCCCCAGGAGCCAATGCGCAATCTTATACTCAGAGCTCTAGCTCTATTCGTAGTTCCCAGGTGCTACTATCAACCGTGTTATTAAAAGTTCAAGATTCCTCTGGTAGATGGCTTGAAGCACGTGCCTTATTGGATAATGCCGCCACCCATGACTTCATAAGTGAGCGTCTCATTAAGAAACTTGGTCTTCCCAAGCAACCTACATTAATTCAGGTTACCGGTATTAACAATAGCAATGTTAAATCTTTGCATTTTGTTCGTGTTCACATCAAAGATGCTGTTAATTGTACCACAACATTTCAGTTGAACTGTCTTGCCATTGATACTATTGGCAGTAATACCCCTAGTACATCTTTTGAAATTAGAAATTGGCAAATTCCTCATAACATTCAGTTGGCAGATCCAACATTTAATACGAGCGCTCCAGTAGACATACTTCTTAGTGCCCAAGTATTTTGGCAATGTCTCCTTAGCTCTAAGGTTAAAATATCACCAGGAGTGTTTGTTCATCATACCAAGCTAGGTTGGTTAGTAACGGGTCAGGTCCCTCGTAAGTCATTCCAAAACTTCTCACAATGTCATTTTGTCAATACAAGTCTCGATTACAACCTAGAAAGATTTTGGAAAATCGAAACTATAGATTCGGTTTCACCTTCCTCAGTTGAAAATGAAATGTGTGAAAAACTGTTTCGCGAAACAACCAAACGCAATTCAGAGGGTAGATTTGTCGTAACAATGCCCCGAGTGGATAATCCACCTCTTTTATTTGAAACACACCCTAGGGCTCTTAGAGCACTCTATGCTGTGGAAAGCAAATTTAAACGTGACCCTGCTGTTAAAGCTCAATACTCCACATTTATGGAGGAAAATGAGGCACTTGATCACATGGAGGTTGTTACCAAGAAAGATGATGCTTCTTATACCCCATCTGAAGTCATTTACCTCAATCATCATCCAGTTTGGAAGAATGAGATTTTAAAGGAAAACATAAGAGTGGTCTTTAATGGCTCTGCTTTGGATGCCAATGGAACCTCTCTGAATGACACATTATTATCAGGCCCTCCTATTCAATCTGACATTTCTTCTGTTTTAATGAATTTTCGCTTGTTCCCTATCGCAGTGATATCTGATATCAAGCAGATGTATAGACAGATTTTGGTCGATCAACAACAGCGCGACCTTCAGAGAATTCTTTGGCGCGACGAGCCTACTAAACCCGTCAAGATTTTTCGGCTAAAGACATTAACCTATGGACTAAAGCCTTCTGCTTTTTTAGCCATACGTACGTTGAAATTACTTGCTGAACAGGATGGCCCGTTGTATTCTCCTAAGGCTTCTGAAGTGTTAAAATCATCATTTTACGTTGACGATTTTCTTTATTCATTTGAGTCAGTATCTGAAGCACTGCAAGTCTCTAAGGATTTGACAGCTTTGCTTTTGGGAGGCGGATTTTCCTTGTGCAAGTGGAACTCTAATTCGGAAGAATTTCTTTCTAGATTTCCATTAACTTCAGTATATAACGACTCAGTAGAGCTTCTTCATGAAAATAACTCTATCAAAACTCTAGGCATCTATTGGAGTCCTCAAAAGGATTTTTTCTTTTTCAAAATTAATCTCAGTGACATCAAACCGCAAACTAAGCGGCAAATTTTGTCTGAGATTGCAAAGATATTTGATCCTCTCCAATTTTTGGCGCCAATCATCGTCACAGCAAAGCTTTTCATGCAAGACCTTTGGTCCTTGAAAACTGGTTGGGATGAACCAGTTCCTTCCGAGTTGCAAAAAAATTGGATTTCTTATAGAAATAGTTTGGAAGATCTTTCTAATGTTATTATCCCGCGAGTGATTATTCCCTTTCCCTCCTGTGGAGGATATGAACTTCACATCTTTGCCGATAGCTCATTGAAAGCTTATGGATGTTGTGCGTACATTGTTTGCCGTAATTTTGTCCAGTCATATTTCTTTTCCAATTTAATTTGCGCTAAGTCGAAGGTGGCCCCTCTTAAATCTTTATCCTTGCCACGACTGGAACTTTGTGCTGCTCTTCTGGCGGTTGAATTATCGGTCAAAATCCGTCAATCTTTGAAAATCCGATTTATTAAAACTTACTTTTGGAGTGACTCAGCCATCACGTTGGCATGGATTGCCAAACCTCCCTCGCATTGGCAGGTGTTTGTAGCTAATAGAGTGTCCAAAATTCAACAATTGTCTAATCTTGAACAATGGCATCATGTATCTGGCAAGGAGAACCCTGCAGATGTCATTTCTCGGGGATGTTCCCCTCTTATGTTGGCTAACCTGACATTATACTGGCACGGTCCCCGTTGGCTTCTGCAAGAACCTTCCGCTTGGCCAAATTTTCCTCTTCCGGAGTTATCAGACTTGCCGGATTCTGCTAAGATTACTGGATCTTCTCTTCTCGTTTCCGACTCTCCCCTTCTCTTGCAGCGATATTCCTCTTTCCATAAATTGGTGAGGGTTATGGCTTATCTCCTTCGATGGAAATATTTTGTGGTAGAACAACCCCTTTTTCCTAAGCCATATTTAACCCTTTCTGAATTAGGTTTAGCCACTACAAAAATCTTATGGCTTACTCAACAAGAAATATTCTCTGAAGAATGCCAGGTGTTGTCCCAAGGTCAATCCCTTAAGAAATCGAGTAGGCTTTTCTCACTTGCCCCCTTTTTGGATACTGATGGTTTATTAAGAGTAGGAGGACGTTTATCTTTGGCTGATCTTTCTGAGGATAAAAAACATCCAATTATTCTTCCCTCAAAGCATCATGTCACTTCCTTAATCATTCGTCAGTATCATTACCAGCATCTTCATGCTGGTACTCGTACATTACTTTCTATCATTCGTGAAAGGTATTGGCCCATAAACGGAGTCCATGAAGTTACCTCTGTTATCCGGAAGTGCATTCCATGTTTTAAATCCAACCCTAAAGTTACCGCTCAGCTCATGGGTGATCTTCCCAATTTTAGATCCGCGCCTGCTAGACCCTTTACCTTTACGGGGGTGGATTATTCCGGGCCTTTTGTTTACAGAAAAAATTCTCCTGAGGCAAAAAAATGTATTTCTGGAAAACTCTATATTTCGCTGTTTGTATGTATGGTCACCGGAGCAGTTCACTTAGAACTAGTTACCAACGCCTCTACTGCTTACTTTTTGGCAGCTTTTGCCAGATTTTCAGCTCGCAGAGGTCTTCCTTCAGAAGTATTCTCAGACAATGCTAAAAATTTTATCGGAGCTTCTGAGCAAATTAAGAGAGCTCTTACTCAAAATTCAGCGCTGGAAAGGATTACTGATTATGCTCACCAGAGAAATTTCAAGTGGCACTTCATCCCCCCTTATGCACCTCATCAAGGTGGGCGGTGGGAGTCTTGTGTGAAACTCACCAAGAAGCACCTTAGACGTGTTTGTGGCCACACCCCCCTTTCTCATGAAGAGTTCAATTCCATAATCATTTTTATTGAGGGCATAATTAATTCTCGTCCTTTATCACCCTTATCTAATGATCCTTTAGATCTTCTGCCATTAACGCCAGGTCATTTTCTTATCGGTGGTCCTTTGACTGCCTCTCCCCCTTTGTTATATTCTAATTCTCAATCTTCTTTAGCCATTTCTTGGCGCAAAATTGAAAGTTTGCGCAACAATTTTTGGCGCCGCTGGAGGTTGGAATACCTCAGTTTGCTTCAGCAGCGTGGTAAATGGCGTGTTTCCTGCTCTAACCTTCAGGTTGGGGACTTGGTCCTTTTGAAAGACCCTAGTCCCCCCCTTGTCTGGAATTTGGGTAGGGTTGTTGAGTGCTTTCCTGGCAGAGATGGTAGGATTCGCGTGGTAAAACTGCAGACTTCTGCTGGCCATTTTTTTCAGGCCAATCACTATGATTGCTCCTTTGCCACGCGAAGCCTAACTTCTGCGCTTTCTTACTGCAATTTTTTCTCGCCCCTCCCAGCATGTTCGCTTTCGCGAATGTTTTTTTGTAGGCTATGTGTCCCGCACGGTTTGGAACACACGTTCAATTTTTCTGCTCCATTATTTGTTTCCGTTATAATTGCAGTATGAACGCGGTGTTCTGATTATTTATTTAACTTACGTTTCATTTGAATTGTTGTTCTTTATTATTCTTGTACTCACCTTTTTTCTGAAGTGTCTTTCTAGACGCACCATACTGTCACACTGTTTCATGAGGTACTGTGTTCACCTCAGCGGCTACCCTCGCAACGTGCATGGGGCTGTGCGCTGATTGGCTGTTTGACACCCCTCCTTCATTCTGGAATGTTCGGCTGCTGTCGTCATTTCCACTATATATTCTCCGCCTCGCCGTCCTGCGGCCTGTCTTCACCTGCCCACGGCTGCCTGACCACTTCAGTGCAGCTTGCTCGGCGCACTGTTTACCAACACTGTTTGACCTGAAGCTATCTACGCGGCATGCTTATCTGCTTGGACTTTGTCGGGCTGAGCAGGCCGGGGTCAACAACCTTCATCTAGGCGACAGCTTCGTCACTTAATTTCTCTACAACTCGGCACGATGGAATCGTAACTGCTTGCACCCGCTAACCCAGGTCATTCCCAAGAGGCCTGGCACTGCTGGTTATGTTTCGCTGGAGGAATTATCATCTATCTTCTTTGGAAGCCACATCACGGCTTCTTAGTGAACAACTTCACTGGACTTCACGACCCACTCTACGCGGGCCAGCCAATTCTTGGTCTACACTCTGACCTTGGATTCTAGATGAACTAACTTGTCCTGCCTGGACAATCATCATCGCTTCACGCTATCGTCAGCGGGGTCTCCGCAGGATTACTTATGGAAGATACTCCCTGTATCAAGTATCGAACTGGTGGTAACCAATCACTCATTTTATATAATACAAGGCTAAGCCTTTACTATTTCTAACTTTGTTGTCATGGATTTTTCGCTATGAACTTTTTTATCGAGTTGCCTGTTATTACTCTTTCTTCATTCATTTTTTTCTAGTCAATGCTACTTGCAAGTTGGTTTTGAGTTTCCTGGAGAAACAGGCATTTTTTAATTGCCTCTTTTAAATAATCATTTTAAGGCAAATAATTGTCACTATTTATCCAAATGTTTAAAACAATCAAATAAATGTATCAACAGTCAAGTAACTTTTGGTCTCTTCCATATAATCCTATTATAGTCCACTGTGTGCCCTAACCCTAATCCAATGCTATTTCCCAGTTGGGGTGATGTCTTAACATAAACCCCTTTCCAGATGTCATTATCTATTTCCCGTTTCAATGTCAACCGTGACCCTTGGTGTATTTTTGGAAATACACGGAAAGAAAGAATTAGCTTTTGCTGTTCTTCATTACTTTATATCAGTCCATGTATTTAAATGTCTTTCCCGCACGCACCAACATCGAACTGTTACCTCCTGTTTGCCCCGTGCATTTTTTCATTTTTTCTGTCAGTTTTTTTTACAGAAACGCATATTCCGCTGAACCAGCCTGACAGCGTCCCATCGCTGCCTTCCGAACTTCCATCGCTTCAAACCATGAAGACTTCTATATTAATCCGCAGGGCGTCGTGTTCTTCACCAACCAACTAATCCATGAAGACACCGCTCCAAGAAGAACTTTATTTTTGTAAAGTTTTTTCATGTTTATGTATAACCTCTTTGTTCCACCCCTTACTCGCCCGCTACCCCCTCTTCTTCCCTCCTCCTACTGCTCTCTTCTCCGCGCGCGTAGCCCGCTCGCTCGTTCACTTCACTTCTACACTTCGTCTCGACTTGTCTCCGTGTCGTGAGCAACCGCTCACCCTCTCAGTGCACTCAACTTCTTGTTGGACAAACCGTCTAGGCCAGTGTACTTTCTCTGCGTCTAGCAGCATTCACTTGTACGTCGGAAGTCGACCCAGTCAGTTAGAGCTTAACTAAAGCTCGCCTCCTCATCTCTAGAGGCAAACTTTTAAATTCTATGCCATGTTAGAATTTTAGTATCAACCGTCAACAGGAACATCGCCTTCGTCATGAAGCAAAGCTAAGTACTACTTCTACGTTCTTCAACTTATTTTAATTGATTTTAAATAGCTACATGCTTTTTAATGATCACTTTATAGGCAGTGTGAGATTTCTATATTTGGGGCGATAATCATCCTTCGCGGGATTTTCTATGTTGGGCTTTTGTCTATCCAAGCCAATCTTAACATAAAGCAGCATTTCTTATGCTTATTAAATGAGAGATTTTCTCACAACGTGGGACACCATTAAATTACCCAATGTCTATAAAATACTTAGCTCGTTCCACCGCTGGACTAAGTTTTGCCCTATTCTGCAATCATGATTGTACTGGAATTTTCCATGCCGAACAATTTATCTACGAGTTAAACCTTCTAGTACTTTCCACTCACATATGGGAATACTTTTTCATACTAAGGAATCTTCCTTATGAACTGCTAATCAATATCTAAATTTTCTTCCTCCGTTGCGATTTTTTTCTGTGCATTCAACTATAACCTACAAGTTTCTCAAGCAGTATACTCTCGCATATCTAGTGTAACTAGTTATTTTCCATCATTGCAATAACTTTCTTTGCCATCAACTTTTGATGCTACTACAGTGAACTTTTCAACTATATCAACAGACTATAGTGAAAAACAGTGTTTGTTCAACCTTTCATCCGCGTCGCGCTCGTCCGTGTACAATAAATACGGCCATGAATACTTTTCCACAATCCCATTTGATCTTTCCCAAACCCTTTACTAACAAACCAAAATAATAAAATTGCTACTTTAGGTCTTTTTTCAATGAGGTGTTACTCTCAATAAGTGCACTCCCTCACTTGTTCCACGTACAACGAATTAATTTCTGTAAAACTTCGTGTCTAGCACACGCCTTAAATTATATTGTTTCTCCCTTCTAATGAGGGAATACAATTCTTTCAACTCATAAGTGAGTTATCTCTAGGTTTCACGAAAGGGAAACTTGCTCCATTTTCTCGTGATCCCTACTTAAACATAGGGGTTCTAGAAACTTCCTTTCGATTTTTCTCTTCAGGTTTCACAATAAGTGACCTGCCCTATTTGCATAATCTTCTATGTATAATCATTAAAAGTAATTCAGTATCAATATAAGAAGTTATAGAAACTTCTATTTTATTCTTCCTGCTCTTTGTTGTTGTTACTTTCGAAGTTGTTATTATTTCCAAGATACTTATCTAGAAATCCTTAAAGTACACACCTTGTACTTGATTTATTGTCTAACTTTAACTACGTCAGTTATCTTTAAATTTTTCGTTTATTTATCTTTGTCATTTCAAAATCTTGCGAAGATTTTAAAGCATATAAAAGGTTTAAAACCAAAAGAATTATCAATTGCCTGGCGCAAGCTTAAGATGTTTTTGGAGGTCTGCGACCCCAATTGTTTATAGAAATAAAAATTATATATTTGTTACAAAAACTACTTCCTTTTGCATTGTTAAATAAATCAAATATTTGTTTTTCGCTTCATCATTTCTCTAACATAACGGTTAGGTAAGATCCTGTCTTCCTTGACTCTTCCTATTCAATAAAAACAAATCTATTGATAGGGTTTTCACCACTTGTTGCATTTGAGCAAGAGCACTTATTTGGTAACTTAGTAAAGTCTCTCTTAGCTTTAATAGCTAATTCTAACTGGCCAGTAAGGCATGCATAGCTCGCTACGCCAGCTTCCTGCTTGTGGAGATTCTCTCCAACACTTATGGTTGGTTTTTCAAAATATAAGTGTTTCTCATTGTCTAAACTTTTAGTCGGCGCCTCGCTGGGTAAAAGCTTAGTCATTTATAAATGCAACTATTGGTACACTAACCAAAATTATTCCCAAAGGTATAATTGCTTTATCCCTATCCTTCTTGGAAGCATTTGGTCGCTCTTTAGAAATTCTACAATTTCAAAAACTAAAATATCGAAGCGGATCCAAATTATTTTCACTCTTCAAATTACTTGTTTAGAAACAAACTCCTTTGAACAGATACACAATAAATCTGTTACTCTTTGTCTTGCCAGACCATCACCCTTCCCCATAGTAGGCATATGTATGCTTGAGAGGGAATACACTAAAGCAGCTTTCTCGAGAACAGCCCAAGTTCCAGCTGCGTTTCCCGTTAGCTTTTCCCAGGTCCCTACCCACTTTAGGTATCGGAGAACGGATTTGCTGTGGCAGCTGCCTTTGAGTATATTTAAAGTTAAACTTATAACTTCTGTAGGACTCTCGTCCTATTTCTCCATCCTTTTTCTCCAGTCCGAAACCCACTTCCTTTTCTTTATCATCTTCCCTTGGGGGTTAGGTTATTCCCAAGCTAATAATCTACCCAAAATTTGGTCCCAGAAACCCGGGAGAGTCTATTTCTCAGAGTCTATTTATGAGAATCTATTCGTTATTTATTGCTCAAAGTCCATTTGACGATATTTTGCAAATCATTAATATCTTCTTTGAATTTTTCAGCTATAACTTCGCAGTGCAAAGCTGGTGAAGGTGATAGAGGTCGTTGCTGTCTTCTTCAGCCTGTCTTACTTGCAACCTGTCTTCTGCTGCCAACCTGACAGCATTTTCAAAATCTCGCTACTGTTTCGTAAGTTACACTTCAATTTACCTATTTTCAACATGCCAACTGAAGAGGATGAAACTCTCATTGCCAGACGTTCTTCCTACAAAGGGCAACTCACCTGGTTTAGAAATTTCATTAATAAAATAAATCCCGCCGATTGTGATCTACACGTCTTGACACAACGCCTTAAGTTGTACGAACGGTCCTACGATTACTATGATCAAATTCAAACTGACATTGAATCCGCTTGCCCAGAACTTCAATCGGATCGGGACGAGGTTGAACCCTTGTATTTTGAAGGGATTGCCAAGGCCCACCAACTGATCCGCAGTATCTCAGAACCGGACACTAGGGTCATCAATCCGGCCTAGTTCGCACCCTCCTCAGTTCATAAGGACAAACCGAAACCGTTACTTCCTAAGATAAGCCTACCTCACTTCTCAGGCCAGGAAGGTGAATGGTATTCCTTTTACAAACTTTACTGCTCCCTTATTCATGAAAACACAGACAATCTAGATATCCACAAGTTCTATTTCTTGCGTTCGTCCTTGGAAGGCCAGGCCTTGGCCTTGGTTGAGTCACTGCCTTTAAGCGCAGATAACTACCACATCGCATTTAATCTCCTTAAAGAGAGATATGGTAATGTACGTTTGTGTGTTGCTCGCCACATTCGCTGCCTGTTCAACTTGCCCGACGTAAATCCTAATGACGTCACCTCTTTAAGTGACCTGTTAGACTCCATGCAATTAAATGTTAGAGCGTTATATCAACTCAAGCAGCCAGTCCAAACTTCGGACACCGTCCTTATTCATCTAGCTACATCCAGATTCGATTTTTAGACATTAAAGGCTTGGGAAATCGAACTCACTCGCAAGGAGGAATATTCTTTTGAACACCTCATCTCGTTTCTGAACAGCCGTTGCCAAGTCCTTACAGCACTCTCATTTCAGTGCAAAAATGTCAAAACGAGTCATCAGTGTCACATTCTGGATAAAAAAACTTGTCTCTTCAAATGGTCATCAGTACCCTTCTGTCGAGAACAAGCTAACCCGTTCTGCTTCTTTCAACCATCCAAGAGAACATATTAGGCCGCTCAACAAATCTTTAAAATGCACGCTCTGTAAAAAGTTTCACACTTTGTACTCGTGCAAATCCTTTAAAGAATTGCCTGTTGAAGACAGAAGGAAGTTTGTCTTCAATAATAAATATTGCCATAACTGCTTGTCACCTAAGCATTCTTCTTCTAATTTTACGTCTTCCAACCTCTGTTTTCCTTGCAAAGGACCGCATCATTCTTTATTGCACTTTCATGATCAATCGAGGTCACTAGTACCTGCTTCTTCAAACTTCATGCAGAGCAGCTCCGAACAAACTAATGCTTCTTGCTGCATTTCTAACGCCGAAACTTCTCACAGTGCGCATGTCCTTTTGTCCACTTTACAATTCAAAATCCAAGATAAATTTGGAAATTGGTTTCGAACCCGCGGTCTTCTCGACTCTGCATCAACTCACAACTTTGTTTCGCAAACGTTAATTAAAAAACTAGGTCTTTCTTCATCACCTACTTCCATCAATGTTCCATCATTGACAATTTGAAAACTCAAGCCTTGCAATCTTCAAAATTGAAAATCAGAGACATTTGTCAGAGAAACACCAATCTTAACTTAAACTGTCTCATTCTTACCAGTATTGGCAAGGACACTCCTAGCAGCTCTATTAATACTTCCGGTTTAAAAATTCCTTCACATTTAAGGTTAGCTGATCCTCAGTTTAATGCTCATGGCCCCATTGATATACTTTTCATTGCCAATATTTTCTGGAATTGCCTTCGTTAACAAACCCGTAGGCTATCTTCAAACGTGGTTGCCAGAGACACCGATTTTGGTTGGGTCATTACTGGTCAAATCTAACATCCCAGTCTTCAAACCAAATCGCAATGTCATTTTGTTACTGCCGATTCAAATCCCTTTTCTGAAAAGGAGAACACTTATGTTTCCAATCTGAATACATTTGAAAAACACTTGCCGAAACGATGTCTCATTGTAAACAACTACGTCACCTTTGTAAGTTGTTTAAATGGTTTTGCCTTATCTCCGCACAAAATGGCAATTCAATTTCGCCTCGCCTTGGGTCACTTCGTTTACCTTCTCATGTCATTTTTTGCAGCAGGTAATTGTTTAAACTTTCTGTCGAAAACTATCTTCCCCTTGTGTAAAACCATGGCTATCAGTCACCATCATTTCTCTGTAAGCTATGTTTCACTTTTCTCGCTATTTAGTAGGAAGGCCATGGCCGCCTCCTTCCCTCTTCCTCATACTCGGAAGCCGCTTTTGAAACCACTTGAAAATCTGAGTTCTCTAGCATCTAGAATAACTATTCTTACGCATAAACTATTTCTCAATGTCCCAGCTTCTCTTCTTCGTTCAGAAGAATTAAGCTTTTTTCTGTTGAAAATTGTGGGATTCCGTGATCCTCAAAATTATGCGAAATTGATTACTTGCTTTATTTCATATGTCTTTAAATTGTTTTTTCACGCCCAAACTACGGATGACTGCATGACGTGTTACTTGAAGTTCTCGGCTGATTGCACTCGCTTTGTTTGTTTATTTTGAACTGCTTGTTTGTCAATCTTGTTTGTATACAAGCTCGGGTAAGGCCAAGCTGCCGTTTACTTTCTCTATGCTTGACAAAGGTCAGAGCAAGTTTTCCTTATCTCAACTTTGGCTGACTGCCAACCATTGTCATGCGAGTTGCTCCCGTAATTTCAGAAGCTGTTCATCTCCTTACCAAAGTAAACTTGTTCTGGTCAAGGACT
This sequence comes from Meconema thalassinum, assembly GCA_946902985.2. Lineage (NCBI taxonomy): Eukaryota > Metazoa > Arthropoda > Insecta > Orthoptera > Tettigoniidae > Meconema > Meconema thalassinum. The sequence continues at coordinate 446,587,154 of OX336389.2, forward strand.
CTTTCAGATATTTATATTCGTTATCCCGCTGTGCTATGTGGGTCAAGGTCGTTCTTACCTATCTCTCCCACTTGCTCAGACTCGTATCCTATAGCTGTTTCGATCCTTGTTTCATAACATCGTTGCATATTTTTTATGCGCTCATGTATTGCACCCTGCTTACATATTTTGCACTTTTATTGTTCATTGTTAAACAAACTTGATTTCTCTTGTCATTACACTCGATGTGTTTTTGCATCTATGCTTGTTACGTCACGTTTCTTGATGACTTAAGTATTTTTCTGATTAACCCTTTGATGCTTATTATAACTTAAGGTCATTGTTTATGGCTACTAGATTGTTGTTACCTATGGCGTTCTTGCCTTCTACTCGCATACTTCCTTTGTTTATTTGGTATATTCTTATCCTTAATCGATGTACTTGTTTCTATACGCTTTGTTTAAATTTGTTAACTCTCCTTTCGCATCTTGTCGCGATCTTCACTAGAGCTTTATTTCTCGCAGCTTCTAGCTACCTTGTGATTGACAGTGTTGTAAATTCGCGCCCGTCACCCCCGCATTCTAATAACCCCGATAACTTGCTTCCACTTACACCTGGTCAGTTCCTCATAAATGCCACCCCCTTTTTCCTTTCTTCCTCTAGCATAGATCTTTGGCGAAATGACCGATTGGTATCCAGGACGGAAGGGATGAGTAAGAGAAAGAATCATCTTTACTACCCATGTGTATATTATAAGACCTCTTTCATATTGTGTTCTTGTTCTTTGCTGGTGTTTGCTGTTGTCCCCCAACATGGTGTATTTTTGGAAATACACGGAAAGAAAGAATTAGCTTTTGCTGTTCTTCATTACTATATATCACTCCATTTATATAAATTTCTTTCCCACACGCACCAACATCGAACTGTTACCTCCTGTTTGCCCCGTGCATTTTTTCATTTTTTCTGTCAGTTTTTTACAGAAACGCATACTCCGCTGAACCAGCCTGACAGCGTCCCATCGCTGCCTTCCGAACTTCCATTGCTTCAAACCATGAAGACTTCTATATTAATCCGCAGGGCGTCGTGTTCTTCACCAACAAACTACTCCATGAAGACACCGCTCCAAGAAGAACTTTATTTTTGTAAAGTTTTTTCATGTTTATGTATAACCTCTTTGTTCCTCCCCTTACTCGCTCGCTTCCCCCTCTTCTTCCCTCCTCCTACTGCTCTCTTCTCCGCGCGCGCAGCCCGCTCGCTCGTTCACTTCACTTCTACACTTCGTTGTGGTGTTTGAAGCCATATTTTCAGTTTTCAGGATTAGGGCATAACCCATCTCCTTTGGGTACATTCGTGTTGACCGACTGAAAAGCACTAAACTCTTGTCTACACTTCGTCTCGACTTGTCTCCGTGTCGTGAGCAACCGCTCACCCTCTCAGTGCACTCAACTTCTTGTTGGACATGCCGTCTAGGCCAGTGTACTTTCTCTGAGTCTAGCAGCCTTCACTTGTACGTCGGAAGTCGACCCAGTCAGTTAGAACTTAACTAAAGCTCGCCTCCTCATCTCTAGAGGCAAACTTTTAAATTCTACGCCATGTTAGAATTTTAGTATCAACCGTCAACAGGAACATCGCCTTCGTCATGAAGCAAAGCTAAGTACTACTTCTACGTTCTTCAACTTATTTTAATTGATTTTAAATAGCTACATGCTTTTTAATGATCACTTTATAGGCAGTGTGAGATTTCTATAATTGGGGCAATAATCATCCTTCGCGGGATTTTCTTAACATGAAGCAGCATTTCTTATGCTTATTAAATGAGAGATTTTCTCACAACGTGGGACACCATTAAATTACCCACTGTCTATAAAATACTTAGCTCGTTCCACCGCAGGACTACCTTTTGCCCTATTCTGCAATCATGATTGTTCTGGAATTTTCCATGCCGAACAATTTATCTACGAGTTAAACCTTCTAGTACTTTACACTCACATATGGGAATACTTTTTCATACTAAGGAATCTTCCTTATGAACTGCTAATCAATATCTAATTTTTCTTCCTCCTTTGGGATTTTTTTCTGTGCATTCAACTATAACCTACAAGTTTCTCAAGCAATATACTCTCGCATATCTAGTGTAACTAGTTATTTTCCATCATTGCAATAACTTTCTTTGCCATCAACTTTTTGTGCTACTGCAGTGAACTTTTCAACTATATCAACAGACTATAGTGAAAAACAGTGTTTGTTCAACCTTTCATCCGCGTCGCGCTGGTCCGTGTACAATAAATACGGCCATGAACACTTTTCCACAATCCCATTTGATCTTTCCCAAACCCTTTACTAACAAACCAAAATAATAAAATTGCTACTTTAGGTCTTTTTTCAATGAGGTGTTACTCTCAATAAGTGCCCTCCCTCACTTGTTCCACGTACAACGAATTAATTTCTGTAAAACTTCGTGTCTAGCACACGCCTTAAATTATATTGTTTCTCCCTTCTAATGAGGGATTACAATTCTTTCAACTCATAAGTGAGTTAACATTAGGTTTCACGAAAGGGAAACTTGCTCCATTTTCTCGTGATCCCTACTTAAACATAGGGGGTCTAGAAACTTCCTTTCGATTTTTCTCTTCAAGTTTCACAATAAGTGACCTGCCCTATTTGCATAATTTTCTATGTATGATCATTAAAAGTAATTCAGTATCAATATAAGAAGTTATAGAAACTTCTATTTTATTCTTCCTGCTTTTTGTTGTTGGTACTTTCGAAGTTGTTATTATTTCTAAGATACTTATCTAGAAATCCTTAAAGTACATACCTTGTACTTGATTTATTGTCTAACTTTAGTTACGTGAGTTATCTTTAAATTTTTCGTTTATTTATCTTTGTCATTTCAAAATCTTGCGAAGATTTTAAAGCATATAAAAGGTTTAAAACCAAAAGAATTATCAATTGCCTGGCGCATGCTTTAGATGTTTTTGGAGGTCTGCGACCCCAATTGTTTATAGAAATCTAAATTATATATTTGTTACAAAAACTACTACCCAACATTGTTAAATAAATTCAAGAGTTCTTTTTGGATTTACCATTTCTCTAACATAACGGTTAGGCAAGATCCTGTCTTCCTTGACTCTTCCTATTCAATAAAAACAAATCTATTGATAGGGTTTTCACCACTTGTTGCATTTGAGCAAGAGCTCTTAGTTAGTAAATTAGTAAAGTCTCTCTTAGCTTTAATAGTTAATTCTATTTGGCCAGTAAGGCAAGCATAGTTCGCTACGCCAGCTTCCTGCTTGTGGAGATTCTCTCCAACACTTATGGTTGGTTTTTCAAAATATAAGTGTTTCTCATTGTCTAAACTTTTAGTCGGCGCCTCGCTGGGTAAAAGCTTAGTCATTTATATATGCAACTATTGGTACACTAACCAAAATTATTCCCAAAGGTATAATTGCTTTATCCCTATCCTTCTTGGAAGCATTTGGTCGCTCTTTAGAAATTCTACAATTTCAAAAACTAAAATATCGAAGCGGATCCAAATTATTTTCACTCTTCAAATTACTTGTTTAGAAACAAACTCCTTTGAACAGATACACAATAAATCTGTTACTCTTTGTCTTGCCAGACCATCACCCTTCCCCATAGTAGGCATATGTATGCTTGAGAGGGAATACACTAAAGCAGCTTTCTCGAGAACAGCCCAAGTTCCAGCTGCGTTTCCCGTTAGCTTTTCCCAGGTCCCTACCCACTTTAGGTATCGGAGAGCGGATTTGCAGTGGCAGCTGCCTTTGAGTATATTTAAAGTTAAACTTATAACTTCTGTAGGACTCTCGTCCTATTTCTCCATCCTTTTTCTCCAGTCCGAAACCCACTTCCTTTTCTTTATCATCTTCCCTTGGGGTTAGGTTATTCCCAAGCTAATAATCTACCCAACCCTACATGTCCTCTCTAATCCAAAGTCGTGTATACAAAATAAGGAGTACTCTCTTCTCATACCTTTATGCCTTGCCAAACGTAGTCATGTCCACGCAATGACTGTACTACAAAATGCGTATAACACCCTCGCAATAACCTCGTATGCCAACTACATACGGAAGTACATACACATAAAAAAACACTATCAAATGGTTATCAACTATACTTCTTTCAAACAGGCATTCCTTAAAAAGGGCATAATTCCTCAGCGTTGTCACAACAATCGCTGGTCTCATGAACAATAACAACAATTGTTAAATTATTAAATTATACATCTTAACGACCTTTGGACTTTACGATACTAACCTCGTCACTTATTACTCTCGAAACCTTACTCTGATAAATATAAACTGTCATGCATACATTTAATAAAAATACTGCATCTCATCTTCATACATCTGGGTTCGACTTTATCGATGAAGGAATATTATGTCTACAACGTGACTTGATATTACTCCTCGTAAATATTAAATCACAATATTATATCTGTGTGTGTCCAACAAGAATCGATCACGACGAGGATATCAAGCGATAATTACCCTAACGTCGGATGATAATAAATCTTCCAAGAAGATTCTAGCTTCATATAAATTTTAAATGACTGAAAGTTCATAGCTTTCTTCAATAAAACATACAATTAGTCATATTCGTATTCTGTCCGTTCAGAACGAATATCTATGAGTAATGACGATAATAATCGTGTCCACGTTAAATGTTTCTTTTCCACAAGATGTCATGATATTTCACAATATATCACTACCAAGATCTTCTTCTCTTGACGTTTCTTCTCGACGGATAAAATGCCCAAATTAAACTAATAAAAATTAATTTAATGGGTAACATAGACGAAAATGTCTATCACCTGGATTCAGAATGAATTCATAAACGTCGAAAATAAATTACAGTTCCTTAAAGGAAATAACAAAAGCTTGTTCCTCGAACAAGACAAATAATCTCAGTTCAGAAACTGGATTCCTAACACACGAAGCTAAAAGCGTCGCAAGACGATAACTACAATACATTTCGAAGAATAAAAAGGCTATACATGGAGTACAAAAATTTAGTGTCGAAATATGGATAAAGGATTTGCTCAGAAAATGTCACTACAAGCTCTAACTACAAGGTTAGTGAACACTGCTACCTGGTCTCGAAGTCTAGAAGATCAAGATAGAGTATTACAACATACTCGGTTATTACATCTCCCAAAGATCTGGGCTGGATCCTAGCTCGTCTCCAAGAACTCGTGACCTCAGGAAAGGAACGAATTCCCCTACTGGAAAACAGCAATCTCCGACCGAGATCGAACTGCGGGCCTCCAATCATCATCTTCTTTGTGACCGGGATAACCCTGGACCTCTTGATATTCTTGATGTCTCTTCTTTCTCCGTCACAGCACAGTCTCATCATAACAGTGAGTGGCGTCGAAAGTTCTGCTTTCCACTTCGAAAGGCATTCGAAAAGAAAGTCTTGGACCTCACTCGCATAACGAAAATTCATGTAGATGGAATATGAACATCGTTCTGTAGTCGCTGATGTTAATGTTGAGCTCATGTGTGACAAGAATGCACTAGAATAGAGTTGTACATCAAGTCTCATGATCGCTCATTAAGTAGACATTCATGAACAGTCTCCTCTAACGAAGCTCCATCGTTGACTATGTTGCTTCTATCTGCCTATATCCCTGGCGCACATATTAATTTAGTCCATAATAATCTTCATAATAGTAGACTGAATATTGTTCTTCACTATGGATTACATCTCCATCCTATGTGTTGTAATACAGTTCCACACAAGCAATGCTAACATACACCCGTACTCACTTGTGGCTGGTGCATGCGCTGTAGTCGCTCAAACAAGAGTGTCTTATCGCGCTGGAAATAAACACTTTTCTCGCGCTTCACAAAACTGCTTATAATTGCTGAAATACTTCTCTCAAACTTCTGAAAGTTCGTAATACACAATATCTGATAGCAAGCTACAATTTGTAGTTGAAATAATGTCTCTGAAGTCGATCAGACCGAAGTGATTGCGGCATAAAAGTTCATCGCAACTTCACTTAGTTTCAAGGCGTGGTAATCTCCTAACTCTACCATCGCTTATGCCTCGTCTCCACGGGTCACCTTCTACAAGCTCGGTGAAACACTCGGAACTCCTCTCTGTTCCAATAACACACGTCTGACCTCTCGGACATTCAGATAATCAAGAGCCTCGATGCTTGGCATCTCCCCTCCAAGTCTACCGATTCTGGCCGCCTTTTTGAATTCCCTCTCAAATTCGCGAGCGGGCTCTAGCAAATCGCTTATTCCTTCCAATAGCGACCTGCTATTGACTTATATTTCCTATATTTTATTATCATATTCTTCTCTTTTCCAATTAATAAATTCACTCTCTAGGGCTTAAATGAATTAAATATCCAAAAAAAATTAGTTGCTGGAACTCCCGTCTTCTATAAAACTTCTTCCTATTGGCTGTAAGCTCATATCCAATCGGATAATTTATAACAATATTTAAACAAATCCTGGGAATATTCGCTGTTGCTAGGTCGATTCTAAGCTTCTGGAAACTTCCATTGCGCAATACAATCACGTGACGGAATTTCCCTCCTGCTCAACGTCGTCTCACGACTGGTTTCTGCCAAGTTCCAGCCATCATATTCCTTGGTTAAATTTTATCATGGGCTTCGGAAAAAATATAATATTCCCATTTTCATCCCTTATAATTCATTTTACGGGGGCAGTACCATCCCGGCATTTGCCCGAAGACGAAGTGGGAAACCACGGAAAACCTCTTCGAGGATGGCTGAGGTGGGAATCGAACCCCCTCTACTCATTTGGACCACCCGAGGCTGAGTAGACCCCGTTCCAGTACTCATACCACTTTTCAAATTTCGTGGCAGAGCCGGGAATCGAACCCAGGACCTCCGGGGCGGCAGCTAACCATGCTGACCGCTACGCTACGGAGGCGACCTATCGATTCTAACATTAGAAAAGTATCCACCATCTTGAATGTATGGAATCGTTGATCTTGTGCCTCCAACAGAGAAAGCCTCTTAATTGAGACTGCGTACTTGCTGTGTTTCGTCATTGTAACTGTAATAAATTTTCGATTATTGATATTAAAGTCTCATACTTTCAAGATAGCGGCTGCGAGCTATATGCCGAGTTATATTCTTATAACTAATGCTAGCGAGGTCTCTTATATAATAAACCTCGCTTACAAACTTTCGTGTTAATTGCTAAATTGGATCTCGAGTAGTTGATTTTGAAGTTGTAACAGTATGCTCAGCCACCATCTTGAATGTATGGGAAGGCTGTTCTTTTACTTTGGATATAAAAAGCCCATACGGCCTGGCCATGTTAGAACACCGGATCCAATGAGAACTCCGCAGTTAAGCAGCATTGGGCGTGGTCGGAACTTGGATGGTATGCCGGTTCTAGGTGTTGCGCGCTGTTGGCCAACTAAAGGAGGAGCGGAAAGGCCCTGGCCACCCTAACGCACGTAAACTCTGGCTGGGGATAGCCACTTCGGAGACTCGCACATGCCTGCGGGAAGTATAGGCTACTAATTACATTTTTTTTTACATACGGATCTACATTAATACTAATTTCAGTCAATATTTTATTAAAATATATAGGGTTATTTATTTCTATTTTACGTAATATCGAAATGGGCGGTGCACGCTATTTTAGGTCTGATATTCTTATTTCTGATGCTGACGAGGTCTTTTATATGGTACTCATGTCTCACCGAATTTTGCGTTAATTGTGCTATTCCAGTAGGCTATACCATGTAGGCCTATTATTTATTTTCGTCCTGGCCTTCTATGGGCCACGCTTGACAGACTTTACATTATGCTTTGCCTTCTCTGCCTTGACTCTCTGCAAGTATCTTCTCATCCATTCTCCTACTTCCCTCTTCTGTTCTTCTGCATAGGTCCTTTTATCATTTTAAATGATCTTGTCGACTTCGTCATTACGCTGGGGTCTGGCGTTACGTTACGGTGACGGGACGAAATATACCGGGATGCACTGAGCTGTGTGACGTCATAGTACCGCTTGGTGCATGTGTTCCCCGACAATCTCTACTTCGTTAGTATAAGACAAAAATCCCCGATTCTTGGATGTAACGGGTAATCTCGAAAACCACTGGATGGATTTTGATGCGGTTTTCACCATTCTGTAAAGGATATCTCGAGGAATGATTCTGTAGAAAATAATTTATGTATGATCAAAGGAAGCCAAGCAGTAACCATTTCAGTGAAAAAGTCGAAAACAAACTTGGCGTCCGTGCGCTTCTTAAGCTTACGCTGGGCAAACCGTTAAAAATATCAATATACTATGAGCGTAAGAATTGGTCAGCATGAAAAGTTCTACAAAAAAGTCTGCGAGAACATATCTTATCTTCAATACATCGCCCACTATAAGTGTTTTTAGACTGGATGGAAGGGGCACGTCATTCAGCCATCTCCCTCTTTTCCCCGCGCGCTCTGGTGAGCGTGACGGCATCCTGCGCGCTTGACCTTGCTTTGCCCTTGGTTTGCACTTGCCGTTCGCGAGTAATTTGAAACAAGGTAAAGTATTATAAGGCAAGATAAGTATTATGCAGATGATTTTCTAACATGCCAAGAGTCTTTGGCTTCGAGCGAAGCGAAAAGCCTCCAGCCTTTCTAGCATTTTTCAGCATTTGTAACATTTAAACTGATACAAAGTCTGGTCTTTCAGACTGACTGTCACTTTTTTATTGTCACTGGGTCCTCCCCCGTCTCCTGGAAACCTCTGTATTCCATAATTAGTCGTCTACCATGTGTTAATTGTATTAAAGTTTTATTTGAAGTTTTAAGAATACGCCCAGCCACCATTGTGAATGCATAGAGTTATTGTTCTCTTGACTTGGCCATAGGATGCTAATTCTAAGTTTCTACATAACTACTAATTTTCGTGTTGTGGCTTCAAAATACTTTGAGTTATTCATTATCATATTCTATATTTTCCAGTTGGCTGACGTGCATTGTATTCAATGTGTTAATCTTTCGCCAAGTTCTTTATATGGTACTTAATTCTTTCTAAGTTTCATTTCAATTGCGCAATTACATTCTAAATGATTCATTATTACGTTGTAATAGCATACCGACCCACCATTTTGAAAGTTTTGAGCCGATGGTAATTTGGTTTGGGCATACGATACCACATATAAAGTTCTACCTTATCACTAATTCTTGTTATTGTAGCTTTACAACATACAGCGTTAGTTATTTGTGAATTATGAAATTTCAGGTTGGTCGCTGCGCACTATATTCAGTGTGATCAATTTTTCACTAACACTATTGAGGCCTCCTATATAATACTCCTCTTCTACCAAGTTTCGTCTTAATTGTGGAATTATATCCTAATTTACTCAACTATTTATTATAATACTGTAGCATGCCTAGCCGCCATCTTGAATGCATGGAGTCGCAGTTTTTGTAAACCAAGCGACTTATAAATTTCTACTTTATTACTATATTTTGTTATTGTAGTCTATTTGTAAGTTATTGAGTGTTATTAATTTCTTTATTTTGAAATAAGATGGTAGCTGTGCTCTGTATTCAGTGTGGTAATCATCTGACTAACACAGGTGGGAATCCTTAGGCCTATATGGTACCCTACTCTTGCAAAGATTCCATTTAAATATGCAATTCCATTCTGAGTTGTCGATTTTAATGTTCTAATAGATTGCGCCACCGCCATCTTGAGTGTATGGAGAGAGTGTTTTCTTTTTGTTGGCAATTCAAGGCCATATATACGGTTCTGTCATGTCATTAATTTTTGTTAACGTAACTCTTTCGTGTTGTGAGTTATTTACTTTTATATTTTATAATTTCAAGATGGCGGCTACGCGTATTATCAATTTCATAAAGTTATCACACCTCAGACATGAAGGTTCGTTTTTCCAAACATTGGTAAATATCCATTGATTATTTTGACGTAATATGATTTAAGAATTGAACACTTGGGTGGCCGCCATTTTGTTATCGTTATGATGGCGACAATATAAGATCTGACACTGAGGTTTCCTTTACTAGTGCTACATTGGTACCAAATTTGATTAAATTCGGTTTCGTTCTTTGGGAATTGATAGGGGCACACACATGCACACACAGACATACGGACATTTGGCCCGTTTAGATTTCATAAGTTTACTTTAATTTTTATGAAATTGAAAAATAGGCTAAACATACCATACCACAGCAAAATTTTCCAGTTTGTTAATGAAATTCACAAATATCCATTTCACTTCATCACAACATGTTGTAACAGGCACTGAGACACAAACTTCCGCCTATTTTCACTTAAAATGACTTTGCACTAAGAAAACCCTCCACATCACATGTCAAACGAAAACTGAGACTTCTAGGACAGATACACTGTTATTTTTTTCTTTGCCTTGGATAACACCTGCAATGGTTTCAATACTACATTCTGCAATTTTTGCAAGAAAACTTGATTGGTTAGGTTCATTAGGGTGCATTCGAATTCTTCAATAACTACAATACTAATGTGAAGGGATAATACTTTTTCTTGCAATTTCTAGTTGCCTGAAGATATGCACATCAATTTGGAACGAATGAATGTCAGTTGCCCACAAATATTCTCTTCGTTCAGACTTCTAGAGCTTCTTTAATAGAAGAGGCCTTTTCAGAATAGAGGTCTTCAACTACCATCTTTCACTACTTCAAATAATCTGATAATAAGCAGGTGCTTCGAGTCATATTCCTCATCCTTCATAGACTGCTGAAGGCAGGAGTGGGACATCAACTGCATAAAATAAAGTCTTGCGACGTGAAGCCTTAGGGAACACTCCTTTCACTCTATTACTTCTGGCAAGGAAGCCCGGACTTCTTCAGCGGCTCGATGAAGTCCATGTGCCACACGTGTGATGTGTATGATCTTGGCATATAATACTGTGTGCAAGGTGCAGCTTCAGTGCAGGCCACGAGAACATGAATAAGGAGTGCCTGATGGCCACAATAAAACGGTTATCGTTGATCAATGCAGCAACTGTCACGTGATTCTACTTAAGTAATATATCCATACTTACATGTGATTTGTCTCTCACTTTTTCCCCCTTCTAAAATTCCAAACCTGAAGTTAACTACACGTCGATTTTTTGTTTGGTGAGATCCAAATATACAGTATTTTCCATCAGCCGTTTCCCTTAGTTTACCTAACATCACTTTATAAAGTTCAGGAACATAATTCTTCCTAATTGTTGATTCATCCGGAACTGGTTGTTTCGAATACTCCTGGAGAAACTGAACCAAATGTTTTACTGGTTAGCTTAGCCAATATTTTATTTGACGAGACAAACGCTTTACAGAAGTCTCCATTGAAATTGCTTCGTATTTGTCCAGGTTTAATTAAAGTTATTTACACGTGGCTGGTGTTTTCGTTTCAAGTTTACCTCTTTAAATTTACCGTGTTCCGTCGTTTGAAGGTGTTGTTGAACTTTATATATATTTTTAGTTGCAGTTACTACTGTGCTACAATATTTGCAAAGGAAAACCCACTTCCTTCAGTTGAAAAGTCTTGAAATCCGCGTAGGCCTACATTATGCTTTCAAGATAATACTATTCAAAACATGCAATTGCATACGCAATATGCATAATTATCCGAAACCTGGTTATTCCTATGAATATTGCAAAGAGAGTACCTAACGCAGATTCATACCATCACTCTCATTCCAGGAGTTAAAGAATCTTCAACAGACGACTGATTCACTGAATCCTATTACCAACTCTCTACTATTGGCAATATTTAGAGCTCTGGATCCCAGAAGGAAGAAAGAGTATCATGACTACAGCACTCCATTGTACAAACAGGGCAATTGGCCATTTTGTATCCAAGTGGTCTCTCTACATGGCAACAGAGGCAATATTACCAGTAACAATTGTGTACTGGTACACTACGAGTATGTTCAAACTGTTATTTCTGACGTAGGATGAACAGAGCAATGGGAGGTTAGACATCCTTATTACTTACATGGCGCTTACGGAATTAACAGTAAAGATGTCCGATGATTTGGCAACATAATGAATTCACTGAATATTAATAATAACAATAATAATGTGTGAGAAGCTTAGTGCAGGTATTTCTAGGCAACGCCAGTAGATGACCTGCAAGTTTAGTTGAGGATGAAATGAGTGATATAGTGGCCATTCCCCGACCCAGGGGAATTATCAGCACACGTAGGAAGTTAAAATCCCACGACACTGCCGAGAATCGAAGTCGGAGTCATTCGGAGTGACGTCAATTGGCCTATTCACTTAGCAATGAATCTAGACTTGAGTGAAGTGCAACGCCGCTTCTCGCCTATATTATTGTCATATTTGGAACATTTAAAGCCTATTATTTATTGAGAATGGGCCATTATATTCATTAGCAGATGTGCCACGGCTGACACCTACTAATAGTGCAATATGTTCTTGTCATAATATGTTCCTTGGTGACGAAGAGCGAAGTGGGAACACCTTTGGCGCCAGGCCATCGGACCTTGCCAAATCCCACCTCATAGTCTCACACATTTGAAGTGAAAACCGGCAAAATGCCATGACAGGGTATCCAATAGAAAAGTGGGGTCTAGTACTAGGGAAGCAATTAGCAAGTAATGTCTTTACATGCAATAGCCACAGTAGTTTTCAAACTTCCTACCCTGAGTACCACTTAGCACGTACAATGAGGTCAGAAATACCACCTAAGATGGAGAAATTAACTTTACACTGAAATGGAAACAAACAAGTATGTTTCTATTACTGTACTTTTGGTTTTGGCTAACTATTGGACTGATATTTAAAACCTAATGTTTATACGTTTTATAATATATGCTATTAGCAATAGAGCAGTTTAAATAGACTAAACAAAATGAACAAGAACAAAAAGTAATATCTGAAGGTAATAACCAACATGTTCAACTTTTTTTTGTTAATAATTGTTGTTTTAAGTGGTGGAACACCGAGGTCATCTATCCTATGTTTAGCTTTACTTCTGTCTTTAAGCTAATCGATAATAATGCAATGTTGTACTATTTAAGAACGAATGTGTGGCGTGAGCCTGCTCTGTTGGGATTAGGCTTCTAATATCTGGTCTAGTTTCTGAAAGTTTCAGTTTCCAGCAAGGTTCTAACATGAAGTCTGTTCCTGTATTTATTTTTCAGAAAGGCTGGAGATGAGAAGCCACATTAACAAAGATATGTTGTTGTAAACGACAAAAGAATCCTCACTACTTTTTCAGCTAATTTTGGGCACTCCCTCTCCCTTTAGATCCAGAAATAAGGAGGATTCATTCAAAAACTTCCTGATTCCATATCTGAATTACATGTCAACTCAATAAGTTCTTTTTCTATCCTAAACTTCTCCAAGGGGATTTCTTTTATCCAAAATTTAAAGCAAAATCTTCTGTAAATAATTGCTAAACTCACTTATCAAATACTGGCGATGTTCAGTTGTTCATGTACCTCAGGACTGAGATGAGTGCCCTGCTCCACAATAAAGCTGTCAAAAATAGGAAACTAACATTTCGTGTCTGATGTATCCCCTCATTCCTAGTTCTGGTTGTGCCTTTGATTTTACCATGCACGAAAACCGAGCAGTGTTGGCACCCTGGAGACTCTTTGTCTAATTCATTATATCTACTGAAGATGTCCGCAAGATAAGGCAAAGCACGCGTATAACGCCAGTTTTCTTTACGTAATCAGTCTTCCATGTAAAACTCGTAGTCACAAATAAACACATACATTTCTTGTCGTCATTCAAAACCGTGGTTAGAGCACATCCACGTGAAAGCTATCTGATATATGTATGGAATAGCAGCTCCCATTTGTTGACGTACAGATGAGAACAATCATGAGTTCAATGGTTTTGATTCTCTGAAATTTACAATACCAACAGCTTGATCTAATGTGATTTCCAGATCTGCAGAGCATGTTTAGGGAACTAAATCCTGTCTTTCAAGGCAGCAATGAACGATTCTTAATTGAGGTGCTACTTGAACAACTACACCATTTCACTATACGTCGTTCTTCAAATCATTGCGCATACAAATTGTATGGATAATACAACATATGTATTCCATTGATGGCCATTGAAGAGGTCCTTATTTTTAAATCTTGACACAACATAAGTTTCTCAGCCATTTATTGGCATCTATTAGTGTAAGAAGTGTTTATTATGTGCATAAATAAGCAATGTATCTTATTTCAGGCACTAGGAAATTCATTGTAACTCCCCAACCAATCTAATTGGGTACACTCGTGTTGACCGACTGAAAAGCTTCCACTAATAGATTACCTAGGTAATAACTATTGCAACCGTCAACACCATGTGTTGAGGTCGCATGATGTAGAATTATACAAAAAAAAAAGATCATCAGAAACAAAGGAGAATGGGAGGTCTACTGTAATTTGAGAGCTGCTATCCCAGATCACACGTGCGGAGGAAGAACTGCGGAGCAATTGATAGCATATGCAGAGAACTAGGAGAAGCCCTGAACGAGCAAGTTATCAACGAACCCCTTGTGTTGTGTGCCAGGAGAAGGGTGATGCTTAAGAGAGGGTAGTTGAACCACGCTTGCTTAGCAAAATTTTCCGTAAAATAATTGAATAAAAATTATAGTGAAAACATCATTGGACAGATAAAAATCGATAGAAATTTTCATATAAGAAAAGTTATTATAAATTGATCATCAAAATTATTACGTCACAACCTTCGAAGAAGAATTATTCCACTGGAAGTAGGCCACCAATAAGGAGCATCCTGGTGATAAATGAAAATGATGCTAATGAGTTTACCAATTAGCCTATGAAATGAAAAATGAAATGAAAATCCACAGCCTGCTTCCAGTCTCCGACCGGGTCAGGAAATGGAATGAATGAAGCCCCCATCTAGCGGCGAGGATATGAACTGTGCCGGCTGCCGAGGCCTGACGCACTCCCCTGGGGCAATGATTAAATGAATGACGGATGAAATGAAATGCTAGTGGAGAGTGTTGCTGGAATGAAATTTTGACAGGGAAAACCGGAGTACCCGGAGAAAAACCTGTCTGCCTCCGTTTTGTCCAGCACAGATCTCACATAGAGTGACCGGGATTTGAACCACGGACCCAGCGGTGAGAGGCCGGCGTGCTGCCGACTAAGCCACGGAGGCTTTCCAATTAGCCTATGATCGATTTTAATAAAAAAAAGCACATGGATGAATTCAGCATAAGTTATAGGGCCTACTACAAGAAGGTACGTGCTGAATAGACAAAATCCGGATGCATGCCAAAAGTTGGAGAAAATCTGCATACACCAGAAACTACTTTCGCATAAAGCAATAAAAAGAGGGAGATTGAGGCCAAAGGACACAGTTCTGTCGGGTTACTAGTCGCGATAGCCTGCGTTACATCGCTCCCTGAAATTTATAAGTTCAACTAAGAGCGTTGGGGCGCTTGTCACAATAGCACGCGTCGGTCGGTGTTCAGAAAGTAAGAAAAGGAACGGAGGGAATGAAATTAGAGTATCGAAAAGTAATAAATACAAGTTATATTTATAGAATTTTCTACGCAGTGTTAGTGCAAGTCGCTATCTAGGCAAAGTGAGAAGAATCATCACAGACGTGGGTGCGTAAAATGATAGCGAATTGTAGTATAGGGTGCTTTGAGATATAAGCAGAGTATTCGCACTACAATAAGTGAAGAAATGAACTGACAAAATGGGATCAGCCAGATAAGAACGTCGCCGAAATTTGGAGTATCGCAAGTGCGCAAAGTGAATTACGTGGAGTCGCAAAGGCTTGCAAGTCCGGTTGTAGTGAGTTAGTGCCGGGAAGCTCAGAGAATTAGGCAGACACACAACTATGAGAGTATGGCTACTAACTATATTAGAGACGATATTACAAGATATTGTACGTAGAGAGATTGGCAAAGTTGCACATAAAAATATATAACTAAGAGTGGGACGTTGTGTTTAAGACAAACAGATTTCAAGGAACGAAGGTCACCTACATGGCACGCCAAACCGGCGTAATGGATGAATGAACATTGAAGATATGGAGGTCAAAGATGTAAATGGGACGAAAATCGAGACACTGATGTACACTTCACAGAAACCACACATGAGAATTACCACTTTCATTATTTATGTGTTATTGTGTGCTTTGTAATGGGAGGAGCAATAGAAGGCGTATACAGTACATATGGAGTGATTTTTTTATTATTATAATATGATAGGCGCAGTATAATAGGAATTTGATTGGAGCGTGAAAGTGAAGCCCGAACCTACGATCAAACATGAAAACATGATTTCTTTGTCAAATTAATGCCGAGTTAAAATAAAAAAGTGAAGTCAGAAGAAAATGTATATTAATTCTGAACGGATAGTACGATTATCGGTGTTTATGAATTCAGAGTGGTATCATATGATGAATTTCTAAGAGGTATTTAAATTCTTTAAGTTGAGGAAATCATGGTCTTCAGGTAAATTCAATTTTAGAATATTTGAGTAGTAAGGAATATTGGCTATAAACTGATAAGTTGAGATAAGCATGATTATTACACGGTGTAATCAATGAAATTATCCTACGTAGTTACGAACCACGTACCGGTATTCAAAATGTGTGAGCCAGAGCATGCATTCGGCGAATTGAAATATGTAAGTTTGCTTAGGAGAGGAGATTTTCTCCTATGACAAGTTATGATATATGTGTGGCAAATAAATGAAGTCGTTGACAGGAGGCAGAGTCAAGTTGTGAATATGTACTGGGGAGAAAGTATAATCTCCTGTACGTGATGCAACGTGACTGTGATAAATTCGTGCCCACACACAAGTGCATCACATAGATATGATAAATGGAGGATCTTGGTAAGGTCCGTGGTTTGATGTCTTAAAATAAATTGTATTTGCCTCAGAAATAAAGTATAATTGATCTAGAACATCAGAATAATGATTATAGCCAATATTAGATTTGCAGACAGGCAGAAGCATTTCTGAGAAGCATTAGGAGCTTAGTGTTGAATATAGATATCCCACAAAAAAGCAAAGAAGTGTTATGCAGAAGCCACTACATCCCGATACTGACCTATGCATCAGAAACGTGGATAATGAAGAAAAGATGATGTTGATGATGATGATTAGATTAATTAGATTTTATTTGAGATGACCAAGAAATACAATAATAATACCGATGGGTTGATTATGACATCAAATGATGAGATAAGGATCAAAGTTAGTGCTCGTAACTACGTTGAATGCCGTAGTGTTGCAGCTATTTTGTATTGACACGTGGTAATATTAACATCAGTCATGATTTTTGGATTTATTGATTTTGAGAAGTATTTTGGTTTGAATGGGAGCATATCCGTCGTTAGCACTTCTTTGGAACTTTCCTTATGTATTGAAATTTCAGACATTGTTTTACATAGTTTGAGAATTCACCCATGGATGAATTCATGGCATCACTTTTATAGTATGACAGTGTTTATTAAGAGATATTGGCCTAAGTTGATCATTTTGATAAATATGTGTAATAAATGATTGATTGAAGAAGAACGCTTTATATTTCATTCTTTTACGAGAATGAAAGGTCCAAGATTCATGTTATTTTCTGAATACTCCTAGTGAGTTTTATTTTATTTTACAATATTTGGAATATGATGATAACGTTAATTATGATTAGATTTGTGTTTAGTTCTTTGAACGTCACATAACGTAACAGGCGCATGTGAAAAGTCACAACTCATCTATGGCGAATTCTTCTATATCTGTTTCTTAACCAGAAAGACTTTTAGAAATTTGTCACAGTGTTTTTAACAGGTTTTTCAGTAATACCTGACTGAGTTTGTCGATCGCCTTTTTTTTTAGCAACGCCGTGCCGCGTGGTTCTGAATAAAGTGTTACTGAATGTTTATGTGTCAAAGAAAGTGAGTGTTGCAAGGAACTATTTCGAGATTCCAACTGTGTTATATTGTCAGATAATTAGGAGAAACGTTATGGATGTACTTGGTCTTTTATAGGATGCCTGATTTTAGTAACCCATTCATGAGCAGTGGCAATGCTGGCAGCATCTTCTGCATTTAAGGAATACGAAACTCTTTTCACTTCCATAAAATATTTAACCACAAACCTCAGCGAGGTAAAACTCGCTGAGAACATAAAGAAGTAGGCCTAGTTGGTAACAGTTCATGAAATTTTGAGTGTAGAATCATTGGATTTACAAACACTTTCTTCACCCTGGAGGGAATAAGTTCCACTCCTTTACACTTGCTTCGAACAGTTTCAGTGACACGGTGTAAACCGCGAGAAAAGCACATCAGGTGATCTAAATTAGGGTAAAGAACTTTTAATCCAGCTCCCTCTTTACTAGTATATGAAGCAACATCACTGAGAAATAACAATGCATTGTCATACCGTCCTCCTTCTGGCCACAAGAAAGTCAGCGAGTCATGCACACAATTTGCAACAGGGGAATGATTAAATTGGTCAAATATTTGTATATCAAGAGAAATGATCTGCAACCCACTTTCATAGCACAAAGTACAGTAGGCTACTGCACACGTACTGTCCTGCTTCATCTATGGTTTCATCTATAGAAATCCAGATCTTTTCATGCTTTAGTTTATCCCGAATATTACAAATTGTATCTTGAAAACACTCTGGCACATAGTTTTTGCGCAATGTTCTGTTTGTGTATTTTTCTAACAATAAGCGAAGCTGCACATTATTCAATTCCCACGACGGAATATCAGAAATCGCTAATGCTAACCACAAGTATCTGGCTACCATACACTTGAACTGGATTGTTCACCCACATTGCTTGTAATCAGTTTTAGGTTTATTTCGGATTCATATCAGCCCTCTGCTTCTGTCAGGCTGTCCTTACTTGCTGTGCAATGTCACACCTTTTGTTAAAAAAAGCGCTTTACACAAATCAAACACATCAAACTTGCCACTCTCACTAAAAGTATTACGTCCACACTCATTTGCGTATTTGCGCAACAATGCTGATTGAGATGTTTATGTTGGTGGAATTCCTTGAATTAACTACAATGACGAACATATTATCATGGTGGAAGCCATTTTTGAGTGTTGCCTTAGTAATGGTGATTTAATGATTTTCAGTCGGTCAACACCATTTTACCCAATTGTAATGGGTGTTTCCCCAAATCTGAAAAGAAAATACATGAGAATTATAAATTGATTTTTTTCAGGTTTAGGGAAAAACCAATTTACAATTGGGTACAGCCGTGTTGACCGACTGAAAAACATAGAATATCAAGCAACGAACACACTCACCTCGTTAAACCAATGTGGCATTGCGTGATGCATTACTAACACACCGTGCAGTAAGCTATAACTGGGTGACCTGACAGCTTACAGCTTAGAACTTGGGGATTCATCCAGCACGTGATAACAATAATAATAATAACGATGCGGTGAGGAAAACCAAACTCTTCTCCTAATTTAATTATGCAGTTAAATAATATTTCACAACAACGAGGGGATTCCCCTTTTTTGCACTCATGCCAAAGCTTTATTTTTAATGCATTTGACTGTAGCCAATAGAATAGAATGAGTCATAATTGATAGGAGTGAAATATCCACTATTCAGATGATAGTTGTGGGTAAAGTATGGCATTTTATTTCAAAATTATAAATAAGCAAGGAAAACCGTTTAAATCGCAATAAACATTTATAAGCACTATCGAACATACAGTAGTTAAAACTGATTAACAACGTATATCTTACGAAGTATAACCTTTCTGTTTACGATTAGAAAATGAGAAAGAATATGCACTTTGCTTAGAAATCAAGGATTTTAGTATTGTTATTATTATTATCATTATTAATATTATTGGTTGTGGTAATAGTAGTAAATCTGATTTTGAACCATTTAACATAAAGATTTACGTGCTGTAAGGAACCTAATGCAAGGGAATGACTTGGATGTGAATACCAATCCATGGAAAGAGGAGGTAGATGGAATGGACTCGACCAAGCTGAAAGAAACAACTAAATTATACACTTTGTTGGTTTTTACGTAATTTCTCCGACGAATTAGCAGATGGAATTTATGTCATGTTTTTGTTGCGTAGAAATGATTAGGTCTATAATAGTACATTATGCAACGAGCCTATAATGGCTATAATTAAGACACGAGTATTTTTTATAAAACGAGCGTATGCGAGTTTTATAATTTCCATACGAGTGTCTTAATTACCATTATAGGCGAGTTGCATACGACTGTTTATGTTCGACGAGAATTATAACTTTATTATATGTTTTAACATAAATATTCATAAATATCTGTTGAGAGTCAGCTACTGGAATTTTGTGATAGCAGAGCGAGCGTTGGGTGTTATATCTTTGTCTTTCAAGAGCTTTGAACGACCGACGCATGCGCTCTGTGGGCTTGCAATGCCATATGCAGCCATATGTTTACATCAGCCGTCCCTCAGTAATATTGTCACCGCAGTCATTTGAAGACAATGCGCTGTGTAGAAATTAGTGTTGGTGATTTTAAGGTACAGTGCTATTTCTTGTCTCATATTCGCCTGTTTATTTACGCGAACATATGGACGGTGGGTATTCCATGTCGGTAATTTATTATAGTTCGATGTTGTGTTTATGTCCGACATGTTGTATTTTGAGCGCATGCGCGAAGTTATCGTTACCTAATTGGTCAATGAACGAGCTCTGATTGGCTGGAGGAACTGTATCATAATGGAAAACAGTGTTATAATGACCATCATTATGATACAGTTATCTGACACATAATAGTGAGGGTCGAACATAAATTTTATTGCCACTGGTGTAGTTCTATTTAAGTGCATTTCTTAGTAACATATTTTCAAGCTTAATGGTCCTTAATGCAGCACTAATCATCACGCTCCATACGCGCTGTTACGATGAGCCAACCCATTTCGTACGGCAATTAATTATTGTGTATTCAACCACAGGCATGCGATAAGCTCGTGTCGCTTACTAGCCTGGTGCAGGTCTTCGAAACGGATATCACTCAGGTGACTAGCTTGTTAACGATACCGTTTCAGTACCTCAACCAGAATTAAATTCTTTGGCAGAGCCGGAAATCGAACTTGGCTCTCCAGGGTGGGAGCCCAATATGCTACCCACTACACCACGAGGTCTACAAGTGTACACGATGTGTTACTACGCTGTAGAGTGAGACTTAAGAATACATTTCTAAGAATGAATTGGACTTTACAAATAAGTGTCTAACTTTGTGTTGTTAATATCTCATAACAAGCCAAATCCTGAGGCAGTTCCTAACTAGGCTTACAGTGAGTTTTAGCAGCCATTCGGAATAGAGATTCAGTCGCTCCAAGAGAATTTCTTGGTAATGTCCATGAAAGTCTTGGAACACCTTCTCAATTCTTGAAGCGAATACCAAACCATGACCGAATGAACATGTTGTGCACAAGAGATACACGCCAGGTAGATGCTAACCGGAGCGTTAAAATGACTGCGCGTGACCAGAACTCGAACCTGTATTCACATTCACTATCATACTGTACCGACAGCAGTGGCTACGCTGGCTAAAGCGCAGCGTCAGGTCATGGGGCCAAGCTCTCTGCTGACTCGGTAGACGCGTGGGTTCGAGCCCCACCGTCGGCCGTCCTTGAAATGTTTCCCCATTTTCAACACCAGGCAAATGCTGGGACGTTACCTTCTGACAGGCCACGGCCGCATCCTTCCACATCCTTGCCCACTTTCATCCATCTTCATCCATTCCATCTCTCATCCCGACGCGTAGTTCGCCCACGGGCGTCGACTAGAAAGACCTGCACTCGGCCTCTCAGGAGGCCACACGACGAAAAAAATCATACTGTCATGAAAAAAGCAATACTTCGACTAACTTATGTCTCCACTGGACATAACCAATGCAGAGCTGGTCGATAGCATTGTTCGACCCTGCTGGCATACCATAGCCAAGCAGCGAAGAAGAGACTGATTACGATAGGTCAATGTTGAAAGAATTGGTCCTAAAATTCGAAGGTTTGCCTCCTAGTCGTGCCAAATCATTTAAACTCTTCAGTTAAGGTCTACATTTTTTGTATACAGAGAGACTTAATATGTAAAAAGCTTCATTTGGTATCATGCGGTCGTGTACTTTGAGTAAATTGAATGTTCATACGAACAAAACTCAATTGTATAAGTAAACCCCATGAGCATGTCAACATGGCTGTGCCTGAGACTGCACACATGCTATGTGATAGCTAGAGAATGGATTTTCATGAAGCCATTTTGGCAAAAAATATGAAATTTGGCCAGTACCCGGTTTCTAGTTTCTACTGGAAATTGACAAATCTTGAAGTCTCTGCTTACAATATGTGCATTCTTTTGCTTTAAAGTAAACAGTGAACTGACTACGAAGGTCCAAATCAAGCGTCAACATACAAAGTTGCGGCATTTATTGCTAAGAATGTAGCCACTTCATTATTATTATTATTATATTATTATTATTATTTATTATTACCACAGGCGTGGCCAAATTATTTAAATAAACACGTGTATTTTCTCAATTACTTGCAACTTCGTTTTGGTATCAACAGAGTAATTTCATTTGTTTTGATAATAGTAATTCATGGCTGTTGATTCCTATGTTTCAAAATCTATTACATGTATTATGCAATATTTGTTTTGCCACTGTAACACCTTACACCATTATCACAAAATGTTCTTAATCAAATATTATTCATACGCCCAGGAATCTGAAACATCATTATTTAACTTAGGCTAATTACATGTAACAAAAACTGCCTCGTTGCGTAGTGGCTAGCGCTCTTGGCTGTCACCGCGAAGGCCTGGGTTCGATTCCCGGCTCTGCCAAGGCATTTCATTCTGGTCTGAGAACTGGAACCGGGTACACTCAGCCACGTGAGGCGAAACTGAGAAGAGGCGGGTTCGATTTCCACCTCAGTCATCCTGGAAGTGGATTTCCGTGGTTTCTCATTTCTACTCCAGGCGAATGACCGGATGGTTCCTTAATTAAGGCCATGGCCGCCTCCTTTCCAAACCTCACCTGAATCACAAAAACACACAATTCTACAGACATCTCAATAACACAGGTTATCAAACTAATTCTACACACACCCAAGAACTCGGGGCTATTTGACACACGAATGAAACATTAACAACATTTATTTATTTCATTGTTTTGAATATTTACAAACCTTTGTGGTACAGTAAACATGCTTAACATATCAATGAATGTATTAAATATACAGTATAATAGAATTAAAATATTTTAGGGCAATTTATCAATTTATGGGATCTTAAGGCTGATTTCAAATTATCCTTCTAATATGGCCATGTCTGAAAAATAATAATAATAACAATAATATTACGATCGTTAATCCCTCCTGCTCTTCTTTAAGCCAAGCCTTGCTGGATCTTAAAGCTATGTTTAGACGATGATCTGGTATTCTATTACAAGGAGACATCTGCTATTTCTAGCAGTCGTCCTTTCACAGCTGACCCGTGAACTGACGTATCGACACCTACGTACATCTGGTGACATTTAGCTAACCTTGCCTCTTCCATAAGGAAAGGTGTAAACTGCAGGCTCATTTGTTTCTCCCGTAGTGTGACAGGATTATCTCACTCTTCTAATGATGGACTTATGGTAACGAGCCCCACGTGACGTCATCGTGTTTCATTGACTAGGACATGCTGATTTCCGTTTATATTATTTTGTGAAACACTTAGCAATGAGAGGTCAGAATGTACCCGCCTCAGTAACACAGTGAGGTACAGTAAGTGCCTCCACTACACAAATATGAAGCTTTTGGAGATCCGATGTTATCTCGATGCCACCAGCGACATGGTGTGTGTTTATCTCCAGGTTGGTTAACACTCACTCTAAGAAAATGCTTTTATGGTGCTCTTGTCAATCTAGGGGTAACCATTCCAATTGTAAACCCCAACCCTGGTATATTCTTAGAGTGGCTGCGTGGCGCAGCGGTAAAGTTCTCGCTTGCTGGACCCAAGGTTGCAGGATCGAATCCTGGCACAGTCAGCTGGTATTTGAGGGAGCCGTGTCAGTAGATTCATTGGCACGTTAAGGATCTCCTTCGGGGCAATATTCCGGCACCCCGTCGTCTCTAAAATCCGCAGTAGTTAAAAGGGACGAAAAACAAATAGCATATTAAGGCTAATATTCGCATTCACACAACTACACACCATAGACACCAGACAAACACAGGTTATCAGGCAGATTTTACGCAAATAGATGGATTGTTTGAATCAACTTGGAATTATTATTTTTGTAATATTCTGGCAGTACTAGTGGGCAAACCAGCCGGACTATATGATACCCCCCATTACGCCCATACTTTGCCGAAAGTTAGTGCTCTAACGGTAAATTATATCTTGCGTGTTGAAGTTGAATGAGGTCTCGCGGGATAGGAATGTTGAACAGATCGCGCAAACAGGGCCATAGATTGTGATCACGGGCCCTAGTACAAGGTCTTCCGGGCCCATCCAATTTTATTTTACCTGTGACATAACTTTGAAATTATGGTATTAAGCTTGTAAATTTTTAAGCCCCCTTCCAACCCCACACAAAAAAGAAGCTCCGTGGAATTTACCTTGTCCAACTGAATATTAATGTACCCCCCTTTTGTTTTGTATCTCATTGGTTGTTCTTTTAATAATAATAATAATAATAATAATAATAATAATAATAATAATGCTATTGGTTTTACGTCCCTTTTAACTGCTCTGGCTTTTAGAGACGCTGGGGTGCGTGAATTTTGCTCCGAAGGGGATCTTTAACGTGCCAGTAAATCTACTGACACGGCTCCCTCGCATTTGCGCACCCTCAAATGCCAGCTGACTGCGCCAGGATACGAACCTGCAACCTTGGGCTCAGCAAGCGAGAACGTTACCGCTGAGCCACGCAGCCAGCCGTTCTTTTACGTCACGATCTTGATCACTGTACATTAAAAAATCCATTTTCATTGTATTTGAACGTGTTTAGGCACCACAGGAATAAGCCATACTCCTTCAGAAATGTATGAAGTAAAGAATCATTTTTCTGATATTGAATTAGAAACTTTATGATCCACAAAGAGCTCTTGAACTTTGGCACTCTGACAACTTTGTAATTTCCTCGGAAGAAAACGGGAAAATACAATAGATACCGGTACATTTAAAAGTAATTATATGTTCTCTTTGTAATGATTTGGCTATATTTGTATCAAACAGAGTCATATCAGAAAACTTCAAAATAGATTGGACATTGAATTAAATAACGTTATCCACTCTAAAAGTAATTTTACAGCATCGGGCCTCTCAGCAAATCCGGGCCCCGGGGCTACAGCCCCGCTTGCCCCTCCCTCTCGACGGGCCTGCACGCAAGATCCAGATGGATGTGTTTAACTGCCAGGCAGTATGTGCACAATTCTTTCCCAGGCGGGTGCTTTACACCCCTCCCGGTTTTATACAGTTTCTACAGACCTGCCGCCAGGTCACACGTCTCGATAAGTTGAGCTTATCTAGAGGCCACCCTGTGGAGGATACATGAACTCCATCGAGACCTGGCCTAACCCTCCGCTTAATGCAAAGAAAGGTCTATGGGATGTCGTAAGTGTGACTGGGGCGAGGTGGCCAATGGTGACGACATGTACAGTATACTTCTGTCCTGATTGTTCGATGACTACATGTTTGGAGCAGATCGTCAAGAACGGCGGTACCTAGTTTTCATACTGAGAACACTAACCAACGGTCCTTTACAAGGCCACAGATCAGTCCATTCATAGTCAATAATGCCATAATAAACGAAAGAAATTAACGTGACAAAATGTACAAGACAGAATAGGAATAAAATATTCTGCCCCACCGAAAGTCAAACTCCCGACCAGTGTTGCCAAATCTTGAAATGGGAAAGAACTAAACCCTATGCTTTAAAACACCAGAAGAGCACCAGCTGGACTCTATGATTCAAAACACTAGAAAATCACCAAAAATTATAAATATATAAACGGCTTTTTACTTACATTTCTTTAATTAAAAATCGTCTTCTTCAGTTGCGGAGCCTGCTACCGCTATTACATCTTTAGAGCAGGAAGGTGTAGTACTGCTGTAGCTCTGCATACTTCCAATTTTGGCCACTATTATATCCTTCGGATGTTCGTAGTCGTGGTAGCATTGTCCCTCTGTTTTTAGTCCAAATCGCACACACAGAATGGAATGCAATTTTTGAACTTACATTCGATTTCTTTGCTTTGTTTTCACCAATTAAACTTGGCTAAACACTCTCCCTACATCTGCATTAGAGTGAGGGAGCGAAAGTACATAAACTGCCTTCGCATGAAACTGGGAAATCCCCTGGGAGCTGGGAAGAAAATAGATGATAGGTCGATTCTTCGTTCAAGTGCACTTGCACTGAGTCCTGCTTGTTGCTTTTACTTTAGCACTTATGCACGCGAATGAGAATTTCAGGTACTTCCCCTTTTGGAGTGTTATCTTGACACGTGTAAGGCTGAACATTGCCTATCTTAATCGATTAACTTTATTAAAACTATTACATGGCATCCAGGATTTACTTATTTGTAATAGGAGACAATTTCATGGAAAAATTCGTTAAGCACTAGATTTGGCACTGGTTTTATTGAAATAACACCAGTATTTTGCTATGGCGTTATTAGAACATTTCTGGCACCAGACGAACTTCAGAAACACCTGATCTGGTGCTAAAAACACGAAATTGGCAACACTGCTCCTGACGCCACAGGTAAGTTGCAGTGTTTTTGCCTCTGAACACTCAACTTATTTATTTGATGACGGATTCTGCAATTTCGAAGGTACTGTATTTCACGACAGTATTACACCACCGCCAGACAATATACAGAGTGTATATGAAAAACGTTTGACGAATATCAAGATGGACATCTCCAAAAGAAATAGAAGACCGCCTGTGCAAATGGTATGTTAGGGAAGTACTGGGTTTCGAGGAAATACGTAGTTGTAAAAGTGTTACAAATCTCCCGCTGATAACGACTCTGTGTGCGACTTTAATCATCAAGAGTATGACAGCGAGTGTGTGACTGATAGTGTGAGCCAGAGTGGAGTGGGCAGTGAATACACTGAGTCAAAACAGGCGTATGCGATAGATGCAACATACAGTACACCTTTTGTTTTAGAGACACATGCCTCAAGCCAAAGTTTACGGTTACACTGACGTGTTTACACCAGTCCGTAACAGCTTTCTCTTACCTCCCGCACAGTCGGCACACAAATAAGTAAAACCAGTATCATGGAGTGCTACCGTCTGATCCTCTCAATACTATGACGACATACAAGCCCTCAATACTGTAAGCGTGCTTACTGTGTACCTCCATTACAGTATTTCATAAACAAATTCATTCGTAGAACACATCTCTGCAATATTGGAATAATCTCTAAGGGAACGGATCTGACGATCTGTGGCTTTATTTCCTCGGTAACGAGGCATCATTTCACACTGATATAAAATATTCCGTCCCTATGACATTCAGGGATACCCATTCTGCCACTCCTACAATGAGTGAAATAGAATGGTGTGGCTGCTTAGGTCATAATATAACAAAAACCGAGATACGTAACAATTTATTTCAAATGGCCACATAAGAACAACGCAATGGAACATATCTTGGCAAGAACATGGCTCATTAATTAATGGGACCCCGCAAGCATTGCAGAAGACGCTCAGTATCTGTGTCGGCGAGTGTACTGAACTCGAATTCAACCCAGCTTAGGACTTTGACTGAGCCGAGGTTCGAACCGACTTGTGCACAATTGGAAAGAAAAATAGGAAATACGGAATTAAAATAATTTAATAATTATATATGCATTTTGGGAAGTGAATGATGCATAATGAAAGTATTTTGGAAAATTTTGAAGGATTTTAAGGAATTATTATTGTACAAGGCTTCATGTTTGGCACCAGAAAACCAATGTTGGTCAGCCAGGCGACAATAACAAAGCGATGCACACGACGCGTTGATAAGAGGCTAGCTCCAGGAGCTTCTATCATAATATTTCAGCAGCCAATCAGATTAAAGCTCATAAATTTTGTGGGAATCGCTCTTATATAAATTTGGCACATATAAAGCGAAATGAGCACATCCACAGGTGTAGAATGCAATATGAAATTTATTTGGTTAAAAAGAAATATAAATTATTGGTTAATAGAGAAACTATGAGTATATTTCTATTAAAATGCATCTGTGCTTGGCTAGGGTAGGAGGCTAGCGATGGCACGCGCGTCACAGCAGAGAAGCGAGCCAGGACTCTCACGCAGCTACTTGACACGAGAGGACGTGTGTCGCACGCGCCCAGCAGAGAAGCACTTTTTGCAAGCAACAGAAGTCCGGCCGACAAACACTATTGTACTGTCGGGAGACCGAAGAATCGCCGAGGAAGTTATCAGAGGAGCCGGTGAAGTTCAAATGCACTAGACTTGAAGAGATCAGCGTTTATTGAAACATAATATTATCAGAACGAGACTTCGCAAATAAAAAGCATTATAAAGAAAAGCAATAACCAGCAGTATTGCATACTTCAAGCTACAGTATTGCTACAACATATTCAACAGTATATATTCTACGTTATTACAATACAGTCAACATCATAGTCAACATGATGACAACGAACTTGAGTCGGGGAGGACAAACGTATTCTACAAATACTGTGGAGATTATTATGGATAACTAAATCAATGGAAGGAGGTTAGTCTATGCCATGGACTGGAAAGTCAGAGTGACTTGGAAGATCAAGGATCGATACATCTACAACTGCTCAACAACTTGCAGTATTCCAACATGAGTTTCTACACTACAAGCAAGATGTCCACTACCATCAGGAGGAGATGTCAACCCAGGACTTTCGGATCTACGTTGGTGAGGCCACTCTGAAATACAGAGAGAAGAAGAAGATGACCGCTTGCAGCCAATCGGACCAAGAAACCCAGTTCCAAGGTAGCTGACCGTGAAAATGGTAGATTTGCCGTTAGCAGCCACCAGTCGAGGCGGAGATCAGGTGAATGCCGCACGACTGAGACGGGGTCGCTCACAGCTGATTTGCACGCGCCTGGCAGTAACTGGTTTCAAGGGGAGACGAGCGCTCGCAGTCTCATCGGAAAGTCAAGAATATCTGATAGAGGTATTTTCTGCAGCAGAAGACATCTCAAGGTAGAACAACCGATTGCTCTAATATCTGTAGTTTTTCAGTAGCAGTAGAAATCCATTTGGGAGTTGACCAACTTCATTGTAGATATTCTTATCTTTATTCTATGTTTATAATAGCTAAACATTTTGAGATTCATTGTAATTCTTTGATACATCTTCGTGTGTCGTTTAAGACGTTATTTCATGCATTTTTGATTTAGATATTTTCGTTTGATGCATTTATTTTTGAAGGAATCGTTTTAACATACTCACTTTCGAATGAAACTCGTTTTATAAAGGGAGTGCTTCGATAATATGGTATTTCGATAATTATTGTATTTCGAAGAGAATGCTTCGATAATGACATATTTCATTGAAATTACTTTCAAATTGTAAGAACATTTGAACATTAAGATTGTTATTAACAATTACAAATGCGTAACAGCGATAGAATACATTTGTATATTTATATTACATTTTTATAAAGTAAAGCATTATTGTGAGATGCTGTAATATTGTTTAACAGACATTATTATGTCAATATACAACTAAAACATTTATTTATAACAATATGGATGTTATAAAATTCCTTTAGCGGAATACAACTTATTTGACAACTATATAGTCTTGGACTATTAATATTACGAAAGTACACTATAAAATAGTTCTTGATAGTGGCAATTGAGGTCAAACGAGGCCTATATTTATCAACAATTAAATTGGAAACTTTGTTAAACTGAAATAAATAGACCAGAAGAGTTGTTAGTCTACCTGAGGTCTATTATGTTCTAAAATCAGCTTGATTATGAAAATTTCATTTACTTAAATGTACACCAGAAGCGTGAGGATAAGTATTCATTTTTATTAACTACTAAAGACGAGCGAACTACGAATTAGTATTGTTAACATTTGGTAACGTGGAAAAACAGTCTATTATGGAACAAAGTGGACGAATAGCGCTAATGAAAGAAATAAGAAATACTATATGAGATGTATTGTTGTGAACGAACATGCAATTGTTGTAAGTGATGCACGAGATTTAACAATTTAGAAGAGAGTTGGGGTTAGGAGTGCATACTGAACGGTAATATACAATTGCGTATTTACCTAGTAAAATCACTAATTCTTCTACAAGTCTGTAGCAAGATGGAGTTTTATGGAAGTAATCCCGTGCGGAGTATTGAAGATTGTTGGTAGTAATGAAATGATGGAAGTATGACATGTTAGGAGCGTAGTAAACGCTATTAATGAGTATTGTTCACTGTATTGCGAGAGAAAGAAATGTATTGCCATGGGGAGCAACGAATTGTTACAGTATGTGTAAGAAGCGCTAACATCAAGTTTAATGTTTGTATTGTTTATGTCTGAGAGTATCAGTATATGATCCACGAAGTGTGTAGAGTTTTTAAGTAGTTTCGCATCGTTATTTATTATATTGTTTTATTCATTGACACGGCATTGTAAGCTATATTTAACTTCAGTGTTTGATATACAAGCTTTATTTACTTTGACATATTACCAGAAGTACCTGAGAATTCTATTTTTGTGTGAAATGTTGTTCAAAGAACTGTTATTTAACAGAGACACTATAAGACTGTCAGATCGCGACTGATAGTGTGAATAGTATATTTTAATACCGTGTAAAACATGGAAAATTGTAGATATTGTATATATTTAAACCTTATTTAATTTATAATATTATTATTGGAATAGATAGTCATGTTTTACACACGCATGTGTATAACGTAGGGTTTTTGCAGTTTTAACTTCATTTCTGATGATTGAACAGCTGATATTGATCAGACTGCTTCTGTGACATAGCCACAGGGTGACTGTCAATTGCGTAAACATTTTTATAAAACTTAATACAACTTTGTTGTAATGATAATGTTTAATAACATTTATTCTACAGATAGTAGAACTATCTGACGTGTGAGGGAATATTTTTATTGTTTGTAATTTGTTTGGTAATAAATCCCAGGCACTATTTTTGTTTGCCTGTTCGTTTTTTATAAAACTGATCATCCTTTCATTCTTGCAATCGACATGCGATAATACTGCGAATTAGTTACTAGAATTCACGTAGTCTCAACTTTCACCGTTCACGCTCGAGATCCGAGATTCTCGTCCTACCATTTGTGTTAAGGATATTTTATTCCTAGTAAATGTGTAACTAATCGGTGGTGTTGTTGCATTGCCGGTATGTATCGAGAGATTCCTAGTCATTATCCTAGAAGGGTAGTCTTGGTTAATCTGGCTGGGTATCGACCTCCCTACAATCCTTTTCCATATCAGCGGATATAGGCTATGACTATGCGGAAATCGGGTGCTTATAGGTAGTATTTTTCTTGGCGCCCAAACGTGTTTTGGCTTCGATTGTGTTGAGACAGTGGTCTGCATCGACAACCGTACAAGATATTTGTTAGATTTTGTATTTATTTAGAAATGCCGATCCCAAATTTTTGGAAAGTTGTTTAAATGAATAAACACTGCCAAATTTGAGGAGTACAGTATGTTAGAGGCATGTTTGTTAATCCAGCTAATGCCATTTTGGTCATATTACAGTTAAAACTAGTTAAATTCTTGTTGTCAAAACTTAATATTAGTAAGGGATTGCGAAGTGAAAGAGGATCAGTTTATTAGATTAAGTTTAGGTAAGATTGTAGACGTTAAGTTATTAAGTTTAAATACGTATATCGAAGTATTCCTTTGTAGAATCTAAATGAGTTGGTCACTCTGATATTTCCATGATGTAGTATAGATGATACCTCCTTATTTCTCAAGTGTTATATTATTATGTCGTCGGGAGATATGAGCCATATCAGGGCCATCCTGGAAAAGATCCAGGAAAGCCAGAACCAGTTAACAGGAGATGTAGATGCCCTCCACAAATCCACACACGATAGTACTAAGAAATTAGATAGAGAGATAAAGCAATCAGCAGCTACAGTTAAGTCTGAGATGAAGGGAGAGTTAGCTTTAGCACAGTCAGCTACTAAAGCTAGTATAACCTTAGTTCAGGAGGAGTGTAGAAGAGTCTAAGAAGAAAATAGAAAGGCACAAGAGAAAGTACAGGAAGAAATAAGAAAGGCACAAGTGAAAACTCAAGAAGAAAATAGAAAGATTCAAGAGAAATTACAGGAAGAAATGAGAAAGGCACGAGAGGAAGAAAGGAAGGCCAGAGAAGAAGACAGAGCAGTCCGAGAGGAAGCTAGAAAGGTGCAAGAAGCTATAAGAAAAGCACAAGAAGAGACCAGAATAGCACAAGAGAAGGCACAAGGAGAGGTGAGACAGATACAAAGGGAAGCGAAACAAACGCAGGAAGAAATCAAGAAAGCTCTAGAAAAAGCTCAGGAGGAAGGAAGATTAGCTCAGGTGCAAAGCAGATTAGCTCAGGCCGAGAGTAGATTTTCTGTAGAAGAAAGTAGGAGAGCCTTGGAAGACACCAAATCAGCATTCAATCAGGTGAATGAGGATGTGGCCTCTACCAAAACTGAAATAAGCTCACTTAGAGAGGAAGTTAGCCAGAAAGTAGTGGAAGATAGAGTTCAGTGCAATGATAACATCATTAAATTAGAAGGAAGGATACAGGTAAAGCCACTATAGAACAGGGTAAATACAATGACTCCATGTTAAGTTCCCAGAAGAAACTCACTGATAAGCTCAGTGACCTGAACATCACTGTTGGTAACTTGGAATGTAAGTTGGAAGACCAACTAAAGCTGATAACATAGGGTATAAATGTTGACATTGCGTCATGTATATCTAAATCTGTAAGCAAATTAAGAGATGAGGTTATAAAATCCAATAAGTATTACATGCAGGAACTGCATGGCAAAATATTGAAAGTTGTTAGCCAAATAGAAAAGAATGCTAAAACTCGCAGGGATAATTTGAAATTAGAACTGTATAAGCATATAGAGGAAAGTAGAAAATCGAGCATTACCGAAATGAGGGGTATTGTAAATAAAACGGATTCGGAAAAAGGTGAGGAGTTGAACGTTATCCGCGCGACAATTAATGAAATTAATCTTGATCTTGCGAAAGTAAAATCTAGTCAGGAAAGTGAACTACGAGATATTAGTAGCAAAATTAACGCACTTAATTTGGCAGAACCATGCGACCATGACGGTTTGAAGGAAGAGATACGATTAGGAATGCAACGGGACATTACTCAATTTTTCCTAAGTATAGAAGAAAGGTATAAAGAAGAATTAGGAAAATTCAGTAAACCTGAAGAAGGAATCGAAGAAGACAGGGAAAGCATTTTTAGTCGGAGACAGGAACGGCCACATGTAATACAAGAACCAGAGCGTATTCAGAGGGAATATGCAGGACTGGGAGGATTCTATGACCAAGGAGGCCATAGAAGTAACCAGAATGTAATTGTAATAAGAAATATTGACGACAAGCCAGCTCGTTTCAGTGGAGTAGGAAACATCACAGCAGTCGAATTTCTTAGAGACATGAGATATTATCTCGATGATAATCGCAAACCGAGGGACCGAGAAATGCGTGTAGTTGGGATGTATCTGGAATCCGAAGCCCTAAATTGGCACAGAGCTTTTAAGTACACCTACACCAATTTCGAAGAGTTTGCTGACGCATTACAACGTAGATTTTGGAGCTTAGAGATGCAACAGGACATTAGGGCTGAGATATACTCGAAGAAGTATGCTCACTCTACTCCTACGCGTTATGCAACGTTCATTACGTCACAACTCGCCAGGCTTCAGTATCTGGATCCCCCATTGGCTGAGACCGAATTAATTCATGCCATATCGAGACAGATGCCAAATGATGTCAGAAGACACCTAATTGAGGCAGATGTAAAATCTTTGGAAGGTATGGCAGAAATCCTATGAAAACTAGACCACGCTAGTTCAACGCCAAATGCAACGCCTAGTAACAACACAAGAGGTAGACCAGAGCATAGAGAAGTCCACACTATGCTGGTGGATCAAACGCAGCAGACGGAGGAGAACCGTAGTAGGCCAGGTCCGAGGAGAAGTAATGCATATGGGAGGAACCGTTATGAACCACCATATCGCAGATTCCGGGATGGAAGGCCATACCAAGCTAGAGTATGGAATAATGGTCAAAGAAGAACAGGATACCACAGAAATAATGATGCACGAATGTATGACTATTACGACCGAAGTAATAGAGATACAGGAGGAGGTTATCGCCGATACAAGAACGGGAACGACGATAATTATGCCCGTCAATAACAACAACATCAGCAGCCACAACAACAACAACAACAACAACCAAGGCAACAACAACAACAACAACAACAACAACAACAACAGAGAGGTTGGCGTAACAATGAAAATGTTAGGCAGTATTACCAAGACAGAGATCGGGAGAGTCAACACTATCGAAACAGCCACAGAGAAAATGAGGCAAAGAACAGTCATGGGAGTGAAGAGGTACAACCTCAAGCCTCGAACTCAGGGATACAGGAACAGAACCTGAGCGGGGTACAAAAAAACTCCAATTGGAAAACGGAAGTAGAGGGAGGAACAGTGTTCACCAACAACAGGCATGAGATCGCCGTGAACGAATTCTACCAGGTACAAGATGAATATTTATTGTATGAAAGAGAGGAGCCAGAGAGAGGGAAAATAGCTAGGTTACCTATTTTACAAATTATGACGGAAGGAGAGAATTTAAGGACACTTCTAGATACGGGAACAAATGCATCTATCTTGTCAGAAAGCTGCTATTATAAGTTGAATGATGGAAAATCTCTAATATCAATGCCAGTGTCATCTATTAATGTTCGTGGCATATTTAACGACAAAACGATAAAATGTAGAATTCAAGCACTCATGAAGTTCACTATAAACGGTCATGTTTATGAACAAATCTTTATAGTTCTGAACAAGATCAGTTTCGATGCTATACTGGGGATAGATTTTATCACTAAGACAGGTGCAGTGATAGACCTAAGGAATGGCATAGTGAAGTTTAACGAGGGGAACAGCAAAGAAGAAGATGAAGAAAGAAATTAATACATCATAAAAAATGAAATCCAGGAGGAGAAGTTGGAAAGGTTATTTCGGAAGTGGAATTAGAAAAGACAGGACACTATGGTTTGAAGATAGACAATTTTGAGGTCTATGAAGGCAGATTGGAAGCATTAATCCGGGAATATTCCGATGTTTTCAATGATAAACCAGGAATTATAAAGGGATTCAACTATGAAATTAAACTGAAGGTTAATACACCATTTCAAAGGAAGCTATATCCTATTCCTGAGAAATACCAAGCAGAAGTTGCCAGTCTCATTAAAGGAATGGAAAAGGATGGGATAATCCGAAAACAGGCGACACCTTATTTGAACCCAATCACTGCAGTTAAGAAAGCAGACGGGAGTCTGCGGGTTTGCCTAGATGCTAGGGATCTCAACAGCCTCTTGGAAAAGGAACACGGCCGACCGCCTAAGATCAGAGAACTATTAAGGAAGTTTAAAGGGAAGTCATGCTTCAGTGTCTTAGACCTAACTTCGTCCTTTTATCAAATTGAACTGACTGAGAATAGAAAATGCTATACAGGCTTCTTCTTCGAGCGGAATAGCTTCTTTTTCGAACGCGTTCCGTTTGGTCTTATAAATTCGAGCCCTACTCTAATTAGAGCGTTGGATAACAAGCTCACAGACGAAGTGAAAGCCAATGTTATATGCTACGTGGATGATTTTATGGTTTCATCAGAAAATCCCGAGCAACACCTACTTCATTTAAAGAAACTATTGGACAACCTGAGAGAGATCAACATAAAAGTCAAGTTCAGTAAATGTCACTTCTTCCAACAGAAGATTAATTTCCTGGGGCATACAATTGATCAAGTTGGTTGCCATTCAAACCAAGACAAAATTGATGCCATATTAAGATTTCCTAGACCGAAGAAGATCGGAGACGTGAGAGCTTTCGCGGGTCTATGTCAGTTTTTCAGCAGCCATTGTCCTCGTTATTCCGAAGTTATGGCACCATTGCACGAGTTATTAAAGAAGAATAACCGATGGAAATGGGGAATTGAAGCAGAGAATGCATTTATTTTGGCAAAACAGATGCTCACAGATATCATCAAGCTTGAGTATCCGGACTTTGAACGTTCGTTTATTGGTGAGACGGACGCTTCAAAAGTCGGAATCAGTGCAATTCTGTACCAGAAAGATCAAGATGGAAACAACCATTACATTTCCTTTAACAGTAGAAAACTGAAACCCCATGAAATAAATTATTTCACAGCAGAGCTGGAAGCTATAGAAGTGATAAACGCTCTTCATCATTGGAAGAAGATCTTAATTGGACACCAGATCATTGTCAGGACAGATCACAAAGCACTGGAATTCATGCTCAAGTCAGATTTATCTAGTGACTGGATGACTAGATGGACGTTGTTTCTACATCAATTTAACGCCACAATTGTTCATGTTCCTGGTAAGGAAACCCGGCTGGCAGACATTATATCGAGAAATCCAACTGCAGAAAGGGGTGTGAATGTTAATGTGATAGAACTGGACGATGAAAATCAGGCAACGTTGGAACGTCTGAGAAGGATAGCCGTCAGTCAGAAGAGGGATACTAGTTTGAGAAATTTGTTTAGATTCTTGTTAGGAAAGATGCAGAATGACGATGATTTATATAAGGAAACAAGGAAGAAAACTACTCAGTATGTATTAGTAGAAGACATTGATTGCAAGTACTTTGATACTGACTACAAGAAGGTGAGGATTGTAATTCCACCTAGGTTGAGAGTGCCCATAGTTTGGTTGGTTCACAAATCTATTGGTCACGGTGGTGTAGATAAGACGTACAGTACTGCGCAAGAGAAGTTTTATTGGAGCAACATGCGAGAATCCATTACAGTCATAATCAGAACATGTGAACTATGCCAGAAAAATAAGTATAATTCTGAGCTTTTGAAGGAGAAACCGAAAGTCATTATACACACTAAGCCTTTAGAATTGTTCAGTCAGGACATTTTTGGCCCAGTTCCTAAAGGTAGCAGGGGTAATAAATACTTGCTAGTCACGATGGATGTTTTCTCTAAAATAGTTATCATGATTCCAATGCAGAAGGCAACTACGAAAACTGTATTGTACCACTTAGAGAAAAACATCATTGCTAAGTTAGAAAAACCCAAACGGTTATTGACCGACCATGGAACGCAGTACACTTCTGCGGAGTTTCAACAGGCCATGGAAAGACTAGAGATTGGACATATATTTAGTTCCATTCGTAGCCCACAAGAAATCCTATTGAGAGGACAATGTTAGAGGCCTCCAAATACATACGCCTCTATAGTTCTGAGAACCACGCTAATTGGGTAAGCGTAGTACCACTTATGGAGTTGTATAAACAACACGAGGCACGAGAGCACGAACCAAGTTCCAGTGACACTGCATTTTGATGAAAAACCAGTTAGGCCGTGGGACGGAATCTTTAACATTCCGGAAGATGACGAACCATCGTTGGAACAACGAATAGAACCCGCTAGAGAGCACTTGAACAAACAAGCGGAGAAACGACTGAAGAGAGGCTTTGGAAAGAGGTACAGCAGACCGCTGGTACCCGAAGAACTAGTCTTAGTCAGGATGCCTGTCAAGGCTGATGTTCTGAAGAAGACATGTGTCAAATTTGCCAATGTGTTCAAAGGCCCATTCAAGGTTGGAAGAGTTTTCAATAACAATTGTTACGAGATGGTCAGGATAGAAGATGATCGACCCATTGGAAAATACAACCATTCAAAATTGAAGAGATTTTATCCCAGGATTCATTAGGGATGAATTCGGTTCCTGAATTGAACAAGTCGAGTTTTAAATAAAGTCTGTGATATACTTAATTTATGAGTCGGGTGAGGATCTGAACTCGAATTCAGCCCAGCTTAGGACTTGGACTGAGCCGAGGTTCGAACCGACTTGTGCACCATTGGAAAGAAAAATTGGTAATATGGAATTAAAATAATTTAATAATTATATATGCATTTTGGAAAGTGAATGATGCATAATGAAAGAACTTACTTACTTCTTACTTAATTCCTGCCGCTCCTTCCGGAGCATAGGGCCTTAGCGAAATTTCTCCACGCAGTACGGTTCCTGGCCATTCTTTCACTTGACTCCAGTTCTTGTCCACCTCTGCAATTTCATTTTCGATCGTCCTCTTCCAGGTCTTCTTAGGTCGACCTCGCTTCCTGGCGCCTTGAAGATTCCAGTCTAGCGCCGCCCTCTCAATAGCTCCGTCCGGCTTCCTTAGTGTGTGACCAATCCAGCGCCATTTCCCCTCCTTGATCTGGATGCTAATCGGTTGTTGATTGGTGATGGTCCAAAGATCTTCATTTGAGATTATGTCCGGCCACCTCACATTCATGATGCGACGCAGACATCTGTTAATGAACACCTGTAGCTGGTTGTTGATCGGTTTTGTGACTTTCCATGTTTCACAGCCGTAGAGGAGAATCGACTTTACGTTGCTATTGAAAAGGCGGAGCTTGGTCTTCCTGGAAATGTTTCTATTTCTCCAGATGGGGTAGAGCTGGACAAAAGCACCATTTGCCTTCCTGATACGGCTTCGAACATCTTCCTCTGCTCCCCCATCATTTGTGACTATACTTCCAAGGTAGAGGAAGGACTTAACTCGCTCAATTTCCTTTCCGTTGACTGTCAAACTAGTCGTGATGTCAGAATTTATCCTCATCTCTTTGGTCTTGTTGGTGTTGATCATCAGTCCTGCACGTTCTGCTTCTCTCTGCAACCTCCCCAGCTTATCTTCTATATCTCGGTACCGCTGTGCCATAAGACAAATGTCGTCTGCGAAATCCAGATCTTCAAGCCTGACATTTATACCCCATTGAATACCCCTCTTCCGTCCTCCCATTACCTTCTTCATCACACTATCCACGACCAACAGGAACAGAGTGGGGGAAAGGACACACCCCTGTCTCATTCCGGAACTGACCTTTATCTTTTCTGTTAATTTGCCTTCGTGAAGAACCTGGCACTCATACCCTTCGTACATCTCTTGCATGATTCTGATGATCTTTGTTGGAATTTTATATTCCTCGAGGGTCTTCCACATGATTCTTTGATTTACGGAGTCGAAGGCTTTCTCGAAGTCAACAAATGTGAGGTAAAGGGTATTCCACCACTCCACACTCTGCTCCAGGATAATTCGGAGGGTGTTGATGAGATCCACACAGCTGCGATGTTGTCGAAATCCAGCCTGTTCCTTCCGAAGCCTTTTTCTACGCAGTCTTTTATACGATTCAGGATGACTCTCGCCAGCACTTTGCTTGGAATGGACAGCAAGGTGATACCCCCTCCAGTTGTTACAGTTTGTGGTGTCCCCTTTCTTCGGCAACTTGACTATCAACCCCTTCTTCCAGTAGGTTGGTATTTTCTCCTCCTTCCAGATCTTCTCCAACAGCGGGTGCAGCAGATCGATCGTAATTCCAGGTCTGCTTTCAGTACTTCCGCTGGGATATTATCCAGACCTGGTGCCTTCCCGCATTTCATCTGCTTCAACGCTGTCCGTATTTTGCCCCGGGTTGGGGAGTCGAGGCTGATGCTTGGGTCACTTTCTGCTTCCTCTTCATCTTCTCCTCGCTGCTTACTTTCTGGTCCCCTAACTCTATTAAGAACCTCCGCAAAGTGTTCTCTCCCCCTTGTCAGCTGCTGTTCACACGTCTTGAGGATCTCGCCCGACTTGCTCTTCACAGGCCTAGTTTTATTAAAACCTTTCTTCGAAAGCATCTTTGTGATGCCATAGAGCTCCTTAATGTCCCCCCTTCTTGCCGCTTCTTCTGCTTTCTCCGCCTGCTCATCAATCCACCTCCTATGATCCTTCCGTACACTCCTCTTTACCTCCCTGTTTGCTGTTGAATACTTTGCTTGTGTGAGAGCCTTCTGCTGCCTAGTCTTGCAGGTGTTGAGCTTGGCCTTAATCTCCTTCCTATAATTTATCTTGTCCCAGGTCTGATCGGATATCCATTCTTTCCGAGCTGCATCTCACTGGTTTCCACGAAGATATTCTTTACCTCGCTCCACACAGTCTCCACGTCCTTCTCTGTCTCGGAGTCCAACACCTGGAATTTATTTCTGAGCTCCAGTTTAAATTGGTTCGAGGTTCGAACCGACTTGTGCACCATTGGAAAGAGAAATAGGAAATATGGAATTAAAATAATTTAATAATTATATATGCATTTTGGGAAGTGAATGATGCATAATGAAAGTATTTTAGAAAATTTTGAAGCATTTTAAGGAATTATTATCTGGAAATATTCTGGTGAATGAGATTATAACTAAGGAAGTGTTGGATCATTCGAAGCTGGAAATTGTACAAGGCTTCACGTTTGGCACCAGAAAACCATTTTTGGTCAGCTAGGCGACAATAGCAAAGCGATGCACACGACCCGTTGATAAGAGGCTAGTTCCAGGAGCTTCTATCACGATATTTCAGCAGCCAATCAGATTTAAGCTCATACATTTTGTGGGAATCGCTTTTATATAAATTTGGCACATATAAAGCGAAATGAGCACATCTACAGGTGTACAATGCAATATGAAATTTATTTGGTTAAAAAGAAACAAATTATTGGTTAATAGAGAAACTATCAGTATATTTCTATTAAAATGCATCAGTGCGTGGCTAGGGTAGGAGGCTAGCGATGGCAAGCGCGTCACAGCAGAGAAGCGAGCCAGGACTCACACGCAGCTACTTGACACGAGCGGACGTGTGTCGCAAGCGCTAGCAGAGAAGCACTTCTTGCGCGCAACAGAAGTCCGGTCGACAAACACTATTGTACTGTCGGGAGACCGAGGAATCGCCGAGGAAGTTATCAGAGGAACCGGTGAAGTGCAAATGCACTAGACTTGAAGAGATCAGCGTTTATTGAAACATAATATTATCAGAACGAGACTTCGCAAATAAAAAGCATTCTAAAGGAAAGCAATAACCAGCAGTATTGCATACTTCAAGCTACAGTATTGCTACAACATATTCAACAGTATATATTCTACGTTATTACATCACAGTCAACATCATAGTCAACATGATGACAACGAACTTGAGTCGGGGAGGACAAACGTATTCTACAAATACTGAGGAGATTATTATGGATAACTAAATCAATGGAAGGAGGTTAGTATATGACATGGACTGGAAAGTCAGAGTGACTTGGAAGATCAAGGATCGATACATCTACAACTGCTCAACAACTTGCAGTATTCCAACATGAGTTTCTACACTACAAGCAAGATGTCCACTACCATCAGGAGGAGATGTCAACCCAGGACTTTCGGATCTACGTTGGTGAGGCCACTCTGAAATACAGAGATAAGAAGAAGATGACCGCTTGCAGCCAATCGGACCAAGAACCCAGTTCCCAGGTCGCTGACCGTGAAAATGGTAGATTTGCCGTTAGCAGCCACCAGTCGAGGCGGAGATCAGGTGAATGCCGCACGACTAAGACGGGGTCGCTCACAGCTGATTTGCACGCGCCTGGCAGTAACTGGTTTCAAGGGGAGACGAGCGCTCGCAGTCTCATCGGAAAGTCAAGAATATCTGATAGAGGTATTTTCGGCAGCAGAAGACATCTCAAGGTAGAACAACCGATTGCTCTAATATCTGTAGTTTTTCAGGAGCAGTAGAAATCCATTTGGGAGTTGACCAACTTCATTGTAGATATTCTTATCTTTATTCTATGTTTATAATAGCTAAACATTTTGAGATTCATTGTAATTCTTTGATACATCTTCGTGTGTCGTTTAAGACGTTATTTCATGCATTTTTGTTTTAGATATTTTCGTGTCATGCATTTATTTTTGAAGGAATCGTTTTAACATACTCACTTTCGAACGAAACTCGTTTTATAAAGGGAGTGCTTCGATAATATGGTATTTCGATAATTATTGTATTTCGAAGAGAATGCTTCGATAATGACATATTTCATTGAAATTACTTTCAAATTGTAAGAACATTTGAACATTAAGATTGTTATTAACAATTGCAAATGCGTAACAGCGATAGAAAACATTTGTATATTTATATTACATTTTTATAAAGTAAAGCATTATTGTGAGATGCTGTATTATTGTTTAACAGACATTATTATGTCTATATACAACTAAAACATTTATTTATAACAATATGGTTGTTATAAAATTCCTGTAGCGGAATACAACTTATTTGACTACTATATAGTCTTGGACTATTGATATTAGGAAAGTACACTATAAGATAGGATCATGATAGTGACAATTGAGGTCAAATGATGCCTATATTTATCAACAAATAAATTGGAAACATTGTTAAACTGAAATAAATAGACCAGAAGATTTGTTAGTCTACCTGAGGTCTATTATGTTCTAAAATCAGCTTGAATATGAAAATTTCATATACTTAAATGTACACCAGAAGCGTGAGGATATGTATTTATTTTTATTAACTACTAAAGACGAGCGAACTACGAATTAGTATTGTTAACATTTGGTAACGTGGAAAAACAATCTATTATGGAACAAAGTGAAGGAATAGCGCTAATGAAAGAAATAAGAAATACAATATGAGATGTATTGTTGTGAACGAACATGCAATTGTTGTAATTGATGCACGAGGTTTAATAATTTAGAAGAGAGTTGGGGTTAGGAGTGCATTCTGAACGGTAATATACAATTGCGTATTTACCTAGTAAAATCACTAATTCTTCTACAAGTCTGTAGCAAGATGGGATTTTATGGAAGTAATGCC
This sequence comes from Meconema thalassinum, assembly GCA_946902985.2. Taxonomy (NCBI): domain Eukaryota; kingdom Metazoa; phylum Arthropoda; class Insecta; order Orthoptera; family Tettigoniidae; genus Meconema; species Meconema thalassinum. Next base: position 446,630,031 of record OX336389.2, read on the forward strand.
GTGCGGAGTATTGAAGATTGTTGGTAGTAATGAAATGATGGAAGTATGACATGTTCGGGGCGTAGTAAACGCTATTAATGAGTATTGTTCACTGTATTGCGAGAGAAAGAAATGTATTGCCATGTGGAGCAACGAATTGTTATAGTATGTGTAAGAAGCGCTAACATCATGGTTAATGTTTGTATTGTTTATGTCTGAGTGTATCAGTATATGATCCACGAAGTGTGGTGAGTTTTTAAGTAGTTTAGCATCGTTCTTTATTATATTGTTTTATTCATCGACACGACATTGTAAGCTATATTTAACTTCTGTGTTTGATATACAAGCTTTATTTACTTTGACATATTACCAGAAGTACCTGAGAATTCTATTTTTGTGTGAAATATTGTTCAAAGAACTTCTATTTAACAGAGACACTATAAGACTGTCAGGTCGCGACTGATAGTGCGAATAGTATATTTTTAATTCCGTGTAAAACATGGAAAATTGTAGATATTGTATATATATAACTTTACTTAATTTATTTAATTTATAATATTATTATTAGAATAGATAGTCACGTTTTACACACGCATGTGTATAATGTAGGGGTTTTTCAGTGTTAACTTCATTTTTGATGATTGAACAGCTGATGTTGATCAGACTGCTTCATTGACATTGCCACAGGGTGACTGTCAATTGCGTAAACATTTTTATAAAACTTAATATAATTACTTTGTTGTAATGATAATTTTAATAACATTTATTCTACAGATAGTAGAACTATCTGACGTGTGAAATAGTTAATTTTAACTTGCTTACATATTTTATTGGTGATAGGGAATATTTTTATTATTTTTAATTTGTTTGGTAATAAATCCCAGGCACTATTTTTGTTTGCCTGTTCGTTTTTTATAAAACTGATCATCTTTTCATTCTTGCAATCGACATGCGATAATACTGCGAATTAGTTACTAGAATTCACGTAGTCTCAACTTTCACCGTTCACGCTCGAGATCCGAGATTCTCGTCCTACCATTTGTGTTAAGGATATTTTATTTCTAGTAAATGTGTAACTAATCGATGTTGTTGTTGCATGGCCGGTATGTATCGTGAGTTTTCTAGTCATTATCCTAGTAGGGTAGTGTTGGTTAATCTGGCTGGGTATCGACCTCCCTACAATCATTTTCCATCTCAGCGGATATAGGCTATGACTATGCGGAATTCGGGTGCAGTACCATCCAGGAATTTGCATTGAATGGAGTTAAGAAAACTACTTCTAGTATCATTGTTGTTGTTCTTGTTCAAATACGGACCTGAGCATCGTCATTTCTGTTCCGTGTACTTGGACGTGTGTAGAATTTGTATTATAATCCGTGCTTTAGTGTTGTCTGTAGTAGGATATGTATTTATAATTGAGGAAGAGGCAGCCATGGCCGTAAGCTGGGAACCATCCTTTCTTTTACCTGGAAAACCATTTCTAGGATTGCTGAGGTAGGTATCGAACCAACCATTCCTCAGTTTTTCCTCACGATGTTGAGTATACCCTGTTCCAGCCCCAAGACCAGAATTGAATTTTTTGGAAGCACCAGGGATCGAGGCGGATCTCAGGGGTGACAGGCAAAAATGCCGGCCACTATAGCACTAGGTGGTCACTTCTAGGATGACTGAAGAGGGAACTGAACCCACTGCCTCTCGGATATCTGTTTCAACCCTCAGAATAGAAATACATTCCTTGGCACAGCCGGGAATTAAACCCAGTATCTTTCGAATCGCCTAGATCACTGGAGATGGCATGACATAACTAAACAAGTACAGTAGTTTCGTGAATAACTAAATATCCTATTTTAATATTACCTACTTATGTTAATTTGTATCAGTATACAAAATTTTAGTTTGATCGCTGTAATAGATTGGTAGATATTGAGAACCATGTAAATATTTCGCATGGTCGCCATGTTGGATTTTTATATATGTAGGCCATAATGTTAGATTAGATTAGATTAGATTTTTAATATACCCATTTGATCAGTTACATGTATACAATACATTTTTGATACAGGACACGTCAGAAATTACACCTATAAAATAAAAGAACTAACAGGTATATATTACTAATACTATAACTATTTATAACTTTATATAATAACAGATCATAAGAGATACAATAGCCTCCGTGGCTTAGGCGGCAGCACGCCGGCCTCTCACCGCTGGATCCGTGGTTCAAATCCCGGTCACTCCATGTGAGATTTGTGCTGGACAAAGCGGAGGCAGACAGGTTTTTCTCCGGGTACTCCGGTTTTCCCTGTCACAATTTCATTCCAGCAACACTCTCCTCTATCATTTCATTTCATCTGTCATTCATTTACTCATTGCCCTAGAGGAGTGCGTCAGGCCTCGGCAGCCGGCACAGTTCATATCCTCGCCGCTAGATGAGGCCTTCATTCATTCCATTCCTGACCCGGTCGGAGACTGGAAGCAGGCTGTGGATTTTCATTTCAAGAGATACAATCTTATTGGACAACTATTTACACCTTACTCTATTATCATAATATGAAAACTTAATTCTATAAATACAGTACAACAACTTACATCTAGGTATTACAATTAAAATAGGAAAGTAAAATATAATTATTGATTTCATCGCTCCTATACGCTAAGATATTCAACTACAGAGTAAAAACAATGACACTCCATATAAGCTTTCAACATTCTATCAAAGGTTTTTATTTTTGGGCATGTTTTATATACTGGGGTAGTTTATTGTATAATTTAACTCCTGTGTGAAAAGTTCCTTTTTGATATATGCTTGTGTGTGTGTGAAATATGAATGTTTTGATTTTGTCTTGTGTTATGCCTATGCACATCATTGCTTATTTTAAGAAAACCATCTTTATTCATTAAATTCAAAAAAACAAAACTTAATGCTTTCAAAGATATATATGCAGGGCAGTGGGAGAATATTTAAATCTTTAAGCAGAGGTCTACATGATTCTCTAGTATTTGCATTTGCCATAATTCTAATCGCCCTCTTTTGTATCCTAAGCGTGCTTAGTACATCTGGTGACATACCCCAAAATATGACCCCCTATCTTAAGTAACTTATGAATGGAAATAAGCAAAATAAGTATTCCTTAATGTGTGCATGCTAGTGCAGGTTTTCAAAATACATAACGCAAAGCACATCGAGTTCAGTTTATTATTCAGATATAGTATATGTTTATTCCATTTCAAGTCATGTTGTATCCATAGACCTAAAAAGTTTGTTTCTGATTTATTTTCTATTTGATGACCAGGATTCATATTCTGTATAGTGTGGAAATTTAGAGATACTGTTTTTTTATAGTTTATTATGAGGCGATTATCTTGTGACCATTTGGTTGCATGTGAGTGTGCCTGGTGACGGACTGTTTTAGTGGTACTACTTGTTGTTGGTGGAACGTAAGTAATTTTTCGTTAGTAGAATTTTGGTATTTAATTGTTAGTAGAAGGTTAGCATTTTTGTTAGTAGAATTGCCCTTTACTTATTCTGAAATGGAGTCGCAGCCTTTCAGAATAATTCAGTTCTTTACTTTGTCTCATAGACGGTTAAGATACTGATAATATAAGCCAACTAATGGCTACACTGCGCTCTGCTGCACGGCTGAAAGCAACGGGAAACTACAGCCGTAATGCTTTTCCCGAGGATATGCACCTCTCTATGCATAATTACATGTGATGATGGCCTCCTCCCTTGTAAAATTTCAATCCGGAGGTAAACTAGTCCCCCGTTTGGATATCCGGGTTGGGACTACTCGAGAGGGGGTTAACATCACAGAAGTGACAAAGAGGAAATCTGACATTCTACGGATCGGAGCGTGGAATGTTAGAAGTCTGCTAGGAGATGGAAGGTTAGAAAACTTAGAAAGGGAAATGGATAGGTTGAGGTTGGATTTGGTTGGGATTAGTGAAATGCGCTGGCAGGAAGAACAGGACTTTTGGTCAGGTGACTATAGGGTAATTAGCACAAAATCAAACAATGGCCAAGCAGGGGTTGGTCTCATATTGAGTAGGAAGCTTGGACAGCGGGTGGAATATTATGAGCAATATAGTGAACGGATTATTGTAGCAAAAATCAATACTAAACCTACGTGCACCACAGTGGTACAAGTCTATATGCCTACCAGTCAATCTGATGATGAAGATGTTGAAATGGTCTACGAAGAAATTGATGAAATTCTGAGGTATATCAAGGGTGATGAAAATGTTATAGTAATGGGAGATTGGATTGCTGTGGTAGGAAAAGGCAGAGAAGGGAAGATACTAGGAGATTTCGGATTAGGTGAAAGGAATGATCGAGGAAGCAGGCTGATGGAATTCTGCACCGAGCATGAGTTGGTCATAGCTAACACCTTATTCAATAACCTCAATAGAAGAATATACACATGGATGAGACCAGGAGATACAGGGCGTTACCAAATCGACTTCATTATGGTCAAGCAGAGGTTTCGAAACCAGATTTTGGATTGCAAAACATATCCTGGAGCTGACATAAACTCTGACCTCAATCTGGTTGTTATGAAATGCAGATTAAAGTTGAAGAAACTGAAGAAAAGTCTAAAGCCAAAAAGGAGGGCAATAGACAGACTGAAAGTGAAGGATGTAAACGAAAGTTTCAAGAAGAGTATAAAGGAAGGACTAATGAAAAACCCTACATCAACTTCAATTGCAGACGAATGGGCACTTTTGAAGAATGAAATAACAAAATCCGCAGAAGAAAATATTGGTAGGAAAGAAAGAATAGGTAAAAAACCGTGGATCACTCAGGATATACTAGAATTGATGGATGAAAGGCGGAAACACAAGAATGTAAGAGATGAAAAGGGGAAAGCAGAATACAGACGTCTGAGAAAGGAGATTAACAAGAAGTGCAAGGAAGCGAAAGAAGAATGGTTGAAAGAGAAATGTGCAGGTATAGAAAATTGTCTGAAATTAGGAAAAATAGACACAGCTTATCGAAGGATTAAGAGCACTTTTGGGGAAAAGAGGACTAAGTGCTGTAATATTAAGGACACAAATGGAAAGCCTCTAACAGATAGGGAAGAAAAGGTTGAGAGATGGAAAGCTTACATAGAGAGTTTGTATAAGGGAAAGGAGATTGAGAATCATGTAATGGAAACGGAGGAGGAAATTGATGAGGATGCGAAAGGAGATTTAATATTGAGATCAGAATTTGATAGAGCTTTAGAAGACTTAAGCAGGAACAAAGCACCAGGCATAGATGATATACAGATTGAGTTGCTACGCTGCATAGGAGATGAAGGTCTGATCAGGTTATTTCACTTGGTGTAGGATTTATGAGACAGGTGTGGTACCCCCTGATTTCAAGAAGAATGTTATTATCCCTATACCAAAGAAAGTGGGAGCTGACAGATGTGAAGATTACCGTACAATCAGCTTGATTACTCATGCTTCAAAAATTCTGTCTAGAATAATTTACAATAGGATGGAAAGCCAGATAGAAACGGAGTTGGGTGAAGACCAGTTTGGTTTCAGGAGAAATGTAGGAACAAGGGAAGCTGTACTAAGTCTTAGGCTGATTTTGGAAGGTAGAATAACGAAAAATAAGAGAACGTTCATGGTATTTGTAGACTTAGAAAAGGCTTTTGATAACGTTGATTGGACTAAATTGTTTGACATTTTGAAATCTATTGGAATAAAGTACAGGGATAGGAGGGCGATATACAATATATACAGAAACCAGACAGCAGTCATTCGAGCTGAAGGACATGAGAGAGAAGCTGGTATTCAGAAAGGTGTGAGGCAAGGCTGCAACTTATCACCTATACTTTTCAATCTTTACATTGAACAAGCAATGAAGGAAATTGGTGAAAAATTTAAAGTGGGAGTGAAGATTCAAGGAGATATAATTTCAACTCTGAGATTTGCTGATGACATCGTCATCTTGGCCGACACGCCTGAGGATCTGAATGAGTTTTTGAATGGTATGGACTCCGTCTTACGGAATGAATACATGATGAAAATTAATAAATGTAAAACAAAAATACTGGAATGCAGCCGAAATAAATCAGAAACCTCTATGGACATCAAATTGGCAGGTGAAAAGCAGAAGGAAGTAGCAGACTTCTGTTACTTAGGAAGCCAAATAACCAGTGATGGACGAAGCAAAGAGGATATAAAAAGTAGGTTGGCTCAGGCAAGGAAAGCCTTTCTACAAAAAAGGACTCTGTTGACATCGAACATAGATTTAGGTATTAGGAAGTCATTTTTGAAAGCCTTTGTTTGGAGCGTGGCGCTCTATGGAAGTGAAACTTGGACTATTGGTGCAGCAGAAAAGAAGAGAATTGAAGCATTTGAAATGTGGTGTTACAGGAGAATGATGAAGATCAGATGGGTAGATGAGTGACAAACGAAGAGGTATTAAGACTAGTGGAAGAGGAGAGATGTTTCTGGCGACTGCTAATGAAGAGAAGAGATAGGTTGGTAGGACACATTCTAAGACACCCAGGAATAGCAAGCTTAGTTATGGAAGGAAGGGTTGAGGGGCAAGAACTGTAGGGGTAGACCAAGGTTAGAATATGTTTAACAGATTGCTTCGGATGTAGGGTGTGGTAGCTATGTAGAGATGAAACGATTAGCTCAGGACAGGGAGACAAGGAGGGCTGCATCAAACCAGTCAAAATACTGAAGACTCAAACAACAACACAACATTTGGTTAACTCATCAGTAACGGAGTCAGCAGACTGCTATAAGACCTGTTAAGTTTCACCTTTTATTACGAGTGTTGTATCGTCCGCAAACAAAATTTCCTTATGAGAATGAACGTTCAGTGTTATATCATTGATATATAGTAGAAAGAGTAGTGGGCCCAAAACCGACCCCTGGGGTACTCCAAATTTAATAATTCCCTCATTGGACAATGTTTCATTAAGTAATTTGGTTCCATCATCCTTGTGTCTCAAGCTTACTATGTGTTTACGCCTTGTTAAGTAAGACTCTATCCATTTATTAGCTTGAACTCTAATACCATATTGATTTAGTTTTGTAAGGAGGATTTTATGGTCAACAACATCAAATGCTTTCGATAAATCCAAGAATAGGCCAGTTACATGTTCCTTATTTTCAATTAATTTCAGTATACTATTACTACATTCATAAATTGCTATCGGTGTAGATTTTTCCGTTCTGAATCCATGTTGTGAGTTTGATAGTATTGTGAGGTTTGAAGCCATTTTTCAGTGTTGCCTAAGTAAACAAAAATTTGGTGCTTTTCAGTCGGTCAACACGAATATACCCAAATAGAGCTGGGTTATGCCCTAATCCTGAAATAAATTACATGAGATTAATAAATACACTAGGATGACCCGTTTCGATCGTCAACCGATCATCATCAGATCCATTACACTTAGGCTATAACATTTATGTTTGAGAATACAGGTGAAAAATATATACAATATATACAATTATTTAGTTGCAGAGTTGGTAATGCAACTGTCGGTGTATGCTAATTGTAGTATATCTAATATTAGGTGAACTTCTAAAATGGTGATAAATTCCGGATTTTTATCACCATTTTAGAAGTTCACTTAACATTAGATATACTACCTTTAGCATACACCGACAGTTGCACTACCAACAATGCAACTAAATATTGTATATATTGTATATATTTTTACCTGTATTCTCAAGCATAGATGTTATAGCCTAAGTGTAATGGATCTGATGATGATCGGTTGACGATCGAAACTGGTCATCCTAGTGTATTTATTAATCTCATGTAATTTATTTCAGGATTAGGGCATAACTCAGCTCTATTTGGGTAAATTCGTGTTGACCGACTGAAAAGCACCAAACTTTTGTTTTAGTTTGATAGTATTTTATTTTTTTCTATAAAACTTATCAGTGTCTTATACATGATTTTCCCCACAATTTTTGCAATACCAGTTGGTAAGGTAATAGGACGATAGTTATCTAATTCATATTTTGGACCGTTTTCGTGCACCGGAATTACTTTTGATAACTTCAAAATATCCTGTTACGTTCCTGAGAGAACTGAGCTGTTTATTAAGTGCGTAAGTGGATTTATTATATTTTCTGCACATTTCTTTAAAATTGCATCAGGGATACCATCAATGCCAGCACAGATTTTATTTTTTAGATCTTTTATAACTATTCTTACCTCTTCACTTGTGACATGATTTTTAAATAAAGAATCACTGCATATATTTATTTTATTATTAGAATTTAGTGTATTTACCTGTGATTTATTTAATATTTTTTTTGGAATTTCCAAAAAATAGTCATTAAAAGTGTTTGCTATTTCCTCTGGATTATTAATCACATTATTATTCCTGGTCAGTGTAATGTCCCTTTGTATTTTAGCAGATATTCCAGTTTCTTTCTTTATCACGGACCACATAGCCCTGTTTATATTAGATGATTGGGAAATAAAATTATCATTTTGCATTTTCTTTGCTAGTCTTATTACCTTATTTAATATGCTAGTGTATTTTTGTAGTAAAAATTGAATTCAGGTGTTGTGTGGTATTGTTTATATAATTTGTGTAGAAATTTCTTTCTCTGACATGAATTTATAATCCCTGTTGTTATCCAATTGCTAGTTTTGTTATTTTGAATATTTCTTTGTTTAAATGGGAATGCTGTTTCAAAATAGTGTTTTAGGGTACTTTTAAATGCATTAAATTTAACATTTATATTTTCTAGTTTATAAATTTCTGACCATGTTTCCTTATTTAATAAGTCATTGAAATATGTAGCATTTGTTTCAGTGAATGATCTGCACTTTGATTTTATTCCTTTATCATTATTATTGATTCTTTCGGGTACTTCAAAACTCAGTATTTGTCCATGGTGGTCACTAAACCCCGGACAATAGACTTCTATTGAATGGTGATATTTATCTGTATTTATACAAAATTGATCAGGAGTTGTTTTACTAAATTTTGTTATTCTTGTTGGGGTATTTACTGTAGGTTTCAGTCCATAGGAAATTAGTAACTGTGTTAATAATTCACAATATCTATCACATTGGAAGAAATCCACATTTACATCAATACTATTATATGAAGATTACGCGTAGGTTTATTCAATCGCGTGATTAGGACACAAGAAATAAGGACGAGATTTAAAAATTTTGCACAGCCGCCATCTTGAGGATATGAAAACAAATGAAATAAATTAGATGTTATTGCGTTAAAATTTATATAAGCATTTACCGTACCAAGTTTCACTGCGCTCGGATGGTTAAATCGCGAGAAACTTCCATTTAAATATTTAAATTTCGCATCGCTGCCATGTTGGATTTATGCTCATCACGTTATTGAAAAGTCCATAGGTGATCTTATGTTGATAGCCTTTTTCAATACACACAATTTCAGTTTGATTGCTGTCATAGATTAGTAGATATTGAGAACCGTCAAATATTTCGGATGGTCGCCATGTTGGATTTTTATATAGGTAGGCCATAGAGTTATGTACTATGAAATGACGATTATTGCGTACGTTTATTATTCTAACGTTGACTTCGATCGCATGAGTAGGACACAAGAAATTAAGACTTAATTTTATGATTTTGTACAGGCACCATTTTGAGGTTATGTAAACAATTGAACTAAATTAGATGTCAGTGCATTGCAATGTGTATAAAAATTTGCTGTACCTTGTTTCATTGATCTCGAATGGTTAAGTCGTGAGAAAAGTCTATTTAAATGTTTCAACTTCGCTTGGCCGCTATGTTCGATTTCTACCTAAAAGATTTTAGAAAGTCGCACATGTGAACTTTAAGTAGTGCCCGTTATCACTGTACGAAATTTCAGGGTGATATCAGTAATAGTTTCGGAGATAGGCCTATAGAATGGCGGTGAAATATTTCGCACAGCCGCCATGTTCGATTGGTGAGACGTAATAAAATTTAAAGGGCACGGTCGGGGTCGGACGAAATAGTTCTATGTCCATACCGAGTGTATTGAAATTGCTCCAGCCGGTTAGATTTTCTTAGGGCACCAACATACGCACACACATACACACATACATACACACACACACACGGACAAAAGGTGATATCATAAGGCTATTTCTTCATAAATGAAAATAAGCTAAAATCAAATTAAGTAACTATGTTTCATATTATGATTTTGCTCTCTTCTTTATTCATGTACAGTACTGTAAACATGATTGACTTTACGGCAACATCGTGTTGTGAAATTTAAAAACACAGTATATTTTGGCCCATATTAATTCATGATTTATAGGCTCAGTCACCTGAATTCAATGTTGGTTTCTAAGGAGGATTCGAGATGATACACCACCAATTTTCTTCCATAATTAGAGCTATTTAATCGGTCTCTGGTTGTGATCCACTGAAGCATGACCATGAAAGTTTGAATGATAAGCCGTGCTGTATAATCAGGGACAAGTGATATCGTCACTATGTTCTGCCAGGACTAAAGTTCAATTATATAGCTTGTTTAGATACATCTATAGATATTTTAAACTTATGACGTCATCTCAACTTATGTTTTTAAACATGGACCCTGTAGAATATTGTAAAACTGTGTAATGCTGAATAGCAACAACATGCCGTGTGTGACATTCTCAAGCAGTAGAACAGAGGTCAGAAATCAGTGGTTCGTGTATCAGGGGCATCAACACGCTGGCAGGGGAATATTGATTGGAGAAGATATGAATCCTCTCTTTCCCTCCCACGCAAATTAGGCAAGAGGTGGTCTACAGCAAAGTCATGTCCAAGCTGGATTAATTGACGGGAAACCCAGCTACTAACTGGTGAGGTTGAGTGGGAATGGGACCACCATATTGTCCTTCAAGATAAATGACATCGATGATACTTCATAACCTTTGGTCTATCAAGGTCAATTGTGTTGTTATATTGGGTTCAATTAGGGGGTTTGCGATATCGTAATCATGTAGCCCCGTGTACTTGGATGTGTACGGAATCTGTATGAAAACGTGTGATATTGTGATCACTGTTTGTGTTCGTATCTGTGGGTAGGACTTAAGTAGGAGGCGGCCTTGGTCTCACTCTAGGTACCATTCAGACATTTGCCTGGGAAGAAAATGGGAAACCACGGAACCTACTTTTAGGCTAGCTGAGGTGGGAGTCGAACCCACCTTTCTTTTCAGATCTGCCTCACGAGGCTGAATGGAGTCCATTCCAACTGGGAATTACATTTTTTGGCAGAGCTGGGAATCGAACCCGGACCTCCACTATGACAGCCAAGAATGCTAGTTACTACACTATAATGTGGACTATTTCTAATTTTATCAGCATTGAATGGAAGAGGGGGTGGGGGCGGTATTTTATTTTATTCTGGAACCCACAATTGGGATTTTTGGAAAGTAGTACTTCAGAGACACATAGGAAATAACCTTATCTGCTCTGCAGGAAGAGGATCGAGCCGGTAGGTGGGGATAAGACGAATACAACTTTCTTTTAGACCCCCATGAAATGAAATCCTGACTACGTTACTGCTTGAGAAATTTAAATTACGCTTACGGTAGTAATATAGCCTGCACAAGTCACTGATGAACTCACTGTAGCGCTACGTTTGCTATCTTACCGGTTCTTGGGCGGCCATATGAGCAAGTTTACTTCCCCCTGCCCTCACCCTCCCTTCAAGTCTTGACTGCAGGATGAGGAGGGAAAACTCCCGAGTACACGTCGAACAAGGCTGTCCTACAGCGAGCAAACACACACGGTGTAACTACACACTTGGCCCGGTTGAGCCCAATTGCTTTTGTATTCGTATTGGACCGAACTGTATTGTGATAGGTCGGGCCCTTATAGGGTAGGGGGGAGCGTGGTGGCTCAGCGGTCTAGCTGTATGCCTCTCACCAAGGCGGTCCGGGTTCGATTCCCGGTCAGTGCATGTGAGATTTTCGAAGTGAAATGCCATGTCCTGTGGTTCGGATTCCACGTAAAAAGGAGGTCCCGTGGCTCATAATCACAAGATTCACGGTCACGTAAAACTACAATCTTCCTTCCTTCCTTTTATAGGGTAGGGGGTGCGCAGGGCTCTGACTAATGTCTGTTAACTTGCTGTATTGCAGTGCCTAAAAGTGGGAAAACAAGCGTTATTACCATCCCCACTTTTGGAAAGTGAATTAAACTTGCTTTCTCGATATATCACTCAAACATCTTTAGCATACTCCGAATATTTTACTCTGGGTCCCATGGTTGGAATTTGGGGTAGTAATACTTCACAGACACATATAAAACGTAGCAATTTCTATTGCATTAGTCAAGCATACTTTGATCAGAAGACAATAATGAATTATATGACAGAAAGAGAATGCCAGGATAAATGCAAAGGGTTCTTTGTATCATATTTGCATTGTCCTGATTTCTCCATATCATTGATAATTTCGCTCTTTCTTGCTACTCTCCTTCTTTAAACCAGTTGTACTTTACTAAAGAAGACAGTAGTTCTATTTTATTCAACTTCTGTCACATTGCTTATATTATTTCTTGGAGTTCCACCATTTCTATCAGATGTTCTCAGTGTCAATACGAACCGCAATACAGTTCTTAGCTTTTAGTTATCTGCATACGCGGCGGCTATGTTTTGATTCGATGGGACTTGTCTCTTTAAATATTTTTAAATTAATGGTATTTGGCGTTTCGGCCACACAACCATCTACATTATTAATATATTGTACAAATACTTGATAGTATTTAACACTGCCATATAGAAGTATTGTTCATTATTTTAAGTATTTGTTGTTTAGTAAATCAAGAATCTGCAAAATGAGTCAAACACATGCATACAAAACACATTTTAATAGTGAGAAAGAAAAGAGTGAGAGATATAAAAAACTATAGGCTATTTGAAGTGCAGTGTCTTTCATATACTGTACTAATACTGCTAGATAGGTCTCTCCGTTATGTGCAGCAAGCAAGGTAGTGATGCTAGTTGTATTTAGTTGATGGTGCACTTTCTGGATCGCATTGATAAAGTTCTCCTGTTGGTTTTGTAATATCGTACACACAAAGAACAAGTCATTGATGTCCCCTAAGGATGTTTTGTCACACGGACAATACGGAGTGGTAATAACGTTTAACCGAAATAGGTGACGGGTGAAACTGCCATGGTTAAATCTCATTCTGATGAGGGAAGCTGGCATTCCATTTGGAGAACCAAGGTTTCCGGGGATTATAAGGCTTGAGAGTAAAATAACGGTGACCTCAAACTTGTTTGGACACCAAATCATTCCTGTGTCCAATGCGCTAGTGCCCTTTCCTTTTCCTTAAGTCGAGGGATGAAATTTGAAGGATGAAGAGCGATGTTCCAAATCTGGTTTGTGCAGCCTCATTCGCAAGTTGATCCCCAAATTCATTTTGTTGGATTCCTCGATGAGCAGGAATCCACACGAAATCAATGGTCGATCCAATGCGTCGGTAGTCAGTTTTCCTTTTAAAATTACTGACGATATGGGCGTTATTGGACTGTCTTATAAGAGGTTTTGAAAGTGCAGTGAGTATGCTCTGAGAGTCTGAGAGAACAACCACTTCTCGAGGCTGTAAGGATCTAGCGTATACGAGAGCTTCAGAGATAGCGATGGATTCTGCATAGTAAATAAGTTAGATATATTAGACCGAAGTCCAACGACCACACCTGAAAATTATCGACGTCCGCTCGCCACGAGATCTAATATCTCAGGTTCTAGCTGAGCGCAAACTAAATTATAATATGCAAGCAAGGATAAGAGAAAGGAGAAATGAAAACAGCACAATGTCATAAAAATTATCTCATTTTATTTTAAAATTAAGTTAAATTTGAAGTAAAATCTCATTCAGAAAATATCGGTAAACTCTCCCACACATACACAAAACAAAAAGATAAAATATCAACACTTGGGAACAATCATGTTTCCCACACGAATTATTTCTGAAAACTTACTAGCATCTTCGAGGATTATAATTCTTCACTCATCGATATTCAGAAAATGTAGTAATCCATTCTGGTATCATTTATCACACTATTTACACTTCACTTTTAATTAATATCAGGTGGTTCAGAATAAATAATAAGTTCGTCTGACCCCTGTGTTTGAATATTTACATTTTATCACTGAATTCTAACAAACACTCAAAAAAATCAGAATCACTTTTCAAAATACCTGTATAATTCAACGCAAAATTTCCATAGTTTATCCGATTTTGACTTCGACCTTATCTCAGAATTTATAGAAATCCAAAATTTCTAACATTTTAATCCACCTCTTTGTAATTTCAAGACTTATGAGATTTACACAGGGCCAAAAGTTGTGTGTCTGTCTGTGTGTGAGTGTGTGTACTCTGTCTGTCCGGTGAAACCGAATAGAACGAAATATGGTATAGAGGTAGTACTAGCAAAGGGCACCTCAGTGTCATGTTTTATATCGCCGCCATCTTTATCAAAACTGAATAGCGGCCACTCAATCGTTAAGAACGTAAAATCAAATAACGACTAAACTAATCATCCGATTTCTACCAAATTTGGTAAAAACATACCGTCGTATGGGGCGCGTCTTGAGCCCACACTACAAGGTCATCAGCCGTACCATTTCAGGATGGCGGCCATGTGAATTATGGAAGCATTATAATTAATAAATTCGAACACATTTGTTCCGATTGTCAAACCGACAATGGTTTAAACTGTCCTAAAGGACGTGGCCCGTTCGATATTTTAAGTTCATATTATAATATTACATGGCAGCAGTGGCTTTAAAAATCTGATTCGTCTCCGTTACAAGACAATATGGCAGCTGATAACTTGTGCCTGACCTATATTTCACTAGTTTGTGTATAGAATTTGATAGAAAAATATACTGCACTGAAGAAATCGTTAGTTCAAATCATTATTTGCTAAGACGTTGTATGTAAGTCAATTGATAACGACGAATTTCGGAGGACATGTTTGGCTCTGTGGTAAAGCGTTAGCCTGCCACCCGTTCAAACGTGCGCACAAGTGCATCACATATGCACATATGTGGTAAATGGAGGATCATGGTAAGGTCCGTGGTTCGATGTCTTAAAATAAATTTTATTTGCCTCAGAAATAAAATATAAATGATCTAGACAACAAAATAATGATTATAGCCAATATTAGATTGGCAGACAGGCAGAAGCTTTTCTGAGAAGCATTAGGAGCTTAGTGTGGAATAAAGAAGTCCCACAAAAAAACAAAGTGTTATACAGAAGCTACTATATCCCGATATCGACCTATGCATCAGAAACGTGGATAATGAAGAAAGACATAAGCAGAATACAGGCAAGTGAAATGAAGTTCCTTCGAAGTAGGATCGAAGTAACAAGAGGAGACAGGGTGAGGAATGAAAAGTCAGGGAAGTAGTGAAAGAGGAGCCCTTGCAAGGTAGGATTGAGACATTAAGACTGAGGTGGTATGGACACTTAAAGAGAAGGGAAGAGAAGACGATTCCCAAGAGGATACATGAGATGCAGATGCAGAAGAAACGACCAAGGGGAAGACCAAGAGATAGATGGCTGAAAGGTGTGGAGGAATGTGTCAAGAAGAGAGGCGAGGACTGGACCAGAGTGGCAACGGAGAGGTTGTGGGAAGAGAGGACTAAGTGGCGAGGCATATGTTCCAAACAGACCCAGCCTGGGGTTGGAAACTGTACAAGATGATGATGATGATGATTAGATTAATTAGATTTTATTTGAGATGACCAAGAAATACAATAATAACACCGTTGGGTTGATTACGACATCAAATGATGAGATAAGGATCCGAGTTAGTGCTCGTAACTACGTTGAATGCCGTAGTGTTGCAGCTATTTAGTATGGACACGTGGTAATATTAACATCAGTCATGATTTTTTTTGATTTATTGATTTTGAGAAGTACCGACAGTGGTGGATATGCTCGCTAAAGCGTAGCGTTAGGTCATGGGGCCAAGCTCTCTGCTGACAGGGTAGACGAGTGGGTTTGAGCCCCACCGTCGGCCGTCCTTGAAATGGTTTTCTGTGGTTTCCCATTTTCAACTCCAGGCAATTGCTGGGACGGTAACTTCTGACAGGCCACGGCCGCTTCCTTCCACATCCTTGCCCAGTTTCATTCACCATCATTTATTTCATCTCTCATTAACTCCTCTCATGAGGTTGGCGTCAGTCTTCCATCGCATCTCATCCCCCACCCCGTTGGAAAACGGGAATAATAAGGGGTAGACATACATACAGACATACATTGATTTTGAGAAGTCTTTTGGTTTGAATCGGAGCATATCCGTCGTTAGCACTTCTTTGGAATTTTCCTTACGTATTGAAGTTTCAGACATTGTTTTACATAGTTTCAGAATTCACCCATGGATGAATTCATGGCATCACTTTCATAGTATGACAGTGTTTATTAAGAGATATAGGCCTAAGTTGGTTATTTTGATAAATCTCTAGTTAGTATAAAACAATGTCCCCGATTCATGATTGTTACGGGTAAACTCGAGAACCACTGAATGGATTTCATGCGGTTTTCACCATTCTGTAAAGGATATATGAAGGATGATTTCTGTAGAAAGGAAGCTGAGCAGTAACGATTTCAGTGGAAAAACCGAAAAAAAAATCTGGCGTCCGAGCGCTTTGTAAGCTTACGCTGGGCAAACCGTTTAAAATGTCTAAATACTATGAGTGTAAGAATTTTTCCGCATGAAATGTTCTACAAAAAAGTCCGGGAGAGCATATGTCTATCTTCAATACATCGCCCGCTATAAGTGTTTTTACGTTTCAATTTCTTCCAACCATGTCCATTTAACTACTGAGGCGACAGTTTACGAGCTAGCTAAGGGCGAGTCTATCATCCCTGTTACAGCCTAGCTATCGGGCGAACCTATTGGCCCAGATACAGCCAGCAGCAAACCGTTGAGTCGTGTTGAGTTAAGACTTCTGAGAAGGGTGGTTGTGTTTGGCGTTTCCCTGGAAGTGCAACTCGGGTTTTCTTAATTTCGCCTGTGAAACACAGTCAAGTTAAGATTGGACGGAAGGGGGATATGAGTTTCATTCACCTCGCCATTCACTGGAAGTGCAAATCTAATTTCGCCTGTGAACTTTTCGTTCCGCAAAATTCACAGTCAATTTAAGATTGGACGGAAGGGGGATTATATTATATTAAATTATACTGATTGGCGTATAATCTCTACTTAGTATAAAACAAAGTCCCCGATTCATGGATGTCACGGGTAATCTCGAGAACCACTGAATGGATTTTAATGCGGTTTTCACCATTCTGTAACGGATATCTCGAAAGTTCTCTGTAGAAAACAATTTATTTATGGCCAAAGGAAGTCAAGCACTAACGATTTCAGTAAAAAGGTCGAAAATAAAACTGGCGTCTATGCGCTTTTTAAGCTTACGCTGGGGAAACTGTTAAAAATATCTATATACCATGAGTGTAAGTATTGTTCAGCATGAAAAGTTCTACAAAAAAGCCCGGGAGAACTTATCTCTATCTTCAATACATTACCTCTTATAAGTGTTTTTTACGTTTTCATTTCTTCCAAAAATCTCCATTCAGTTACTGAGGCGACAGTTTACGAGATAGCTAGGGGCGAGTCCATCACCCCAGTTACAGCTTAGCTAGCGGACGAGCTTATTGCCCCCAGATACAGCCAGCAGCAAACTGTCGAGTCGTGTTGAGTTAAAATCTTTAGAGAAGATTGGTTGTGTTTGGAGTTTCCTTGGAAGTGCAACTCGGCTTTTCTTCATTTCGCCTGTGAACGTTTCGTTCCGCAAAATTCACAGGCAAGTTAAGTTTGGACGGAAGGGGGATTTGTGTTTCATGCACCTCGCCATTCTTAAATTACATCCGACAAGAATTTATTGCACATGCATCTCCATGATAATATAATTATTAGTCCAGTCAGTGATTTTAACCCATCATGCCGAGACGTAAAACGGATATTGGTCGTTGTTCATTGACATTGAAAAAAAAGCGCTTATCAGGTAATGCGTTCATAATTGTTCCCGGGCGAAGCCGGGTCAGGTTGCTAGTATGTGTGATTAATTGAAGAAGAACGCTTTCTATTTCTTTCTTTTGCGAGAATGTCAGGTCCAAGATTCATGTTATTTACTGAATACTCCTAGTGAGTTTTATTTTATTTTACATGATGATAACGTTAATTATGTTTAGATTTGTGTTTAGTTCTTTGAACGTCACATAACGTAACAGGCGCATGTGAAAAGCCACAACTTTGCTTTGGTGAATTCTTCTATATCTGTTTCTAAACCAGAAAGGCTTTTAGAAATTTGTCACAGTGTTTTAACAGGGTTTTCAGTAATACCTGAGTGAGTTTGTTGATCGCCTTTTTTTTTAGCAACGCCGTTCCGTGAGGTTCTGAATTATAGTTACTGAACGTTTATGTGTCAAAGAAAGTGAGTGTTGCAAGGAATTATTTCGAGATTCCAACTGTGTTATATTGTCAGATAATTAGGAGAAACGTTATGGATGTACTTGGTCTTTTATAGGATGCATGATTTTAGCAACACATTCCTGGGCAGTGGCAATGCTGGCAGCATCTTTTGCATTAAAGAATACAAAACTCTTTTCACTTCCATAAAATATTTAACCACAAACCTCAGCGAGGTAAAACTCGCTGAGAACATAAAGAAGTAGGCCTAGTTGGTAACAGTTCATGAAATTTTGAATGTAGAATCATTGGATTTACAAACACTTTCTTCACCCTGGAGGGAATAAGTTCCACTCCTTTACACTTGCTTCGAACAGTTTCAGTGACACGGTGTAAACCGTGAGAAAAGCACATCAGGTGATCTAAATTAGGGTAAAAAACTTTTAATCCAGCTCCCTCTTTACTAGTATATGAAGCAACATCACTGAGAAATAACAATGCATTGTCATACCGTCCTCCTTCTGGCCACAAGAAAGTCAGCGAGTCATGCACACAATTTGCAACAGGGGAATGATTAAATTGGTCAAATATTTGTATATCAAGAGAAATGATCTGCAACCCACTTTCATAGCACAAAGTACAGTAGGCTACTGCACACGTACTGTCCTGCTTCATCTATGGTTTCATCTATAGAAATCCAGAACTTTTCATGCTTTAGTTTATCCCGAATATTACAAATTGTATCTTTAAAACACTCTGGCACATAGTTTTTGCGCAATGTTCTGTTTGTGTATTTTTCTAACAATAAGCGAAGCTGCACATTATTCAATTCCCACGACGGAATATCAGAAATCGCTAATGATAACCACAAGTATCTGGCTACCATACACTTGAACTCGATTGTTCACCCACATTGCTTGTAATCAGTTTTAGGTTTATTTCGGATTCATATCAGCCCTCTGCTTCTGTCAGGCTGTCCTTACGTGCTGTACAATGTCTCACCTATTGTTAAAAAAAAAAAACGCTTTACACAAATCAAACACATCAAACTTGCCACCCTCACTAAAAGTATTACGTCCAGACTCACTTGCGTATTTGCGTAACAATGCTGATTGAGAGGTTTATGTTGGTGGAATTCCTTGAATTAACTACAATGACGAACATATTATCATGGTGGAAGCCATTTTTGAGTGTTGCCCTAGTAATGGTGATTTAATGATTTTCAGTCGGTCAACACCATTGTACCCAATTGTAATGGGTGTTTCCCCATTTCTGAAAAGAAAATACATGAGAATTATAAATTGATTTTTTCAGGTTTAGGGAAAAACCGCATTTGGGTACAGCCGTGTTGACCGACTGAAAAACATTGAATATCAAGCAACGAACACACTCACCTCATTAAACCAATGTGGCATTGCGTGATGCATTACTAACACACCGTGCAGTAAGCTGTAACTGGGTGACCTGACAGCTTACAGCTTAGAACTTGGGGATTCATCCAGCACGTGATAACAATAATAATAATAACGATGCGGTGAGGAAAACCAAACTCTTCTCCTAATTTAATTATGTAGTTAAATAATATTTCACAACAACGAGGGGATTTCCCTTTTTTGCACTCATGCCAAAGCTTTATTTTTAATGCATTTGACTGTAGCCAATAGAATAGAATGAGTCATAATTGATAGGAGTGAAATATCCACTATTCAGATGATAGTTGTGGGTAAAGTATGGCATTTTATTTCAAAATTATAAATAAGCAAGGAAAACCGTTTAAATCGCAATAAACATTTATAAGCACTATCGAACATACAGTAGTTAAAACTGCTTAACAACGTATATCTTTCTGTTTACGTTTAGAAAAATGGGAAAGAATACGCACTTTGCTTAGAAATCGGGGATTTTAGTATTATTATTATCATTATGAATATTATTGATTGTGGTAATAGTAGTAAATCTGGTTTTGAACCATTTATCATAAAGATTTACGTCAGCTAAGTGCTGTAAGGAACCTAATGCAAGGGAATGACTTGGATGTGAATACCAATCCATGGAAAGAGGAGGTAGATGGAATGGACTCGACCAAGCTGAAAGAAACAGCTAAATTATACATTTTGTTGGTTTTTACGTAATTTCTCCGACGAATTAGCAGATGGATTGTATGTCATGTTTTTGTTGCGTAGAAATGATTAGGTCTATACATTTTATTGCCACCGGTGCAGTTCTATTTAAGTGCATTTCTTAGTAACATATTTTCAAGCTTAATGGTCCTTAATGCAGCACTAATCATCACGCTCCATACGCGCTGTTACGATGAGCCAACCCATTTCGTACGGCAATTAATTATTGTGTATTCAACCACAGGCATGCGATAAGCTCGTGTCGCTTACTAGCCTGGTGCAGGTCTTCGAAACGGATATCACTTACAAGGGACCCTACGGCAATCCGATTTTTGTAATTTTTCCCGCTTCGGGTACGTAAAGTTCAGACCTCGAACATTAATTTCCCAAAGCCGTTCGATGCCATATTCATAAATTCTCGAGAAAATCGACTTCGAAGTTTTCCGAGCGCTTCATATCCAGTAAAGATGTTACCGAGTTTGGGCAGGACGCGTGGCTCACCCGTTAAGGTTCGGGCCCAGTGATCGCTGGGACGCTAGTTCGAGTCTCGCTTCGGGTGCTGTATTTTTTTCTTTCTTTCGATTCATATGCCACTAATGTAATTGAAATATAAATATCATGAAGTCTATACCTCCGTAGCGTAGCGGTCAGCATGGTTAGCTGCTGCCCCGGAGGTCCTGGGTTCGATTCCCGGCTCTGCCACGAAATTTGAAAATGTGGTATGAGGACTGGAACGGGGTCTACTCAGCCTCGGGTGTTCCAAATGAGTAGACGGGGTTCGATTCCCACCTCAGCCATCCTCGAAGTGGTTTTCCGTGGTTTCCCACTTCGTCTTCGGGCAAATGCCGGGATGGTACTGCCCCCGTAAATTGAATTATACTGAGACCACGGTGGCTGTATTGGCATATATGAATAAAGCTATGGCCGTCATAGTTGTGACGTGTATATTCATGACGTAGGCACGGATGACGCAGACTTCATGCAAGTAGGCTGGATGAGCTGAGATTCTTGGTGACGTCATGATTTTGTTCGAGAAGGATCTGAGATTTACGACGCAGTCGCAGGGAAGCAAGGAATTGTGCTGAGGAAGAAGTTACGCTATTGGAGGAGAGGCTCGAACCAATGAATGATAGTTTGGAGGGAGACGGAGATTACTGAAACTACCATATTTAATTACTTTTGGCATGCAGAATTGTGGAAATCTATTTTCAGTTATGGCATTGATTTGGAATTTTGAAGAAATTAATTATGAGTTTTTGAAATTTGAAAATCCGTCAAGTATAGCCAAAGTTAGAACTTCTAGCAATGACGGAGGAACAAGCTATGGTAGGGATGGATACGCCCCTTAAGAAGTTGATAAAAGGCCTTGCACAGCAGATAGGAAGCTCTCATGGCTCATTTTTCTGATTCTCATATTGTCAGACTTCGAGTTCTTAAGTGAAGCAAGTCGTCATTAGCAAGTGTGGTAGAGCCCACAGCATCGAACAAGCACTGAGTGTGCAGCAGTGCAATTTTACGGTTACTAAAACTAGGCGAAGTTGGAGCGCACATATAAACGAGTCTACAAGATTATCTATCAAGAGTTAGCTACTGCATTTATGCTAATTCAATTGTGCATTACAATATTGAGGCGTGGACGAAAGTTGAACATTTTCACTATTATACTTTGGAAGATATTCGCATTTTAAGACTGCAGACAAAAGTGATTTTCTCGACACCTGAGAAGCACTTTTATAATACCACATTCTACGCTACGGCTGACACATGTATTGCAACCGTGATACTGAAGATTACATTTGGTGATACAACGCTACATTCTACAATGGAACTATATAATCTGGCAGTACTTTCGACTATTATTATAACGGAAGTGGAGATGGAAGACTAAAACTTTAATGCAATTGGGACATACATCAATGGAGTGAAATAGCAACATGGAGCTTCGTTAATCGTCATTCTACAAAAGCGAGCATGTAGTGAACATCCAACTACACTCATGCATCGTAATCCATCGCTGAATTACATCAAATGGCAGTGGAAATATCTTCATACTCCACAATTATGAACATTTCTGCGGAAATAATTGCAATGAACTTCATGGCGAATTTCTACCAGAACTTCAGGGAACTTTCAAGAGAGGCCAGGGTGGACCCGGCTCACACAGAAGAGTTTTGCCAGAAGGATGTCTATCGTCCACACGGAGCAGTGCAATTTCCGGAGGAGGAAGCAGTTCTATTCTCCGAGGGCGCTGGTTCCAGGTTCGAGGTCGGAGCACATCTTTACGGTGGTGAAATGGAACCAACAGCAGTCTTCTTTGGAAATTATCCTCTAGAACTTCAATCAACAGATAAGGTAGTCGTGAACGTTTCTTGATTTATTTGAGCCATTTAGCGATATCTGAGCAACCATTTTTCCCATATTTTCTGTCCCATATATTTTTCCCCATATTCTTGCTTGATATTTCTGTACTCAGTACACTTTGCTGATTTATGCCTTTTTCTACGATTTATTGAGACATTATTATGTCATTGGCATATTTAAATAATTTTGGATCAGTTGAGACTGATATTATATTTTTTTAGTAATTTGCATATTTTTGTAGTCACGATTTGACTGTAAAGTTAACGATTTTCTATGGCAAATTTGAATTCAGACAGCGTGTCATTTTATTAAAGTAATTCTATTCAGTAAATTACTTTGACCAATTTTCTGTCATCCTTAAGAAAGAAGAATGATTAAAAGATTTTAGAGCGTTAAAATCTACTACTTAATCGACGATCTTGGAAATACTAGTCGTTTTATGAACATGATTGCAACATAGACATTTATCGTCAATTCTGAAATACCATTGCATTATAGACAATTTCATGAAATATGAACTTTGAGTACGATTTATTGAGTACACTGTAGTAATGAACATTTGATAGGAGTTTTTCTCAATTGTAGATTGGAACAATAATGTTGGCAGTCCACAGTCTAATTGTATTCTATTCGACTATTTATGCAGTTTAGATGAACTTTGATTGAAGATAGTATTTTTATACTGCGATACTTTGATGATATTAATCTCAATTTTGATAGACCAGGGAGGCGTGCCTAATCGTATTTGCTATTAAATTTATTTGTGACTGGCAAATTTTTAATTCATATCGCTTCATGAATGAAACCCACGAAGGTTAAATATAATAACAGTTTTTGATACAATTGATGAATATAAGAATTTTTAAAGAGGAACTATGGATGTATAATCGTTAGTTCAGTGGACGTGTAAAAGTCGCTGATGAATAATGCCCTGTAATAAGTGAAGGAGGTTCCCACAGTAATATTGATGAAGATGATGAATTTATAAGTGGAGGTTTTTTGTGTGTATTGTGGAAGATTTTGATGCCATATATAATGAGATATATGATGAATTATGGGCCAATTTTGGTGCAATTTTGTGCGTTTTGAGCGAGGTATTTTTCCGCTGAGTGTATTGTTCAGGTCCATTGAAAATTATTCATGTGAAGTTACTGTTAAAATTAACAAGAGTGTTTAAATAATTTGAGATAACGATTTTGAATGGAGGTTACCGTCACTAATAATAATTATTAAATCTTATTAAACCTGAATATAAAATTTAAATATAACTAACCTTCATTGGTCGATTATATCACCACGATTTAAGTAATTATCAACCGGATAAACGTGTGGTTTAATGTATTTCTAATATTTCTAATATAAATAATATAAATAATCTAAATAACTATGTAAATATCTTTAATAATAATTTGAAACGAACGGGATTAATAGAGGCGTGTATAAATTTTTCAATTGTCGTTTGACAATGTTATAAACAATTTAAAATTTTATAAATAATTAATGAAAATTTTGTTATAAACATTAAGCGTTTTTGTTATTATACTCTAAACAACGCTAGTTAAACAATTGGAGTATACAATTAAACAAGATTTGGGATTATTAGTGTAATCCATTGATATTGGAACGGAGCATTTAAAAGATTTGCGTGATAATATTTGAGTTGAGATGTGAACATTTAAAGTGTTTTGAAAAGGAGCTAGGCTCTGAGGTAACTAGCATATGCTAACTTTGGTTGAACAGGTGCGTCCATTTGACGAAGCAAGCATGCGACACGGTGCAGGGTGTATCGCAGGTGGCCAGATAACTGAATGTTAGAGGCCAAGGTCATCTACATAGCAGCCTTGCGGTTATAAATAAAATGTGAAGTTCATGAAAAAGGAAACAAATGCTATATGTCTCGTCCCAGCTCCCTTATCCATTCCAAAGTGCATTGTTATTATTATTACGTTCTTTTGAGCTAGAGAAAGCTGAATTTTTGTATGTGAAGTCTACAAGTCCTACAGGAGGACATGGTTGCATTGACAATGGCTTCTGATTGCCACGTATATTTTGTTGTTAAATTTTGTTAAATTATTTTTTTTCTTTATGTGAAATAAATTATTGTGCAGTTTAAATTTTCTTGTTTCCGACTTGGTTCCTTTTAAATATCGTGGTGGAGGTTATTGTGAGGGCATACTATTAAGTGATCCAGTTGAAAACCCAGACCCGAGATTAAATTGCATAAGTAAGTAAAAGGTAAGTATGAACCCCCGTATATTTTGGTGTGTTCCACAATAATTTTCATGTTAACTACTGTGCTCTAATCTCGGTAGTATCTGTCAGTGCCATTTTCATTGATGTAGCTGTGCCGGTGCGATTGATTATTGGCAATCCGATTGAGGGGGCGGATATCTGACAGCCTACTATCCGGATTATCGGGGACAGTACCTTCTTCAAGGCCACGGCCGCCTCCTTCCCTCTTCCTTGCCTATCCATCCTGACCATCCCTTATCTTCCCTCATGAGGCCCCTGTTCGGTTTGCAGGTGAGGCCGCCTGGGCGAGGTGCCAATCACACCTCACCAGTTGTATCCACTCCGATTAGATGTTCCCAGCTCTAGGACACTGCCCGTAGAGGCGGTAGTGGTGAGTTCCCTCGCTGAGTCCGTGAGTTCCACCAACCTGGAGGGTAAACGACTAAGAAAGAAGAAGAAGAAATGAAGTCTATAATAATTCACAGAGATGTAATTAAAATTTACAATGAAAAAACGCACGTCACATTTCTAATTATATCCTATTTGAAATTGCGAATAAGCGACAAAAATATTATCCAGCAATAATATTCACACCTTGTAGATTAATAAAAATATAAATAGAAGACTAAATTAATGTAAACAATGGAATGAGTAAAATTGAATGTGATGAAATATTTGAATATAGCGGTTTCTTCGAGATCTAGCATTAATTCGAATAACAGTCCTGCGTGTATCGTTTGCCTTTGTCACGTTTTTCTACCTGCGAAGTGGGCACATATGCTCTAGCACAAAGGATTTGTGGGTGTTCCAGGACGGGTGGAAGGGATACATACCACGTCATTCGCAAGAGATGCATGTTCGAAGTAGCATTTGAACGTTGGTTTCCAGAGAAGCAGAGATGTGGGTGGGTGATTTTTTCTAACATACGATCAAGAATGTCCTAATGTCGGGCGTGGAGGACAACAATCCGCCAGATGATAATTTTTATATTTCAATCACACTAGTAGTATATGAATTGAAAGAAAAAAAATAGCACCCGAAAAGAGACTCGAACTAGCGTCCCTGTGATCACTCAGCCCGAACGTTACCGGGTGAGCCCAGCGTCCTGCTCGAACTCGGTAACATCTTCACTGGATATGAAGCACTCGGAAAACTTCGAAGTCGATTTTCTTGAGAATTTATGAATATGGCATCGAACGGCTTTGGAAAATTATAGTTCGAAGTCTGAACATTACGTACCCGAAGCGGGAAAAATTACAAAAATCCGATTGCCGTAGGGTCCCCTTGTAAGGTGACTTGCTTGTTAACGATACCGTACCAGTACCTCAACCAGAATTAAATTCTTTGGAAGAGCCGGAAATTGAACTTGGCTCTCCAGGGTGGGAGCCCAATATGCTACCCACTACACCACGAGGTCTACAGGTGTACACCAGGTGTTACTATGCTGTAGAGTGAGACTTAAGAATACATTTCTAAGAATGAATTGGACTTTACAAATGAGTGTCTAGCTTTGTGTTGTTACTATCTCATAACAAGCCAAATCCTGAGGCAGTTCCTAACTAGGCTTACAGTGAGTTTTAGCAGCCATTCGGAATAGAGATTCAGTCGCTCCAAGAGAATGTCTTGGTAATGTCCATGAAAGTCTTGGAACACCTTCTCAATTCTTGAAGCGAATGCCAAACCATGACCGACTGAACATGTTGTGCACAAGAAATACAAGCCAGGTAGATGCTAACCGGAGCGTTAAAATGACTGCGCGTGACCAGAACTCGAACCTGTATTCTCATTCACTATCATACTGTACCGACAGCAGTGGCTACGCTGGCTAAAGCGCAGCGTTAGGTCATGGGGCCAAGCTCTCTGCTGACTCGGTAGACGCGTGGGTTCGAGCCCCACCGTCGGCCGTCCTTGAAATGTTTCCCCATTTTCAACATCAGGCAAATGCTGGGACGTTACCTTCTGACAGGCCACGGCCGCATCCTTCCACATCCTTGCCCACTTTCATCCATCTTCATCCATTCCATCTCTCATCCCGACGCGTAGGTCGCCCACGGGCGTCGACTAGAAAGACCTGCACTCGGCCTCTCAGGAGGCCACACGACGAAAAAAATCATACTGTCATGAAAAAAGCAATACATCGACTAACTTATGTCTCCACTGGACATAACCAGTGCAGAGCTGGTCGATAGCAGTGTTCGACCCTGCTGCCATACCATAGCCAAGCAGTGAAGAAGAGACTGATTGCGATAGGTCAATGTTGAAAGAATTGGTCCTAAAATTCGAAGGTTTGCCTCCTAGTCGTGCAAAATCATTTAAACTCTTCAGTTAAGGTCTACATTTTTTGTATACAGCGAGACTTAATATGTAAAAAGCTTCATTTGGTATCATACGGTCGTGTACTTTGAGTAAATTGAATGTTCATACGAACAAAACTCAATTGTATAAGTAAACCCCATGAGCATGTCAACATGGCTGTGCCTGAGACTGCACACATGCTATGTGATAGCTAGAGAATGGATTTTCATGAAGCCATTTTGGCAAAAAATATGAAATTTGGCCAGTACCCGGTTTCTAGTTTCTACTGGAAATTGACAAATCTTGAAGTCTCTGCTTATAGTATTTGCGTTCTTTTGTTTTAAAGTAAACAGTGAACTGAATACGAAGGTCCAAATCAAGCGTCAACATACAAAGTTGCGACATTTATTGCTAGGAATGTAGCCACTTCATTATTATTATTATTATTATTATTATTTATTATTACCACAGGCGAGGCCAAATTATTTGAATCAATTCGTGTATTTTCTCAATTACTTGCAACTTCGTTTAGGTATCAACAGAGTAATTTCATTTGTTTTGATTATAGTCGTCGCCTCCGTAGCGTAGCGGTCAGCATGGTTAGCTGCCGCCCCGCAGGTCCTGGGTTCGATTCCCGGCTCTGCCACGAAAATTTGAAAAGTGGTATGAGGACTGGAACGGGGTCTACTCAGCCTCGGGTGGTCCAAATGAGTAGAGGGGATTCAATTCCCACCTCAGCCATCCTCGAAGTGGTTTTCCGTGGTTTTCGAATTCGTCTTCGGACAAATGCCGGGATGGTACCTACTGTAAGGCCACGGCCGCCTCCTTCCCTCTTCCTCGCCTATCCATCCCAATCTTCCATCACTTCCCTCATGAGGCCCCTGTTCGCTTTGCAGGTGAGGCCGCCTGGGCGAAGTGCTGATCACACCTCCCCAGTTGTATCCCACCCGTCCAGATGTTCCAAGCTCCAGGACTCTGCCCATAGAGGCGGTAGTGGTGAGTTCCCTCGCTGAGTCCGTGGGAACACCAACCTAGAGGGTAAATTGACTAAATAAAAAAAAATGATTATAGTCATTCATGGCTGTGGATTCCTATGTTTCAAAATCTATTTCATGTATTATGCAATATTTGTTTTGCCACTGTAACATCTTACCCCATTATCACAAAATGTTCTTAATCAAATATTATTTATACGCCCAGGAATCTGAAACATCATTATTTAACGTAGGCTAATTACATGTAACATACAGTAAACCGCCTCCGTGTGTAGTGGCTAGCGCTCTTGACTCTCACCGCGGAGGCCTGGATTCGATTCCCGGCTCTGCCAAGGAATTTCATTCTGGTCTGAGAGCTGGAACAGGGTACACTCAGCCACGTGAGGCGAAACTGAGAAAAGGCGGGTTCGATTCCCACCTCAGCCATCCTGGAAGTGATTTTTCGTGGTTTCCCACTTCCACTCTAGGCAAATGATAGGATGGTTGCTAAATTAAGGCCACGGCCGCCTCCTTCACAATCTTCATATGTATTACAAATACACACACTAATACATCCTTCACAATAACACAGGTTATCAGACAAATGCCACACACACACCCAAGTACACTGGAATATCTGACCTTGATGTTGCAAAGCCCCTAAATGAATCAACAACAACAAACTTGTAACATAGGCTGCAAATACATATTTATGATCAGATAGCATAAAAATGCAGATAAATTACATAGCGGTGTTGCATCATTTCTTAATTTGTCCGCCTTGTAGCACAGTGGCTAGCATTCTTGGCTGTAATCCCTGAGGTCCGGGTTCAATTCCTGACTCTGCTAAGAAATTTTATTCTGGTAAGATAAAATTCTCTATCTGGTAAAAAGGCCAAAACTGGAACACTCCGTCTCATGAGGCAAAACTGAGAACAGGCGGATTCGATTACCACCTCAGCCATCCTGGAAGTGGTTTTCCGTGGTTTCTCATTTCTACTCCAGGGGAATGACAGGATGGTTCCTAAATTAAGGCCACGGCCGTCTCCTTCCCAAACCTCACCTGAATCACAAAAACACACTCTTCTACAGACACCTCAATAACACAGGTTATCAATCAAATTCTACACACACACACACACACACCCAAGTACTCGGGGCTAAATGACACACGAATGAAACATTAACAACATTTATTTATTTCATTGTTTTGAATATTAACAAACCTTTGTGGTACACTAAACATGCTTAACACATCAATGAATGTATTAAATATACAGTATAATAGAATTAAAATAAATCAGTCGCATTTTAGGACAAATTTATCAATTTATGGGATCTTAAGGCTGATTACACATTATCCTTCTAATATGGCCATGTCTGAAAAATAATAATAATAAGCCAAGCCTTGCTGGATCTTAAAGCTATGTTTAGACAATGATCTGGTGTTCTATTACAAGGAGACATCTGCTATTTCCAGCAGTCGTCCTTTCACAGCTGACCCGTGAAGTAACGTATCGACACCTGCGTACATCTGGTGACATTTAGCTAACCTTACCTCTTCCATAAGAAAAGGTGTAAACTGCAGGCTCGTTCGTTTCTCCCGTAGTGTGAGAGGATTATCTCACTCTTCTAATGATGGACTTATGGTAACGAGCCCCACGTGACGTCATCGTGTTTCATTGACTAGGAAATGCTGATTTCCGTTTATATTATTTTGTGAAACACTTAGCAATGAGAGGTCAGAATGTACCCGCCTCAGTAACACAGTGAGGTACAGTAAGTGCCTCTGCACTACACAAATATGAAGCTTTTGGAGATCCGATGTTATCTCGATGCCACCAGCGGCATGGTGTGTGTTTATCTCCAGGTTGGTTAACACTCACTCTAAGAAAATCTAGGGGTAACCATTCCAATTGTAAACTCCACCCTCTTATATTCTTAGAGCGGCTGCGTGGCGCAGCGGTAACGTTCTCGCTTGCTGGATCCAAGGTTGCAGGATTGAATCCCGGCGCAGTCAGCTGGTATTTGAGGGAGCCGTGTCAGTAGATTCATTGGCACGTTAAGGATCTCATTCGGGGCAAAATTCCGGCACCCCGGCATCTCTAAAAGCCGCAGTAGTTAAAAGGGACGAAAAACAAATAGCATCTTAAGGCTAATTTTCGCATTCACACAACTACACACCATAGACACCAGACTAACACAGGGTATCAGGCAGATTTTAGGCAAGTAGATGGATTGTTTGAATCCACTTGGAATTATTATTTTTGTAATATTCTGGCAGTACTAGTGGGCAAACCAACCGGACTATATGATACCCCCCACTACGCCCATTCTTTGCCGAACGTTAATGCTCTAGCGGTAACTTATATCTTGCGTGTTGAAGTGAATGAGGTCTCGCGGGATAGGAATGTTGAACAGATCGCGCAAGCAGGCCCATAGAAAGTGATCACGGGCCATAGTACAAGGACTTCCAGGCCCTTCCAATTTTATTTTACCTGTGACATAACTTTGAAATTATGGTATTAAGCTTGTAAATTTTAAGCCCCCCACAAAAAAAAAAAAAGATCCGTGGAATTTAGCCTGTCCAACTGAATATTAATGTACCCTCCTTTTGTTTTGAATCTCATTGGTTGTTCTTTTACTTCACGATTTTGATCACTGTACATTGAAAATCCATTTTCGTTGTATTTGAACGTGTTTAGGCACCACAGGAATAAGCCATACTCCTTCAGAAATGTATGAAGAAAAGAATCATTTTTCTGATATTGAATTAGACACTTTATGATCCACAAAGAGCTCTTGAACTTTGGCACTCTGGCACATTTGTCATTTCCTCGGAAGAAAACCGGAAAACACAATAGATACCGGTACTTTTAAAAGTAATTATATGTTCTCTCTGTAATGATTTGGCAGTATTTGTATCAAACAGAGTCATATCAGAAAATTTCTAAATAGTTTGGACATTGAATTAAATAAAGTTGTCCACTCTAAAAGTAATTTTACCGCATCGGGCCTCTCAGCAAATCCGGGCCCCGGGGCTATAGCCCCGCTTGCCCCTCCCTCTCGACGAGTCTGCACGCAAGATCCAGATGGATGTGTTTAACTGTCAGGCAGTATGTGCACAATTCTTTCCCGGGCGGGTGCTTTACACCCCTCCCGGTTTTATACAGTTTCAACAGACCTGCCTCCAGGCCACACGTCTCGATAAGTTGAGCTTATCTAGAGGCCCCCCTCGGAGGATACATGAACTCCATCGAGACCTGGCCTAACCCTCCTCTTAATGCAAAGAAAGGTCTATGGGATGTCGTAAGTGTGACTGAGGCGAGGTGGCCAATGGTGACAACATGTACAGTACACTTCTGTCCTTATTGTTCGATGACTACATGTTTGGAGAAGATCGTCAAGAACGGCGGTACCCAGTTTTCATACTGAGAACACTAACCAACGGTCCATTACAAGGCCACAGATCAGTCCATTCATAGTCAATAAAGCCACAATAAAAGAAAGAAACTAACGTGACAACATGTACAAGACAGAATAAGAATAAAATATTCTGTCCCACCGAAAGTCGAACTCCCGACCAGTGTTGCCAAATCTTGAAATGGGAAAGAACTAAACCCTATGCTTTAAAACACCAGAAAAGCACCAGCTGGACTCTATGATTCAAAACACTAGAAAATCACCAAAAATTATAAATATATAAACGGCTTTTTACTTACATTTCTTTAATTAAAAATCGTCTTCTTCAGTTGCGGAGCCTGCTACTTGTATTACATCTTTAGAGCAGGAAGGTGTAGTACTGCTGTAGCTCTGCATGCTTCCAATTTTGGCCACTATTATATCCTTCGGAAGTTCGTAGTCATGATAGCATTTTTCCTCTGTTTTTAGTCCAAATCGCACACACAGAATGGAATGCAATTTTTGAACTTACATTCGATTTCTTTGCTTTGTTTTCACCAATTAAACTTGGCTAAACACTCTCCCTACATCTGCATTAGAGTGAGGGAGCGAAAGTACATAAACTGCCTTCGCATGAAACTGGGAAATCCCCTGGGAGCTGGGAAGAAAATAGATGATAGGTCGATTCTTTGTACAAGTGCACTTGCACTGAGCCCTGCATGTTGCGCTTACTTAGCACTTATGCACGCGAATGAGAATTTCAGGGACTTCCCCTGTTGGAGTGTTATCTTGACACGTGTAAGGCTGAGCATTGCCTATCTTAATTGATTAACTTTATTAAAACTATGACATGGCTTCCAGGATTTACTTATTTGTAATAGGAGACAATTTCATGTAAAAATTCGTTAAGCACTAGATTTGGCACTGGTTTTATTGAAATAACACCAGTATTTTGCTATGGCGTTATTAGAACATTTCTGGCACCAGACTAACTTCAGAAACACCTGATCTGGTGCTAAAAACACCAAATTGGCAACACTGCTCCTGACGCCACAGGTAAGTTGCAGTGTTTTCCTCCGAACACTCAACTGATTTATTCGTTGACGGATTCTGCAATTTTGAAGATACTGTATTACAAGACAATATTACACCACCGACAGACAATATACAGAGTGTATATGAAAAAGTTTGAGGAATATCAAGATGGACATCTCCAAAGAAATAGAAGACCAACTGTGCAAATGGTATGTTAGGGAAGTACTGGGTTTCGAGGAAATACGTAGTTGTAAAAGTGTTACAAATCTCCCGCTGATAACGACTCTGTGTGCGACTTTAATCATCAAGAGTATGACAGCGAGTGTGTGACTGATAGTGTGAGCCAGAGTGGAGGTGGGCAGTGAATACACTGAGTCAAAACTGGCGTATGCGATAGATGCAACATACAGTACACAGTTTGTTTTACAGACACATGCCTCAAGCCAAAGTTTACGGTTACACTGACTTGTTTACAGCAGTCCGTAACAGCTGTCTCATACCTTCCGCACAGTCGGCACACAAATAAGTAAATCCAGTATCATGGAGTGCTACCGTCTGATCCTCTCAATATTATAACGACATACAAGCTCTCAATACTGTAAGCGTGCTTACTGTGTACCTCCATTACAGTATTTCATAAACTAATTCATTCGTAGAACACATGTCTGAAATTTTGAAATAATCTCTAAGGGAACGGATCTGACGATCTGTGGCTTTATTTCCTCGGTAACGAGGCATCAGTTCACACTGATATAAAATATTCCGTCCCTATGACATTCAGGGATACCCATTCTGCCACTCCTACAATGAGTGAAATAGAATGGTGTGGCCGCTTAGGTCATAATGTAACAAAAACCGAGATACGTAACAATTTATTTCAAATGGCCATATAAGAACAACGCAATGGAACATATCTTGGCAAGAACATGGCTCATTAATTAATGGGACCCCGCAAGCATTGCAGAAGACGCTCAGTATCTGTGTCGGCGAGTGTACTGAACTCGAATTCAGCCCAGCTTAGGACTTTGACTGAGCCGAGGTTCGAACCGACTTGTGCGCAATTGGAAAGAAAAATTGGAAATATGGAATTAAAATAATTTAATAATTATATATGCATTTTGGGAAGTGAATGATGCATAATGAAAGTATTTTGGAAAATTTTGAAGCATTTTAAAGAATTATTATTTGGAAATATTCTGGTGAATGAGATTTTAACCAAGGAAGCGTTGGATCATTCGAAGCTGGAAATTGTACAAGGCTTCATGTTTAGCACCAGAAAACCAATGTTGGTCAGCCAGGCGACAATAACAAAGCGATGCACACGACGCGTTGATAAGAGGCTAGCTCCAGGAGCTTCTGTAATGATATTTCAGCAGCCAATCAGATTAAAGCTCATAAATTTTGTGGGAATCGCTCTTATATAAATTTGGCACATATAAAGCGAAATGAGCACATCTACAGGTGTACAATGCAATATGAAATTTATTTGGTTAAAAAGAAACATAAATTATTGGTTAATAGAGAAACTATCAGTATATTTCTATTAAAATGCATCAGTGCGTGGTTAGGGTAGGAGGCTAGCGACAGCACGCGCGTCACAGCAGAGAAGCGAGCCAGGACTCTCACGCAGCTACTTGACACGAGAGGACGTGTGTCGCACGCGCCCAGCAGAGAAGCACATTTTGCACGCTACAGAAGTCCGGCCGACAAACACTATTGTACTGTCGGGAGACCGAGGAATCGCCGAGGACGTTATCAGAGGAGCCGGTGAAGTGCAAATGCACTAGACTTGAAGAGATCAGCGATTATTGAAACATAATATAATCAGAACGAGACTTCGCAAATAAAACAGCATTCTAAAGAAAAGCAATAACCAGCAGTATTGCATACTTCAAGCCACAGTATTGCTACAACATATTCAATAGTATATATTCTACGTTATTACATCACAGTCAACATCATAGTCAATATGATGACAACGAACTTGAGTCGGGGAGGACAAACTTATTCTACAAATACTGAGGAGATTATTATGGATAACTAAATCAATGGAAGGAGGTTAGTCTATGCCATGGACTGGGAAGTCAGAGTGACTTGGAAGATCAAGGATCGATACATCTACAACTGCTCAACAACTTGCAGTATTCCAACATGAGTTTCTACACTACATGCAAGATGTCCACTACCATCAGGAGGAGATGTCAACCCAGGACTTTCGGATCTACGTTGGTGAGGCCACTCTGAAATACAGAGATAAGAAGGAGATGACCGCTTGCAGCCAATCGGACCAAGAAACGCAGTTCCCAGGTCACTGACCGTGAAAATGGTAGATTTGCCGTTTGCAGCCACCAGTCGAGGCGGAGATCCGGTGAATGCCGCACGACTGAGACGGGGTCGCTCACAGCTGATTTGCACGCGCCTGGCAGTAACTGGTTTCATGGGGAGACGAGCGCTCGCAGTCTCATCGGAAAGTCAAGAATATCTGATAGAGGTATTTTCGGCAGCAGAAGACATCTCAAGGTAGAACAACCGATTGCTCTAATATCTGTAGTTTTGCAGTAGCAGTAGAAATCCATTTGGGCGTTGACCAACTTCATTGTAGATATTCTTATCTTTATTCTATGTTTATAATAGCTAAACATTTTGAGATTCATTGTAATTCTTTGATACATCTTCGTGTGTCGTTTAAGACGTTATTTCATGCATTTTTGATTTAGATATTTTCGTTTCATGCATTTATTTTTGAAGGAATCGTTTTAACATACTCACTTTCGAACAAAACTCGTTTTATAAAGGGAATGCTTCGATAATATGGTATTTCGATAATTATTGTATTTCGAAGACAATGATTCGATAATGACATATTTCATTGAAATTACTTTCAAATTGTAAGAACATTTGATCATTAAGATTGTTATTAACAATTACAAATGCGTAACAGCGATAGAATACATTTGTATATTTATATTACATTTTTATAAAGTAAAGCATTATTGTGAGATGCTGTAATATTGTTTAACAGACATTATTATGTCAATATACAACTAAAACATTTATTTATAACAATATGGATGTTATAAAATTCCTTTAGCGGAATACAACTTATTTGACAACTATATAGTCTTGGACTATATTACGAAAGTACACTATAAAATAGTTCATGGTAGTGACAATTGAGGTCAAACGATGCCTATATTTATCAACAATTAAATTGGAAACATTGTTAAACTGAAATAAATAGTTCAGAAGATTTGTTAGTCTACCTGAGGTCCATTATGTTCTAAAATCAGCTTGAATATGAAAAATTCATATACTTAAATGTACACCAGAAGCGTGAGGATATGTATTTATTTTTTATTAACTACTTAAGACGAGCGAACTACGAATTAGTATTGTTAACATTTGGTAACGTGGAAAAACAGTCTATTATGGAACAAAGTGGACGAATAGCGCTAATGAAAGAAATAAGAAATACTATATGAGATGTATTGTTGTGAACGAACATGCAATTGTTGTAAGTGATGCACGATGTTTAATAATTTAGAAGAGAGTTGGGGTTAGGAGTGCATTCTGAACGGTAATATACAATTGCGTATTTACCTAGTAAAATCACTAATTCTTCTACAAGTCTGTAGCAAAATAGGGTTTTATGGAAGTAATGCCGTGCGGAGTATTGAAGATTGTTGGTAGTAATGAGAAGATGGAAGTATGACATGTTCGGAGCGTAGTAAACGCTATTAATGAGTATTGTTCACTGTATTGCGAGAGAAAGAAATGTATTGCCATGTGGAGCAACGAATTGTTACAGTATGTGGAAGAAGCACTAACATCAAGGTTAATGTTTGTATTGTTTATGTCTGAGAGTATCAGTATATGATCCACGAAGTGTGTAGAGTTTTTAAGTAGTTTCGCATCGTTCTTTATTATATTGTTTTATTCATTGACACGACATTGTAAGCTATATTTAACTTCAGTGTTTGATATACAAGCTTTAATTACTTTGACATATTACCAGAAGTACCTGAGAATTCTATTGTTGTGTGAAATGTTGATCAAAGAACTGTTATTTAACAGAGACACTATAAGACTGTCAGATCGCGACTGATAGTGTGAATAGTATATTTTTAATACCGTGTAAAACATGGAAAATTGTAGATATTGTATATATTTAAACCTTATTTAATTTATAATATTATTATTGGAATAGATAGTCATGTTTTACACACGCATGTGTATAATGTAGGGTTTTTGCAGTATTAACCTCATTTTTGATGATTGAACAGCTGATATTGATCAGACTGCTTCTGTGACATAGCCACAGGGTGACTGTCAATTGCGTAAACATTTTTATAAAACTTAATATAATTACTTTGTTGTAATGATAATGTTTAATAACATTTATTCTACAGATAGTAGAATTATCTGACGTGTGAAATAGTTAATTTTAACTTGCTTACATATTTTATTGGTGATAGGGAATATTTTTATTGTTTGTAATTTGTTTGGTAATAAATCCCAGGCACTATTTTTGTTTGCCTGTTCGTTTTTTTTATAAATCTGATCATCTTTTCATTCTTGCAATCGACATGCGATAATACTGTGAATTAAATACTAGAATTCACGTAGTCTCAACTTTCACCGTTCGCGCTCGAGATCCGAGATTCTCGTCCTACCATTTGTGTTAAGGATATTTTATTCCTAGTAAATGTGTAACTAATCGGTGTTGTTGTTGCATGGCCGGCATGTATCGAGAGTTTCCTAGTCATTATCCTAGAAGGGTAGTGTTGGTTAAACTGGCTGGGTATCGACCTCCCTACAATCCTTTTCCACATCAGCGGATATAGGCTATGACTATGCGGAATTCGGGTGCATATAGGTAGTTTTTTTCTTGGCGCCCAAACGTGTTTTGGCTTCGATTGTGTTGAGACAGTGGTCTGCAACGACAACCGTACAAGATCTTTGTTAGATTTTGAATTTATTTAGAAATGCCGATCCCAAATTTTTGGAAAGTTGTTTAAATGAATAAACACTGCCAAATTTGAGGAGTACAGTATGTTAGAGGCATGTTTGTTAATCCAGCTAATGCCATTTTGGTCATATTACAGTTAAAACTAGTTAAATTCTTGTTGTCAAAACTTAATATTAGTAAGGGATTGCGAAGTGAAAGAGGATCAGTTTATTAGATCAAGGTTAGGTAAGATTGTAGACGTTAAGTTATTAACTTTAAATACGTATATCGAAGTATTCCTTGGTAGAATCTAATTGAGTTGGTCACTCTGATATATCCATGATGTAGTATAGATGATACCTCCTTATTTCTCAAGTGTTATATTATTATGTCGTCGGGAGATATGTGCCATATCAGGGCCATCCTGGAAAAGATCCAGGAAAGCCAGAACCAGTTAACAGGAGATGTAGATGCTCTCCACAAATCCACACACGATAGTACTAAGAAATTAGATAGAGAGATAAAGCAATCAGCAGCTACAGTTAAGTCTGAGAGGAAGGGAGAGTTAGCTTTAGCACAATCAGCTACTAAAGCTAGTATAACCTTAGTTCAGGAGGAGTGTAGAAGAGTCCAAGAAGAAAATAGAAAAGCACAAGAGAAAGTACAGGAAGAACTAAGAAAGGCACAAGTGAAAACTCAAGAAGAAAATAGAAAGATTCAAGAGAAAGTACAGGAAGAAATGAGAAAGGCACGAGAGGAAGAAAGGAAGGCCAGAGAAGAAAACAGAGCAGTCCGAGAGGAAGCTAGAAAGGTGCAAGAAGCTATAAGGAAAGCACAAGAAGAGGCCAGAATAGCACAAGAGAAGGCACAAGAAGAGGTGAGACAGATACAAAGGGAAGCGAAACAAACGCAGGAAGAAATCATGAAAGCTCTAGAAAAAGCTCAGGAGGAAGGAAGATTAGCTCAGGAGCAAAGCAGATTAGCTCAGGCCAAGAGTAGATTTTCTGTAGAAGAAAGTAGGAGAGCCTTGGAAGACACCAAATCAGCTTTCAATCAGGTGAAAGAGGATGTGGCTTCTACCAAAACTGAAATAAGCTCACTTAGAGAGGAAGCCAGAAAGTAGTGGAAGATAGAGTTCAGTGCAATGATAACATTATTAAATTAGAAGGAAAGATACAGGTAAAGCCACTATAGAACAGGGTAAATACAATGACTCCTTGTTAAGTTCCCAGAAGAAACTCACTGATAAGCTCAGTGACCTGAACATCACTGTTGTTAACTTGGAAGGTAAGTTGGAAGACCAACAAAAGCTGATAACATAGGGTATAAATGTTGACATTGCGTCATGTATATCTAAATCTGTAAGCGAATTAAGAGATGAGGTTATAAAATCCAATAAGGATTACATGCAGGAACTGCATGACAAAATATTGAAAGATGTTCGCCAAATAGAAAAGAATGCTAAAACTCACAGGGATAATTTGAAATTAGAACTGTATAAGTATATATAGGAAAGTAGAAAATCGAGCATTACCGAAATGAGGGGTATTGTAAATGAAACGGATTCGGAAAAAAGGTGAGGAGTTGAACGTTATCCGCGCGACAATTAATGAAATTAATCTTGATCATGCGAATGTAAAATCTAGTCAGGAAAGCGAACTACGAGATATTAGTAGCAAAATTAACGCACTTAATTTGGCAGAACCATGCGACCATGAAGGTTTGAAGGAAGAGATACGATTAGGAATGCAACGGGACATTACTCAATATTTCCTAAGTAGAGAAGAAAGGTATAGAGAAGAATTAGGAAAATTCAGTAAACTTGAAGAAAGAATCGAAGAAGACAGGGAAAGCATTTTTAGTCGGAGACAGGAACGTCCACATGTAATACAAGAACCAGAGCGTATTCAGAGGGAATATGCAGGACTGGGAGGATTCTATGACCAAGGAGGCCATAGAAGTAACCAGAATGTAATTGTAATAAGAAATATTGACGACAAGCCAGCTCGTTTCAGTGGAGTAGGAAACATCACAGCAGTCGAATTTCTTAGAGATATGAGATATTATCTCGATGATAATCGCATATCGAGGGACCGAGAAATGCGTGTAGTTGAGAAGTATCTGGAATCCGAAGCCCTAAATTGGCACAGAGCCTTTAAGTACACCTACACCAATTTCGAAGAGTTTGCTGACGCATTACAACGTAGATTTTGGAGCTTAGAGATGCAACAGGACATTAGGGCTGAGATATACTCGAAGAAGTATGCTCACTCTACTCCTACGCGTTATGCAACGTTCATTACGTCAGAACTCGCCAGGCTTCAGTATCTGGATTCCCCATTGGCTGAGACCGAATTAATTCATGCCATATCGAGACAGATGCCAAATGATGTCAGAAGACACCTAATTGAGGCAGATGTAAAAT
The DNA here is from genome assembly GCA_946902985.2 of Meconema thalassinum. Classification (NCBI taxonomy): domain Eukaryota; kingdom Metazoa; phylum Arthropoda; class Insecta; order Orthoptera; family Tettigoniidae; genus Meconema; species Meconema thalassinum. Next base: position 446,670,179 of record OX336389.2, read on the forward strand.
CATTGGAAGGCATGGCAGAAATCCTAAGAAAACTAGACCACGCTAGTTCAACGCCGAATGCAACGCCTAGTAACAACACAAGAGGTAGACCAGAGCATACAGAAGTCCACACTATGCTGGTGGATGAAACGCAGCAGACGGAGGAGAACCGTAGTAGGCCAGGTCCGAGTAGAAGTAATGCATATGGGAGGAACCGTTATGAACCACCATATCGCAGATTCCGGGATGGAAGGCCATACCAAGCTAGAGTATGGAATAATGGTCAAAGAAGAACAGGATACCACAGAAATAATGATGCACGAATGTATGACTATTACGACCGAAATAATAGAGGTACAGGAGGAGGTTATCGCCGATACAAGAACGGGGACGACGATAATTATGCCCGTCAACAACAACAACAACAACAACATCAGCAGCAACAACAACAACAACAACAACAACAACCAAGGCAACAACAACAAAAAAAACACAGAGAGGTTGGCGTAACAATGAAAATGTTAGGCAGTATTACCAAGACAGAGATCGGGAGAGTCAACACTATCGAAACAGCCACAGAGAAAATGAGGCAAAGAACAGTCATGGGAGTGAAGAGGTACAACCTCAAGCCTCGAACTCAGGGACACAGGAACAGAACCTGAGCGGGGTACAAACAAAAACTCCAATTGGAAAACGGAAGTAGAGGGAAGAACAGTGTTCACCAACAACAGGCATGAGATCGCCGTGAACGAATTCTACCAGGTACAAGATGAATATTTATTGTATGAAAGAGAGGAGCCAGAGAGAGGAAAAATAGCTAGGTTACCTATTTTACAAATTATGATGGAAGGAGAGAATTTAAGGACACTTCTAGATACGGGAGCAAATTGCATCTATCTTATCAGAAAGCTGCTATAACAAGTTGAAAGAAGGAAAATCTCTAATATCAATGCCAGTGTCATCTATTAAAGTTCGTGGCATTTTTAACGACAAAACGATGAAATGTAGAATTCAAGCACTCATGAAGTTCACTATAAACGGTCATGTTTATGAACAAATCTTTATAGTTCTGAACAAGATCAGTTTCGATGCTATACTGGGGATAGATTTTATCACTAAGACAGGTGCAGTGATAGACCTAAGGAATGGCATAGTGAAGTTTAACGAGGGGAACAGCAAAGAAGAAGATGAAGAAAGAAATGAATACATCTTAAAAATGAAATCCTGGAGGAGAAGTTGGAAAAGATTATTTTGGAAGTGGAATTAGAAAAGACAGGACACTATGGTTTGAAGATAGACAATTTTGAGGTCTATGAAGGCAGATTGGAAGCATTAATCCGGGAATATTCCGATGTTTTCAATGATAAACCAGGAATTATAAAGGGATTCAACTATGAAATTAAACTGAAGGTTAATACACCATTTCAAAGGAAGCTATATCCTATTCCTGACAAATACCAAGCAGAAGTTGCCAGTCTCATTAAAGGAATGGAAAAGGATGGGATAATCCGAAAACAGGCGACACCTTATTTGAACACAATCACTGCAGTAAAGAAAGCAGACGGGAGTCTGTATAAAGGGATTCAAGTATGAAATTGAACTGAAGGTTAATACACCATTTCGAAGGAAGCTATATCCTATTCCTGAGAAATACCAAGCAGAAGTTGCCAGTCTCATTAAAGGAATGGAAAAGGATGGGATAATCCGAAAACAGGCGACACCTTATTTGAACCCAATCAACGCAGTAAAGAAAGCAGACGGGAGTCTGCGGGTTTGCCTAGATGCTAGGGATCTCAACAGCCTCTTGGAAAAGGAACACGGCCGACCGCCTAAGATCAGAGAACTATTAAGGAAGTTTAAAGGGAAGTCATGCTTCAGTGTCTTAGACCTAACTTCGTTCTTTTATCAAATTGAACTGACTGAGAATAGAAAATGCTATACAGGCTTCTTTTTCGAGCGGAATAGCTTCTGTTTCGAACGCGTTCCGTTTGGTCTTATAAATTCGAGCCCTACTCTAATTAGAGCGTTGGATAACAAGCTCACAGACGAAGTGAAACCCAATGTTATATGCTACATGGATGATTTAATGGTTTCATCAGAAAATCCCGAGCAACACCTACTTCATTTAAAGAAACTATTGGACAACCTGAGAGAGATCAACATAAAAGTCAAGTTCAGTAAATGTCACTTTTTCCAACAGAAGATTAATTTCCTGGGGCATACAATTGATCAAGTTGGTTGCCATTCAAACCAAGACAAAATTGATGCCATATTAAGATTTCCTAGACCGAAGAAGATCGGAGACGTGAGAGCTTTCGCGGGTCCATGTCAGTTTTTCAGCATCCATTGTCCTTGTTATTCCGAAGTTATGGCACCATTGCACGAGTTATTAAAGAAGAATAACCATTGGAAATGGGGAATTGAAGCAGAGAATGCATTTATTTTGGCAAAACAGATGCTCAGAGATAACATCAAGCTTGAGTATCCGGACTTTGAACGTTCGTTTATTGTTGAGACGGACGCTTCAAAAGTCGGAATCAGTGCAATTCTGTACCAGAAAGATCAGGATGGAAACAAACATTATATTTCCTTTAACAGTAGAAAACTGAAACCCCATGAAATAAATTATTTCACAGCAGAGCTGGAAGCTTTAGCAGTGATAAACGCCCTTCATCATTGGAAGCAGATCTTAATTGGACACCAGATCATTGTCAGGACAGATCACAAAGCACTGGAATTCATGCTCAAGTCAGATTTATCTAGTGACAGGATGACTAGATGGACGTTGTTTCTACATCAATTTAACGCCACAATTGTTCATGTTCCTGGTAAGGAAAACCGGCTGACAGACATTCTATCGAGAAATCCAACTGCAGAGAGGGGTGTGAATGTTAATGTGTTAGAACTGGACGATGAAAATCAGGCAACGTTGGAACGTCTGAGAAGGATAGCCGTCAGTCAGAAGAGGGATACTAGTTTGAGAAATTTGTTTAGATTCTTGTCAGGAAAGATGCAGAATGACGATGAAGTATATAAGGAAACAAGGAAGAAAGCTACTTAGTATGTATTAGTAGAAGGCATTGTTTGCAAGTACGTTGATACTGACCACAAGAAGGCGAGGATTGTAATTCCACCTAGGTTGAGAGTGCCCATAGTTTGGTTGGTTCACAAATCTATTGGTCACGGTGGTGTAGATAAGACGTACAGTACTGCGCAAGAGAAGTTTTATTGGAGCAACATGCGAGAATCCATTACAGTCATAATCAGAACATGTGAACTATGCCAGAAAAATAAGTATAATTCTGAGCTTTTGAAGGAGAAACCGAAAGTCATTATACACACTAAGCCTTTAGAATTGTTCAGTCAGGACATTTTTTGCCCAGTTCCTAAAGGTAGCAGGGGTAATAAATACTTGCTAGTCACGATGGATGTTTTCTCTAAAATAGTTATCATGATTCCAATGCAGAAGGCAACTACGAAAACTGTATTGTACCACTTAGAGGAAAACATCATTGCTAAGTTAGAAAAACCCAAACGATTATTGACCGACCATGGAACGCAGTACACTTCTGCGGGGTTTCAACAGGCCATGGAAAGACTAGAGATTGGACATATATTTAGTTCCATTCGTAGCCCACAAAAATTCCTATTGAGAGGACAATGTTAGAGGCCTCCAAATACATACGCCTCTATAGTTCTGAGAACCACGCTAATTGGGTAAGCGTAGTACCACTTATGGAGTTCTGTATAAACAACACGAGGCACGAGAGCACGAACCAAGTTCCAGTGACACTGCATTTTGATGAAAAACCAGTTAGGCCGTGGGACGGAATCTTTAACATTCCGGAAGATGACGAACCATCGTTGGAACAACGAATAGAATCCCCTAGAGAGCACTTGAACAAACAAGCGGAGAAACGACTGAAGAGAGGCTTTGGAAAGAGGTACAGCAGACCGCTGGTACCCGAAGAACTAGTCTTAGTCACGATGCCTGTCAAAGCTGATGTTCTGAAGAAGACCTATGTCAAATTTGCCAATGTGTTCATAGGCCCATTCAAGGTTGGAAGAGTTTTCAATAACAATTGTTACGAGATAGTCAGGATAGAAGATGATCGACCCATTGGAAAATACAACCATTCAAAATTAAAGAGATTTTATCCCAGGATTCATTAGGGATGAATTCGGTTCCTGAATTGAACAAGTCGAGTTTTAAATAAAGTCTGTGTTATACTTAATTTATGAGTCGGGTGAGGATCTGAACTCGAATTCAGCCCAGCTTAGGACTTTGACTGAGCCGAGGTTCGAACCGACTTGTGCACCATCGGAAAGAAAAATTGGAAATATGGAATTATAATAATTTAATAATTATATATGCATTTTGGGAAGTGAATGATGCATAATGAAAGTATTTTAGAAAATTTTGAAGCATTTTAAGGAATTATTATCTGGAAATATTATGGTGAATGAGATTATAACTAAGGAAGTGTTGGAACATTCGAAGCTGGAAATTGTACAAGGCTTCACGTTTGGCACCAGAAAACCAGTTTTGGTCAGCTAGGCGAAAATAGCAAAGCGATGCACACGACCCGTTGATAAGAGGCTAGTTCCAGGAGCTTCTATCACGATATTTCAGCAGCCAATCAGATTAAAGCTCATATATTTTGTGGGAATCGCTTTTATATAAATTTGGCACATATAAAGCGAAATGAGCACATCTACAGGTGTACAATGCAATATGAAATTTATTTAGTTAAAAAGAAACATAAATTATTGGTTAATAGAGAAGCTATCAGTATATTTCTATTAAAATGCATCAGTGCGTGGCTAGGGTTGGAGGCTAGCGATGGCAAGCGCGTCACAGCAGAGAAGCGAGTCAGGACTCACACCCAGCTACTTGACACGAGCGGACGTGTGTCGCACGCGCTAGCAGAGAAGCACTTCTTGCGCGCAACAGAAGTCCGGTCGACAAACACTATTATACTGTCGGGAGACCAAGGAATCGCCGAGGAAGTTATCAGAGGAGCCGGTGAAGTGCAAATGCACTAGACTTGAAGAGATCAGCGTTTATTGAAACATAATATTATCAGAACGAGACTTCGCAAATAAAACAGCATTCTAAAGAAAAGCAATAACCAGCAGTATTGCATACTTCAAGCTACAGTATTGCTACAACATATTCAACAGTATATATTCTACGTTATTACATCACATTCAACATCATAGTCAACATGATGACAACGAACTTGAGTCGGGGAGGACAAACGTATTCTACAAATACTGAGGAGATTATTATGGATAACTAAATCAATGGAAGGAGGTTAGTCTATGCCATGGACTGGAAAGTCAGAGTGACTTGGAAGATCAAGGATCGATACATCTACAACTGCTCAACAACTTGCAGTATTCCAACATGAGTTTCTACACTACAAGCAAGATGTCCACTACCATCAGGAGGTGATGTCAACCCAGGACTTTCGGATCTACGTTGGTGAGGCCATTCTGAAATACAGAGATAAGAAGAAGATGACTGCTTGCAGTCAATCGGACCAAGAAAACGCAGTTCCCAGGTCGCTGACCGTGAAAATGGAAGATTTGCCGTTAGCAGCCACCAGTCGAGGCGGAGAGCAGGTTGATCACTTTCGTGATGCTTTCAATGTTTAGCTTGGCCCATTTGTCGGTCAAATTTTGTTTCTTGTTACCGAGATCCCCGAATGGTAATTATTTCTTTGTAAATGTATTAATTGCTTAAACCAAATGCATAATCTTGTTATCAAGCACCTATTCACATATATCATAGCTCTCACCTCGAGTGTTCCAGTCGCTCGCTACCTCAAGCTTCCTCACTCCCGGCATACACGGCATCTACTGGCTCATCTGCTGTCTGCTGAGCAGGGTCGACTGACGTCACCCTGACTTTCGTTCGACCAATGGCAGGTCTTTGTCTGGTCGGGCAATCTCCAGCCTTCGAGATTTTTCCATGATCACTATTTATGACGCCACCTGCTGGCGTTCTCCACCACTTCTGATCAATCATCATTCAGATCAGCTCATCATTCAGATCAACGCTGCTACACCGCATGGCACTATTGCCAGTCGCTGCTTCACCTCGCTGCTACGTCACGAGGCCTCTACTCTGATACATCGCTCAAGAGGACAGGAATATTTGCCAGCCGCAGCACACTGCAAGTTTCACCTTAGATGGTGTATCTCACTTTAAACTTCGAGGAAGCAGCAGTCTTCCTGGCCGCACCCAATGTCGACTTATACTCAGTCACCGCCTGAACACTACCAGTGTCAAACCGTCACCAGAAGGGAAAAGAAGAGTTGAATATTCATCTTTTCGGAATATGCATCTTGAGGCCATGAGCGCCTCCCCCCCCCCCCCCCCGAAGAAACCGTGGAGGACTTTTAAAACAGTTTTAGGCTAACTGGAACTTTTATGGAGCTGGCTCAACAATTTGGAAGATAAGTTCAAACTTGATAAAGAATTGAATTTCTTACTCTCATCATACATTTCATCTTTTTTATGGTTCTTTTATTAATATGCATATTATATTTCAATTCCAATTTCTCTCAAATCTAAGCAATCCTTAACATTGGTTTTTCCATCATTAATCAGGGTACTGTCACCAGACCCTCTCCATTTGTTAAGATTTAACACTAATTATTCTCTGCATATCCCAGTTGTGTGCATTTATTGTGCATTTTAATGTTATTTAAAGAAAATTGTTGTCTCAATAAATATTATTTATATCTTGTTAACTAAACTTTTGTTTTCTGGTGATGTACTTTTATGCCCATTGCACCGCACCGCTTCAGTCTTTTCGCTGTTTAACAGTAGCTATTTTGGTTAAGCTTAAACCTACTTCGCGTTCTCCCGTATGGGGAAGTTTTAGGGCAGAACTTTCTCCATATTTTTTGGTGCCGAAACCCGGGATAAACATATCTGTTGCACCCTGGGAATATTACAAGTTTCATATCTTGAATTTCACATTAACAATTTTTGTTCATTGTGTTTCAACACTAATTCACATTGTAAGTTTCAGCCTGAGGCGCATGTTCAACAGAGGAGGAGAGAAACGTGAGCTAAGCCGATTTCTTCCGCATCAGACTAAACCTTACTACCTAGCAAGCTGTCATCCTCTGGCTTCCAGTACTCGAAGTCACAATATTGACGTGAGTAACAAACAACTTTTAACATGCCTAACCTTGATGAAAAAAACAGCAACTCCAGAGCCTCTTGTAAGGGCAAGCTCACACGGTTCCGTACTTTCTTAACGGAGCTTGAACCCCAAGAGCGTAATCTTGACATAATTTCGCAGAGGCTTAAAAATTATGAACAAGCCTTTGAGAAATATGATGAGATACAATGCAGTATAGAAACTCAGCATCCGGACCAGCAAAGTGATAGGTTGGAAGTTGAAAAATTATACTATCAGGGATTTGCTGAAGCTAAACAGCTTATTAGGGCTTTATCTTTAAAAGAACAACAAGAAGATCAAACTTCTGCAGCATCTTCTACATCTTCCTCACGCATTATATTACCCAAATTAGAACTACCCAAATTCACTGGTAAGGACATAGAATGGGAGCCATTTTTTGAATTATTCGATTCTTTAGTACATGAGAATACTTCTATACCAGTAATTCAAAAATTTCACTACCTGCGTCTGGCAGTTCAAGGCAACGCACTTAACCTGATTCAAGCACTTTCTTTGACCAGTGATAATTATGAAGTTGCTCTGAATCTTCTTAAGGATAGATATGGGAATATTCGTTTATCTATTCAACGCCATATACAAAGCTTATTCGAGTTACCTAACGTGCAAGCAGAAAACAGTTTATCACTTCGTAAGCTGATTGATACTGCAGAGCTACACGTCAGAGCATTGTCCAATTTAAACCAACCTGTAAATCACTGGGATTTATTTCTAGTTCACCTCATTTTTGCAAGATTGGATGCAAATACATTAAAAGCCTGGGAAGCAGAACTTTCCCAGAATTTGCAATGCACTTATGAGGCGATTATCAACTTTTTGAAGGCTAGAAGCCAAGTCTTTTCCGCCATAGCTAATCAAAAAACTAGTAGTTCAGATTCAAAAGCCTTCTCAAAAGATAAGGTTAGCAGTTCTAATCAAAGAATTTTAAGATCACAGGCTCTTCCTGTTGATGCTCGGTCACCTAACCAAATGCAAACGTGCGGTCTGTGTCAGCAATCGCATAATTTATACAATTGTGATGAATTTAAATCTTTATCAGTAGACGAAAGACGAAAGTTCATTACGAACAAAAACATTGTTTCAACTGTTTGTCAGGAACGCATATGTTAAACAATTGCCGTTCACAACGTTTATGCTTTCATTGTAAGGCTAGACACCATTCCCTTTTGCACAGACATGAAAGATCACGGTTATCAGGACCAAGCAGTTCCAATACCAAGTCTAATTCTGAGACTTCTCAAAATAGTGCGCAGTCGTATGCTCAAAGTTCTACCTCGCTTGGCAAAGTCCAGGTTTTGTTATCTACCGTGCAGGTTCTATTGAAAAATTCTCACGGGAAATGGGTATCTGTCAGGGGATTATTAGACAATGCCGCTACCAACAATTTTATTAATGAATCTTTGGTACAAAAGTTAGGCCTCCCAAAACATCCTACCTCAATAGAGGTCACAGGAATAAACTGCTCTAAATCGCAATCCTTTAGCTTTGGTAAAGTGGATTTGAAGGACTCTAATAATTTTGGTACGCAGTTGCAATTAGATTGTTTGATTATCAAGTCTATAGGCAACAATATTCCTGGCACTTCTTATCCTATTCAAAGTTGGAATATCCCGAATTTTGTCCAGCTAGCTGACCCTCATTTCAACAGAGCTTCGCCCGTAGAGCATCTTTTCAGCTCAAGCATATTTTGGCAATGTCTTCATTCCAATAAAGTAAAAATTGCTCCTAATGTTTTCTTCCGCGAAACTGATTTTGGTTGGATCGCTACTGGCCAAATATACCGTAATCCTATTCAAACTGTATCGAATTGTTATTTTGTTGGTACCGATTTGAGTCAAGAGCTAACCAAGTTCTGGGAACTTGAGAATGTTCAGGCTACTGCTTCTTCTTCTAACGAAATTTGTGAAAAGTTATACAAGGAAACCACTGTCCGTACTGCTGAAGGCAGATTTATAGTAACTCTTCCACGTATTCCTAATCCTCCCGCCATTACGGGCTCGCATTCCAGAGCACTTAGGGCACTATTTGCTATTGAAAATCGGTTCAAACAAGATGCTTCTGTTCAAACTCAGTATGCTTCCTTTATGGAGGAATACGAATCATCCAATCACATGGAGGTAATTCCTAAATCAGAAGAAATTGACCGTCCTTTAAATGAAATAGTTTATCTAAATCATCACCCGGTATGGAAAAATTCCTTAACACAAGACAATATAAGAGTAGTTTTCAATGGCTCGTCATCAGATTCCAATGGAGTCTCTTTAAATGATACCTTGCAATGTGGTCCCGCGATTCAAACAGATCTCACCTCTGTTTTGCTTAATTTTCGACGGGTTCCTATTGCTGCAATCTCAGATATTAAGCAGATGTACCGGCAGATTCTCGTAAATTCCGAGCAGCAAGATCTGCAAAGAATATTGTGGCGCGATGAGAGTTCCAAACCCATAAAGAAATTTAGATTGAAGACTGTGACATATGGCCTGAAGCCTTCAGCCTTTCTTGCGATTCGGTCTCTCCACATGTTAGCCGAGCAAGATGGTCATCTGTATCATCCTTTGGCCTCTGAGTCATTAAAACGGCATTTTATGTTGACGATTTCTTGTGCTCTTTCCCTAATATTTCTGAAGCACTCCTTGTGTGCGAAGATTTGAAATCCCTGCTCCTGGGAGGTGGCTTTCCGCTCCATAAATGGACTTCAAATTCTACTGAATTTATATCAAAATTTTCATCAGAGGTGCCAGTTGATGAATTTGTTGCTATTCCTACTGATGAAGCAGCCGTAAAAGCATTGGGTGTTTTTGCTGTCCTTCTTCTGATACCTTCTCTTATCAGGTACATTTCTCAGACTCTCCCCCTGTAACTAAGAGACAAGTTCTGTCAGAAATCGCAAAGATCTTTGATCCTTTGCAATTTATTGCTCCTATAGTTATTGTTGAAAAAATGTTCTTGCAAAAGCTTTGGTCATTAAAATCAGACTGGGATGAAAATCTCCCCCTTCCTCTTGTAGAAGAATGGTTAGAGTATCGCAGCAGTTTGCTGGATCTCTCCAAGGTTTCTATACCCCGCCTTTTAATTTCTAATCCCTTATACCAGCAGTATGACCTGCATGTATTTTCTGATAGTTCAGAACGGGCTTATGGCTGTTGTGCATACATAGTAGGACGTTCCTCAGCCACTTTCCCCGGATTTCCTAATTTAGTGTGCGCTAAATCAAAAGTTGCTCCACTTAAAACGGTATCATTGCCGAGATTAGAATTATGCTCTGCTTTAATGGCAACAGAATTAGCTACTAAACTAAATGTCAGTTTAAAGTCAACATTTTCCCGCACACTTTTTTGGAGCGATACTTCTATTGTATTAGCTTGGATTTCCAAGCCTTCTTCTCATCGGAATACCTTTGTGGCAAATCGCGTTTCTAAGATTCATGAAGTCTCTCATTCTGAACAATGGAGACATGTTCCTAGCCGTGAAAACCCCGCGGATATAATATCACGTGGTTGCACGCCTAAAAAATTGATTTCCTCAGACCTGTACTGGAATGGTCCTCCTTGGCTAAGTCAGGAATCATCTTTCTGGCCTCGCTTAGCTAATCAATTTGCAGAAGAAATACCCGATGCCCGTAATGATCCTGTCACGTCGCATCTTACTTCTACTTCTACTAGTCTTTTTCATAGATACTCTTCATTTGATAAATTGATTCGTGTAGTGTCTTATATCTTCCGATGGAGATATTTAGTAATTGATCAACCATTGAAGCCTCAACCCTTTCTCACCAGAGTAGAGTTAGAATTCGCTACTTGCAAGATTTTGTTACTTGTTCAGCAGGAAGTATTTGCTCCTGAAAGGCAAGCTCTTATAAGTGGTAAAGATTTGCCCAAGTCTAGCGGGCTTTTACCACTTACTCCTTTTCTTGACCAGGACGGCATAATACGTGTGGGTGGAAGATTAGCTATTTCTAGTTGTGAGGATGGGAAAAAGTATCCCATCATCCTTCCTTCAAAACATCCTATCACCACCCTTATAATAAAAAGTTTCATTATAAACACCTTCATGCTGGCCCTCGCACCTTGCTCTGTGTAATTCGTGAACTCTACTGGATAATCAATGGCGTTCATGAGGTTTCTTCTGTTGTCAAAAAGTGTATACCTTGCTTTAAGGTTAAACCACGGCCCGCCACGCTGATTATGGGCAATTTACCTCCATTTCGATCAGAACCTAGTAAGCCCTTCGCTCTTACTGGGATCGATTACGCTGGTCCTTACGTATATCAGACCTATCCCTCTTCATCTAAGCGCAAAATTTTAGGTAAATTTTACATCTCGTTATTTGTATGTATGGTGACGGGAGCCACCTTGAGTTGGTTACGAACGCTTCGGTATCTTACTTTTTGGCCGCCTTTTCTAGATTTGCTGCTAGAAGGGGTGTCCCATCTGAAGTCTTTTCAGATAATGCAAAAATGTTTGTAAGCGCTTCTGATCTCTGGAAAAAAGTGTTAAGTTCCCCTTCTGCTAAAGAAAAATGTCCAACTTTTCCTATTCTAAAGGTTTCAAATGGCATTTCACCCCGCCTTATCCTCCCCATCATGAGGGCCGATGGGAATCCTGCATCAAACTTACTAAAAGACAGCTTAAGAAAACTCTTGGTCCTACCATACTTTCTTATGAGGAATTCATCTCTTTAATTATTCAAGTTGAAGGTATTGTAAATTCCAGACCTCTGACTCCTCTTTCAAACGATCCTAAGGATCTTTTACCTTTAACACCCAGTCACTTCCTGATTGGCTGTTCGCTTGCTGCTACTCCGCCTTTGCTGGTTCGACGCTGTGATCCTAACCTACCTATCTTTTGGAGAAAAGTAGAATCTTTGCGCTGTTCTTTTTGGCGCCGATGGAAGTTAGAATATCTCAGCTTGCTAAATAGCCTGAGAAATGGCGGCTTCCTCAACCAGATGTACGAGTGGGGGACATGGTTCTTCTTCGAGACCCATCTCCGCCTCTCGTATGGAACCTAGGCAGAGTTATTCACTGCCACTTTCGCCGTGATAAACGCGTCAGAGTTGTTGATGTTTTAACTGGTAAAGGTCTTTATACTAGACCCATCTCTGCTATCTCTGTTTTGCCTTTCGAGTCTTAGTTTCTCCTCGTCTGTTATCCATGTTTTGCTTTGACTGATTCTTTTGTTTGTTTTCATTCGGAGTTCTCGGAGCATGATCGCTTTCGTGATGCTTTCAATGTTTAGCTTGGCCCATTTGTCGGTCAAATTTTGTTTCTTGTTACCGAGATCCCCGAATGGTAATTATTTCTTTGTAAATGTATTAATTGCTTAAACCAAATGCATAATCTTGTTATCATGCACCTATTCACAGATATCATAGCTCTCACCTCGAGTGTTCCAGTCGCTCGCTACCTCAAGCTTCCTCACTCCCGGCATACACGGCATCTACTGGCTCATCTGCTGTCTGCTGAGCAGGGTCGACTGACGTCACCCTGACTTTCGTTCGACCAATGGCAGGTCTTTGTCTGTTCGGGCAATCTCCAGCCTTCGAGATTGTTCCATGATCACTATTTAAGACGCCACCTGTTGGCGTTCTCCACCACTTCTGATCAATCATCATTCAGATCAGCTCATCATTCAGATCAACGCTGCTACACCGCATGGCACTATTGCCAGTCGCTGCTTCACCTCGCTGCTACGTCACGAGGCCTCTACTCTGATACATCGCTCAAGAGGACAGAAATGTTTGCCAGCCGCAGCACACTGCAAGTTTCACCTTAGATGGTGTATCTCACTTTAAACTTCGAGGAAGCAGCAGTCTTCCTGGCCGCACCCAATGTCGACTTATACTCAGTCACCGCCTGAACACTACCAGTGTCAAACCGTCACCAGAAGGGAAAAGAAGAGTTGAATATTCATCTTTTCGGAATATGCATCTTGAGGCCATGAGCGCCTCACCCCCCCCCCCCCCCCCCCGAAGAAACCGTGGAGGACTTTTAAAACAGTTTTAGGCTAACTGGAACTTTTATGGAGCTGGCTCAACAATTTGGAAGATAAGTTCAAACTTGATAAAGAATTGAATTTCTTACTCTCATCATACATTTCATCTTTTTTATGGTTCTTTTATTAATATGCATATTATATTTCAATTCCAATTTCTCTCAAATCTAAGCAATCCTTAACATTGGTTTTTCCATCATTAATCAGGGTACTGTCACCAGACCCTCTCCATTTGTTAAGATTTAACACTAATTATTCTCTGCATATCCCAGTTTTGTGCATTTATTGTGCATTTTAATGTTATTTAAAGAAAATTGTTGTCTCAATAAATATTATTTATATCTTGTTAACTAAACTTTTGTTTTCTGGTGATGTACTTTCATGCCCATTACACCGCACCGCTTCAGTCTTTTCGCTGTTTAACAGTAGCTATTTTGGTTAAGCTTAAACCTACTTCGCGTTCTCCGTATGGGGAAGTTTTAGGGCAGAACTTTCTCCACAGGTGAATGCCGCACGACTGAGACGGGGTCGCTCACAGCTGATTCGCACGCGCCTGGCAGTAACTGGTTTCAAGGGGAGACGAGCGCTCGCAGCCTCAACGGAAAGTCAAGAACATCTGATAGAGGTATTTTGGGCAGCAGAAGACATCTCAAGGTAGAACTACCGATTGCTCTAATATCTGTAATTTTTCAGGAGCAGTAGAAATCCATTTGGGAGTTGACCAACTTCATTGTAGATATTCTTATCTTTATTCTATGTTTATAATAGCTAAACATTTTGAGATTCATTGTAATTCTTTGATACGTCTTCGTGTGTCGTTTAAGACGTTATTTCATGCATTTTTGATTTAGATATTTTCGTTTCATGCATTCATTTTTGAAGGAATCGTTTTAACATACTCACTTTCGAACGAAACTCGTTTTATAAAGGTAATGCTTCGATAATATGGTATTTCGATAATTATTGTATTTCGAAGAGAATGCTTCGATAATGGCATATTTCATTGAAATTACTTTCAAATTGTAAGACCATTTGAACATTAAGATTGTTATTAACAATTACAAATGCGTAACAGCGATAGAATACATTTGTATATTTATATTACATTTTTATAAAGTAAAGCATTATTATGAGTTGCTGTATTATTGTTTAACAGACATTATAATGTCAATATACAACTAAAACATTTATTTATAACAATATGGATGTTATAAAATTCCTGTAGCGGAATACAACTTATTTGACAACTATATAGTCTTTGACTATTGATATTACGAAAGTACACTATAAGATAGGATCATGATAGTGACAATTGAGGTCAAATGATGCCTATATTTATCAACAATTAAATTGGAAACATTGTTAAACTGAAATAAATAGACCAGGAGATTTGTTAGTCTACCTGAGGTCTATTATGTTCTAAAATCAGCTTGAATATGAAAATGTCATATACTTAAATGTACACCAGAAGCGTGAGGATATGTATTTATTTTTATTAACTACTAAAGACGAGCGAACTACGAATTAGTATTGTTAACATTTGGTAACGTGGAAAAACAGTCTATTATGGAACAAAGTGAAGGAATAGCGCTAATGAAAGAAATAAGAAATACAATATGAGATGTATTGTTGTGAACGAACATGCAATTGTTGTAATTGATTCACGAGGTTTAATAATTATAAGAGACTTGGGGTTAGGAGTGCATTCTGAACAGTAATATACAATTGCGTATTTACCTAGTAAAATCACTAATTCTTCTACAAGTCTGTAGCAAGATGGGGTTCTATGGAAGTAATGCCATGCGGAGTATTGAAGATTGTTGGTAGTAATGAAAGGATGGAAGTATGACATGTTCGGGGCGTAGAAAACGCTATTAATGAGTATTGTTCACTGTATTGCGAGAGAAAGAAATGTATTGCCATGTGGAGCAACGAATTGTTATAGTATGTGTAAGAAGCGCTAACATCAAGGTTAATGTTTGTATTGTTTATGTCTGAGAGTATCAGTATATGATCCACGAAGTGTGTAGAGTTTTTAAGTAGTTTCGCATCGTTCTTTATTATATTGTTTTATTCATTGACACGACATTGTAAGCTATATTTAACTTCAGTGTTTGATATACAAGCTTTATTTACTTTGACATATTACCAGAAGTACCTGAGAATTCTATTGTTGTGTGAAATATTGTTCAAAGAACTGCTATTTAACAGAGACACTATAAGACTGTCAGACCGCGACAGATAGTGCGAATAGTATATTTTTAATACTGTGTAAAACATGGAAAATTTTAGATATTGTATATATATAACTTTATTTAATTTATAATATTATTATTAGAATAGATAGTCACGTTTTACACACGCATGTGTATAATGTAGGGTTTTTGCAGCGTTAACTTCATTTTTGATGATTGAACAGCTGATGTTGATCAGACTGCTTCATTGACATTGCCACAGGGTGACTGTCAATTGCGTAAACATTTTTATAAAACTTAATATAATTACTTTGTTGTAATGATAATGTTTAATACCATTTATTCTACTGATAGTAGAACTATCTGACGTGTGAAATAGTAAATTTTACTTGCTTACATATTTTATTGGTGATAGGGAATATTTTTATTGTTTGTAATTTGTTTGGTAATAAATCCCAGGCACTATTTTTGTTTGCCTGTTCGTTCTTTATAAAACTGATCATCTTTTCATTCTTGCAATCGACATGCGATAATACTGCGAATTAGTTACTAGAATTCACGTAGTCTCAACTTTCACCGTTCACGCTCGAGATCCGAGATTCTCGTCCTACCATTTGTGTTAAGGATATTTTATTTCTAGTAAATGTTTAACTAATCGGTGGTGTTGTTGCATGGCCGGTATGTATCGAGAGTTTTCTAGTCATTATCCTAGTAGGGTATTGTTGGTTAATCTGGCTGGGTATCGACCTCCCTACACTCCTTTTCCATCTCAGCGGATATAGGCTATGACTATGCGGAATTCGGGTGCAGTACCATCCAGGCATTTGCATGGAATGGAGTTAAGAAAACTACTTATAGTATCATTGTTGTTGTTCTTGTTCAAATACGGACCTGAGCATCGTCGTCATTTCTGTTCCGTGTACTTGAACGTGGCTAGAATTTGTATTTTAATCCGTGCTTTAGTGTTGTCTGTAGTAGGATATGTATTTATAATAGAGGAGGAGGCAGCCATGGCTTTAAGCTGGGAACCATCCTGTCATTTACCTGGAGTGGAAGTGGGAAACCCTGGAAAACAATTTCTAGGATTGCTGAGGTAGGTATCGAACCAACCATTCCTCAGTTTTTCCTCACGATGTTGAGTATACCCTGTTCCAGCCCCAAGACCAGAATTTAATTTTTCGGAAGCACCAGGGATCGAGGCGGATCTCACGGGTGACAGACAAAAATGCCTGCCACTATAGCACTAGGTGGTCACTTCTAGGATGACTGAAGAGGGAACTGAACCCACTGCCTCTCGGATATCTGTTTCAACCCTCAGAATAGAAATACATTCCTTGGCACAGCCGGGAATTAAACCCAGTACCTTTCGAATCGCCTAGATCACTGGAGATGGCATGACATAACTAAACAAGTACAGTAGTTTCGTGAATAACTAAATATCCTATTTTAATATATCCTACTTATGTTAATTTGTATCATTATACAAAATTTCAGTTTGATCGCTGTAATAGATTGGTAGATATTGAGAACCATGTAAATATTTCACATGGTCGCCATGTTGGATTTTTATATATGTAGGCCATAATGTTAGATTAGATTAGATTAGATTTTTATTAAATCCATTTGATCAATTACATGTATACAATACATTTTTGATACAGGACACGTCAGAAATTACACCTATAAAATAAAAGAACTAAAAGGTATATATTACTAATACTATAACTATTTATAACTTTATATAATAACAGATCATAAGAGATACAATCTTATTGGACAACTATTTACACCTTACTCTATTATCATAATATGAAAACTTAATTCTATAAATACAGTACAACAACTTACATCTAGGTATTACAATTAAAATAGGAAAGTAAAATATAATTATTGATTTCATCGCTCCTATACGCTAAGATATTCAACTACAGAGTAAAAACAATGACACTGCAAATAAGCTTTCAACATTCAATCAAAGGATTTTATTTTTTGGCATGTTTTATATACTGGGGTAGTTTATTGTATAATTTAACTCCTGTGTGAAAAGTTCCTTTTTGATATATGCTTGTGTGTGTGTGAAATATGAATGTTTTGATTTTGTCTTGTGTTATGCCTATGCACATCATTGTTTATTTTAAGAAAACCATCTTTATTCATTAAATTCAAAAAAAAAAAACTTAGTGCTTTCAAAGATATATATGCTGGGCAGTGGGAGAATATTTAAATCTTTAAACAGAGGTCTTCATGATTCTCTAGTGTTTACATTTGCCATAATTCTAATCGCCCTCTTTTGTATACTAAGCGTGCTTAGTACATCTGGTGACATACCCCAAAATATGACCCCCTAACTTAAGTAACTTATGAATGGAAATAAGCAAAATAAGTATTCCTTAATGTGTGCATGCTAGTGCAGGATTTCAAAATACCTAACGCAAAGCACATCGAGTTCAGTTTATTATTCAGATATAGTATATTTTTATTCCATTTCAAGTCATGTTGTATCCATAGACCTAAAAAGTTTGTTTCTGATTTATTTTCTATTTGATGACCAGGATTCCTATTCTGTATAGTGTGGAAATTTAGAGATACTGTTTTTTATAGTTTATTATGAGGCGATTATCTTGTGACCATTTGGTTGCATGTGAGTGTGCCTGGTGACGGACTGTTTTAGTGGTAGTACTTGTTGTTGGTGGAACTTAAGTAATTTTTCGTTAGTAGAATTTTGGTATTTAATTGTTAGTAGAAGGTTAGTATTTCTGTTAGTAGAATTTCTCTTTACTTATTCTGAAAGGGAGTCGCAGCCTTTCAGAATAAATCAGTTCTTTACTTGTCTCGTAGACGGTTAAGATACTTATAATATAAGCCAACTAATGGCTACACTGCGTTCTGCTGCACGGCTGAAAGCAACGGGAAACTACAGCCGTAATGCTTTTCCCGAGGATATGCATCTCTCCATGCATAATTACATGTGATGATGGCCTCCTCCCTTGTAAAATTTCAATCCGGAGGTAAACTAGTCCCCCGTTCGGATCTCCGGGTGGGGACTACTCGAGAGGGGGTTAACATCACAGAAGTGACAAAGAGGAAATCTGACATTCTACGGATCGGAGCGTGGAATGTTAGAAGTCTGCTAAGAGATGGAAGGTTAGAAAACTTAGAAAGGGAAATGGATAGGTTGAGGTTGGATTTGGTTGGGATTAATGAAGTGCGCTGGCAGGAAGAACAGGACTTTTGGTCAGGTGACTATAGGGTCATTAGCAAAAAATCAAACAATGGCCAAGCAGGGGTTGGTCTCATATTGAGTAGGAAGCTTGGACAGCGGGTGGAATATTATGAGCAATATAGTGACCGGATTATTGTAGCAAAAATCAATACTAAACCTACGTGCACCACAGTGGTACAAGTCTATATGCCTACCAGTCAATCTGATGATGAAGATGATGAAATGGTCTACGAAGAAATAGATGAAATTCTGAGGTATATCAAGGGTGATGAAAATGTTATAGTAATGGGAGATTGGAATGCTGTGGTAGGAAAAGGCAGAGGCGGGAAGATAGTAGGAGATTTCAGATTAGGTGAAAGGAATGATCGAGGAAGCAAGCTGATGGAATTCTGCACCGAGCATGAGTTGGTCATAGCTAACACCTTATTCAATAACCTCAATAGAAGAATATACACATGGAGGAGACCAGGAGATACAGGGCGTTACCAAATCGACTTCATTATGGTCAAGCAGAGGTTTCGAAACCAGATTTTGGATTGCAAAACATATCCTGGAGCTGACATAAACTCTGACCTCAATCTGGTTGTTATGAAATGCAGATTAAAGTTGAAGAAACTGAAGAAAAGTCTAAAGCCAAAAAGGAGGGCAATAGACAGACTGAAAGTGAAGGATGTAAACGAAAGATTCAAGAAGAGTATAAAGGAAGGACTAATGAAAAACCCTAAATCAACTTCAATTGCAGACGAATGGGCACTTTTGAAGAATGAAATAACAAAATCCGCAGAAGAAAACATTGGTAGGAAAGAAAGAATAGGTAAAACAACCGTGGATCACTCAGGATATACTAGAATTGATGGATGAAAGGCGGAAACACAAGAATGTAAGAGATGAAAAGGGGAAAGCAGAATACAGACGTCTGAGAAAGGAGGTTAACAAGAAGTGCAATGAAGCGAAAGAAGATTGGTTGAAAGAGAAATGTGCAGGTATAGAAAATTGTCTGAAATTAGGAAAAATAGACACAGCTTATCGAAGGATTAAGAGCACTTTTGGGGAAAAGAGGACTAAGTGCTGAATTATTAAGGACACAAATGGAAAGCCTCTAACAGATAGGGAAGAAAAGGTTGAGAGATGGAAAGCTTACATAGAGTGTTTGTATAAGGGAAAGGAGATTGAGAATCATGTAATAGAAAGGGAGGAGGAAATTGATGAGGGTGCAAAAGGAGATTTAATATTGAGATCAGAATTTGACAGAGCATTGGAGGACTTAAGCAGGAACAAAGCACCAGGCATAGATGATATACCGATTGAGTTGCTACGCTGCATAGGAGATGAAAGTCTGATCAGGTTATTTCACTTGGTGTAGGATTTATGAGACAGGTGAGGTACCCCCTGATTTCAATAAGAATGTTATTATCCCTATACCAAAGAAAGTGGGAGCTGACAGATGTGAAAATTACCGTACAATCAGCTTGATTACTCATGTTTCAAAAATTCTGTCTAGAATAATTTACAAGAGGATGGAAAGCCAGATAGAAACGGAGTTGGGTGAAGACCAGTTTGGTTTCAGGAGAAATGTAGGAACAAGGGAAGCTGTACTAAGTCTTAGGCTGATTTTGGAAGGTAGAATAACGAAAAATAAGAGAACGTTCGTGGCATTTGTAGACTTAGAAAAGGCTTTTGATAACGTTGATTGGACTAAATTGTTTGACATTTTGAAATCTATTGGAATAAAGTACAGGGATAGGAGGGCAATATACAGTATATACAGAAACCAGACAGCAGTCATTCGAGCTGAAGGACATAAGAGAGAAGCTGATATTCAGAAAGGTGTAAGGCAAGGCTGCAACTTATCACCCATACTTTTCGATCTTTACATTGAACAAGCAATGAAGGAAATTGGTGAAAAATTTAAAGTGGGAGTGAAGATTCAAGGAGAAATAATTTCAACTCTGAGATTTGCTGATGATATCGTCATCTTGGCCGACACGCCTGAGGATCTGAATGAGTTTTTGAATGGTATGGACTCCGTCTTACGGAATGAATACATGATGAAAATTAATAAATATAAAACAAAAATACTGGAATGCAGCCGAAATAAATCAGAAACCTCTATGGACATCAAATTGGCAGGTGAAAAGCAGAAGGAAGTAGGAGTCTTCTGTTACTTAGGAAGCAAAATAACCAGTGATGGACGAAGCAAAGACGATATAAAAAGTAGGTTGGCTCAGGCAAGGATAGCCTTTCCACAAAAAAGGAATCTGTTGACATCGAACATAGATTTAGGTATTAGGAAGTCATTTTTGAAAGCCTTTGTTTGGAGCGTGGCGCTCTATGGAAGTGAAACTTGGACTATTGGTGCAGCAGAAAAGAAGAGAATTGAAGCATTTGAAATGTGGTGTTACAGGAGAATGATGAAGATCAGATGGGTAGATAGAGTGACAAACGAAGAGGTATTAAGACGAGTGGGAGAGGAGAGATGTTTCTGGCGACTGCTAATGAAGAGAAGAGATAGGTTGGTAGGACACATTCTAAGACACCCAGGAATAGCAAGCTTAGTTATGGAAGGAAGGGTTGAGGACAAGAACTGTAGGGGTAGACCAAGGTTAGAATATGTTAAACAGAGTGCTTCGGATGTAGGGTGTGGTAGCTATGTAGAGATGAAACGATTAGCTCAGGACAGGGAGACATGGAGGGCTGCATCAAACCAGTCAAAATACTGAAGACTCAAACAACAACACAACATTTGGTTAACTCATCAGTAACGGAGTCAGCAGACTGCTATAAGACCTGTTAAGTTTCACCTTTTATTACGAGTGTTGTATCGTCCGCAAACAAAATTTCCTTATGAGAATGAACGTTCAGTGTTATATCATTGATATATAGAAGAAAGAGTAGTGGGCCCAAAACCGACCCCTGGGGTACTCCAAATTTAATAATTCCCTCATTGGACAATGTTTCATTAAGTAATTTGGTTCCATCATCCTTGTGTCTCAAGCTTACTATGTGTTTACGCCTTGTTAAGTAAGACTCTATCCATTTATTAGCTTGAACTCTAATACCATATTGATTTAGTTTTGTAAGGAGGATTTTATGGTCAACAACATCAAATGCTTTCGATAAATCCAAGAATAGGCCAGTTACATGTTCCTTATTGTCAATGAATTTCAGTATACTATTACTACATTCATAAATTGCTATCTGTGTAGATTTTTCCGTTCTGAATCCATGTTGTGAGTTTGATAGTATTGTGAGGTTTGAAGCCATTTTTCAGTGTTGCCTAAGTAAACAAATGTTTGGTGCTTTTCAGTCGGTCAACACGAATGTACCCAAATAGAGCTGGGTTATGCCCTAATCCTGAAATAAATGTTTGTGTATAGAATTTGATAGAAAAATATACTCCACTGAAGATATCGTTAGTTCAAATCATTATTTGCTAAGACGTTGTATGTAAGTCAATTGATAACGACGAATTTCGGTGGACATGTTTGGCTGTGTGGTAAAGCGTTAGACTTTCACCCGTTTGCTCGGGGTTCAAATCCTATCAGTGTTGGGTTTCTTGCTTGAATTTTTATAGTTATTGTTTTGTAATTACTCAGACGTTATAAAATTATGCGATATGTTGTGAATATTACAATGGAAAATATAGGCTATATGTAATTAAAACGACATTCGTCACCAGATCTGCACGATACATCTAACAGCAACCAGATGAACTATGAGGGTTACAATCATTGCCAACTGGTTGCTAGCTGCGCACCGGCCTGCACGTTTGAACCGCATTAATTGAAAAGTTTCCTTTTATGGCCGCTAGAATGCACTCGCTCTATTAGGATTATCTTATGCGAAACTTTTCCGCCAGATGTCCTGACTCGCCACTTGCGTCTCGCGAGCACAAAATTCCGTGCATTCTTCTTGGAATTGCTCGGGATTGCTAGAGGAGCAAAGAGCAACAGACAAGAGATACTCCACATCCAAGTTCTGTAACATATTTGTATCTTGAGGATCCAAACATCGAGGAGGATTGTTGAGGTTAAAATTTGCTAATGATTCACATTCTTAACGCAAAATGATCTTGAAACTTGCTTTAAGTAAAGTTCAAAAATATATAGCAGGCGCAGATTGAATGCATTCCAATTGGTATTTGAGATCTAACTTATTTAAAATCATTCGACAATAACTTCGCAATTTCGTAGGTAAAGTGTACCAGTGGTATCGAGTCTGCTCACTATCATAAGGGCCTTGAGTTCAAGTTTTCTTCGTTCATATGGCTGAAATGCAAGTTATGTTCAGCGTGGAACCTCCGCAATTTTTGGCTGATACATTATTGGCCCAACATCCTGACCTGCCTCTTTCAATGCGCAAGTTAGTACAGAACTTCAATGTGGAGTGTATCGTGTCTGTCGTTATTTGCTGCTCTAGGAATCACGGGCGATGGCGAAACATTCTGATTGTGCACGAAAAATGCACAGGAATTCGTGCTCGCGAGACGTAAGTTGGCTGATCAATATGCGACTCCATTGGTTTGCCTACTTTTGGCATTTAATAAGCATCGAATTTGAAAAATTACAAGTTGATAATACGATACTTTTTTAATTTAAAGCGTTTGTAACAGCCTAATGTGTGTTATTTGAAAATGTTATTAGAACTCAAGAACAAAAAGATCACACATAGAGCCTGTACCCTATCTGTTGGTGCTAGTTCAGGATATTAATTAATACTTTTATTGCAGCCAAATAGCAATCGAAAATAAGGAATGAACATGTACACTAAAATTGCGCTCTGGCGATTTGAATTGCATAGTCTTTGATTGATTGTTTTCTTTTACTACTGAGCTCTAAGTGGTAGCGTTCACATGTTTGTGCACATAGTTGGTAGGTCTATACACACACGCCACTGTAGGGTCATGGAAATATTTGTTAATACAATTAAGGTGGTGAAAACCATGGACAGCCAGACGTGTAAACACATGCCTCAACTCAAAGTTGGATGCTGCCCATGTCCAGTCGATAATGTCTCCAGTTCCATAAAATTCTTGAGATTGTCTTCTCTTTTTTCCTTTAATGACTGTAGTAGTTTTTCCGAGGCTCTGGTGTTTGGTAGAGGTAAATAGTTTCTAAGGTCTTCAACCAAATAGTGATTCTATTATACTCATTGATAAGGACAAAGAGTTATAACTATACCCATACATTTAGGAGAAATTAGGCTATATGTTCTTTACTGAACATCTTGGTATAATCCAAAACAAAAATCTCGATGGTCTGTTGATACATATCTCAGAATTATTCCTGCCTGTAATCTTTCTCAATTTCTGATTCATCTGTTTCCAATATCAAGGTTTGACAAACGTTTGGTGCTTTTCAGTCGGTCAACACGAATGTACGCAAAAAGAGCTGGGATGACATACCCATGTCAAAAGACAACTATAATAAGGAAATAACAACCATTAAGCAAATAGCAAAGGAAAACAATTTCCCGCCAAGAAAAAATAGACCAAATTATAGCCAAACATAAAAATAAAGATAAAACGGTTTCCAAACCAGACAGTAATGAGAAAAAATTTGCGCGCTTCAACTATGTCAATACGAACACATATAAATTCACTAATCTTTTCAAAAATCAAGGCATAAAAATAGCATTCACAACGAACAATACGACCGGGAGGCACCTGCAAAATAGTAATCTAAATAAACAAGACTCGTATTCAATGTCAGGGGTATATTCTATTACATGCCAAGACACTGGTTGTCAAGCTAATTACATGGGACAGAGGTGAAGACGAGTAGATACACGTTATAATGAACATAGGAATGCGATAAGGTACGGAACACATTCAGCCGTATGCGATCATATGTGTGACACGGGGCACAGCTTTACTAAAATCGAGACTGACCTAAAAATAATTCATCACGAATCGAAAGGCAGAGCTCTCAACATACAGGAAGCAATCGAGATTCACCTAGCCAAACGAAACAATCCCAACAATCTAAATGAACACACTTTTATGGAGAGTTCACCCCTTTTCACTCTACTAAAAAACACACCCTGTCGGAAACAAGACACAACTTAGCGATACAGCCCAGCTAGATAAAAAAAGGGGGTGGGGGATAGCGGTGGTTATAGGTAAATGTTATCTGGATCAGGTGTACAATGTACTTTTTTCTGCAATAAACCTAGGCCGGTATGCGCGGCAGTATTAAAGGTGCCGGGACGTCTTCAATAGACCGTGTACCGCTTAGTTGAATGGCTTTTTAGTCCACGCGTGGCGAAGACAGTTCCACGGTCGTTAATAGTTGTAAATCTTCCTGTATTCAATAACATACATTCATATCTAGACTTGGCAACGTCACACAAATAAACATTGCACTGACCTCAGAATCCACATAGGAACAAAAGGGGGGAGAAAGGGAAAAACCAGTTTCGCCCAGTTAACACCCGGGTTAGTCGACCAAAACTGGTGCCAGAGTGAACACGAAACTGCTCGAAGTTCAAGTCAGGAAGACAAACCGGATAAGTATCAGCCTGTATTATTACAGTATGACCATAGTTGATTTTGTATAACCATATAATAACCCCAAACAGACAAACTCCGGATTTGTATCACCATTTTAGCATTTCACCTTACATTAGATATACCACAATTAGCATACACCGACAGTTGCATTACCAATACTGCAACGAAATAATTGTACATATTGTAAATATTTTTCACCTGTTATTCTCAAACATAGATGTTATAGCCTAAGTGTATTGGATCTGATGATGATCGCTTGACGATCGAAACTGGTCATCCTAGTGTATTTAATAATCTCATGTAATTTATTTCAGGATTAGGGCACAACCCAGCTCTTTTTGGGTACATTCGGGCTGACCGACTGAAAAGCACCAAACTTTTTTTAGTTAGGCAACACTGAAAAATGGCTACAAACCTCACAATGTATCAAGGTTTGAAAAACATAAATTTCAAATATTAATATTGTTTTAACTAGAACTCCTATTTCGCATAATTTTCAACATAAATTCATTATTAAATCTTTCATATAGCATTCCTGATGTAATTTCATTTAATTTCAAGTTACTCATATTTTTCATAAAAGAAATTCAACATAAACAAATATTTAAATTACACTCATTATTGTCATAATTAATTTGAGCCTACCTTCGATTTTTGCAGAAAATGAAAGTAGACTTTTGAGATCTACACCGGGCCAAACATTGTGTGTCTGTCTGTGTGTGTCATTTGGTATGTCTGTCAACCACCCAACCCCCCCCCCCCCCCCCTATCAATTCAAACACGATAAAACGGAATTGAACGAAATTTGGTACAGTGCACCTCCGTGACATATTTAATATCTCCGCCATCTTGACGGAAACGTAATTGCGACCACCCAAATGTTCAAAGTTTGAATCAAATAACGACTAACCTAATCATCTGATCTCTTACCAAATTTTGCAACAACATACACTCATGTGGGAAAAGTCTTTTGACCAAACTACAAGGTCATCACCCCAATAGTTTGAAGATGGCGGCCGTGTAAGCGTGCAAATGGATCCCTCCCTATCAATTCAAACATAAGGGAACCAAATGAAACCTCCTTTGGTACAGAGGTAGCACTAGCAAGGGAAAACTCAGTGTCATGTTTTATATCGCCGCCATCTTGACGGAAACGTAATGGCGGCCACCCAAATATTCAAAGCTTAAATCAAATTACGACTAACCTAATCCACCGATCTATACCAAATTTTGAAACAATATACCTTAATGTGGGAAACGTCCTTTTCCCGAACTACAAGGTCATCAGCTAAATAGTTTCAAGATGGCCGATGTATGAATCATGCAAGTATTATAGCATAACCATAACTTACGATTCAACAAGGCCTGGCCTTACCAAATACGCTCGTCTTACATAAGGAAGTTTAAACTGTCTTCAAGGAGGTGACCGCTAGGATATTAGCACCTTAAAATAGGATATGAAACCGCAGCAGTGACTAACAGTTCAGGCTGACCGTGCCATATCGAGCATGTCCGTGCCGTCCCGTTGGAGTTGGGTATTGTTTGCTCGTAAATCCACATATTTCCGTAACTTTGTAAGTTTATATCCTTTCAGGAATGTACTGAACGAAATAATACAATATTTAGTATCAAATGGTTTATAAAAACGGCAGTAAACGCTAATGAAATCTTTCATTGCTAGAGAAATATCCTAGGCAGTTATACAAAAGCTGGTATTATCCCAACGTTAGTATTGCGCGTGATAGCGTAATGGTAGCGTCTCAGCCCTATAGCTTGGAGGTTCGTGGTTCAAATCTCAGCAGGTTCATATTTTACTTGTTTTTATGTTGTATTTATTGACTTATAACTACTAAACGTTATAATGTTAAGCATATTTTTTTCGCTATCGAAAATGTTATATATATACTGTGTACATATATATATACTAGCAGTAGTGCCCGGCTTCGCCCGGTGGATTTATTCGTTTTGCGGATGATAATGAATACTACTACAGAACTGGCACATGATACTTAAACTAACAGAAAAACATATTTTAAAAATATAACTTTTTGTGATGGTAGTGGTGGTGGTGGTTGTTTTATGGTTAAAAGTAGTACAGTATAATGGACGTAATATTCAGGTAATTTTCCCGTAATGATAATAATGATAATTATGAATAGGAAAACAGCTATTTACTAACTACAGCACTGACACATGTAATTTACAAACAAATTTAAAAAAATGATTAGAAAGAGGAGTAAGTCAATTAAAAGACACTGCCTTGGGTCTATATCTCATTGGCTGATAGAAATGTAGAGACCAATAGTGTCGTCTTTTGTCGCATAGCGCCATAGGAGAATAATCAGAACACTTTGGAAAACTTCGGCTGTCCCGAGCTACTGAGGTAGCAATAGTGTCATTTATCGCCACATAGCGCTCAGTGATAAGGTTTGGAATAAATGAAGACAAATTTGAAAGCACCAACGCCTATTGCAGCTGGTAACCTCAATGAACTGCACAAACACCATAGCACTTATACAGAGGCATAATATTTTCATGATTATAACTGTTTTAAGGGGCCTAAGACATCTTTTTGCACTAATTAATCCCCGTGACTGCAATTTCTAAACAGCCCAAGATGCAATTATTTTCGCAATTCTGCACCAGAACACTGGTAGTGGCGACGTGATGCTGCCCGATTTACCAGCCATAAATATATTAAAATATTCTTACAGTTACACTGCTACGGACATGAATGGTTCAAGGGCCATAATACGTGGTTTTCAAGTTCATTTTGTCTGTTATTCTAAATGTAGGGAATGGAGAGCGTTGTCCAAAATATCAAGTAGACAGTGTTACCAGCAGGGTTTCAAGGTGTATGTAAAATTTGGTGCAATTAGGAGAAACGGCGTAGATTTGTGATAAAGGGCCTAATTTAAGTGGACAGTGTCACTCGCATGGTTCCAAAGGGTAAGTATACAAAATTTGGTTCAGATCGGTGAAACGGTGTAGATTTGTGCCAAAGGGCCTAAATACAGGAAATGGAGTGGTATGTCCAAAATTGCATGCAGACAGTGTTACTCGCAGAGTTCCAAAGGGTAAGTATACAAATTTTGGTTCAGATAGGTGAAAAGGTCCAGATTTGTGCCAAAGGGCCTAAATGGAGTCGTCTGTCCGAAATTTCATTTTAATGTGTGTTACTCGCAGAGTTCCAAAGGGTAAGTATACACATTTTGTTTCAGCTCGGTGGAAAGGTGTAGATTTGTGCCAAAGGGCCTAAATGCAGGGAATGGACTGGTCTGTCATAAACTTCACGTAGACAGTGTTACTCGCGGGGTTCAAAAGGGTTAGCATACAAATTTTTGTTCAGATCGGTGAAACGGTGTGGATTTGTGCCAAAGGGCCTAAATACAGGAAATGGAGTGGTATGTCTAAAATTTCATGCAGACAGTGTTACTCGCAGGGTTCCAAAGGGTAAGTATACAAATTTAGGATGAGATCGGTGAAAAGGTGTAGATTTGTACCAAAGGGCCTAAATGCAGGGAATTGACTGGTCTGTCATAAATTTCACCTAGACTGTGTTACTCGCAGGGTTCCAAAGGGTTAGTATATAAAATTTGGTTCAGATCCGTGAAACGGTTTATATTTGAGCCAAAGGGCCTAAATACAGGAAATGGAGTGGTAAGTCCAAAATTTCATGCAGACAGTGTTACTCGTCGGGTTCCAAAGGGTACGTATGTCAAATTTGGTTCAGATCGGTGAAACGGTGTAGTTTTGTGATAAAGGGCCAAAATGCAGGTAATGAAGTGTTCGGTCCGAAATTTCAAGCAGACAGTGTTACTGGTCGGGTTCCAAAGGGTAAGTATGTACAATTTGGTTCAGATCGGTGAAACGGTGTTTATTTGTGCCAAAGGGCCTAAATACAGGAAAAGGAGTGGTATGTCCAAAATTTCATGCAGACAGTGTTACTCGCAGGGTCCCAAAGGGTAAGTATACACATTTTGGTTCAGATCGGTGAAAAGGTGTACATTTGTGCCAAAGGGCCTAAATGCAGGGAATAGAGTGGCCTGTCCGAAATTTCATGTAAACAGTGTTACTCGCAGGGTTCGAAAGTGTAAGTATACAAATTTTGGTCCAGATCGGTGAAAAGGTGTAGATTTGTAAGAAAGGGCCTAAATGCAGGGAATGGACTGGTCTGTCATAAATTTCACCTAGACTGTGTTACTCGCAGGGTTCCAAAGGGTTAGTATACAAATTTTGGTTGAGATCGGTGAAACGGTGTACATATCACTAACCATAACGCCAGCGCATGCGGATAGAGCAGTTCGGGAGCGCTTGTTCTAGCGACTCACTGAACAAAATTCAATCTTTTAGGTTACCTGAGAGGTGTAGCCTAATGCTACATAGCCTAAACTATTCCTCTTGAATCTGGCTATCATATAAAAAAAGACTTTTTCGAATCGGACCGGTAGTTCCAGAGATTAGCGCGTTTAAACCCACAAACACACAAGCACTAAACTCTTCAGCTTTTTTATATTAGTATAGATAACACCACATATTTCAACACTCGACTAGGCTACACCGATTAAAATTCTTTGTTTTTGATCCGCGGTAGAGTCTATTATTATTGTTGTCTTTGTTGTTGATTCTTCAGGGGTTTTGTGGCATTGTGGTATTGTAGCCCCGTGTACTTGGGTGTGTGTAGAAGTTGTCTGATAGCCTATGTCACTGTGATGTCTGTAGGCTTACTAGTGCGTGTACTTTAATACGAGGAAGGAATTGGGTAGGAGGCTGTTGTTGTTGTTGTCTCATTTGAGATGAATGGACATCATGGTCATTTAGCCCCGTGTACTTGGGTGAGTTTGAATTGTGTCTGATAACCTGTGTTATTGTGATGGCTGTATTAGTGTGTGTATATACAGTGTGGTCCACCAGCCCCTTATTTTGTTGGAGGAAGGCAACCCAACTAACGCGTATATCACAGTCATCCTAAAAACATTAGTACCTGCTCCTTTACGTCCATTGTACAACTTTACCGTTGAGTACATCCTCGCGAATATAGTAGAAATCAATAGTGGCAGTGTTCTTTCAATGACCACAAATATAATGCATGATTGAAACGATCAGAGCTCCGAATAACACCTTCTTACGTTTGGACAGGAAGTGTCTACGAATAGATTCAATACGTGCCAGCAATACACCATGGTTCTCGGTAGCTATGATTGCTAAATCAATAATTGCTAGAGTAGCGTCAACCAAGTCGCATTGTAGTAGGTTCGAACCTTGAACTAGTACATTTTTTTTTTGCTTAATGTCGTTTATTGTGGATGTATTATGGACGCATATCTATCTGTTCCAACGAGTGATTTTTTATTTGGTCCTCAAAAGGACCGTACTTATCCGATGGTACGCAGCCAGATTGGACGACGACATAATGATCTGTAGAACGAAAGCAAGGTATCCTGTATATTCA
Organism: Meconema thalassinum; assembly: GCA_946902985.2. Taxonomy (NCBI): domain Eukaryota; kingdom Metazoa; phylum Arthropoda; class Insecta; order Orthoptera; family Tettigoniidae; genus Meconema; species Meconema thalassinum. The sequence goes on from OX336389.2 coordinate 446,700,752, forward strand.
AGGTAGCTTGTGTTCGAAATTTTGACCACCTTTGTTTAAAGGAAAACTCCGACTCACTCAGACGACCCACATAACAAATAGAATTGTTAGCCCCGTGTACTTGGGTGAGTTTTGAATTGTGTCTGATAACCTGTCTGATAAATAGATTTGTTATGTGGGTAGGCTCACGAATAAATACATCAGACCGAAACTATAATTTCTTTCAACGGCGTCTGTGCGAATAGCGCTTGCTATACATTTACAGTAATAGTTAGTTAGTGAGGTTTTAAGGGGCGGAACTACGAGGTCATCTGCCCCAAACATAGAGTAAATACAGATAATTATAACATTATTGGTTTTACGTCACTTTTAACTGCTCTGGCTTTTAGATACGCCGGGGTGCCGGAATTTCGCTCCGAAGGGGATCTTCAACGTGCCAGTAAATATACTGACACGGCTCCCTCACATTTGCGCACCCTCAAATGCCAGCTGACTGCGCCAGGATACTAACCTGCAACCTTGGGCACAGCAAGCGAGAACGTTACCGCTGAGCCTCGCAGCAAGGCAGTAATTACAGAACGTGTCATACTATTATAAATATTGAACTATTAAAATTCTAATTATTACGAATAGAGTCGCCTCCGTTGTGTAGTAGTCAGCGTGACTAGCTGCCACCCCGGACATCCTGGGTTCGATTCCCGGCTCTGCCACGAAATTTGAAAAGTGGTATGAGGACTTGGACGGGGTCTACTCAGCCTAGGGTGGTCCAAATGAGTAGAGGGGGTTCGATTCCCACCTCAGCCATCCTCAAAGTGGTTTTCCGTGGTTTCTCACTTCGCCTTCGGGCAAATGTCGGGATGTTACCTACCGTACGACCACAGCCGCCTCCTTCCCTCTTCCTTGCCTATCCCTCCCGATCTTCCCCTCCCTTCCCATCCCTCAAGAGGACCCTGTTCGCTTTGCAGGTGAGGCCGCCTGGGCGAGGTGCTGATCCCACCTCCCCAGTTGTATCCCCCAGACGGGATGTTCCAAGCTCCAGGACACTGCCCGTAGAGGCGGCAATGATGGGATCCTTCGCTGAGTCCGTGGGAAAACCTAACCTGGAGGGTAAAATCGACTAAAATTAATAATTATAACGAATAGTATCCATCCATGGTTTTGAACAGTATTTAGGGAAAATAACCATTTAAATGAGACAAGATAATAACTTTCCCTGTCGTCTTCGTAGATAATGTGAACAAAACCAAGTTGAAATCTTGCTGTACGAGGTAGGGAGGGTATAATAAAATAGTTAAAAAGAATTTAAAAAATCTGCCGTTGGTTAGTCTTGAACCCGGGATCTTCGAAAGAGCGAGCGGGCGCATGCACACATTTCCAACACACTCTGGAGGTTTTAGTTGCGCTTCTTATTAACGCGTATGGTAAAATATTCAATTATTACAGTTAGTTCTTAAATATTGATTGGAATGCATTCATTCACTACCTGGCATGTTTTCTAATTTACTTAAAGCAAGTTTCGCGACCGCTTTGCGTTAATACGGCGAAAGAACTGCAAATAATGCCCTTATACGACAGCCCATCGGTTTTATTTCATACAACTTAGCTTACAAAATGCTAGCGTGTGATACACTTCGGTCATACAAGCAGGTGTACTGACGAAGAGAACAGAATCATACAGGATTGTGTACCAGCGATCACAGCAGCTTCCTTGCCAGTGAGTGTCGTGTGATACGGGCCTAAAGATATGCTAAGACTTTTTGTTAAAATTTAATAACAAAACAAGATGTTCGGTAAAGAACGTATAGCCTACTTTCTCCTAAATGCATGGCTATTGTTATAACTCTTTGTCCTTTTCAAGGAGTATTGTATTGTATTGTATTGTATAATTGAATGTCGGTTGTAGTAGCTTCTTGAAATACAACGTGCTATACGGATATTATACATGAATATGATGTGCCCTTTGATAGTGCTACCTCTGTAAAAAAATTCATTCAATTCGGTTTCACTGTGTTTGAATTGATATGGTGAATCGATTTGCACACATACATGGCCTCTATCTGCAAACGATTGGGCTGATGACCTTGTAGTTCAGTCAAAAGATGCTTCCCACAAAAAGGTATGGTGTTGAAAAATTATTGGCCTGATGACCTTGTAATGTGGTCAAAAGATTCTCTATACATAAATGTATGTTGTTGGAAAATTTGGTAGAGATCAGATTATTAGGTTGGTCGTAATTTGATTCAAGCTTTTAACATTAGGATGGCCGCCATTACGTTTTCGTCAAGATGGCGGCGATATAAAACATGACACTGGAGTGCCCTTTGCTAGTGCTACCTCTGTACCAAATTTCGTTCAATTCGGTTTCACCGTGTTTGAATTGATAGGGGGAATCAATTTGCACACATACATGGTCGCCATCTGAAAACTAATGGGCTGATGACCTTGTAGTTCACTCAAACGACGCTCGCTGTACAAGTATATGTTGTTGCAAAATTTGGTAGAGATCGGAAGATTAAATTGGTCGTAATTTGATTTAAGCTTTGAACATTTGGATGGCCACCATTACGTTTCCGTCAAGATGGTGGCGATATAAAACATGACACTGAGGTGTTCTACGCTAGTGCTACCTCTGTACCAAATTTCGTTCAATTCTGTTTCACGGTGTTTGAATGGATGGGGGGAATCGATTTGGACACATAGATGGCCGTCATATGCAAACTGTCGGGCTGATGATCTTGTAGTTTGGTCAAAATATGCTTCCCACATAAAGGTATGTTGTTGCAAAATTTAGTAGAGATCAGATTATTAGGTTGGTCATAATTTATTTAAGCTTTTAACATTTGGGAGGCTGCCATTACGTTTTCGTCAAGATGGCGGCGATATAAAACATGACACCGAGGTGTCCTTTGCTAGTGCTACCTCCGTACCAAATATCGTTCAATTCGCTTTCACCTTGTTTGAATTGATAGGGGGAATCGATTTGCACATATACATGGCCGCCGTCTGCAAACTATTAGGCTGATTACCCTGTAGTTTAGTCAAAAGACGCTTGCCATATAAATATATGTTGTTGCAAAATTTGGTAGAGATCGGATGATTAGGTTATTCGTAATTTGATTTAAACTTTGAACATTTGGGTGGCCGCCATTTTGTTTCCGTCAAGATGGCGGCGATATAAAACATGACACTAAGGAGCCCTTTGCTAGTTCTACCTCTGTACCAAATTTCGTTCAATTCGGTTTCACCGTGTTCGAATTGATAGGGGGGGGTGCAGACATTCAGAGTACACACACTCACACACACACACACACAATCACACACACTCACTCACACACACACAGACACAGACACACATTTTTTCCCCTGTGTAGATCGCATAACTCTACTTTCATTTTTTGCAAAAATCGAAAGTATGCTAATAATACCATGGGAATTTCTAAGGAGGTCGCCTCCGTAGCATAGCGGTCAGCATGGTTAGCTGCCGCCCCGGAGGTCCTGGGTTCGATTCCCGGCTCTGCCACGAAATTTTAAAAGTGGTACGAGGACTGGAACGGGGTCTACTCAGCCTCGGGTGGCCCAAATGAGTAGAGGGGGTTCGATTCCCCCTCAGCCATCCTCGAAGTGGTTTTCCGTGGTTTCCCACTTCGTCTTCGGACAAATGCCGGGATGGTACTGCCCCCGTAAATTGAATTATACTGAGACCACGGTGGCTGTATTGGCATATGTGAATAAAGTTATGGCCGTCATAGTTGTGACGTGTATATTCATGACGTAGGCACGGATGACGCAGACTTCATGCAAGTAGGCTGTATGAGCTGAGATTCTTGGTGACGTCATGATTTTGTTCGAGAAGGATCTGAGATTTACGACGCAGTCGCAGGAAGCAAGGAATTGTGCTGAGGAAGAAGTTACGCTATTGGAGGAGAGGCTCGAACCAATGAATGATAGCTTGGAGGGAGACGGAGATTACTGAAACTACCATATTTAATTACTTTTGGCATGCAGAATTGTGGAAATCTATTTTCAGTTATGGCATTGATTTGGAATTTTGAAGAAATTAATTATGAGTTTTTGAAATTTGAAAATCCGTCAAGTATAGCCAAAGTTAGAACTTCTAGCAATGACGGAGGAACAAGCTATGGAAGGGATGGATACGCCCCTTAAGAAGTTGATAAAAGGCCTTGCACAGCAGAGAGCAAGTTCTCAAGTTCTCAAGTTCTCATGGCTCTCATGGCTCATTTTTCTGATTCTCATATTGTCAGACTTCGAGTTCTGAAGTGAAGCAAGTCGTCATTAGCACGTGTGGTAGAGCCCACAGCATCGAACAAGCACGGAGCGTGCAGCAGTACAATTTTACGGTTACTGAAACTAGGCGAAGTTGGAGCGCACACATAAACGAGTCTACAAGATTATCTATCAAGAGTTAGCTACTGCATTTATGCTAATTCAATTGTGCATTACAATATTGAGGCGTGGACGAAAGTTGAACATTTTATCTTTTATACTTTGGAAGATATTCGCATTTTAAGACTGCAGACAAAAGTGATTTTCTCGACACCAGAGAAGCACTTTTATAATACCACATTCTACGCTACGGCTGACACTTGTATTGCAACCGTGATACTGAAGATTAAATTTGGTGATACAACGCTACATTCTACAATGGAACAATATAATCTGGCAGTACTTTCAACTATTATTATAACGGAAGTGGAGATGGAAGGCTAAAACTTTAATGCAATTGGGACATATATCAATGGAGTGAAATAGCAGCATGGAGCTTCGTTAATCGTCATTCTACAAAAGCGAGCATGTAGTGAACATCCAACTACACTCATGCATCGTAATCCATCGCTGAATTACATCAAATGGCAGTGGAAATATCTTCATACTCCACAATTATGAACATTTCTGCGGAAATAATTGCAATAGACTTCATGGCGAATTTCTACCAGAACTTCAGGGAACTATCAAGAGAGGCCAGGGTGGACCCGGCTCACAAAGAAGAGTTTTGCCAGAAGGATGTCTATCGTCTACACGGAGCAGTGCTATTTCCGGAGGAGGAAACTGTTCTATTCTACGAGGGCGCAGGTTCCAAGTTCGAGGTCGGAGCACATCTTTACGGTGGTGAAATGGAACCAACAGCAGTCTTCCTTGGAAATTTTCCTCTAGAACTTCAATCAACAGATAAGGTAGTCGTGAACGTTTCTTGATTTATTTGAGCCATTTAGCGATATCTGAGCAACCATTTTTCCCATATTTTCTGTCCCATATATTTTGCCCCATATTCTTGCTTGATACACTTTGATGATTTATGCCTTTTTCTACGATTTATTGAGACATTATTATGTCATTGGCATATTTAAATAATTTTGGATCAGTTGAGACTGATATTATATATTCTTTCAGTAATTTGCATATTTTTGTAGTCACGATTTGACTGTAAAGTTAACGATTTTCTATGGCAAATTTGAATTCAGACAGCGTGTCATTTTATTAAAGTAATTCTATTCAGTAAATTACTTTGACCAATTTTCTGTCATCCTCAAGAAAGAAGAATGATTAAAAGATTTTAGAGCGTTAAAATCTACTACTATATCGACGATCTTAGAAATACTAGTCGTTTTATGAACATGATTGCAACATAGACATTTATCGTCAATTCTGAAATACCATTGCATTATAGACAATTTTATGAAATATGAACTTTGATTACGATTTATTGAGTACACTATAGTAATGAACATTTGATAGGAGTTTTTTTATCAATTGTAGATTGGAACAATAATGTTTGCAGTCCACAGTCTAATTGTATTCTATTCGATTATTTATGCAGTTTAGATGAACTTTGATTGAAGATAGTATTTTATACTGCGATACTTTGATGATATTAATCTCAATTTTGATAGACCAGGGAGGCGTGTCTAATTGCATTTGCTATTAAATTTATTTGTGATTGGCAAATTTTTACTTCATATCGATTCATGAATGAAACCCACGAAGTTAAATATAATAACAGTTTTTGATACAATTGATGAATATAAGAATTTTTAAAGAGGAACTATGGATGTATAATCGTTAGTTCAGTGGACGTGTAAAAGTCGCTGATGAATAATGCCCTTTAATAAGTGAAGGAGGTTCCCACAGTAATATTGATGAAGATGATGAATTTATAAGTGGAGGTTTTTTGTGTGTATTGTGGAAGATTTTCATGCCATATATATTGAGATATATGATGAATTATGGGCCAATTTTTGTGCAATTTTGTGCGTTTTCAGCGAGGTATTTTTCCGCTGAGTGTATTGTTCAGGTCCATTGAAAATTATTCATGTGAAGTGACTGTTAAAATTAACAAGAGTGTTTAAATAATTTGAGATAACGATTTTGAATGGAGGTTACCGTCACAAATAATAATAATTATTAAATCTTATTAAACCTGAATCTAAAATTTAAATATAACTAACCTTCATTGGTCGATTATATCACCACGATTTAAGTAATTATCAACCGGATAAACGTGTGGTTTAATGTATTTCTAATATAAATAATATAAATAATGTAAATAACTATGTAAATATCTTTAATAATAATTTGAAACGAACGGGATTAATAGAGGCGTGTATAAATTTTTCAATTGTCGTTTGACAATGTTATAAACAATTTAAAATGTTAGAAATAATTAATGAACATTTTGTTATAAACATTAAGCGTTTTCGTTATTATACTCTAAACAACGCTAGTTCAACAATTGGAATATACAATTAAACAAGATTTGGGATTATTAGAGTAATCCATTGATATTTGAACGGAGCATTTAAAAGATTTGCGTGATAATATTTGAGTTGAGATGTGAACATTTAAAGTGTTGAAAAGGAGCTAAGCTCTGATGTAACTAGCATATGCTAACATTGGCTGGACAGGTGTGTCCATTTGACGATGCAAGCATGCGGCATGGTGCAGGGTGTATCGCAGGTGGCCAGATAACTGAATGTTAGAGGCCAAGGTCATCTACATAGCAGCCTTGCGGTTATAAATAAAATGTGAAGTTCATGAACAAGGAAACAAATGCTATATGTCTCGTCCCAGCTCCCTTATCCATTCCAAAGTGAATTGTTATTATTACGTTCTTTTGAGCTTGAGAAAGCTGAAATTTTGTATGTAAAGTCTACAAGTCCTACAGGAGGACATGGTTGTATTGACAATGGCTTCTGATTGCCACGTAAATTTTGTTGTTAAATTTTGTTAAATTATTTCCCTTTATGTGAAATAAATTATTGTGCAGTTTAAATTTTCTTGTTTCGACTTGGTTCATTTTAAATATCGTGGTGGAGGTTATTGTGAGGGCATACTATTAAGTGATCCAGTTGAAAACCCAGACCCGAGATTAAATTGAATAGGTAAGTAAAAGGTAAGTATGAACCCCCGTATATTTTGGTGTGTTCCACAATAATTTCTTGTTAACTACTGTGCTCTAATCTCGGTAGTATCTGTCAGTGCCATTTTCATTGATGTAGCTGTGCCGGTGCGATTGATTATTGGCAATCCGATTGAGAGGGCGGATATCTGACAGCCTACTATCCGGATTATCGGGGACAGTAGCTTCTTCAAGGCCACGGCCGCCTCCTTCCCTCTTCCTTGTCTATCCATCCTAACCATCCCTTACCTTCCCTCATGAGGCCTCTGTCCGCTTTGCAGGTGAGGCCGCCTGGGCGAGGTGCCAATCCCACCTCACCAGTTGTATCCCTTCCAATTCGATGTTCCCAGCTCTAGGACACTGCCCGTAGAGGCGGTAGTGGTGAGTTCCCTCGCTGAGTCCGTGGGTTCCACCAACCTGGAGGGTATCGATACAAGCACTGGCGATCAGAATATCCTTCGATATGTTGTTGTTTTGTTTCATTTGAGGGGCTAGAACATCGCGGTCATTTAGCCCCGTTTACATGGGTGTGTGTGTAGAATTTGTGTGATAACCTGAGTTATTGCGGGCTTGTAATGATGTGTGTATTTGCAATTAATGATTGGGAAGGAGGCAGCCGTGGCCTTAAGATAGAATCCGTCCAGGAATTTGGCAGGAGTAGAAGTGGGAAACCACGGAAAACCATTTCCAGGGTGGCTGAGGTGGGAATAGAACCCACTTCTTCTCATATTTGCTTCACGAGGCTACGTGTACCCAATTTCAGCCCTCAGACAAGTATTACATTTCTTGGCAGAGCTGGGAATTGAACCCGGACCTCCGGAGCAACACTTCGATATGTTATGTTAATATTCATGCCAGTTTTTTTAATTTTCTGCCATTACAGGTCACGTGGCATAACGTACCAATTCGATCGTATTCACTTTATAAATCAGCAAAATTCAACGTACTCTTCACAAAAATACGTCGTAAGGCAATAAATATGGCAATGTAGTTACATCCCTACTAAAATGGAATGTGGGCTTTCGTTCAAAAAAGTGTGCCTACTACTGGATTCGAAGCAGAATTCTACCCGCTCGCGCCCACCACGAACGGTCAGGCTTCAAACCTCTCAGCCACCAGCACATGGTAGACACCGCACGCTAAACGTGCTGTAGTTACTGTAGCCGTCCCACCACAAACGTTTAAGTCCATCTCAAAGTCTTCAATCACGGTTTATGGTGTTGATTTAGCTTTCTACTATTACAGATCACGTGGCGTAAGCTATTAATTCGATCGTGTTGCGTGTATATGTGTTATTTCAAGGAGCAGTAAGTCATATGTTAGTAGAATGGGCCATAGTATTTGGCGGGGAGAAGTTTAAGTTCGGTCTTTCCTTGCTAGACCCATGACCCAATTACATTGCTGTCACACAGTCAGAGCGCAGAGCAATATCGACCATCGGGAGAAATGCGATGTTAGTTGGGTTTCATAAAACTAAATAATAAGGGGCGGGTGGACCACACTGTATATAATTCAGGTGAGGATTCAATCAATCAACGTATAATATCCGCATAGCACGTTGAATTTCAACAAGCTACTACAACCAACATTCAATTATACTCCTTGAAAAGGACAAAGAGTTATAACTATACCCGTGCATTTAGGAGATAGTAGGCGATATGTTCTTTACTGAACATCTTGTTTAATTATCCAATCCTAAGGAATTTTTATTATTATTGCATCATAATAATCAATTTATTAACATATTTAATTTATTTCAATTTTCCATAATTTAATTAAATTATTTAATTTTCCAACGTAATTATTAATTATTGAATTCAGTATCGATATTATCATATTTCTTTTTAATTTCCAAATATTATTCATATTTAATTTTCCCAGCAATATTCAGATTCATAATTATTCCTCTGCAAAGCCTCCGTGGCTTAGGCGGCAGCACGCCGGCCTCTCACCTCTGGATCCGTGGTTCAAATGCCGGTCACTCCATGTGAGTTCTGTGCTGGACAAAACGGAGGCAGACAGGTTTGTCTCCGGGTACTCCGGTTTTCCCTGTCAATATTTCATTCCAGCAACACTCTCCACTATCATTTCATTTCATCTGTCAGTCATTTCATCATTGCCCCAGAGGAGTGCGTCAGGCCTCTGCAGCCGGCACAGTTCATGTCCTCGCCGCTGGATGGGGGCTTCATTCATTCCATTCCTGACCCGGTTGGAGACTGAAAGCAGGCTGTGGATTTTCATTTTTCAATTATTCCTCTTCAGATTTAAACTAACAAGATCCCTGATTTTTTATTGCCCTTAAACATTAACTATGGCACTGTCATCTCAATTTGATGCACTCCAATACATTATTTAAACATGAATTTCGATTTCTCAAAATAACATCTTTAATTTCATTATCTAAATACTTTCAAGGCATTCGGTAAGGTTTCGATCAAATCTAAGGTATTTTAATGGCTTCACTCAACAGGCGTCTTCGAATAGTCTGTAGGTAAAATAGATCAAATAAACAGAATTCTACCGATGACGTTTGAATAAGACAAAAAAAAAATGGGGCGACTAGACGGTCTTCCCCTTCTTTTCATTATTAAGAATATAATTCACTCTCTTTTCTTATAACAACGTTATTTATTCTTATTGGGATACTATCTCCATGTGGCCGACGCATCGTATCCACACAACTCATTATTTTTATCATCTACAAGCTGTACCCGGCATGCGCTGCAATGCCAATCAAAAAAAAGTGTTGGCATTGTAATTTTGTTTCTTGAAGTGCTTTTGGATAGACAATATTTTCTTCAATTTCCGTTGACTGCCTCTAAGCTATCGTAAAATGGATTTACTAATTTACAAACATTGTGAGAGCGTGCACAACAACTCTCCAAAGTTTCATCACAATCGGAGGAATGGTATATGGACGCCGATGGAACTTTGTAGAAACGCCTCGCGCGGCGTCACTCATTTGTTGAATCAACTCGTGCGCAACCTATCGTACAATGAATTTACTACGTCAGAAACCTTCCCTGCAGTGTGCACATCAACTCACCCTAGTTTCATTACAATCGGATGAATGGTATATGAACGCAGATGGAACTTTGTTGAAACGCGCCGTCACTTATTTGTTGAAACTTCTTGTGCGCTACCTATTATACAATGGACTTACTAAATTAGAAACGTTCCCTGCAGTGTACACAATAACTCACTCAAGTCTCATCGCAATCGGATGAATGGTATATGAACGCATACGGGATTTTATTTATACGATTTGCGCGCCGTCACTCATTTGTTGAATCTACCCGTGTGCTACCTATTGTACAATGGATTTACTAAGTCAAAACCCTTCCCTGCAGTGTGCACAACAACTCACCAAAGTTTCATCGCAATTGGGTGAATAGTATATGAACCATACGGGACTTTGTTGAAGCGATTCGCGTGCCTTCGCTCATTAGTTGAATCTACTCGTGCGCTACCTATTGTAAAATAGATGTACTTGGCCATAAATCTTCCCTGGACAATACACAACATCTCAGCCAAGTTTCATCGCTATCAGACGTATGGTATAAAACGCGTACGGAACTTTGTTGAAACGATTCGCGTGCCATTGCTCACTTGTTGAATATAATTGTGCACTGCCTATTGTAAAATGGATTTACTAAGCCAGAAACCTTATTTGGAGTGTACTCAACATCTCACACAATTTTCATCGCTATCGGACGAATGGTTTATGAACGCATACGGGACTTTGTTGAAACGATTCACGCGCCATCACTCATTTGTTGAATCTACTAGTGCGCTACCTATTGTAAAATGGATTTATTAAGCCAGAAACCTTCCTTGGAATGTACTCAACATCTCACCAAGGTTTCATCGCAATCGGATGAATGGTATATGAACGCATAGGTAATTAGTTAAAACAATTCGCGTGCCATCGCTCATTTGTTGAATCTACTCGTGCGCTACCTATTGGAAAATGGATTTGTTAAGCCAGAAACATTTCCTGGAGTGTACACAACAATTCACCAAAGTTTTATTGCTATCGGACGAATAGTATATGGACGCATACCGGACTTTGTTGAAACGCTTCGCGCGTCGTCGCTCATTTGTTGATTCTACTCGTGCTCTACCCACTGTTAAATGGATTTACTAAGCCAGAAACCTTCCCTGAAGTGTACACAACATGTTACACAAGTTGCATAGCTATCGGACGAATGGTATATGAATGCATGCGGGACTTTGTTGAAACGCTTTGCGTGTCATCGCTCATTTGTTGAATCTACTCGTGCGCTATCTACTGTGAAATGTATTCACTAATATTGAAACCTTCACGTAAGTGTACACAACATCTCACCCTAGTTTCATCGCTATCGGACGAATGGTATATGAACACATACGGAACTTGTTGAAACGCTTCGCGCATCGTCACCCATTTGTTGAATCTAGTCGTGTACTACCTATTGTAAAATGGATTTACTAAGTCAGAAACCTTCCTTGGAGTGTACTAAACATCTCCCCCAAGTTTCATCGCAATCGGATGAATGGTATATGAACGCATATGAGACATACACACAGACAGACCCACAAATTATCACATAACATTGATTTTTATATGCTCTGTACACTGCATACCATTCAAATACAACAACTAATATACTTGTATTTCACCTTAGTGTTATTTTTGTCACTATGACAATCTCCTATAAATTTATTCAAGCATCACGTTGATGTTGGTGATAAAACAATTTCTTCTTATAAATGTTTATGAATATACGGTCAATTAACCCTTCCTATTCTACTATATAACAACGTGTTCCCTATTTTATACAAAATCTTATTTCGAAAACCTTCCGATCCTGTTTTACGCCTATAGTGCATTTCTCAAATGTGCAATATCTCAAACTTGGTATAATGGATAACTCCTATCCGATTTTCACTGCCAATTAAATAACAAATTCTTTTAACATTTGTCCTTGCTCAAAATATGCTGTTTTATTGTGGAAAAATATTATAAATGATTTTTCTTACTTCTTTCAAAATAGTTTACAACATTCAACTAATTTTTATTATTATTTTTTGCTGTAATTAATTTTTATACTACTAGACATATGGTAAATTACTTGAAATGTCCAGAAGTCAATTTAAATGCAATAGCATTTCTATCTAATGTGAATTCGAAAAATGAAACTAATACGACATCTGCTTGTCACTCAACAAAATCATCGTTGACCTAATACTCCTGTCACTTGACTATCCTGTCGATCATAAATCAAACAATTTTTCCTAACAGTTCATAAACTTGTGAAAAGATTCACACCTGTTTCTAAAGACTAATATGTTGGTATTTTAATAAAGAAAAATAAATGTTTGAAATGCATCTCACTAGCTACTAAAATACATGTTCAGATTTAGCTCACATTTCTCCGATGTTTACGACGTGATGAATCCTCGGTTGAATTCCACAGTTCGATGGGTCTCTTGACATGCTACGTGTCACGCATGACCTCGCTCGTTCCCCCGTTCACGCTCGCCGACATCTTCCTCAGCACTCGAATCCGCATCCATCCTATCCGCCGGTGGTAAACAGTTTATACTCGCGTTCGCGTTCATACAGTCATTATGTCCACGATTACTTTCGCGACTATCTGATATGGTAGCTTGTGCTACTAAAAGCATTACTGTGGTTTTACCCCTCTCACTTCGCATTTTCGAACGTGCTACTATTTTTACCGTCGATTTCAGTCTTTTACCAATTATTGCAGCTTTGACAAAACAACTTGGTTTCATAGGCAATCGCTTACGATCAGTGAGTGTCCAGATGCGTAGATTCCTATTATTAATGCTCATCTACCATGGGTAAGGAGTATTAATCAACCCAGCACGCTATGCAATGTTGGTCCCATATCGTCGTCTAGCCTGTGTTTGGGTAATAGAGAATGCTCTAACCGAATCCACAAAGCAGATTGGCCCCACTAAACTCTCCAAACTGGGAAAAAGGTATTCCCTTGCACAATCTGTATAAAACAAATGGCCCCAGATCGTAGACTAATATTTGAGACTAACTCCAGATTGGTATTTAAATAGAATTTCAAGTGTCGTCTGCTGAATATTCGTAGTAGGTTATAGTCAGCAAGTCTGATCAAGACTGACCAAGACTGACTGCTAAACTAACACACAGCTCGGCTGCGATCGCTTAAATACTCTTCTGCAAAGAGAATGTAATACCAGAGTCCCAGCTCTCATGTTAAATAATATTTCTTTAATCCGCCCTAATCCGGCTTTAAAAAACTATCATTTCTCTTCGGTATGGGAAACATAAGGAACTAAATCCTTAAGATATCAGCTTATTTTTATGATTATTACGCAGAGCTTGTCCCTTTGTGGATCAATTAACATTAATAGCTTTTACCTTTGACATTATTTGCTCTGACAGAATGTATCAAAAGCAATCAACAATATACTGATTCATTATGATATGAAATTTGTTGTCCACTTTGTTATGTTGGCAGTAAACGTACTTATGTAGCTATATATGTTGATAATTATATTATTGTTTTGACGTTAGTTCATCAATTATACACCTTAAAAATCTATTATTTAGATAAGTGCATATCCTAAGGAACACAAAACCTGCTCCGCGTTAAAACAGTACTGGTATGGCATAAAATGGTAAAGTATATTGAAAGGAAAGTGATTAATCCCTTAATCATAGATTTACATGGGACAACACTGTTTTATTAGTTGAATGCTATAAAAAGAAATATAGAGTCAGGTCTGCTGACATAACCTCCAAATTCCAGAGCACATCCCATACTATCTGACTATAGAATCATTTAAATCATCACCCCCACCCCCCACCCCCAACCCGCTATCCCACAAAGGTTCCAAATTCTTGTTTGAATCCCATGACAATCTTGCAAATGTGATATGAGAAGGAAGGAGGAAGATAAATGAAAACCATAGGCAATTGAAAAAGTTTTTTTAAATTATTTTGCATTACACAATGTAGAAATACAATTATTGTATATGTATAGTATAAAAAGAACGACACTATTGAAATGTCATTCTCGTACAGTTCTGCTTCATGCAACTTGCTGTTCAACTGGACCCAGTGGACAGATCTGTAAGAATACAAACATCAAGCTATAAATACAAGAAATGTGGAATGTAACTTATAAGACACTAAGAATGGAAGTTATTTCAGTGAATTCTTTCGACTGCAATCCAATATATTTGCTTTACATGTATTAATTTTCATCATGAATTATTTCCTCAAGACAGAATCCATACCATTTGAAAACTCGTTCAAATCCTCTGGTGTGTCAGCTAAGATGACGATGTCATCAGCAAATCTCAGAGTTGAAATTATTTCTCCTTGAAACTTTACTCCTACTTGGAATTGCTCTCCGATTTCCTTCATTGCTTGATCAATGTATGGATTGAAAAGTGTGGGTGATAATTTGCAGCCTTGCCTTACACCTTTCTGAATACCAGCTTCTATCTCATGTCCTTACGTTAGAATAAGTGCATATCCTAAGGAACACAAAACGTGCTGCACCTTAAAACAGTACTGGTATGGCATAAAATGGTTAAGTATATTGAAAGGAAAGTGATTAATCCCTTGTTCATAGATTTACATATGTCAACACTGTTTGGCATCCTTGAAACATGAGTCACCTTCAGTGATCTCAGGAGTAGCCTACATTTATTGAGACTCATGTCCTAAAGGTCCTCCTGGGTTTTATTGCAAACAAAAAATTAATTCTAGTCTGTTTGGAACATGCAAAATTGAGAAGTGTTTGGCTTATTTCACACCACAGTGATCCACTCAAATGATGGTTCCTAAATTAAGGTCATGACTTCCTTCTTTCCAATCCTAGTCTCGCCTACAAATGCATATACCACAACAAAAAACCTATACATACAGTTACCGGGAAGGTAGCTCTGTACTTCCCCATCCCACTCCCCCGGTATACTACTGCAACTTAAAACATTTGCCACACTGAGTGTGTCTGT
The DNA here is from genome assembly GCA_946902985.2 of Meconema thalassinum. NCBI lineage: Eukaryota > Metazoa > Arthropoda > Insecta > Orthoptera > Tettigoniidae > Meconema > Meconema thalassinum. Next base: position 446,716,155 of record OX336389.2, read on the forward strand.
TTCTGATTGTGACAACCTCTGTCACACGCGTCAATGTTCTCAGATAGGGAAGTATTCGGCTTGATTCCCGCACCACTCTACACCTACCTCCTACCTCTCAAGGTCAAGTGCACAGCTGAATGCCGGCATCTGTACACAAGCTGATATGGCTAATGGTGGCAGCATTCAAGCAGCAACAACAACAGTCCTCGATAACATGGTTTTCAGCAGACTCCGATGTTCATCCAAGTTAAAACAGCTCACAGAGATGATTTGTTCTGAAATAGTTACTTCAATGCTCCCAATATTAGGTATCTACTCGTATGTTGTTTTGACAACCTTGACATGAACATTGTCAGGAATATGCCAGCCATCCCAGTGTCTCATATGGGTGACAAATTGGTTATGCAGCTACAAGCTGAAATATCTATGACATAAATGTCAAGAAATGTGGATCCATAGTAAGTTACAACTATTGTATTATGAATATGTAACGGCTGGAAAGAAAACGAAATTTGATAATAAAAAAACATCCAAGTAGGCATTCAAACAATAGGCATCAATATCTAAGCATCATCTGTTACCTCTCATAGTTTGATCATACCAACATGTTTTTCTCATTTCAATAGCTTGGGACATAGTGTTCATCAGCCCGAGGAACTTAGGTGTATCACTTTTCTGTGATGAGTGTAGTAGTATGTGTAAATGTATTAAGAGCAAGGATGGAATAAGTGCCCCAGGATTTGAAATAAGGTACGGTACAGTCCCAGCATTTGTCCCAAGGGAGTGTCAAAAATCCACACTCAGGATAGCCTCTGTCAATACCAGGATAAACCGTTGATTTCTCGACTTCCTGCAGGTGCCCATCACGACCGTAGTGCTTGACTTAACGAGCATGGCTACGCTGTACGATGTCATTCCAACTGAATGGTATCAGTACTTGAAAAAAAAGGTTTTTTAACGCTTCTAAATACTATAATCGGCTCTAAGAATATATAATTAATTGTGGAGTATACCAGAACCGGAACCAAACGAGAACGTGGTAAATTATTGAACATACTGTATATCATTCACATACTTTCTGGGAGTCATTAAGAATTGAAAATACTGTCAAATATCACTGCTGCATATTAAAAATTCCGTCAAATATCACTTATATACAGTCAAGAAGGTTTTTATTTGTAGCTTGTTCGACGACGGCAGATGTTTGTGGCCGACAAATTGACGTCATATTGCGTTGCTAACATGTCACACAACACACATAACTTTGTAATTATGTGAAAAAAGAAATTATTGGCACAACCATTGGCCTGGATAAAGATTATTGATGCGTGACCAGCCCAACTGTGCGTGACAAAAACCAGGGGTGTTTATATTAGCTACCTAACAACTATTGGTCTAGGCGAAAACCATTGGTCTGCCGGATGCGATGTAGCACGTAATGCGTGGGGTTGGCAATACTGTACACGATGCTAAAAATGGCGGAGTCAGCCGGAATTTCATCTATATAAGACGTGATCCTATTTGGCATGGCTGGGTGGATTACAGGCAGCGGAGGAGTAAAGATCTATTACTATATAATCTCCAGATATTATTACTACAGGTATCTTGGCTAATTTCAGTAGTTTAAGAATTTTTTACTTCGGTTCAGGTAAACTCCACTCTTACCGAATATGTCTCCAATAAACGTTATTATTGGAGTTGAAAACCCAAGGAAAACAGACTGTTACTGAATCTGAAAGATTCATCACTCCATGGAAGTGATCCATATGCCTCACCGCTGCCTAGCATACACATTGCTGCAAGTGCCCTTCAACCTAGAGGAAGAAGTGATGGCCAGCTTATTAAGGATGCAAGTGAAATAATTTCCTCTTCGGACTAAACAGGAGGAAAACAAAGACAGTAGGCCTACATATAGGGGTTTACTAGCATTATTAGTTAGAATCACGCAGGCTAATCCCTTAGGAAGAAACGAGGACAGGTAAATGGTGTACAGGTCCTCATTCTCTCTCTCTGTGAACCTTTGCCACACACAAATACCAGTCATGTAGTACTGCTCAAATAAGCACTATACAAACTTACATGATAGAATGAGACCTGCGGAATTATATTATTGTTATAACACACTCCAGAAAATTGGATCAAGAGAATTTCAAAACTACTCCAGGCGGCGTTGGTCTTCCACATGACTGACACGCCACAGTTCATCACTAAACAAAATGTACATTTCATTACAAATGACAGAATTGCTCATATGTTTCTCCATCTTTTCATTTGCTCACGAATCAACATTATTATAACATCCACATCATTTACAAATATCTTTAATAAAACAAATATCTTGCCGTAGTCTGCCACCTTGCAAAAGAAGAAAATGATAATCAGCAACAAGGGTTGCCATCATAGTATCAATATCAACAGGTGCAATTCTTTAAATATAACTAAATATTTGCAATTATATCAAACCCTGTAGTGATGTTTATGATTATATGCGATTAACTTCTAAAATTCATAACAATAGATTTTGTTTCCAAGGAGTTTAATCTAAGCCTAAAATAAAATACGGTTGTAATCCTGTTAGTATCAGTGTAAGCCAATCATATTTAAGACATAAAAATCAGGGCGCTATGGCTTCCAACACACATCATCAGTCACGTGCCATTACGTTTCCAAAGTTGCATAACCGGAGCGTAATAAATAACCACGGCGCTGTGGCCACCAACACACATCGTCAGTCACGTGCCATTACGTTTCCAAAGTTGCATAACCGGAGCGTAGAAAAAAAACCAGGGCCAAACAAGGTTTAGCCAATCTTATCTAAGTTCTGAAGGCCTGCTCTTCTGCACCCGATGTAGAAGACTGCTGGCTCCGCTGTTCAAATCACCTCCCTGGCTCTTCCTTCGACTGGACTCACCCAAAAATCTACGTGTTCGCTCTCCGCGCTCAGTGTAGATCCATAAAAGCACTCATAACTCCGTTGTCCCTCGTTTGACTTCCATGACATTTCTTCTGGTGGCTTCATAAACACCTAGCCAGTAATTCTTCATCAATTTCAGCTTTCCAAAATGTAAAATTTCAATCTTCATCAATAAGTTTCTTCTACTTCGCCACTAGCGCCACGGGTCTCTTCCTCGTGCGATCTATACGTTCTCCAGCGAACTACTGACCAGCGCGCTCTTCAAATCTAGCGCCTCACTGTCATCCATAAAAAGATCCCAAATGACCATCCTGAATAAAGGTACAGTATCTCGTGGTAAAGTGAACAAGCGAGATATATGCGAATTTGGACCCTACGTCGTCCATAGACAAAGTATTCGATCCATCTGTATAAATTCGTATTGTAGTGGACCAGTGGCGAGAGATGTACTCATTGTATATTTGTTGAACAAACTGCAGACGCTTACTTGGAAACCAAGTTTATTAATACAGGGTCATCGAAAAATAATGCCTAGATTTTAAATAATTGCTAGTTTTTATAGCAATTATTTAATTTCTAGGCATTATTTTTCGATGATCTTGCATTTATGGAGTCCAAACATTCCCAGTAGGAAATATCATATATGCTTGATATCATCTGTTGCTGTTTTTGTTCTTGTTGACGGAATAGATCTGAGATAAATGTAAGAGGTATTTCTTTTTTGAGATCGTGTCTGTCTATGTCTTCGACCAATCGACAAAGGTACAAGAGTTCTGGCAAAATAGGGTATGTAGGATTATTAGTGCGTTTCAATAGATAATTGTCCAAAAGAGACTGCCAACGCATATGTAGTGGCATTTATGAGGCCTCGAGCAGTTAACAACGGTACTGTAAAATTTTCAATTTACGAAGATGCTGCTTGTTGCCAGAATGGTAGAATGTGCTGCCATAATCTAGTTTGGAGTACATAAGAATCCGATTGAAGGGTAGTAAAATGGAAGGATGAGCGCCCAACCATGTACGAGTTGATAATCGCAATATGTAGCCTACTAGTGCTGCACAGGATAGTCGAGAGAGTCATAAATCACTGCTAAAACAGTGCTGTAGACGCCATAAAAAGGTTGAATTCACCAGGGATCATATTACACTGATAAAAAAAAGTTTTGCATATTGTATGATGTATTTTCCTTGCTGTATGACAACATTTCGTTCCTGCACATTGGCTCATATGTTACCTCTAAGATAACACGTTGGTTTGCTTCTACCGTACACTGTTTTCTGACTTGGAGTTTGTGCATACAACCTGCACAAATGGGGGAAGTGGCCAAACCCCTGCTGTGAATGCGGTAAATCGAACCAGACCATCAGGCACATTGTCGAAGATTGCAAACCAAGAGCGTACTTAGGTGACCCTAACGACTTTGTCAGTGCTACACCATCGAGCCTGGACTGGAGAAAATAGACTGGACATGAGGTCGTAATAAGGTTGATATCTGTGCTGATATGTACTTGTTATTATTATTATTATTTTTGTGTTTCATGTGTAATACCATACACTACAATAAATAAACAAAAACAGTTATCGGATAAAGCACGTGTATTATATTGGGTCCGCAAATACATAAGCTTGCAATATGCAAAACTTTTTTGACCAGTGTATATACAAGTAGTTGTAATCTGTTACGAGTGAATATGGCAGCTGAAGACTTGTTAATGAATATCTTCAGACAATTTTCGAAAAGCCACTCTTGCATGCAAAAAATGGCATGTTCTAGTGTCTTCGCAGCGGCATATGGGACATGTCCCATGATCTCTAGCTCACCAATATCCTCTCGCCGCTATGTCAATGAGAATACTACAGCAGAGCGGAGCGTGGTGAGTGGATGGGGGAAGGGAACGAGGAGGGGGAGCGGAAACTAACTGGCTACCCTACCGAAAGTAAACTGTGGCTCAGGATCGCCCCTTCGGGCTGTAAACCCTTTTTATTTCCTACTCTCAAGGTAGCGATATATCGTTACCCATGCCTGGTGCGAAAACACCCAGGGTAACGTTACCTGAAAACTTGAATAAGTTCTACATTTTCACATTAGAAGGCACAAGTGTGCTATACTAAGCTAGCCGGAATTCGATCTTTATTTATTCATAGAGTTTGCGCTGTGTTTCTCGTTTGTTTGCCGCGAAAATACGGATTGTTTATGGTTTTGAACACGAGGCTAACCGAGATTGAATCGTGATAACAGTGGTCATTTTCGGTAATGTTATTTGGCTATTGGTTTATTGGTAGGTCGTTAATATAAGTGTGATGTCTTTTGAAGCATTTTCTGTAATGGGTTTGGTTTAAATTAGACGTGGTTTAGCGTATTGTTTGTAAATAAAATCTTACGTGTGATTTTATTTACATTCAATACGTTTGTTAATAAATCTCAATCTAGGGCACAATAAAGTTTCAGATCAAGAATATCTATAAACAATTATGTTATCTTTAGAATATAAGTAATGATATGAGATTAATATGAAGGTTTCCTTGTTGACGTTATAATACATGGCGCCAGGAAATGTTCCCCGCAGTGTCTACATGAGTCTGTGCGAGCTAGCATCAGTAGTTACTCTAGCAGCACTACTGTCGCGTGTATCAAAACAAACAGTAAACTTTGTACTCACCACGGCCATTCATAACACATGCTGGAAGTTCTGATGACACATACGCTCGCTTATTGCAATACACACTGACGATGTCAACAGCCTACAGCCCACACGTGGGGGATTAACCCTGTCAAGGACACCGTGCTTCCAACTAAACTGCTGATGCTAGATCTGGCAGAAGCCGGCAGTCACTGCGGAGAACATTTCCTGGCGCCCTGTATAAGTAAAATACCAGGAGTATTTATTAAATTTATACACCTTAGTCAATAGATAGTTTTGAAAATAAAATAGATTATACCAGCTTCGCCACATTGTGACCCTCTTCAGTAACTGTCTTATAAAATTAATTACGGCTAATTGAATTACGAGCAATGTTGATTAGAATGTATTTGCACATGTGACCCAACTTAGGACAGACTTACTTATAATGAGTTTTGAATTTGTTCTGTTGCACGGCACATCCACATACGGCTGGGAGGAGTGACCAATCATAAGGAAAATTACGAAAAGGAACTTCATTTGTTAGATACGTATTATTGCAAGTTCAGCGAAGTAGGATAAAAAGGCCGGTTCTGACACAGGGGCTAATGGGCAAGATGGCCGCCGCGCGCAACCAGCCCTATGTTATTCTTATGGAGGGGACAGTCATAGCTGGCACAGGGGCTAATGGTCAAGATGGCCGCCACTCCCTAAGACCGTCAATGACGTCACAGGGAGAGGTAGTTGCTAAATGGAGTATTTGTTATTATTATTATTATTATTATTATTATTAATATTAGGTAATTATTGATTGATTATGTACAATCAAGACCAACCTTATATTGTCCACTTTTTGGTGTAGTGGCTAGCATTCTTGGCTGTTACTGCGAAGGCCCGGGTTCGATTTCTGGCTCTGCCAAGAAATTTAATTTCTGGTCTCAGGAGTGAAACGGGGTACACTCAGCCTTGTGAGGCAAAACTGACAGGAGCTGGGTTTTGATTCATACCTCAGCCATTCTGCCTAACCCAACTTTACCTAACTTAACCTAACCTAACCTAACCTAACTTTACCTAACCTAACCTAACTTCAAAGAGTGAGCAAAAATAGAGCAAAAAGTAATAGCAAAAAGAGAGACAAAAGAAAGGTGCCAGCAAAAAGTGCGAGCAAAAAGTAAGAGCAAAAAAGGTGAGAGCAATTGTCAGAGCACAAATAATAAACTTAGTTATAACCTAACCTAACTTTACCTAACCTAATCTAACCTAGCCAAACCTAACCTAACCTGACCTAACATAACCTAGCCTAGCCTAACCTAACTTCAAGGTGTCAGCAAATATAGAGCAAAACGTGGTAGCAAAAAGTGAGACAAAAATGTGCGAGCAAAAAGTAAGAGCAAAAAAGTGAGAGGAAATGTCAGAGCACAAATAATAAACTTAGTTATAACCTAACGTAACCTAACTTTACCTAACCTAACCTAACCTAACCTATAGAAACCTCGTTTAAAGATTTAAAGTAATGCATGTAAGATTTTTTATTTTTACATTTTACTTTTTAGATTTTTTATTTTTAGATTTTAGATTTTAAGATTTTAGATTTTTGATTTTACATTTTAGTTTTTTTATTTTACATTGAAGATTTTACATTTTTTATTTTTTATTTTAGATTTTAGTTTTTAGATTTTACATTTTAAATTTAAGATTTTTTGATTTTACAGTTTAGATTTTAGATTTTCCGAAAAGAGTAAACGTCGAGGTGACATACCTAACCTCACTTAACCTTACCTAACTTTACCAAACCTGTTGTTGTTTGAGTCTTCAGTCTTTTGACTGGTTTGATGCAGCTCTCCATGCCTCCCTATCTTAAGATAATCGTTTCATCTCTACATAGCTACCACACCCTACATCCGAAGCAATCTGTTTAACGTATTCTAACCTTGGTGTACCCCTACAGTTCTTGTCCTCAACCCTTCCTTCCATAACTAAGCTTGCTATTTCTGGGTGTCTTATTATGTGTCCTACTAACCTATCTCTTCTCTTCATTAGCAGTCGCCAGAAACATCTCTCCTCTCCCACTCGTCTTAATACCTCACCTTATCTACCCATCTGATCTTCATCATTCTCCTGTAACACTACATTTCAAATGCTTCAATTCTCCTCTTTTGTGCTGCACCAATAGTCCAAGTGTCACTTCCATAGAGCGCCACGCTCCAAACAAAGGCTTTCAAAAATGACTTCCTAATACCTAAATTTATATTCGATGTCAACAGATTCCTATTTTGTAGAAAGGCTTTCCTTGCCTGAGTCAACCTACTTTTTATATCCTCTTTGCTTCATCCATCACTGGTTATTTTGCTTCCTAATTAACAGAAGTCTCCTATTTCCTTCTGCTTTTCACCTGCCAATTTGAAGTCCATAGAGGTTTCTGATTTATTTCGGCTGCATTCCAGTATTTTTGTTTTACATTTATTAACTTTCATCATGTATTCATTCCGTAAGACGGAGTCCATACCATTCAAAAACTCATTCAAATCTTCAGGTGTGTCGGCCAAGATGACGATGTCATCAGCAAATCTCAGAGTTGAAATTATTTCTCCTTGAATTTTCACTCCCACTTTACATTTTTCTCCAATTCCTTCAATGCTTGTTCAATGTAAAGATTGAAAAGTATGGGTGATAAGTTGCAGCCTTGCCTCACACCTTTCTGAATAGGAGCTTCTCTCTCATGTCCTTCAGCTCGAATGACTGCTGTCTGGTTTCTGTATAGATTGTAGATCACCCTCCTATCCCTGTACTTTATTCCAATAGATTTCAAAATGTCAAACAATTTAGTCCAATCAACATTTTCAAAAGCCTTTTCTAAGTCTACAAATGCCATGAACGTTCTCTTATCCTTCCTTATTCTACCTTCCGAAATCAGCCTAAGACTTAGTACAGCTTCCCTTGTTCCTACATGTCTCCAGAAACCAAACTGGTCTTCACCCAACTCCCTTTCTATCTGGCTTTCAATCCTCTTGTAAATTATTTTAGACAGGATCTTTGAAGCATGAGTAATCAAGCTGATTGTACGGTAATCTTCACATCTATCAGCTCCCACTTTCTTTGGTATAGGGATGATTACATTCTTCTTGAAATCAGGGGGTACCTCACCTGTCTCATAAATCCTACACACCAAGTGAAATAACCTGATCAGAACTTCATCTCCTATGCAGCGTAGCAACTCAATCGGTATATCATCTATGCCTGGTGCTTTGTTCCTGCTTAAGTCCTCCAATGCTTTGTAAAATTCTGATCTCAATATTAGATCTCCTTTTGCATCCTCATCAATTTCCTCCTCCCTTTCCATTACATGATTCTCAATCTCCTTTCCCTTATACAAACACTGTATGTATGTGTAAGAATTGAGGCTTTCCATCTCTCAACCTTTTCTTCCCTATCCGTTAGAGGCTTTCCACTTGTGTCCTTAATATTACAGCACTTAGTCTTCTTTTCCTAATTTCAGACAATTTTCTATACCTGCACATTTCTCTTTCAACCATTCTTCTTTCGCTTCCTTGCACTTCTTGTTAACCTCATTTCTCAGACATTCTGCTTTCCCCTTTTCATCTCCTACATTCTTGTGTTTCCGCCTTTCATCCATCAATTCTAGTATATCCTGAGTGAGCCACGGTTTTTTACCTATTCTTTCCTTCCTACCAATGTTTTCTTCTGCGGATTTTGTTATTTCATTCTTCAAAAGTGCCCATTCGTCTGCAATTGAAGTTGGTTTATAGTTTTTCATTAGTCCCTCCTTTATACTCTTCTTGAATCTTTCGTTTACTTCACTTTCAGTCTGTCTATTGCTCACCTTTTTGGCTTTTGACTTTTCTTCAGTTTCTTCAACTTTAATCTGCATTTCATAACAACCAGATTGTGGTCAGAGTTTATGTCAGCACCAGGATATGATTTGCAATCCAAAATCTGGTTTCGAAACCTCTGCTTGACCATAATGAAGTCGATTTGGTAACGTCCTGTAAGTCCTGGTCTCATCCATGTGTATATTCTTCTATTGCAGTTATTGAATAAGGTGTTAGCTATGACCAACTCATGCTCGGTGCAGAATTCCATCAGCCTGCTTCCTCGATCATTCCTTTCACCTAATCCGAAATCTCCTACTATCTTCCCTTCTCTGCCCTTTCCTACCACAGCATTCCAATCTCCCATTATTATAACATTTTCATCACCCTTGATATACCTCAGAATTTCATCTATTTCTTCATAGGCCTTTTCAACATCTTCATCATCAGCTTGACTGGTAGGCATATAGACTTGTACCACTGTGGTGCACGTAGGTTTAGTATTGATTTTTGCTACAATAATCCGTTCACTATATTGCTCATAATAGTCCACCCGCTGTCCAAGTTTCCTACTCAATATGAGACCAACCCCTGCTTGGCCATTGTTTGATTTAGTGCTAATGACCCTATAGTCACCTGACCAAAAGTCCTGTTCTTCCAGCCTGCGCATTTCACTAATCCCAACCAAATCCAACCTCAACCTATCCATTTCCCTTTCTAAGTTTTCTAATCTTCCATCTCCTAGCAGACTTCTAACATTCCACGCTCCGATCCGTAGAATATCAGATTTCCTCTTTGTCACTTCTGTGATGTTAACCCCCTCTCGAGTAGTCCCCACCCGGAGATCCGAACGGGGGACTAGTTTACCTCCGGATTGAAATTTTACAAGGGAGGAGGTCATCATCACATGTAATCATGCAGAGAGAGGTGCATATCCTCGGGAATAGCATTACGGCTGTAGTTTCCCGTTGCTTTCAGCCGTGCAGCAGAACGCAGTGTGGCCATTAGTTGGCTTATATTATCAATATCTTAAACGTCTATAAGACAAGTAAAGAACTGATTTATTCTGAAATGCTGCTACTCCCTTTCAGAGTAAGTAAAGAGCAATTCTACTTACAAAAATGGTAACCTTCTACTAACAATTAAAAACCAAAATTCTACTTACAAAAAATTACCTAAGTTCAACCAACAACAAGTTCTATCACTAAAACAGTTCGTCACCAGGCACACTCACATGCACTCTCACATATCACAGTCTAATGAAACAATGAACTATATCTAATAAACATGCAACTGCCACCAGACACACTCACACACCACAGTCTAATAGATGATGATAATTGTTGTACAGAAGATGATAAGCAGACCTGACTACATGGTCATTGGCCCAGATGATGATAAACAGTCCTGATTCCTTGGTCATAGGCCCAGATGACGATAAACAGACCTGACTACATGGTCATTGGCCTAGATAATGATGATGATGATGATGATGATGATGATGATAAACAGACCTGACTACATGGTCATTGGCCCAGATGATGATGAAAAACAGACCTGACTACATGGTCATTAGCCCAGTTGATGATGATGATAAACAGACATAACACAATCCTTATAATCTTGAAAGCTAATCCAAAGGCTAATGCACACACACAAAGTATATAAGGGCACATGCAACTATCCTTATGCTAGGCTTATAGGCTACTGTACAACATGTTCACTACCCCAACCGTTTTTAATTTTTTTCATTTTGTTGTTTACACATTTGTCAATTTCCCAATTTGCCATTTACAGTTTTTAAGCATGTCAGTTTTGAGTTTTCGAATTTCATGATATGGAAACATGGAATGCTACAGGAATACGATCAGTTTCTTTTAATCGAGTCTGGAATACGTTTAGGCATATACCAGGTGCCTCATCGGTATGCTGAAGCTAACAATAAATACACGAAAACCTATGATTCTGAGAAACCACCGCAAAAAAAAACAACTAATTCTTCATCTTGGAAATCGAAGGCGGTACGTTGTTCATTACATGTTATTTAAACAGGCTCTAGATCATGAAATAAATTTGTTAAAAATTCATCTTGTGTTAATGTTTAAACAAAGACCTTGGCTAAAGGCATACGTTGATTTTAATAACAACCTTCGAAAACAAGCCAAAAATGATTTTGAATAAAATCTGTACAAATTATTCAACAATGCCATTTTTGGAAAAACAATGGAAAATATTCGTAAAAGAGTAGACATACGTCTTGTGACTGACAGCAAAAAAGCTGAAAAGCTAATAGCAAAGCCAACATTTATCGACAGAACAATTTATGGTCCTAAACTAGCTGCTTTCCACATGGCTAAACGTAACATTGTATTCAATAAGCCTATATGTATAGGAATGTAAATACTGGTTATTTCAAAAACTCTCATGTATTCCCACCACTATGATGTCCTGCTATCCTATTATGGCATGGACAATCTTAATATCATGTATATGGATACTGACGCGTTCATTTATTTGGTTAACACCCAAGATGTATATCAAGACAAGTTGGATTTCCTAGAACACCTGGACTCATCTGATTATCCTACTAATCACATATGTTACTCTACATCAAACAAGAAAACGTTGGGGAAATTTAAAGACGAGACTTGTGGACAAATTATTAAAGCATTTGTTGGACTTAGAGCTAATATGTACGCTTTAGACTAAAGTGGCAAAGAAATCAAAAAGATTAAAGGTATTAGCAGAGGCGTTGTCAAAAATTGTATAAGCATTCATGATTATAAGGATTGTGTTATGAAAAACGAGGTAAAAAGAATACAAATGAACATTATCGCTTCTAAGCAACATGACATATCATCTATGAGACTAATCAAAATTGCTTTGTGTCCTTGTGATGGTAAAAGAGTAATTGATTCGGATGGTATAGGTGCACATGCCTATGGTCATTACTCAATTATTGACCGTTCTTAAAGGGTTAAGTTATAAATATCAAAATCCTCTGCCTGCATGTAGCAAATAGGCCTACATAAAAAAACAATTTAGGACATAAAACAATAGCACTACAAGAATAGAAAACACAGAAAAAATGGTATTCTTACTCAAAAATAAAAAAATAAAAAATGAAAACAACTGTACAATTTATAACAAATGTATTATGTGTAAATAGTATAAATATATTTAAAATTTTAAAAAAATATATTTTATGAACACTGCTTGGACATTTTAAATTACTACCCACCTCGCACTCCTAATCCAAACTGTTAACCTCTAGTAATTTTGAGAAATCGCTTTAGTTAGCTAAAACTAGGTAGTCAAAAGTATAGTATGTAAAGTAGTGTATTACCTACATGCTTTGGGATAAGGTATACAGCCTTGTTATATGTAATGAAAAATCGTGTTTGGCCAATATGAAATGTGTACTGCCCCCGTAAAATGAATTATTTGGGATGAAAATGGGAATATTTTTCGAAGCCCATGATAAAATTTAACCAAGCAGTATTGAGGTTGGAAGTTGGCAGAAACCAGTCGAGAGGCGACGTTGAGCAGGAGGGAAATTCCGTCACATGATCGTATTGCGCAATGGAAGTTTCCAGAAGCTTAGAATCGACCTAGCAACAGCATACAGCCAATAAGAAGAAGTCTTAGAGAAGACGGGAGTTCCAGCAACTACATTTTTATGGATATTTAACATATTTAAGCCCCTTGATAGTGAATTTATATAATGGTAAAGAGAAGAATATGATAATAAAATATTGGAAATATTTTATAAGTCGATAGCAGGTCGCTATTGGAAGGAATAAGCGATTTGCTAGAGCCCGCGCGAATTGGACAGGGAACGCAAAAAGGCGGCCAGAATCGATGGACTTGGAGGGGAGACGCCAAGCATCGAGGCTCTTTATTATCTGAATGTTAGAGAGGTCAGACGTGTTTTGCCGGAAGAGAGAGGAGTTCCGAGTGTTTCACCGAGCTTGTAGAAGGTTGACTCGTGGAGACAAGGCATAAGCGAGGCGAGACTTAGGAGATTACCGCGCCTTGAAACTAAGTGAAGTTGCGATGAACTTATATGCCGCAATTACTTCGGTCTGATCCACTTCAGAGACATTATTTCGACTACAGATTGTAGCTGACTATCGTATTTAGAATATTACGAACTTTGAGAAAATTGAGAAGAATATTTTCGAAGATATAAACGTTTTTTGAAGCGTGAGATAAGTGTTTGTTTCCAGCGCGATAAGATACTTTTGTTCGAGCGACTACAGCGCATGCACCAGACACAAGTGAGTAAGAGTGAATGTTAGCATTGCTTTTGTGGAACTGTATAACAACACCAATAGGATGAAGATGTATTCTATGTTGAAGAACATTATTAAGTCTGCTAATATGAAGTTCATTATGGACTAAATTAGTATGTGCGCCAGGGATATAAGCAGATAGAAGCGATATAGTCAGCGATGGAGCTTCGTTAAAGGAGTCTGTTCATGAATGTCTACTTGATGAGCGAACATGAGACTTGATGTAAAACTGTATTCTAGTGCATTATTGTCAGACATGAGCTCGACATTAACACCAGCGACTACAGATCGAGGTTCACATTCCATCTACATGAATGTTCGTTATGCGAGTGAAGTCCACGACTTTCTTTTCGAATGTCTTTCGAAACGGGAAGAAGAACTTTTGACACTGCTCGTTGTTTTGATGAAACTGTACTGTGACGGAGTAAGAAGAGACATGAAGATTATCAAGAGGTCCACGGTAAACCCGGTCACAATGAAGATGATGATTGGAGGCCCGCAGGTCGATCCCGGTCGGAGCTTGCTGTTTTCCAGTAGGGGAATTCGTTCCTTTCCTGAGGTCACGAGTACTTGGAGACGAGCTAGGATCCAACCCGGATGCTTGGATGATGTAATAACTGAGTATTTTGTAATACTCTATCTTGAGCTTCTAGACTTCCAGACCAGGTAGCAGTGTTAACTAACCTAGTAGTTAGAGCTTTGTAGTGACATTTTTGAGCAGATCCTTTATCCATATTTTGACACAATATTTATGTACTCCATGCAAATTCATTTTATTCTTCGAGATTATCTGTAGTGATCGTCTTTCGACGCTTTTAGCTTCGTCTGTTTGAAATCCAATTTTTGAACTGAGATATTTCTTGTTCGAGGAACAAGCATTTTGTCATTTCATTTAAGGAATAGTAATTTATTTTCGACGTTTATGAATTCATTTTGAATTCAGGTGATAGACATTTTCGTCTATGTTACCGATTAAATTAATTTATATTAGTTTAATTTGGGCATTTTATCCGTCGAGAAGACACATCAAGAGAGAAGATATTGGTAGTGATATATATTGTGAAATATCATGGCATCATTTGGAAGAGAAACATTTAACGTGGAAACGATTATTATCGTTAGAACTCATAGACATTCCTTCAGAATGGAGATAATACGAATATGACTAATTGTATGTTTTATTGAAGAAAGCCATGAACTTTCAGTCATTTAAAATAATTTGAAGTTAGAATCTTCTTGGAAGGTTTATTATTATCCGACGTTAGGGAAGTTCTTGTTTGATACCCTCGTCGTGATCGATTCTTGTTGGACACACATATATAATTTTGTGATTAAGTATTTACGAGGAGTAATATAATGTCACATTGTAGACATCATATTCCTTCATCGGTAAAAGTTGAACCCAGAAGTGTGAAGTTAAGATTCAGTATTTTTATTAAATGTATACACAACAGTTTAAATTTATATGAGTAACGTTTTAAAAGTAATAGTGAGGAGGTCTATATCGATTAGTCCAAAGGTCGTTAACATGTATAGATTAATGGTTTATAATTGATGTTTTCATTCATTAGACCAGCGATTGGTGTGACAACGCTGAGGAATTATGCCCTTTTTAAGGAATGCCAGTTTGAAAGATAGTTTGATAGTGGTTATATATGTATGTAATTCCGTGTGTAGTTGGCATACGAGGTTTTTGCGAAGATGTTTCCGCATTTTATATTACAGTCATTGCGTGGGCATGACTAGGTTTGGCAAGGCATAAAGGTGTGAGTTGACAGTACTCCTTATTTTATACACGGCTTTGGATTAGAGAAGACAGGAGGGTCACGGTTGAAATTGAAACTGGAAATGGATATTGACATCTGTTATGTTGTACTCTTATTAAGATTATTAAGCCCAAGTATGTAACGACATATGTTTCACCTTGAGTGGTCGAACGTATTTAATCTATTATGACACCGGATCAGAAAGGAGAGAATGATGGTAGTATTTCTGAAGCTATAGAAGCTTATGAGGATCCCAGTTAATTGTATTTGACATAACTGTGAGATCGGAACTCAGGCTCATGTGTATATAGACACTACTTATTTTAAAAGATTATAGCCTATGCTATTAGTGTCATTGTAAAGTCATTCAGTATTATCTTTCTTTATTTGCCAATCGAGTGTATGATATGTTAGGTATAGGAAGTTTATTGATTGTTTAGCGTAGTGATTAACGTATGAATGTTGATGTGACTGGATGTGGTTTATTTCTTGTTCAGTGTGAATGAAATGAACTCCATTGGGACGTCACAATGCGAGAGTATGAAAGTAATAGTGTATAGAAGTTTTGTTTCATTAGCATGTAGGATGTGTGTATGGTTCGCGTATTTGTCTGACGTGAATCTGTTCCATTTTAACATAGCTTTTGATACGATGGAGAGGTGTATTTGTGGGCAAGGTTGGAATAGCGAGGGTCTGTTTAAAACTCTTTTCCATCCAAGGCCACTGATCGGCCGCGCACAAATGTGGAGAGTTGTTGCGGACCGACAGGCAACAGCTTTTAAACCAGCCAGCTCTGGGAATGTAACGGAGTTTGTTATGTCATCAGACACGTGGCGACGGTCGCGTGCTCTTAGCGCCCAGATGTTCATTGTGAAGCGCGCCAGAGGAATGTAAAATTCACAGGGGTTTCTAATTGTTGTATAGCTTGTTGTGATGACACAAGCTACCCCAAAATTTGTCACAGCGTTCATAGAATACAGTATTATCAGTGGCGTGAATGTGAGGAAGAAAGAAAGCGAGTGTGTTTTTATTTACTGTATGAATGTTTAGATTTAGTTTACATCGTTGTTATTAAATTGTTAAGTTTATTAGAAGCCGCGTCGTTTTGATGTATTTTAGATATAAGGAGATGCAACTGTGAAACCCATTATAGGTCCAGAGGCTGACCACGAGATCCCCGAGAACGAAAGGTAGGTGTTCTACTTCGAGCTAAGTGCATTTTATGTAATTCACAGTTGCGTCGTAATTTCCGCCACGTATATTCATGAGGGTCTTATTGGAGTGGATCCTTGACTAGTATTTGCGCCGGAGCTGTCAGGGTCTACGAATCCAGCAGTGCTTCGGATATCCAACAGACCGCCTCATGAATATACGGGGACAGTACATGGACTAAATCAAAAAACATGTAAACAACAAAATTGGAAAATCTATTTTTCCATATTACCGAAATTCAAAATCGTAAAACTGTAATTTTAAAAACTGAAAATGGGAAATTGGTAAAATGACAAATGTGTAAACACCAAAAATGGAAAATCCATGTTTCCATATGATGAAATTCGAAAGCTTAAAACTGACATTCTTAAAAACTGTAAATGGGAAATTGGTAAATTGACAAATGTGTAAACAACAAAATGAAAAAAAAACCGGTTGGGGTAGTGATCATGTTGTACAGTAGCCAATAAGCCTAGCGTAAGGATAGTTACACGTGCCCTTATATACTTCGTGTATGTGCATTAGCCTTTGGATTAGCTTAAGTTAGGTTTGGTAAAGTTAGGTTAGGTTAAGTGAGGTTAGATATGTCACCTTCTTGTAGTTTACTCTTTTCGGAAAATCTAAAATGTAAAATGTAAAATCAAAAAATCTTAGATTTAAAATGTTAAATCGAAAAATCTAAAATCTAAAATAAAAAATAAAAATGTAAAATCTTAAATGCAAAATTTAGAAAACAAAAATGTGAAATCAAAAATCTAAAATCTTAAAATGTAAAATCTAAAAATAAATAATAATCTAAAATGTAAAATGTAAAAATAAAAAATCTTACATGCATTAATTTAAATCTATAAAGGAGGTTTCTATAGGTTAGGTTAGGTTAGGTAAAGTTAGGTTAAGTTAGGTTTTAACTAAGTTTATTATTTTTCCTCTGACATATGCTCTCACTTTTTTGCTCTTACTGTTTGCTCGCACTTTTTTTTGTCTCACTTTTTGTTACCACGTTTTGCTCTATATTTGCTGACACTTTGATGTTAGGTTAGGTTAGGTTATGTTAGGTTAGGTAAGGTTAGGTTAGGTTAGGTAAAGATAGGTTAGGTTAAAAATAAGTTTATTATTTGTGCTCTGACAATTGCTCTCACTTTTTTGCTCTTACTTTTTGCTCGCACTTTTTGCTCGCACTTTTTTTTGTCTCACTTTATGCTATTATTTTTGCTCTATATTTGCTGACACTTTGACGTTAGGTTAGGTTAGGTTACGTTAAGTTGGGTTGGGCAGAATGGCTGAGGTATGAATCAAAACCCAGCTCCTGTCAGTTTTGCCTCACAAGGCTGAGTGTACCCCGTTCCACTCCTGAGACCATAAATGAAATTTCTTGGCAGGGCCAGGAATCGAACCCGGGCTTTCGCATTAACAACCAAGAATGCTAGCCACTACACCAAAATGTGGACAATATAAGGCTGGTCTTGATTGTACATGATCAATCAATAATTACCTAATAATAATAATAATAATAAATATTCCATTTAGCAACTACAAGGCCGACCTCTCCCTGTGACGTCATACACAGTCTCACGGCGTGGCGGCCATCTTACCCATTAGCCCTTGCGCCAGCTATGACTGTCTCCTCCATGAGAATAACATAGGGCTGGTTGCGCGTGGCGGCCATCTTGCCCATTAGCCCCTGTGCCAGAACCGGCCTTTTTATCCTACTCAGTGACGATATATAGACGATCTATATTGAACTCAGCACCATGAATCTTGTTGGGAGAACAGGTGACACTTTCTTTCGGCCCCTTAGGGCCACGCAACCCCTAGCCCCATTACCTTATGACAATGCTACTGTAAAACGTATTTTTCTAGTGATTTGCGAGAAGATTTGTTTGTAAAATTAATTACTCACTTTATACTAGAGCTTTGAGTAAGATAGCCAATGCGGCCACATGGATTGCTTCAACAATGCTCTCAGGTTCAACCCTCCTTTCAATAATCCTCTCACCACACTCAAATGGAGACATACTGCGGTCGCATGTCACAATTTGATCCTCGTGTTTTATCAACTCTCTGTCCTAGGCTGATAATATTGTTTATACTTCGTGGTGCACAGATTAGCGTTGTTAGTTGCTAACCCAAAGGACCGGGTTTGATTATCGCTTCTGTTATGGCATTTCGTTCAGGTTTGGTCACTGAAATGCTATCGTTGGCATAGAAATCACCCAAGAAATGTGAATCACCAGTGGACTACACGAGTTAATTTAATAATAATAATAATATTATTATTAATAATAATAATAATAATAATAATAATAATATCATTCTTCTTTCGTCGTTATGCCCATTCAAAGAGCGCGTTTGAACTTGTTAGTTGGCCTGATGGTTTTCCCCTTCTTATCCTCCCAAAATCTCTTCATGAATGCAATGGGTTGCATCTTGCGATTTGGCGACCACTTCCTACCAGTTTTCATTATGGGGTTCTCCCTAAATTTATGGTTAGCTACCTTTGTCCTAAAAGCTCCACGATTGTCTATGATGTCGTCTGTAACATTCATTTCTCGGAGGTCCGCCTTAGTTTCTTCTAGCCATTTTATCGTGACCTTCTTTGAGTTGATTACTTTGAATAATCTATTAGTTAGTCTGTCGCTGTTCATTCTGTAGATATGGCCATATAAATTCAGGCGTCGCTTCTGTACGGCATCAGTGAACCTGTCAGAGAATGAGTAGAGGTCCGCTGTTCTCCTCTTAATCCACATTCCATTTTCTCTCGTGGGACCACACATTTTCCGGATAATTTACCGTTCATGTTTCTCAATGTCTGAAATTTTAGAGTGGCCACCCTGGGATACGGTTTCTGAGGCATATTAAGCTTCCGGCAATACAAATGTCTTGTAGTGTCGTAATTTTGCATTACGCGATATGACTCTTTTGTTGGAGTAATTCCATGTCAGTCTGTACGCCTTATGGAGTTTGGTGGTTCTTTTTTACATTGGCTCTGCTGTCTAGTCCTGATGGTAGTATGATTTCCCCAAGATATTTGAAGGAGGAAACCTGTGACATTGTGCCGTTTTCCAACTCTAGCTTAGTTCTTTTGCTATTTTGATGTAGATTGTCCATGTACTTGGTTTCCTTGTACGATATCTGGAGGCCTGCCTTTGATGCTATATTGTGTAGTCTCTGTATTGGACCCGCTAAGCACTGGTTCATGTGATATTTTTTATTGCAATTAATTTTGATGCATCACCTTAGAACGTACCCACTGACCAGCCATGCTGTCGTTACATGCTAACATTCTTTGGAGTTATAAATGGTTGATCTTTTGACTATGCAGAAAACCATTTTTAATATAATCTGAGGCTTAATTATGACACTTCTATTTTCTACGAAGCTCAGATATTCTCATGTTGTAATTCTGTATCATTGAAACATTCTTCAGAATGTTATTTCTACTTTTGGTAAGGTATTAACATCGCAGATACGCGAACCGGAACCAACCAGTCGCTGCACGACTAGTGTATTCACAAGTTCTCGCAGCGCAAGACAGAACTCCTAGCACATGTGTTTGGTTTTTCATCCAGATTGGATGTGTTTGTGAAGTCCATCTTAAAGACGAGGAAATAGTCCGCCTGGAAGGCGAGGAAAGTAATCGTTGTGCATAGCACATTATTCTGCTACAAACTGTTTATCATTCGAGTGAATATTACAGCCAGAGAAGGCTTGTGCCACGATAATTGTGAATTTTGGAAAAGTGATTATAAAATCGTGCAACGTGGAACACCATATTTTCAACCACGTGTTGTGGAAATTTCAACATCGTCAAGTGACGAGAAAATATGTCAATTACTGTGAATTTATAATTAATCCAGTGAATTATTCAAACACTCACTACTACGAATATTGCTATCATCGCAAGAGCGATTAATTTCTGTAACATACAACTTCGATGCCACGTGATTAGTGGGCTATTAAAATCTGTGATAGTGAAACAGATAACAGTGCATGGCCAATTTATAAATCGTCTGCACCGTGTAAAAGCAGTGAAGTGGTTACCATATTAAAGCTAGCTTCAGTGCAACTGTTCTACGCTAATTTTCCGTATTTTCAAGTGGTTACTTCATATTTAAACATGTCACTTCCTGATAACCACGTGTACGACAATCTTTATTACGCATCACCTGTGGAGATGAACTGCTAAACTTCATGATGAGAAGGAGAGGACCGGAGAACTACATCCGATGACAGGAGAACAATGACTTTAGCATCCGCTAAGCCAAGGAACATGACGACTTTGGAGAGGATCTGGTCGTATCATCACGACAATGACGAGGACGAATGAAGGCCATGGAAATGGATAGAGCCCTTGTGGAGGCCCAGATTGGACAACCCTTGTCCGGAGACCAAAGCCTTATTGTATCCCTCAGGTCGTTGGAACGACTGAGATGTAGACATCCTTTCCTGTGAGTCCGAATAATCTATTCCTTGTGAGGTTCTTTTGTGGTGAAGCTTAGTGTAGTTTATTGTAGTTTATTGTAGAACCAGCCGAACTCCTTGACAAGCCATAGGTAGGTTTTGTACTGTTAGAATTAATCCTTGTAGTTCACTTTCAGTGATTTGTTAGTCACCCGTTGCGATTGAATCTTTTTCGATCACGCTGCATTCTGATGGAAATCGCTAAGATGTTAGTACTAACCCTGCTAAGCGTGACTGTATTCTTTGTTACTACGTTTTGTCCAACCCTAGGTGGGTGATTTTGTGTATAGTTATTTGGGATGACGATCAGACGTCATGGCCAGTGTTAATTTTATGACACCCCCTTTCTTGTAAATGTTGTCACGCCACTGATTTAGTTAGAACAGTTCGTATCGGTACGTAGTCAACGGAAACTACCAGTTTTGTAAAATAATATCATATTCATTTTGATGTGGTATGAAGCCATCCAGTTCAAGTTGTAAACACATTCAGGGTGTTACATTTTGTATGCAATCTAGCATCGAACCCTGTAATGAATGCCGTATCATTGGCAAGGTTAGCAATTGTAAGATTTGCGCCTTTTTGATGTTTATTTTGTGTCAGGTGTTTCGACACAGTTATTATTTTGGTTATAGTTAGACAAAGCAGTTATGGAGTGACATATCTGCAGATTTCAAAGAAGTTCAGAACAAGTGGTATATCTGTATTTTTCTTTTAATCGACTTTTATGAACATGCCACGTCTTTGTGTATAGTTTTGAGGCGTGGTTTTAAGCTTGATGCTTATGCTACTTTATATTATATTTGGGACCAGATAACAAGGCCAGTTTTCTGATAGACTTTCTGCGAGAAAGCTGCCTGCCTTCAGTGTAGTTTCATTTTAAACTGTCCGTGTAGATGACTGTGAGTAGCGAGCCTAGCTCAAGTCATGGACAGGTGGTAACAGTTCCCAGCATGCAATGTACTAGAGCACCACTCATTCAGTGAGACATACCTTTTCAGACTTTTTGACAATGCTTATAGCATTACTAACCATTTGTTGTTGTGTCTCATATGTAGCTCAATGTCCAGGCCACCATTTTGTAATAATCAGATGTTTTGCTACTTTGATCTGACTGGCAAGAGCCATGTGTTTACATCGCTATTGGAGCGACTATTTTTCTTCTCCATTTGAGAATGATTACACGTTATGTTAAGGTTTATTTGTTGAGATTACGAGGCTAGATGAGGCACCTGTATAGAGGCTATATTTATGGGTGTCCAGACTTCGATTCTGTTGACTGTGTTATTGTAGACCGACCCAGAGGTAAATTAAGTGAGCCGAGAGCCACTAATAACCTGTGTTATTGTTATGTCCAAGCGGGAGAGCTCGTTGATGGTATTTTATAGCAGAGATTGATCTCGCACGTGACTGCTGCTGCTGATCCCAAGGTATTCAGGATTGTCAGCCTATTCGCCATAAACCAACGATAATCTAAAAAGGAAGATTGTAGTTTTACGTGACCGTGAATCTTGTGATAATGAGCCACGGGACCTCCTTTTTACGTGGAATCCGAACCACAGGACATGGCATTTCACATCGAAAATCTTGCATGCACTGACCGGGAATCGAACCCGGACCGCCTTGGTGAGAGGCATACAGCTAGACCGCTGAGCCACCACGCCCCGAACGATAATCTAAAACGACATTCTAATAATCAAACACGTCATTATTATAAACTGATGATAACTAATTGTTTATAGCATTTAACTTTGATTTTCTTGCATTTTGGACCGGCTGGCTGACACTTGCTTTGTGCACACTTCTTTTGTGGAAGTAATCTAGGACAGATGACACTAATTTTTATCGACGGAGTGCTTGCTCAACCTTTAGTCAGTAGCTGGTGGAGCGCGAGCCTCATGCAATGTTAGACGTAGTTTTTACTAAGCATTTGCCACCGTAAATGACATGCACGTAGATAACACTGGTTTACAAAGAGTAACCCAGGGCGAAGGCAGGAATAATATTGATTGTGGTCTTGTTGTTATTTATTTAAATGTATGATAACCCCATGTTTACGTTTCTTAGCTTGTAAGAGGGCACTTAATGTTTTTTTTACGGCTTGTCATGTAGATTTGTATTAATTGTTTTGCTTTACGGACGTCATCGCCGTAAATTTTGTATTAATTGTTAGGAATTAGCTAGATTATTTAACACTAAATGTAAATGAGGAAATGGTACAATCCTAACTTAGATTTGCTATTGCTACCCTATTAAATGTAAATTCCGTTATTAGCTTATTTTGTAACTTGACTTTGAGATTATTGCCGTACCATTTTCCCTAGCGTTGCTTTTGTTGTTTTACTTTGTCAAATAGATCTTTCGCGAGGGTTTATAGTAGTTTACAGGTAGGGTCCTGATCTTTTATTTTTGTTTATTTATTAGTTTGCGGATTAACCGATAGAAACCCTCCGAACTAGGCTAGGTGTCTGAATATTTTGAATAAATATTTCTACAAGTTTTACTTAAGCCTGGAAGTTTATTTCTCAGTCTAGCTTTAGGAGGTGTATTTTCTTAGGCTGTCTCTGACCATTTTAGCAACCATGTTACCACGGATCCCCTGGATCATGGAATCTCGTGCCGCTATGGCCTATAAGAAATTCACCTGATCCTCATGGCACATGGGTCCGACAGGTGAGGTGTTGGGGATGTCATTTCGGTTGTTGGCAACCCTGATAGCTCCTCTGACGGGCACAGTATGACATATCTTGTTTCATCCTTGGTATTAGTAATGATTGCTAGATCATCAGCAAATGCTAAACATTTCACATTGACCTTGCTTCCCAAATTTTCGATGTTCACACCCTTCATATCCTTTGCCCATTTTCTAATAACTTTATCTAGAACTAAGTTAAACAGAATAGGGGAGAGGCCGTCTCCATGACGAACGCCCGTACATATTTCAAAGGGCTCAGAGATTTCTCCAAGTAATTTCACTTTAGAGGTCGTATTCGTGAGAGTCTGACAGATAAGTGCTCGGGTCTTCTTGTCCAATCCAAGTTCTTATAGAGTATCAAAAACTGTCTGTCTGTCCACAGAGTCATACGCCTCCTTAAAATCACAAATGTGGACTTCGGCGAATCCTTAATATCGTCTTCAAGTTCCATATTTGTTCTGCACATGATCGACCTTTCCTGAAACCCGCTTGGTACTCGCCAATCAGATGATCTGTCTGTTTTTCTAACCTGTTTAAGAGAGCTTTGGAAAGAATTTTGTATGTGATTGGCAGTAGAGATATGCCTCTGTAGTTGTTTCGATCCGCCTTGTCACCTTTCTTGTGCAATGGGTGTATTAACGCACACTTCCAATCCTGCGGGATTATTTCCGTTTCCCATATTTCTACAAGGATTGCATGAATTTTGTTTACAAGGTCATCTCCAAGTTTACACATCTCCGCAGTGATGCCGTCCTCTCCGGGGGCTTTATTATTTTTAAGCGATCGTATGATTCCTGCTGTTTCCTGTATTGTCGGTGGTTGAGAATCAGGGTTGGGGATGGGCTTTTAAAATTCAGTCTCTCCTTTGAAGATCACAATTGAGGAGGTTTCGGAAGTAGTTAGCTAATATGGTGCAGTTCTCTTTGGTGTTAGTTTCCATTGTTCCATTTGCTCGACGGAAGCATAAAGTTGGTGGTTGATAACTGGATAAATTCTCACGGAAGGTCTTATAGAAATTCCTGGTGTTATTTCTGAGGAAATCTTGCTCGATTTCTATGAGTCTATTTTTTTCATAAGCTCGTTTCTCCCGGCGGATTATTTTCGAGGACATTAGGAAGGTTTCCCATTTCTCAGTTGTTTGATGTCCATTCCACTGATTCCATGTTTTCGTCCGGTCATCAATGGCTTTATCAAAAGTCGTGTTCCATGACCTATGCTTGCGTTTCCTTGGAGGCTGTCCTAATTTCATGGCTAATGTCTGAAGTGTTTTACGAAGACCTGGCCAGTCCTTGGGGTCCTGCTCTCGTATAACTTGTAGGAGGGTCGTGGCGTTCTGTAGAAGACATTCTGGATCAATTCTTAGAGATCTTTTGTGTTTAGGTCTGCATCTCTTGGGTTGTAATCTCAATTTGATTTGAGTTAGGTGGTGGTCCGAGTCGACAACTCCCTTCCGTACTCTAACATTCTGGATCTCACACATATTCTGTCCAGAGATTGCGACGTGATCGATCTGGAATTCCCCCAATAACATGTTTGGTGATTTCCACGTTTTCTTTTTGTGTGGGGGTCTCTCAAAATGCATAGACATGAGTCTTAAGGTGAAAGTTTTACAAAATCTATAGGACGTTCTCCGTTCTTATTCGTCCTCCAATGTGCCGAGTGATGACCTACAATCCATTTGTGTTTCCTCTCTCTGCCAACCTATGCGTTAAAATCACCTACTAAGATTTTCACATGATGGTTTGGTATCTTGCTAATGGTTTCTTCTAAGAGTTCCCAGAAGGCTTCAACTTTCTCTGTTTTTTTTTGTTGTTGTCAATATTTGTGGGAGAGTGGGCGTTGACCAAGGAATAAGCTATGTTGCCAGATTTCACAGTAAGTACTGAAATTCTTTCAGATGGGGATGTAACGTCACGTACCGAATTTATGATAGATTTTCGTACCGCAAAGGCTGTTCCAAGTTGTGTTAAATTCCCGTGGATTCTTATGGCAGGTTTACCCTAAAATATCCTGTACTCTTCAGAGTCAAAAAGGTTTTCATCTTGTTAGCGCGTTTCCTGGAGTGCTATGATTTGAATGTCAAACTTGTCCAGGGCTTTCGAGAGCTGTTAAAGCTTGCCTGTTTTCAGTAGGGTGTTGACATTAATTGTACCTAATAAGGTATTTTTCTTGGGACGAAGAGATTTTGAGAAGCTCCGACTCTTCTCTGCAAAATGCTCCCGACCCCCTAGAATCCGATGATCGGGATAAACCGGACTAGGTATGTCCAGAGCCTGGGGTAGTTGCTGTGATAACGTGTTATCCATCATGCCAAAGTTGCAAGTTGAAGATTCATGCAGGGTATGATCACAAGGTTACAACCCGATTGTTAAGATCGAGAGGTGCCTCTTGGTGTCTTCCGGCTTAATTATCTTTTACGATTAATTAGGAGTCCGTGGTTAAAACTACGGTTGTAAGCAGTAGAGCCAGTTCTTCCGCCCTCTCAGCCGTTGGGAAATATCCTCTTCAGTCGTCGAGGCCGTTGACTGCAGTCCTTTTTGTCTCAGTTGATCCGCGGGTGCTTATCTGGCTTGGCCTTATTCACACCTGCCCTGTATATCTACAGGAACATCCTCTAACAGCCATATGGGACGCGCCATTTCGGGGTTGAGGGCCCCCACCCCAGTGTCTTCCGCGGAGTTATGTCCAGCACCTACTCAATTCGGTGCCAGACCCCACGAAAGCTCACTGGGCACGGAATTATTATTAATATTACTATTATTAATATTACTATTATTAATATTATCATCATTATCATCATCATCATCATCATCATCATCATCACCATAGTCATCCTCATACCCTCATTTGAGACTAGGATCTAAATATAAGAAGGGGCCTTAGCGTGTACTCTTGTTTTGAGGTAACGAACTTTTCTGGGGAGGTTGTGAGTTTCCCTGTGCAGCATGACCCACACACGTGACACGTGCCACGCCTCTCAACCAAAAACAGTAGCACGATGAACAATTTATTGCAGTGTCTGTGGTTTGTGCATCCAAGTCTCTCTCGTTTTCTATAGCCTGCAGTGAACGATATTATTATTTATTATTGTGTGTGTGATATATGTGGCTTGTACCACGTATGCGTGAGACTGTGTGTGTGTGTACGCTTCCTGGAAGATGGGAAACATGCCGGAAGTGGTTGCTGCGATATTGCATAAGACATGCCAAGAAAACTAGAAAGAAATTACTATTTCAGCACTTCTGTTTATATATTATGTATAAGTAACTACAGTATATACTTTTTGTGGCTTGCAAGTAACAGCTTTCTAGCGAGCTATTTTTAAACGCCAATAAAAATGTAGTAACCTGCTTGAGAGTGTACATAAGTAAGCCTTACATCTCGCTTATCTCTGAACCTGGTGACCTTGTCAGCTGTAATCAGCAGAGAGCAGACATGAATTTTAGTGTCTCAAACCGAGAATGCAACACGAGAATTATAAAAATTGAAGATGTTGAATTGCGAGAAAGACGTCGGTAGATTTTCTGGTACGTTAAAGATCCCCTTCGGGGCGAAATTGTGGCATCCCGGTACCTCTAAAGCTGCAGTAGCTGAAAGGTTCCTAGAACCTATAACATGGCATGACATGGCATGACATAAAATAACATAACACAACACAACATAACACAACTGCCGTTACTCTACAGGAGGCAGGATGCTAGAAATCTGCGCTTAAAAAGGACATGAGGATAAATTGATATTCCATACAACCGCCACCTTGAATTTTTAAAGCAATTCAAATGCATGGTACGTCGATATATTTAGCTCTAAATACAGGTATTTATAACGACCTTTACTGCATTTGGATGATTAGGGGACCAGAAGAGGTATTCATTTCTTGAAATTCACCTGACTGCCTTGTTGGTTTTGTGATTTTCGCGTTTCTGGAAGTATGAGGGCAGATCGGAAAGTAATGCACAATTCTTTTCCCCCCAAAAGTTTAATAGGTAACAAAACCAAACAAACCACAAATGACTTACATCTTTGATCTACTTTTCTACATAGTCACCAACTTTCTCAACACATTTCTGACATCATGGTACCAGTTTCAATATGTCCTGTTCGTAGAAGTCCGTTTGGTGTGAGTATAACCATCTGCGGTCTGCTGCTTTCACTTCGGCATCTGTCGCAAAGAGTTGGCCGGCCAGGAATACGTTCATGGGGCCAAACAGATGAAAGTCCGACGGTGCCAGTTCAGGACTGTATGGTGGACGTTGGAGCACCTCTCACCCAAATTGGGCGATTTTCTCACGAACACGAGCAGCAACATGGGGGGCGGGCATTGTCATGAAGAAGTTTGGCACCGTCAGCATAGAAGCTGGGAACACACTGCATCCGTTCCGTTCAGCTGACCTTGATCTGATAAGGACGAGGAATGTATGGGAGATGGTCGTAAACTGATTGTTAATTACTTGACCTTATTTGCTGACAATGCAACCTAATGTCCAGCCGCACACTGCATCAGTTCCGCACCATTCAGCCCATTCCCCCAACCATCCGTTCAGTCAAGCTTGCCCTCACAAGCAAAGGTGACGGAAGACGGAAGGCAGATTGCGATAGTACTGTACTGCTTTGTTACATTTGTTTAGAGCAATGATTGCGATCAATGATGAACTGCTAATTGAAGTTGAAGGAACACATCCTATTCTTTAGGATATGGGTGATAAATAAATTACCGGTTTCACGATCTGACAAGGACGAGGAATGTATGGGAGATGGTCGTAAACTGTTTGTTATTTACTTGACCTTATTTGTTGCTGCTTATTTTAGGGGTTGCAAACCCGCGGTCGAATAGGCCCGTGTATTTTTGGATGTTGGTGAAATTTCTGTAATAACCTGTGTTATTGTGATGGCTGTACTGGTGTGTTTCTAAATTGGGGATAGGATTGGGAAGGAGGCGGCCATGGCCTTGCGATAGGGACCATTTGCCTGGAAGAGAAGTGGGTGAAACCACGGAAAACCTTTTCTAGGATGGCTGAGGTGGGAATCGAACCCTCCTCAGTTTTGCCTGACGAGGCTGAATGTATGCCGTTCTAGCCCTTACACCAGGAATTGAACACGGACCTCCGACAACCAACAACGCTAGTTGCTACACCATGAGGTGGTCTACTTTACTTTAATGCGTGTTCCTAAGGTTGCATACTATTGTGATAAATAGTATGTATGTATGTATGTCTATCCCGTATTATTCCCGTTTTCCAACGGGGTCGGGGATGAGATGCGATGGACGTATTTGTGGAGGATGGTTTTACGGCCGGATGCCCTTCCTGACGCCAACCTCATGAGAGGAGTTAATGAGAGATGAAATGAATGATGGTGAAAGAAACTGGGCAAGGATGTGGAAGGAAGCGGCCGTGGCCTGTCAGAAGGTACCGTCCCAGCATTTGCCTGGAGTTGAAAATGGAAAACCACGGAAAACCATTTCAATTGACGGCCGACGGTGGGGGCTCGAACCCACGCGTCTACCGAGTCAGCAGAGAGCTTGGCCCCATGACCTAACGCTGCGCTTTAGCGACGGTAGCCACCACTGTCGGTATTGTGATAAATAGTAATAATGATAAATAAATATTGCGGATGACAGTATCTTTTATTAACTTAGAGAAACAACTTATAAACACATTAATCCTATCCTCAATTAACAACCACGCTCTAGTACAGCCATCACAATAACACAGGTTATCACACAAAATTGCACAAACACACACCAAAATACACGCGGCTATATGACCACGATGTCGCAGCCCGTAAAATAAGCAACAACACATAGTAATAAACGTACATTTCGTATTAATTTATGGGAATCTAACGACTTTAGCTATGATGTATGCCTGAGGTATCAATTAGAAAGTCCGGAGAGAGAAGGTAATATTCACCGTACCGTTCCCTTCTTAAATTTATGTCATGAATCCAACATATTATTTATATTTTCTCGGCTACTTCACAGCCTAAAGCTAAAGCTATAATATCCCCCTCATTATCGGAAGAATATGAACTCGACATTACTATCCTCACAGTGGTGTTCCAAGACTGGATTGACGGAGACTGAGGCAATGTGCGGCTGGCGAACTGATGCGATCGGATACGAGAGAAACTGAACCGAAGCTAACTGAACAGAATGGGGGCAGTGTGCTCCCTGCTTAGTTGTTGTGGCGTTTGTAACGAAGGGCACGACGCAACTTAACCAAAATTTTAATGTAGGCTGCAGCATTCACAGTGGTCCCATGTTCAGCAAAATCCACCAATTACACATCACACTTATCCCAGAACACTGTCACAAGCACTTTCCTAGCAGATTGAGTCACTTTGAAATTTTTAGTACTGGGGAACCAGCATGTTTCCACTCCATAGTGGCCTGCTTGGTTTCGGGCTTGTAGTGGTACGCCCACCACACATCAACAGTGACGATTCATTTCAGAAAAGCATGCCCTTCTGTGGCGTAACGCGCTAAGTGATCCAAGCTTGTCATCATTCGCTGGCCCTTGTGGTTGTCTGTCAGGTTCTTAGGCACCCAGCGAGCATTAACTTTACGGAATTTCAACGTGTGATGAACAATGTCGTACACCGCACCATAGGAAATGTTCAACGTCTGCGATAAGGTTCGCAGGTGCTCACGAAGGTCTTTCAAAATTGCTGCCTCAATGGCTCGGACATTCTGCGGAGTTACTGGCCGCCCGGAGTGTGGCGAATCACTAATAAGGTTTTTCACGGCCCTCTTCGAAGAATGCACACCACCTGGAGGTATTCCTACGGTCCATAGAGTCGTCCCCATACACGCCACGCATGTCCCTGTGAATTTCACTCGGTTTATGCTCTTTGGCCCACAAATATCGAACTACACTTCGCTGCTCCTCACGAGTGTAAGACAGTAACGTGCGCGCCATTTTTGCTTCGTAGTTCAGGCTTCTCTCTCTAGAGCTGCACATAAGAACCAAATATTCTCTGTAGCGTAAACTTCAAACTATATCGTCGTGAAGTTTCAATATTCCAACTGCAATACCAGGGGAGAAAAGAAGACAGTGCGTTACATTCCAATTTGCCCTCGTTTGTACGTCAAAAAGAAAACAAGTATACGCAATTGTTCCATAATTCTCTATCACCTTACAAAATTTCAGATTTATTCCGTAATATTTTTCGATATATTTGATACTGGTGAAATAATTCGCACGGCAACCATATTGAATTTTAAAGGCACGGTCAGGGTCGTAAGATGTAATACTACTCTCCACTTTGTGGGTGGATGACATACAGTATGTAGCACGAGAAGACGATGGCATACCGTTTTGGCTGCAGATGATTACAGGCAGTGGGCGAAATAAATTTGAAGCCTGCTATGTGGACATCGATGTATGTGAACCTATGTGCACGTTTAGCACTTTGGCGGACACAATAAATTGCGGTAGTCAAATAAATATAAGTCTTCAATAATCATGAAATGATCGAAACAATACTTTGCTGTTCCATGAGCACTTAATGAAAAAATAATCTTCACAAGTGTACTTCTTCATCACGTTAAACCAGTCAGGGTGATGTAACACTACTTGTAATCTTGGCGATTGAAGGTAGGATTGATTTCGAAATTTTATTAAAATACCACACGCTTTAATTATTAAAATTACTGTATATTCAGTTCAGTAGGAACAAAAGAAATTGTTTCATTATTTCAGATTGCTTTGTGCTTTGTTGAACAAAGCAATGCAACTACAACCGCTGATGTATTGTTGATTAAATGGTGGCACAACATAGCTGCACGAGAGTGCTGAACCAAGAAAATTCAGAAGAAAATCACTGATTTTATGCAATGAGTGACAAGTAAACATTTTAATGTTAATATAAAATATGCACATTTGCTTAACAGAGTTTATGCATTTTTTTCGACATTTAACTTCCGAAAATATTTACCATGTGTTATCCGAAAAAACTTGTTAATCGACGTGGCTCCGCCCCCTTTATTTCGGATAAACGGGGTTGTACTGTATTTTGAATTTCCATTGCTTACCCAGTAGAGGCTATTGACTTTCGCACATGTTGATTATTAAATGGCGTCCAACTATTCACCATTATCAGGTAATATTTCACTTATAACTTACTCGTAAACTCCAATGTGGATGTTATGCATTTTAACTTACAAACCCACTTGTGAAGTGGTGAAGTCTACACACAGGTTACACACACACGCCCACACTCACACACACACACACACACACACACACACACACATACAACTGATCTCAAAAGCGTAAATTTTATATGATGAAAATAGGCTGAAAATATACAAGAATTTTTAAAATTTCGCACAACCGTCATTTTCGTAAACAATTGTATATTACATTGCCCGTCTACATTTCCGTTCCTAAGGGAATTTTCTATGTGGTGGATGAATTTTAGAACTGGATGCTAGTTCTGATTCCAACCTCATGAGAGGAGTTAAAGAGAGTTCAAATGAATGACGATGTATGAAACTTGGTTAGGAGTTGGAAGGAAGCGGCTGTGGCCTATTTAAAGTAACCGAACTGGCATTTTCCTGAAGTTGAAAATGAGAAACCATGGGCAATTATTTCAAGGACGGCTGACGGTGGGGTTCAAACCCACATATCTACTGTATACCAAGTCCGAAGACCCCATTTCGCCGTAGTGCGTGTAACTACCGTGATAGGTTCGTAGTAATCTATCACAGCACAACATTTCAGGTTGATTGCTGCAATAGTTGCCCGGTCCTCCGGGGCAACAGCCAAGAATGCTAGCCACTACACCACGAGGTGGTCTGTTAAATAATATGATGCTGAAGCAAACACGTCACCTTCGAGCGTTGGTGTGACATTTGTGTAAAGAATGTACCCAGTCATCTTGAGAAACTCACTAGTTAGTTTCTTTACAATAACAAATCATAGACTTAATGAGGAGAGAGTAAATGGAAGACAATATTCATGAAAAGTAATGGGACGTGGGACGTGACATCTCTCAACTTACCTTACCTGTCTACTTAAAAGTTCACAATATTAAACTGGTGAATGCGAAGTTTGTGAATGCTGCCTTTGTTTCTTTGAGCTCTGAATGGTCTGCTTGATTTATGTTGTTTAAGAAGATAAGAAAGACGTGTGTATTGAATATCCTGGCCCAAAAATCCTGAGTTTGATTCCAGGCTCTCTCGAGAAATCTTGTTCCGATTTGTGGGTTAGGACAGAGTTCACTCAGCCCCGTGAGGACAACTAAGAAGAGGAGTGTTGATTGCTACCACAGTCATCCTAGAGCAGGTTTGGTCTGGTTTTCTACTTCTACTACATGACGGAATGGTACCTAATGTAGGGATAGGACTGCCTCTTTATCGATCATAATTCCCAATTACAAGAACACACAGTGATACATAATTACATCACTGTTTCGCCCCTTAAAACAACAAAAATTAACAAACATCAGAATAGCACGGATTGTCGGAAAGATTCAATACACACTCAGGTACATGGAGACCAATGTCAACAAAACAACATAAGCATTATATTACAAAACTGCGAACGTCAGGTGGGTGGAAGGGTTTTTTCTCGTTGTCTGTGTGAAGGAAGGGGTTCAAGTTTCAATCTAGGTTTTCGTAAACTCCATTATTACTAATATACAGGGAAAGAACAAATCGCATACTTTCATTTTGAAGCGCATTGCCCCCATTAGTATCTTTCTATATGGCAATGCAGTCAAAATCACTAGAATATCACTGAATTTTTCCATGTACATTGGCAGTATCCCAAAAAACATAATACGTACCTTAAGTCCGTTTTTGTAAATAAGAAACGAGGGAAGACCTACTGTGCCACATAAGCCACATCTATACAGTGATATCCAAAGGTGATCTATACTTAATTTTTGCAGTAGATTATTCATCTGAAATTTCAACTCATTTAATGCAACTTTGACAACTTAAGTCTCTTGTGCACTACCCCGAACCAAAATGTTAAAACAATTTATCAGTTGTGCATTTACTTTGTAATATCGAAGGTTGGCCACAATCGCCAAATTAGGGATATAATGAATGTTGACCATTTATAATCCAGCTACCTAATTTACTAGTTCAATGCATTTGTGCCTCCAACGGTGTTAAGCTCTTACACAGTACTGTCCTCTTGCCAAGTTTCGAAATTACACAATTTATTAGATGGCAAATTGTTGAAGAAAGTGGTTATGCGTAATTTTCAGTAAGACAGTCATGTGACCGGTACAATTATCTAATACAAGTCTGCAGTCTCCTCTTTTACAGAATTTTGTGGTCATTGCTCAACTATACCTGTTTTAGTTTTAAATGGTCTGCCATCTTGAATCTATTATGTTGATAATCGTATGTCTTCAGCCAGGTAAGGCCCTTACTCAGTACCAACTCCTCGCTAAGATTCAAAATTGTGAACTTATTAGGTGGACAATTATAGACTTTAATATTTTATGTGTTCAAGATGGCGAATGTGCATAATATTCAAAACGGTGATCTGTAATTTTGTAGAACTACTTTCCTTGCTTGTTGTATCAATGCATTAAATTTCGTGTGATTATGGTAAATGGTTTTGGAGGTATGGAGTCTAGTATTAAAATGCAAGACTGCGTCTAATTTGCAGTTGACAACAATGGTCCATTTAAAAATATGAAAAGTTACATGTCCCCAAGGATATCCTGATATGGATACCAATTTTTGTGGAAGTTTTGTTAAGGCGTTTAAAAGTTATAAGGGGAACAAATGGGCAGACGGACAGGCAGATACACAAAAAGTCCCTGATTGATCCCACAGTCCTACGTTTACATCATGATTCAAAATATTAAAAGTAGGCTAAAATCAAAAATGTATATCTATCCACTTTGAGTCAACAAATTGCTTGTATTTATTGTCGGTGCTGAAAGGGTTCAATACTCTCCGTCAACTTGTCGAAACCAACAATACAGCGACGCAACACATTGTCAGAAGTAATAAAGTAAAAGAAAAAAGAAAAAAACAGAGAGTCCAACATGACGTTCCACAGGGTGTGATGTGAACGATCAATTCTTTCCTCGTGTGTGATGGATATGGGATTCAAATCTTGAGATCGTAGTAGCTAATTCAAGCAATTTGAAAGTGTCCCACTCTGGAAGCCTTGGCTGGACCTTATCGCTGGAGAGGATAGGTGTGGACTGTTTTCCTCAGAAAGTTTGACTCACAGGCTCGCTTCTGCTTACTAGAATTCAAATGTTACAGAACAAGGGTTTCCCGGCACTATGTTACAACAGCAGTACAATCTGCATCATGTGTCACAACATAAAGACCTTTGAACGAACTCTGCGTATTATTACAAATCTCATCAAGAACCTGTGATGATTTATTAATGCTTTACGCATTCAATATTCAATTTTTGCCACATGCACACTGCTAGGAAAAGAAGAAGAAGAAGAAGAAGCCATTAGCCTACATTTAGTCTCACTTCGGCTGTGCCACGTGCCAAATCAGTTGATACGTACTACTCCCCTTTTCACGGGAGCTCTTCATTAACTGGGTCAGTATGATCCATTCCAACACCATTAGCTGATGAATGCCCAGTACAGCTTGGTGGGAGTGGTGAATGCCATCCAGGAAGCATTTTTCCGAAAAGAACAGCTAGTTACATTTAGTTCAGACGAAGAAAAATCATCTGAGGTGGGATTTCGCTTCGAAATTTACTTATGCAATCTTTAGAGAGGGTGAAATTGCACGAGTTTAGAAACGTGTAGGAGACGCAATGACCAACTAGCTGCGTGCACTGGGTTCCACTGTAATTTCTAATCAATCACTGTAGAAC
Organism: Meconema thalassinum; assembly: GCA_946902985.2. NCBI lineage: Eukaryota > Metazoa > Arthropoda > Insecta > Orthoptera > Tettigoniidae > Meconema > Meconema thalassinum. Next base: position 446,751,751 of record OX336389.2, read on the forward strand.
ACGCATTTTGCTCAGCAGCTTGTCTACGGTGGCTCATTACATTACAAACCACGCATGATTCATGACCTCCGGCTCAAACTGAACTGCTGTTAACGACAAGACGTCAACATTTCATCACAGGCAACACATCGCGAACAACGGAAATACACACAAGAAGTCAGTTTTAGCACGGCCACCGAGACTTGTACTACCTGATTAGTGATTTTCGGCAGTGATTTCTTTGTTGTTGTTCTTGTTAATATCACTTCAAGCTCTAAAGGCAGCGGGTGTAATAGAGCAGTTGGTTGAATCGTACAAGGGAACTGGGCGATTGCGTCTTTCCACGTGAATGTGTTGATGAAAATCATGAGTTGTGATCAATATGAATTCTAAGTTTCAAGAAGATCGGGGAATTAATGTCCGCCTTTGTAAGAAGATGGAACTATTCTCTTTATTTCCGTAACGTGCAACTCGTAAAAACCGTACGTGACGTGAAATGTTTGTGCAGTAGTTTAAATTAGCTGTTCCGAATTGTTAGTAGCCACCCCCATGGTCGTTACGTCATTAGTGTGAAGGTGTTGAGGCCCATCACGCTCCAAGACGGTGAATGGGCATTCTGTTTTCGTTGACCTGGCATTCGCGGTGACGTCGATCAGTCTAATCCGTCACTCATTCGGACTGGTCTTGCTGCGGCCTAATATGAACACAGTGGGCCAAAATAAACCCAGATGGAGGCGGCGTAACTCTACAGGCTTAGGATTGTTTCAGACATCACATGGATGAACATGTTTTACAAAGAAATTGATTGAATTATTATTCATCAATACAAAATTTTCTGAAAGAAGCCGCATGGTTTCTATTTTCGAAACTAAGTCTTGATGCCCTGAGTCTGAATGCTAAGTTCCGAACACATGTTACAGTATACTGTATACATTCACCTACATGGATATTCTGTGTCCTTATGGAAATGTTTCCTCCATACTCATATATACTAGTTCAATTTACCCTCATTTTATCCATATTTCATCTTTTGCTCAGTCACTGCCACCAGCCAATGGCTGCATGATGAATTAAGCTAAAGAAGACTATTTGATCATTGCACCCGTGTGTTAACTCACATTCCATCCTACACATAATGGTTTGGGATTACGAATTGAGACTCCTGTCTCAAGGATCCTGGGTCGATTACTGGCTCCGCAAAGGATTCAATTTCTGGTCTGAGGGTTGGAATGGGGTGCATTCAGATCGCGGGGATAACTGAGGGGAATAGTACATTAAATTAATGCTATGTTCAACTTTTCTCATGCCATTTGGAGAGTGCTGTGAGAACTCACGTGATTTTAGGCGACAGATCTTCAACGTTTGTCATATCCAGGGCCAAATATTGATGGTTATGGAAAGCGGGTATAGTAGAGCTGAGTGTGTCGAGCTACGCAACACGAGATGACATAGTACACAAAGTATATCGCTTCTTTAGGAGTATCATTTAGATATTCCTTCCTAGCAGGATGTTTTCTTAAAAAAAGAATGCTCTGCTCACTGAATATGAAGTTCCTTGAAGTTATTGTGGATACTCATCCACGATATCTTAATCTGATTTGTCATCAAAAATTCATGATTATTGTACCTGTACTGGGACAACTGTGTCTCTTAGCGATACTTGGTGCTATGAGTTTTCGTTGCAACGATGTATACAGCTTCGTTAGGAACATAATCTTCCCACTCCATTTGAAGCTTTTGGAAGGTTGTAAGAGCTTTAGGATCACCCCTTCCTTCTGTAGTGACATTATCCACCACCATTTACTTTGATTGAACCAACGTGTTCGTCGCAGCATGAGCATATATCCGGTTTCGCGTAGCAAAATATGCAATATATTGAATTTGACCGCAGGTTGGTCAATTTATCTTTCATGGTTGATAACGTGCTTAAGGTCTCGTGATTGAATGTTTTCATATTTGTATGCGTGCAACTCGCCTTCATAGCTATTCTTTTAGAGAGAAATGGGAAGGAGAACTTTCGAAGATCATGGGTTCAATTCCGGTGCTGACAGTGGCTGTCCTGAGAGAGCTTTCCTTCTAGATTTTTCCACACTCATTCTTGACCTGGTACCAAGGTTCCCACCACAAATTATGGTCCTTATACGTATAGCCCTCGGCGTAGCTGTGCTTGTTAAATCACGCACCACGACTGCGTTGAGAAGCTGCAGCAAGTCTGGAGATTGGTAGTTAGAATCCAGGCGCTGGCAGCGGCTTTCCTGAGTGTGTTTTTCCCACCTTAACTGCAGGCAAATGCCGGTGTGGTACCTTATTTCAAGTAGCATGACACCTACCCCAATCCTCAAAATTACGATCACGGCTTAAAATTATGCTACAAGATCACTGCTAAGGAGAGTATGATATTAATTGATTTCTGTACACGAAGAAGCTGAATGATAAGCTGGAGAAAAACAGATTGAGATGGTATGGACATGTGAAAAGGATGAATGATAAAAGAATGCCGAAACGAGTGATGGAGAGACGGATGACTGAAAAGAGAGGACGAGGAAGACCTAGAGTGCGGTGGATGGATTTGGAGAAGGACAGAATGAGAGAACGAAACCTGGAGTAGAGTTCAGTGGTTGAGGAAGGTTGGTGGACAGGCAGGGTAATCATATTTGCTCTGACCTGGCTTAGGCTGGAAAACGGGAATTAATTGATGATGATGATGATGATGATTATGATGATGATGATGATGATGAAGAAGAAGAAGCAAAAGAACGAAAGGTGCTGTCATATATATTCAAGTTGAAATGTGTCCATCATTTGTTGCAGATATTAAATGTCTACAGAAGAGGCGAATAGTATGTTGCTCTGTATTGGCACATGGACAGTGGGATGAATTATTTTCGGTGTCAGTTATCACGGAGGAACACATAATCTGAATTCAGATAACAAATGAGGACTATAAATGATGTTATTGAATATGTTAAAAGGAAAAGGTTGTTTTGTTTAAGTCTAACTAACAGTATCATTTGGCGATCAAGATTGTCGCGGATATTGCGCGTATCCAGGCCCGACGAGAGGGAAGGGCAAGTGGGGCTGTACTCCCCGAGGACCGGAATTGCCTGAGGGGGCCCGTGATGGCTTACAGGCAACTTCACTCAAATTTATTTTTAAACCATTTTGACATTGTTTCATAAGACTATGTTCAATGTAAGCCGGCCCCGTGGTGTTGGGGTAGCGCACCTGCCTCTCACCCGGAGGCCCCGGGTTCGATTCCCGGCCCCGTCAAGGATTTTAGAAACTGACGTGAGGGCTGGATTGGGGTTCACTCAGCCTCGTGAGAACAATTCAGTAGCTGTCTGACAGTGAGGCAGCGACCCGATCACGAAAACTAAGATTAACTGCCGAGGGGACCCGATGCGCTGATCACGTGTCACCCCAATATCTGCAGGCCAATTGGCTGGGCAGCGGTCGCTTGGTAGGCCTAGGACCTTAATGGGCTGTAGTGCCAGGGGTTATTTATATTATTTTTATGTTCAATGTAAATGCAACCAATGAATGGTATCCAAAACATTACAAGGAGAACTACAGTATAACACATTTTATAAATATCCATTGTGTGTTTCGCTTCTCAGCCGGGGAGATAGCAAAGTTAATTTATAATATACGGTAGTTGAGGATACATTTATAAAGCGTATAGATTTGAAACACATTCTTTTTTCAGTGTTGCCTATACAAATTGACTTTTTGTAGCTTTTCAGTTGACCAACACGATTGTGCCCAATGAATAATAATAATAATAATAATAATAATATCGTATGGCCTCGGGTGCCTGGTGCAAGCTTTGTTAATTGACACCCAGAGGGTAGCTTGCATGTCGAATTTCGTCGTTCCTTTGAACGCTATGAAAGTCAAGGAGGTTAGATATCGAAACTCCTTGACACTACAGCGTTTTCAAGTAGAGAATGTGCCCGATAAATGGGTTGGGTACAAGATACAAGTATATAAATACACTCCTAGAAAAATTACATGTGTTAGTTAATATTCACAATTATATGGGGCAATTTTAATTTTAATTTCAAATGACCGGTGTTGAAAATCATTAAGCATAACAAACAAACAATGAGAGACAAAAAGAGGAGTGGCTGAAGAACTAAAGACCAACTGAATTGATATTCAATATGGACTAGCTAAATTCCACGGATTTATTTAAGGGTTAGGCTAAATAAATACAAGCTTAATGCTTCCAAAATAATGTAACAGCTTTAAGAAAATAAAGGGACACGGAAGCCCTCGACCTAAGGCCCGTGATGGCTCTCTACGGTCCTGCGCTTATCGCACTGAACCGTACCGTGCCATTTTCATTTCAAGTAGACGACCCATTATATCGACTACTACAGTCATGCTAGTGTATTTGATTGGCACAAGATTTTGCCATATACGGCATTAGCCTTTCAAGATTTGATTGCGGCTGAACGTGACTGTGCCAGCGTTTGTTGTTTATTGCAGCAGGAGCCTTGTGGGACGAGCAGGAGGACTCAGCGATGACAGAGTGCCGTCGCCACATAAGTCAAGCAGCATTGCGCGCGCTACTTGTGTTAGATAGAATTTATATTGTGAACGGAAAAATTTATAATGCTGGGTGAATTAAGAATGATGGGTTATCTACGTTTAAGGAATTAGCGAAATCGCGTCACAGGAGCTTATGTCACCACGGACAGTTGAACGATGACTGTGGCTACTGGAGCTGAGTCATATCCTACTTGCGCAACCAAGCAGGCTGACAGTGTGACATGTGTAAACAAAGAATAGTTCCCATCTCGGCCGCCGGCAGTCAAATCTTGAAAGGCTTACTGTTGTGTTATTGCACTGCGGTTTATCGACGAAGCGAAAGTAAATACCGTACCTATTTTGGCAGATTTGTCTCGGACTAGAAAATTTCTTCAAAGAATGAATAAGTTACATTATATTGGTTAAAAGATGATGGCTCCAACAATTCTATTGGCTGCTATGACCACCACATGCCTCTGCAGCGCTGGAGCAAGCAGGCAAGCAACTAAGGAGGTGGTTGGTTATGTCCTAAATGCTGTGATTCTTTATTTCCGAGTTCTGGAATAAACAATTTTCCACTTTGGTATTATTAATAGTATTGGGATTTTCATTTTCATTTCATCTGTCATTCATTTAATCATTGCCCCAGAGGAGTGCGTCAGGCCTTGGCAGCCGGCACAGTTCATATCCTCGCCGCTAGATGGGGGCTTCATTCATTCCATTCCTGACCCGGTCGGAGACTGGAAGCAGGCTGTGGATTTTCATTTTCATTGGGATTTTAAATGTGATTTATTTTTTGTAGATCATATTATTATCTCCACACCTAAAAACGTGCTATCTTCTATTGGGAAGATTGTGATTTTCGAAACATTGAAGTGGACAGAGCATTTAGGATGAGAATATTATTGCGCAACGAGTTGCTGGGCCGGCAAGGGGTCGGGAGGTTAGTGTTTACAAGTTCTGCTCATAGATGGCGCTGTTGCTCTGCAAGCTACTAGTAGTGCGTGCCCGACGCCAGGCAGCGCTGAAGTCTTATGTGCCAAGAATTTGCATGGCTGTCGGCCATTTGTAGTAAGATAATTTGTGCTAAGGACTGACAATAACTCGTTTGGTTTACCTCGAGGGCACTCAAGGGGATAGAGCTGCGATACACTGGGTACTTACGCTTCATCCCTCTTGGAGCAATAGGTCGCCTCATATTTGGTTGAATTTTCCGTGTTATATTTCATTTTTCTGTGTTGTTGGTACTGAGCCCTAATTCACCCAAGCTCAAGTTATGGACAGAGCCGAGGATCGAACCGACCTGTCAATTTTTCGATTTATAATGCGAAAATTGGAAATAATAATTTATTTCACTCAAGGATGTGTTATGGGAAGTGAATTGAACTATTTGGAAATGTTTTTGGAGAATATGGACTATTTTGAAATATTTGGATTTGGAAATTTTGTGGTGAATAAAGGTTAACCAAGGGAGAGTCTGATCATTTGAAGCTGGAAATTGTCAAAAGTTTCAAGTTAGCACTCTCAAGACCGGTTTTGGTTAGCCGAGTCGGCAACAACAAATTATGCTCACGACCCAACTATAAGAGGCTAGGACAGGTAGAGTTTTTGCCAATAAACCTACAGCCAATCAGAACAGATCGCAAAATTTGTGTGGGAACTGCTATTAAACCATATTTGCTTTTATAAAGAGAAATTAGCATTTCCACAGATCAAGAACAGTATATATATTTATTCGGAAGTATGGAATTATATAATATTGGCTAGGAGAAGAGAAAATAGCATAATTCTATTATAAATGGACCGGACGCGAGGCTAGAAGTGGATTTAGGGTGCCACGCACGCGAACCGCGGTCATAGCGAGGTGACTCCTACTGAAACGATTGAAGAGAGTGGACCTGTGTTGTAAGGTGTTCCGCAAATTACCTTATAGCAACGAGAAGTACGAGCAGGAGACTTCACTGACCTGCAGGAGACGCATCGATAGCCGAGGAAGAGGTGAATAGTCCGGCAAAGCAACGAAAAGTAATATTCAGCATTGAAAGAAGCAACCTTTATAACCACAGCGCACGAAGAGAAAGATTGCATTATTACGAACTGTATTCTACAATCCAGCATGTAGCTTCACTTATAACAAGCTACTACATTATTGAAGCACTATTAATGCCACATTATGCAAGCAGATTTGTTCTTACAATTCATCATGCTTACAACTTCCAGTCAGGGGGGAAGATTATACTCTGCATTCACTAAGAAGAGTACTATGATTCATTAAATCATGAAAGGAGGATAATCTACACTATGAAGCGGGAAGTTCAGAGTTGATCATGAGGTCCTTGGATTGACGTTACCACGACTGCTTAACCATCATGCAGTTTACTGAATTTCAACAATTCTACTCAAATATCCAGTAAGAACTTGGAGAGATATAAACCATGGACGCTCATAGCTACTTTAACGACGAGGTGAAGAAGAAAGAAGCAGATGGAATGCAGTGTTCATTGTTCCTGCGACCAGACTATCAAGCGTCGATGAAATAGAAGATTGCTGTGCGGGGAGACCGAGACCAGGTGGTCACCAGCCCAGCAGGAACGAGTTGATAAGCTGCGAGCCACGTTGCTTGCATGGCTCGATCCAGAAACGTGACCAGCACGAGCCAACTAGGGAGCGGAACTTTGAAGCCATTGAACGAGGTATTTCCATCGCAGACCGTCGGCAAGGTACAGAAATGACTGCTCTACTATCTCAGTAGTTTTGGTTGTAGTATTTGTTGGAATTAGAAGGGTGATCAATTCATATTTTAGATACTCTTTCGTATAACTCATGTTATTAGTCTGTCTATTTAGATATTTTTAGTTAACTTTTATACACGTCAACGTGTGTCGTCTTAGACGTGATTTCATTAGATTTGAACATAGAATGCAGTTTAATTTTTTATTCAGTAACGTTTTTAATATTCTCACTTTAAGCGAAAACTGTTCTATATAAGATCACACATTGATACACTTACGCCATAAGCAATGTAAATGCGTTAAGATCGCTAGAATGCTGTTATTAACAATTTATAATGTATAAACATTTTTGCAACAATTTTAAATGTTATTAACAGTAACATTGACCAAGTATAATTTCAATTAAGGAATATAAACACTATGTGACTTTAATCAAGTCATGGATAATTTCTGTAACTATATTTATGTCAGAAAGGATCACTATTGTGACAATGGAAGTCAGGTGATGCCTATAAATAGCAACAATTACTTAGCAACAATTTTGTTAATACGAAATGAAGACCAAAAGACTTGTAGGTTTGTCTGAAGTCAAGTATGTGTAAAACAAGCTCTTAAATGAATATTTTATTCATTAATGTTTATAAGAAACGGAATGACGGAAGATATTGTTATTACATTTAGAAAGATGAGCGGACTACAACTATTTTGAAACTTACACTCATGTATTACGTGGAATTACAGTACAATGATAGGGTCTATTATTGAAATGCATTATTTAAAGTTACGTGGAATGTTAAACAAAGTATACAGTTGTGAACAAAAGTATTGTGGAAAAATTGAGCACGATGATTTTAAAATTAGAGAAGGAGAAGGTTAGGAGTGTTTCATGAACCGTATACACAGCAGTGTTACGTAGTAAGATCACTAATTCTTCTACACGTATGTAGCAAGATGGGTTTTTGTGTTGATTTTGAAGGAATGCCGTGCAGAATTTTATGAAGGTTATTGTGGCAAAGAGAAGAAAGGAATTGTGTCGTATTTGGAAGCGCAGTTGACGCTATGAAAAGGTATTGTTCACGTATTTGAAATGAAACGAGTATTGCCGTGAGAGCAAACTACTACTACAGTGTGTTGAGAAAGTAATTGATATTTAGGAGTGTATTTATGTGTTGTTCATGTCAGTAAGCGTTAATATTATATCCACATCGTCGTATATGTAACTGTGTAGTTCCGTCTCGATCTTTATTGTAACTATTATTTTTATTAATGTACACACATCAAAAAAAGTTTTGCATCACCTCGGTTCCCAGATCTCCGGCATATAGACGTTGACTGTGTATATTGTATCCAAGATACAGTCCCTTTGACTGTTCATAGATGTCACTAAAACTGCTCAAAGATGTAAACAACCATGCATGAGCAGGGCCTATTAGACGGAGGGGGTACGACAGCCGATCAGTTCCAGTCATTCCACCAGGACGAAGGTACGCTGCTCATGTTGTCTGTAGTTCTACCATGCCTAGAAGGTCAATACCGCAGTTCGATCGCGTCCGCATTGTTACTTTGTGTCAAGAAGGGCTCTCAACAAGGGAAGTTTCCAGGCGTCTCAGAGTGAACCAAAGCGATGTTGTTCGGACATGGAGGAGGTACAGAGATACAGGAACTGTCGATGACAGGCCTCGCTCAGGCCGCCCAAGGGCTACTACTGTAGTGGATGACCGCTACTTACGGATTGCCGCTCGGAGGAACCCTGACAGCAATGCCACCATGTTGAATAATGCGTTTCGTTCAGCCACAGGACGTCGTGTTTCAACTCAAACTGTGCGCAATAGGCTGCATGATGCGCAACTTCACTCCCGACGTCCATGGCGAGGTCCAGCTTTGCAACCCCGACACCATGCAGCGCGGTACAGATGGGCCCAACAACATGCTGAATGGACCCCACGGAATTGGCATCACGTTCTCTTCACCGATGAGTGTCGCATTTGCCTTCAACCAGACAATCGTCGGAGACGTGTTTGGAGGCACCCTGGTCAGGCTGAACGTCTTAGACACACTGTCCAGCGAGTGCAGCAAGGTGGTGGTTCCCTGATGTTTTGGGGTGGCATTATGTGGGGCCGACGTACGCCACTGGTGGTCATGGAAGGCTCCGAAACGGCTTTACGATACCTGAATGACATCCTCCGACCCATAGTGCAACCATATCGGCAGAATATTGGAGAGGCATTTGTCTTCATGGACGACAATTCTCGACCTCGTCGTGCACATCTTGTGAATGCGTTCCTTCAAGATAACGACATCGCTCGACTACAGTGGCCAGCATGTTCGCCAGACATGAACCCTATCGAACATGCCTGGGATATGTTGAAAAGGGCTGTTTATGGACGTCTTGACCCACCAACCACTCTGAGAGATTTACGCCGAATTGTCGTTGAGGAGTTGGACAATTTGGACCAACAGTGTCTTGATGAACTTGTGGATAGTATGCCACGGCGAATACAGGCATGCATCAATGCAAGAGGACGTGCTACTGGGTATTAGAGGTAGTGGTGTGTACTGCAATCTGGACCACAAATGCTGAAAGTCTAGCTGTATGATGGTACAACATGCAATGTGTGTGTCTCATGAGCAATAAAACGAGCTGAAATGTTGTTTGTGTTGATCTCTATTCCCTTTGTATTTAACGGTTCCGGAACTCTTGGAACCGAGGTGATGCAAAACTTTTTTTGATGTGTGTATTTGAATACTTAGAACAATAACTAGCCTCATTGTTCGTTAAATATAGTTCATTGTTTGTGTCAAATAACCTAAAAATACAAGAACTTATCGTTTATGTGAACCAGTGTTTTTTAAGTAGGAATGTTTTGTAACGAGAGCGCTAATAGAATGACACATCACGTCAAATCTAGTTCTGATTCGAATACTGCGCTGGACGTAGGTATTTCAACAATGTAAATAAGTTATTAACGTAATTATTATTATCATTAGATTTTTATCCACGTGTGTTAACATAGATGTATATTGTAGGGTTTTTCATTATTGTAATACGTCATTGAGTCGAACAGCTGATCTCAGATCAAGCCATATTTTTAACAAGTCACTGTATGACTAATAATTTTACCATTCGATGTTTATATTCGAAATTTCTTGTTTTAGCAACGCAATTCTTACAGAATATGCTAATTTAAGGAGTGAATATTTTATCTACCATCATAATAATTTTCATTATTACTCTTAACAAATATATTTTAGTGGTAATAGGGATTTCTTTGTTGTATACATTTTTGGGAATAAATCCCAGGCACTTGTTTTAGTTTGCCTGTTTGTTTTTATAAGAACCTGATCATCTTTTCATTTCGCAATCGCCGTGCGATAATACTATCAGTTAGTTACTAGTACTCACTTAGTCTCAACTATCACCGTTCACGTCCGAGATCCGAGATTTTCGTACTACCATCTTATTATGGAATTAGATTTGCTAGTAAATGTGTAACTAATTAGTAGTGTTATTGTACGTCCGTATGCGTCGAGGGTTTCCTAGTCATTCGCCCAGTAGGGAAATGTTGGTGTGTCTAGCTGGGTATCGACGCACCTACAATCCTTTACCATCTCAGCGGATATGGGTGGTGGCTAATGCGAGATTCAGGCGCAGTACCATAGCGGCTCTGCACGCTTGAAACACGTCACGGTAACAGTGCATTATCTTGAATTTGAGAAATATTTAATTCACTATTCGCGATAGCAAATATTTTTCCTGCATAACACGATACTGTCATATTTCTGCGGGTTATAATCGTGATCCATAATCTTTATTCGTAAACCGTATTTGTCCAATAATAAAATGCAGTGTTGCTCACACCAAAGAATTTGGGTCATACGACATCGGTGTACACCATTCAGAATTTAAAAAAAAAACAGTCCAAAGTCTCCATTTGGTACAATTTTGTTTAATGGAAATATGTCCTTAAAATTTGGATTGGAGTGACCCCGTTAAATGAAAAAGTATGGTAGCTAATATTTTCATACTGGTAGTTGGCCACCATACCACTAGACGTGCTGCAGTAGTTTCCTGTTCCAATGCGTGATTCATTCTATTATATTTGGTGTTCTGTGAGGGCACTCGGACACCAGTTTATTCTGTCCGTGGCGTCCATGTTGTCAAATGAAGATGACCTGCTACTAATGTTCCACGCTCATCCCTCAATGTACGCATTAACTGCTATAGGTATTCTAATGGAGTGATAACGGTCATCGTGGATTTGTTGAATTGTTTCCTTGGGGGTCCTCTCACTCATTGACAGCAAACGGTACGATAACATCATGCTGAAGGCCGAAGCTTGGTTCATTTTCTCACTTCTATGATTCCTCGAAGTCATTAATAATGCATGCAATGTAATCTCCAACAGTGTAGGAACATTGAAGTCAGCGTTGGGTAAGTTACTTCTAAAATATAACTACGGTACAGTTACCGTTACTTACACAAATATAATAAAGAAGAAATACCAACACCCCATCGTTATCGTCAAGATTACAGTTATTGGTAAAGACGTTAACCCATCGTAGGGTCTAAAGGCGTTACCTCATCGTTACCGTAAAGGTAACAGTTACTAGTAGCGGCGTTACCTCATCGTTACCGCAAAGGTAACAGTTACTAGTAGCGGCGTTACCTCATCGTTACCGTAAAGGTAACAGTTACTAGTAACGACGTTACCTCATCGTTACCGTAAAGGTAACAGTTACTAGTAACGGCGTTAGCCCGTCTTTACCGTAAAGGTAACAGTTACTAGTAACGGCGTTACCTCATCGTTACCGTAAAGGTAATTGTTACTGCTAGGGTCTAATGGCGATACCACATCGTTACCGTAAAGGTAACAGTTACTATTAACGGCGTTACCACATCGTTACCGTAAAGGTAACAGTACTAGTAACGGCGTTACCTCATCGTTACCGTAAAGGTAACAGTTACTAGTAACGGCGTTACCTCATCGCTACCGTAAAGGTAACAGTAACTAGTAGCGGCGTTACCTCATCGTTACCGCAAAGGTAACTGTTACTAGTAGGGTCTAACGGCGTTACCTCATCGTTACCGTAAAGGTAACAGTTACTAGTAACGGCGTTACCTCATCGTTACCGTAAAGGAAACAGTTACTAGTAACGGCGTTACCTCATCGTTACCGTAAAGGTAACAGTTACTAGTAACGGCGTTACCTCATCATTACCGTAAATGTAACAGTTACTAGTAACGGCGTTACCTCAACGTTACCGTAAAGGTAACTGTTACTAGTAACGGCGTTAGCCCGTCTTTACCGTAAAGGTAACAGTTACTAGTAACGGCGTTACCTCATCGTTACCGTAAAGATAACAGTTACTAGTAACGGCGTTACCTCATCGTTACCGTAAAGGTAACTGTTACTAGTAGGGTCTAATGACGTTACCTCATCGTTACCGTAAAGGTAACAGTTACTATTAAAGGCTTTACCTCATCGTTACCGTAAGGGTAACAGTTACTAGTAACGGCGTTACCTCATCGTTATCGTAAAAGTAACAGTTACTAGTAGCGACGTTACCCCATCGTTCCCGTAAAGGTAACAGTTACTAGAAACGGCGTTACCTCATCGATACCGTAAAGGTAACTGTTACCAGTAGCGGCGTTACCCCATCGTTACCTTAAAGGTAACAGTTACTAGTAACGGCGTTACATCATCGTTACCGTAAAGGTAACAGTTACTAGTAACGGCGTTGCCTCATCGTTACCGTAAAGGTAACAGTTACTAGTAGCGGCGTTACCTCATCGTTATCGTAAAGGTAACAGTTACTAGTAATGGCGTTACCTCATCGTTACCGTGAAGGTAACCGTTACTAGTAACGGCGTTACCTCATCGTTACCGTAAAGGTAACCGTTACTAGTAACGGCGTTGCCTCACCGTTATCGTAAAGGTAACAGTTATTGGTAACGGCGTTACCTCATCCTTACCGTAAAGGTAACAGTTACTAGTAACGGCGTTGCCTCATCGTTACCGGTAAGTTAACAGTTACTAGTAACGGCGTTACCTCATCGTTATCGTAAAGGTAACAGTTACTAGTAGCGGCGTTACCTCATCGTTGCCGTAATGGTAACTGTTACTATTAACGGCGTTAGCCCGTCTTTACCGTAAAGGTAACAGTTACTATTAACGGCGTTACCACATCGTTACCGTAAAGGTAACAGTACTAGTAACGGCGTTACCTCATCGTTACCGTAAAGGTAACAGTTACTAGTAACGGCGTTACCTCATCGCTACCGTAAAGGTAACAGTAACTAGTAACGGCGTTACCTCATCGTTACCGCAAAGGTAACTGTTACTAGTAGGGTCTAACGGCGTTACCTCATCGTTACCGTAAAGGTAACAGTTACTAGTAACGGCGTTACCTCATCGTTACCGTAAAGGAAACAGTTACTAGTAACGGCGTTACCTCATCTTTACCGTAAAGGTAACAGTTACTAGTAACGGCGTTACCTCATCATTACCGTAAATGTAACAGTTACTAGTAACGGCGTTACCTCATCGTTACCGTAAAGGTAACTGTTATTAGTAACGGCGTTAGCCCGTCTTTACCGTAAAGGTAACAGTTACTAGTAACGGCGTTACCTCATCGTTACCGTAAAGATAACAGTTACTAGTAACGGCGTTACCTCATCGTTACCGTAAAGGTAACTGTTACTAGTAGGGTCTAATGACGTTACCTCATCGTTACCGTAAAGGTAACAGTTACTATTAAAGGCTTTACCTCATCGTTATCGTAAAAGTAACAGTTACTAGTAGCGGCGTTACCTCATCGTTCCCGTAAAGGTAACAGTTACTAGTAACGGCGTTACCTCATCGATACCGTAAAGGTAACTGTTTCCAGTAGCGGCGTTACCCCATCGTTACCTTAAAGGTAACAGTTGCTAGTAACGGCGTTACATCATCGTTACCGTAAAGGTAACAGTTACTAGTAACGGCATTGCCTCATCGTTACCGTAAAGGTAACAGTTACTCGTAGCGGCGTTACCTCATCGTTATCGTAAAGGTAACAGTTACTAGTAACGGCGTTACCTCATCGTTACCGTGAAGGTAACCGTTACTAGTAACGGCGTTACCTCATCGTTACCGTAAAGGTAACCGTTACTAGTAACGGCGTTGCCTCATCGTTATCGTAAAGGTAACAGTTATTGGTAACGGCGTTACCTCATCCTTACCGTAAAGGTAACAGTTACTAGTAACGGGGTTGCCTCATCGTTACCGTAAAGTTAACAGTTACTAGTAACGGCGTTACCTCATCGTTATTGTAAATGTAGCAGTTACTAGTAGCGGCGTTACCTCATCGTTACCGTAAAGGTAACAGTTACTAGTTGGGTCTAATGGCGTTACCTCATCGTTGCCGTAATGGTAACTGTTACTATTAACGGCGTTAGCCCGTCTTTACCGTAAAGGTAACAGTTACTAGTAACGGCGTTACCTCATCGTTACCGTAAAGGTAACAATTACTAGTAGGGTCTAATGGCGTTACCTCGTCGTTACCGTAAATGTAACAGTTACTAGTAACAGCGTTACCTCATCGTTACCGTAAAGGTAACAGTTACTAGTAACGGCGTTACCTCATCGTTACCGTAAAGGTAACCGTTACTAGTAACGGCGTTACCTCATCGTTACCGTAAAGGTAACAGTTACTAGTAACGGCGTTAGCCCGTCTTTACCGTAAAGGTAACAGTTACTAGTAACGGCGTTACCTCATCGTTACCGTAAAGGTAACAGTTACTAATAGGGTCTAATGGCGTTACCTCATCGTTACCGTAAAGGTAACAGTACTAGTAGCGGCGTTACCTCATCGTTACCGTAAAGGTAACAGTTACTAGTAGCGGCGTTACCTCATCGTTACCGTAAAGGTAACAGTTACTAGTAACGACGTTACCTCATCGTTACCGTAAAGGTAACAGTTACTAGTAACGGCGTTAGCCCGTCTTTACCGTAAAGGTAACAGTTACTAGTTAAGGCGTTACCTCATCGTTACCGTAAAGGTAACAGTTACTAGTAACGGCGTTACCTCATCGTTACCGTAAAGGTAACTGTTAATAGTAGGGCCTAATGGCGTTACCTCATCGTAACCGTAAAGGTAACAGTTACTAGTAACGGCGTTAGCCCGTCTTTACCGTAAAGGTAACAGTTACTAGTAACGGCGTTACCTCATCGTTACCGTAAAGGCAACAGTTACTAGTAGCGGCGTTACCTCATCGTTACCGTAAAGGTAACAGTTACTAGTAACGGCGTTTCCTCATCTTTACGTAAAGGTAACAGTTACTAGTAACGGCGTTACCTGATAGTTAACGTAAAGGTAACAGTTACTAGTAACGTCGTTACCTCATCGTTACCGTAAAGGTAACTGTTACTGCTAGGGTCTAATGGCGTTACCACATCGTTACCGTAAATGTAACAGTTACTAGTAACGGCGTTACCTCATCGTTACACTAAAGGTAACAGTACTAGTAACGGCGTTACCTCATCGTTACCGTAAAGGTAACAGATACTAGTAACGGCGTTACCTCATCGCTACCGTAATGGTAACAGTTACTAGTAACGGCGTTACCTCATCGTTACCGCAAAGGTAACTGTTACTAGTAGGGTCTAATGGCGTTACCTCATCGTTAACGTAAAGGTAACAGTTACTAGTAACGGCGTTACCTCATCGTTACCGTAAAGGTAACAGTTACTAGTAACGACGTTACCTCATCGTTACCGTAAAGGTAACAGTTACTAATAACGGCGTTACCTCATCGTTACCGTAAAGGTCACTGTTTCTAGTAACGGCGTTAGCCCGTCTTTACCGTAAAGGTAACAGTTACTAGTAACGGCGTTACCTCATCGTTACCGTAAAGGTAACAGTTTCTAGTAAAGGCGTTACTTCATCGTTACCGTAAAGGTAACCGTTACTAGTAACGGCATTACCTCATCGTTACCGTAAAGGTAACAGTTACTAGTAACGGTGTTACCTCATCCTTACCGTAAAGGTAACTGTTACTAGTAACGGCGTTAGCCCGTCTTTACCGTAAAGGTAACAGTTACTAGGAACGGCGTTACCCCATCGTTACCGTAAAGGTAACAGTAACTAGTAACGGCGTTACCTCATCGTTACCGTAAAGGTAACAGTTACTAGTAACGGCGTTACCTCATCGTTACGTAAAGGTAACTGTTACTAGTAACGGCGTTACCTCATCGTTACCGTAAAGATAACTGTTACTGCTAGGGTCTAATGGCGTTACCACATCGTTACCGTAAATGTAACAGTTACTAGTAACGGCGTTACCTCATCGTTACACTAAAGGTAACAGTACTAGTAACGGCGTTACCTCATCGTTACCGTAAAGGTAACAGATACTAGTAACGGCGTTACCTCATCGCTACCGTAAAGGTAAGAGTACTAGTAACGGCGTTACCTCATCGTTACCGCAATGGTAACTGTTACTAGTAGGGTCTAACGGCGTTACCTCATCGTTACCGTAAAGGTAACAGTTACTAGTAACTGCGTTACCTCATCGTTACCGTAAAGGTAACAGTTACTAGTAACGGCGTTACCTCATCGTTACCGTAAAGGTAACAGTTACTAGTAACGGCGTTAGACCGTCTTTACCGTAAAGGTAACAGTTACTAGTAACGGCGTTACCTCATCGGTACCGTAAAGGTAACAGTTACTAGTAACGGCGTTACTTCATCGTTACCGTAAAGGTATTAGTTACTAGTAACGGCGTTACCTCATCGTTTTCGTAAAGGTAACAGTTACTAGTAACGGCGTTACCTCATCGTTACCGTAAAGGTAACTGTTACTAGTAACGGCGTTACCTCATCGTTACCGTAAAGGTAACAGTTACTAGTAACGGCGTTACCTCATCGTTACCGTAAAAGTAACAGTTACTAGTAGCGGCCTTACCTGATCGTTACCGTAAAGGTAACAGTTACTAGTAGCGGCGTTACCCCATCGTTACCGTTAAGGTAACAGTTACTAGTAGCGGCGTTACCCCATCGTTACCGTAAAGGTAACAGTTACTAGTAGCGGTGTTACCCCATCGTTACCGTAAAGGTAACAGTTACTAGTAACGGCGTTACCTCATCGTTATCGTAAAGGTAACAGTTACTAGTAGCGGCGTTACCTGATCGTTACCGTAAAGGTAACAGTTACTAGTAGCGGCGTAACCCCATCGTTACCGTAAAGGTAACAGTTACTAGTAGTGGCGTTTCCCCATCGTTACCGTAAAAGTTACAGTTACTAGTAGCGGCGTTACCTCATCTTTACCGTAAAGGTAACAGTAACTAGTAGCGGCGTTACCTCATCGTTATCGTTAAGGTAACAGTTACTAGTAGCGGCGTTACCTCATCTTTACCGTAAAGGTAACAGTTACTAGTAACGGCTTTACCTCATCGTTACCTTAAGGGTAACAGTTACTAGTAACGGCGTTACCTCATCGTTATCGTAAAGTTAACAGTTACTAGTAGCGGCTTTACCCCATCGTTACCTTAAAGGTAACAGTTATTAGTAACGGCGTTACATCATTGTTACCGTAAAGGTAACAGTTACTAGTAACGGCGTTACCTCATCGTTATCGTAAAGGTAACAGTTAATAGTAGCGGCTTTACACCATCGTTACCTTAAAGGTAACAGTTATTAGTAACGGCGTTAGCTCATCGTTCCCGTAAAGGTAACAGTTACTAATAACGGCGTTACCTCATCGTTACCCTAAAGGTAACTGTTACTAGTAGCGGCGTTACCCCATCGTTACCTTAAATGTAACAGTTATTAGTAACGGCGTTACATCATCTTTACCGTAAAGGTAACAGTTACTAGTAACGGCGTTGCCTCATCGTTACCGTAATGGTAACAGTTACTAGTAACGGCGTTACCTCATCTTTACCGTAAAGGTAACAGTCACTAGTAGCGGCGTTACCTCATCGTTACCGTAAAGGTTACAGTTACTAGTAGCGGCGTTACCTCATCTTTACCGTAAAGGTAACAGTTACTAGTAGCGGCGTTACCTCATCGTTACCGCAAAGGTAACTGTTACTAGTAGGGTCTAACGGCGTTACCTCATCGTTACCGTAAAGGTAACAGTTACTAGTAACGGCGTTACCTCATCGTTACCGTAAAGGAAACAGTTACTAGTAACGGCGTTACCTCATCGTTACCGTAAAGGTAACAGTTACTAGTAACGGCGTTACCTCATCATTACCGTAAATGTAACAGTTACTAGTAACGGCGTTACCTCATCGTTACCGTAAAGGTAACTGTTACTAGTAACGGCGTTAGCCCGTCTTTACCGTAAAGGTAACAGTTACTAGTAACGGCGTTACCTCATCGTTACCGTAAAGATAACAGTTACTAGTAACGGCGTTACATCATCGTTACCGTAAAGGTAACTGTTACTAGTAGGGTCTAATGACGTTACCTCATCGTTACCGTAAAGGTAACAGTTACTATTAAAGGCTTTACCTCATCGTTACCGTAAGGGTAACAGTTACTAGTAACGGCGTTACCTCATCGTTATCGTAAAAGTAACAGTTACTAGTAGCGACGTTACCTCATCGTTCCCGTAAAGGTAACAGTTACTAGAAACGGCGTTACCTCATCGATACCGTAAAGGTAACTGTTACCAGTAGCGGCGTTACCCCATCGTTACCTGAAAGGTAACAGTTACTAGTAACGGCGTTACATCATCGTTACCGTAAAGGTAACAGTTACTAGTAACGGCGTTGCCTCATCGTTACCGTAAAGGTAACAGTTACTAGTAGCGGCGTTACCTCATCGTTATCGTAAAGGTAACAGTTACTAGTAATGGCGTTACCTCATCGTTACCGTGAAGGTAACCGTTACTAGTAACGGCGTTACCTCATCGTTACCGTAAAGGTAACCGTTACTAGTAACGGCGTTGCCTCACCGTTATCGTAAAGGTAACAGTTATTGGTAACGGCGTTACCTCATCCTTACCGTAAAGGTAACAGTTACTAGTAACGGCGTTGCCTCATCGTTACCGGTAAGTTAACAGTTACTAGTAACGGCGTTACCTCATCGTTATCGTAAAGGTAACAGTTACTAGTAGCGGCGTTACCTCATCGTTGCCGTAATGGTAACTGTTACTATTAACGGCGTTAGCCCGTCTTTACCGTAAAGGTAACAGTTACTATTAACGGCGTTACCACATCGTTACCGTAAAGGTAACAGTACTAGTAACGGCGTTACCTCATCGTTACCGTAAAGGTAACAGTTACTAGTAACGGCGTTACCTCATCGCTACCGTAAAGGTAACAGTAACTAGTAACGGCGTTACCTCATCGTTACCGCAAAGGTAACTGTTACTAGTAGGGTCTAACGGCGTTACCTCATCGTTACCGTAAAGGTAACAGTTACTAGTAACGGCGTTACCTCATCGTTACCGTAAAGGAAACAGTTACTAGTAACGGCGTTACCTCATCTTTACCGTAAAGGTAACAGTTACTAGTAACGGCGTTACCTCATCATTACCGTAAATGTAACAGTTACTAGTAACGGCGTTACCTCATCGTTACCGTAAAGGTAACTGTTATTAGTAACGGCGTTAGCCCGTCTTTACCGTAAAGGTAACAGTTACTAGTAACGGCGTTACCTCATCGTTACCGTAAAGATAACAGTTACTAGTAACGGCGTTACCTCATCGTTACCGTAAAGGTAACTGTTACTAGTAGGGTCTAATGACGTTACCTCATCGTTACCGTAAAGGTAACAGTTACTATTAAAGGCTTTACCTCATCGTTATCGTAAAAGTAACAGTTACTAGTAGCGGCGTTACCTCATCGTTCCCGTAAAGGTAACAGTTACTAGTAACGGCGTTACCTCATCGATACCGTAAAGGTAACTGTTTCCAGTAGCGGCGTTACCCCATCGTTACCTTAAAGGTAACAGTTGCTAGTAACGGCGTTACATCATCGTTACCGTAAAGGTAACAGTTACTAGTAACGGCATTGCCTCATCGTTACCGTAAAGGTAACAGTTACTAGTAGCGGCGTTACCTCATCGTTATCGTAAAGGTAACAGTTACTAGTAACGGCGTTACCTCATCGTTACCGTGAAGGTAACCGTTACTAGTAACGGCGTTACCTCATCGTTACCGTAAAGGTAACCGTTACTAGTAACGGCGTTGCCTCATCGTTATCGTAAAGGTAACAGTTATTGGTAACGGCGTTACCTCATCCTTACCGTAAAGGTAACAGTTACTAGTAACGGGGTTGCCACATCGTTACCGTAAAGTTAACAGTTACTAGTAACGGCGTTACCTCATCGTTATTGTAAATGTAGCAGTTACTAGTAGCGGCGTTACCTCATCGTTACCGTAAAGGTAACAGTTACTAGTTGGGTCTAATGGCGTTACCTCATCGTTGCCGTAATGGTAACTGTTACTATTAACGGCGTTAGCCCGTCTTTACCGTAAAGGTAACAGTTACTAGTAACGGCGTTACCTCATCGTTACCGTAAAGGTAACAATTACTAGTAGGGTCTAATGGCGTTACCTCGTCGTTACCGTAAATGTAACAGTTACTAGTAACAGCGTTACCTCATCGTTACCGTAAAGGTAACAGTTACTAGTAACGGCGTTACCTCATCGTTACCGTAAAGGTAACCGTTACTAGTAACGGCGTTACCTCATCGTTACCGTAAAGGTAACAGTTACTAGTAACGGCGTTAGCCCGTCTTTACCGTAAAGGTAACAGTTACTAGTAACGGCGTTACCTCATCGTTACCGTAAAGGTAACAGTTACTAATAGGGTCTAATGGCGTTACCTCATCGTTACCGTAAAGGTAACAGTACTAGTAGCGGCGTTACCTCATCGTTACCGTAAAGGTAACAGTTACTAGTAGCGGCGTTACCTCATCGTTACCGTAAAGGTAACAGTTACTAGTAACGACGTTACCTCATCGTTACCGTAAAGGTAACAGTTACTAGTAACGGCGTTAGCCCGTCTTTACCGTAAAGGTAACAGTTACTAGTTAAGGCGTTACCTCATCGTTACCGTAAAGGTAACAGTTACTAGTAACGGCGTTACCTCATCGTTACCGTAAAGGTAACTGTTAATAGTAGGGCCTAATGGCGTTACCTCATCGTAACCGTAAAGGTAACAGTTACTAGTAACGGCGTTAGCCCGTCTTTACCGTAAAGGTAACAGTTACTAGTAACGGCGTTACCTCATCGTTACCGTAAAGGCAACAGTTACTAGTAGCGGCGTTACCTCATCGTTACCGTAAAGGTAACAGTTACTAGTAACGGCGTTTCCTCATCTTTACGTAAAGGTAACAGTTACTAGTAACGGCGTTACCTGATAGTTAACGTAAAGGTAACAGTTACTAGTAACGTCGTTACCTCATCGTTACCGTAAAGGTAACTGTTACTGCTAGGGTCTAATGGCGTTACCACATCGTTACCGTAAATGTAACAGTTACTAGTAACGGCGTTACCTCATCGTTACACTAAAGGTAACAGTACTAGTAACGGCGTTACCTCATCGTTACCGTAAAGGTAACAGATACTAGTAACGGCGTTACCTCATCGCTACCGTAATGGTAACAGTTACTAGTAACGGCGTTACCTCATCGTTACCGCAAAGGTAACTGTTACTAGTAGGGTCTAATGGCGTTACCTCATCGTTAACGTAAAGGTAACAGTTACTAGTAACGGCGTTACCTCATCGTTACCGTAAAGGTAACAGTTACTAGTAACGACGTTACCTCATCGTTACCGTAAAGGTAACAGTTACTAATAACGGCGTTACCTCATCGTTACCGTAAAGGTCACTGTTTCTAGTAACGGCGTTAGCCCGTCTTTACCGTAAAGGTAACAGTTACTAGTAACGGCGTTACCTCATCGTTACCGTAAAGGTAACAGTTTCTAGTAAAGGCGTTACTTCATCGTTACCGTAAAGGTAACCGTTACTAGTAACGGCATTACCTCATCGTTACCGTAAAGGTAACAGTTACTAGTAACGGTGTTACCTCATCCTTACCGTAAAGGTAACTGTTACTAGTAACGGCGTTAGCCCGTCTTTACCGTAAAGGTAACAGTTACTAGGAACGGCGTTACCCCATCGTTACCGTAAAGGTAACAGTAACTAGTAACGGCGTTACCTCATCGTTACCGTAAAGGTAACAGTTACTAGTAACGGCGTTACCTCATCGTTACGTAAAGGTAACTGTTACTAGTAACGGCGTTACCTCATCGTTACCGTAAAGATAACTGTTACTGCTAGGGTCTAATGGCGTTACCACATCGTTACCGTAAATGTAACAGTTACTAGTAACGGCGTTACCTCATCGTTACACTAAAGGTAACAGTACTAGTAACGGCGTTACCTCATCGTTACCGTAAAGGTAACAGATACTAGTAACGGCGTTACCTCATCGCTACCGTAAAGGTAAGAGTACTAGTAACGGCGTTACCTCATCGTTACCGCAATGGTAACTGTTACTAGTAGGGTCTAACGGCGTTACCTCATCGTTACCGTAAAGGTAACAGTTACTAGTAACTGCGTTACCTCATCGTTACCGTAAAGGTAACAGTTACTAGTAACGGCGTTACCTCATCGTTACCGTAAAGGTAACAGTTACTAGTAACGGCGTTAGACCGTCTTTACCGTAAAGGTAACAGTTACTAGTAACGGCGTTACCTCATCGGTACCGTAAAGGTAACAGTTACTAGTAACGGCGTTACTTCATCGTTACCGTAAAGGTATTAGTTACTAGTAACGGCGTTACCTCATCGTTTTCGTAAAGGTAACAGTTACTAGTAACGGCGTTACCTCATCGTTACCGTAAAGGTAACTGTTACTAGTAACGGCGTTACCTCATCGTTACCGTAAAGGTAACAGTTACTAGTAACGGCGTTACCTCATCGTTACCGTAAAAGTAACAGTTACTAGTAGCGGCCTTACCTGATCGTTACCGTAAAGGTAACAGTTACTAGTAGCGGCGTTACCCCATCGTTACCGTTAAGGTAACAGTTACTAGTAGCGGCGTTACCCCATCGTTACCGTAAAGGTAACAGTTACTAGTAGCGGTGTTACCCCATCGTTACCGTAAAGGTAACAGTTACTAGTAACGGCGTTACCTCATCGTTATCGTAAAGGTAACAGTTACTAGTAGCGGCGTTACCTGATCGTTACCGTAAAGGTAACAGTTACTAGTAGCGGCGTAACCCCATCGTTACCGTAAAGGTAACAGTTACTAGTAGTGGCGTTTCCCCATCGTTACCGTAAAAGTTACAGTTACTAGTAGCGGCGTTACCTCATCTTTACCGTAAAGGTAACAGTAACTAGTAGCGGCGTTACCTCATTGTTATCGTTAAGGTAACAGTTACTAGTAGCGGCGTTACCTCATCTTTACCGTAAAGGTAACAGTTACTAGTAACGGCTTTACCTCATCGTTACCTTAAGGGTAACAGTTACTAGTAACGGCGTTACCTCATCGTTATCGTAAAGTTAACAGTTACTAGTAGCGGCTTTACCCCATCGTTACCTTAAAGGTAACAGTTATTAGTAACGGCGTTACATCATTGTTACCGTAAAGGTAACAGTTACTAGTAACGGCGTTACCTCATCGTTATCGTAAAGGTAACAGTTAATAGTAGCGGCTTTACACCATCGTTACCTTAAAGGTAACAGTTATTAGTAACGGCGTTAGCTCATCGTTCCCGTAAAGGTAACAGTTACTAATAACGGCGTTACCTCATCGTTACCCTAAAGGTAACTGTTACTAGTAGCGGCGTTACCCCATCGTTACCTTAAATGTAACAGTTATTAGTAACGGCGTTACATCATCTTTACCGTAAAGGTAACAGTTACTAGTAACGGCGTTGCCTCATCGTTACCGTAATGGTAACAGTTACTAGTAACGGCGTTACCTCATCTTTACCGTAAAGGTAACAGTCACTAGTAGCGGCGTTACCTCATCGTTACCGTAAAGGTTACAGTTACTAGTAGCGGCGTTACCTCATCTTTACCGTAAAGGTAACAGTTACTAGTAGCGGCGTTACCTCATCGTTACCGCAAAGGTAACTGTTACTAGTAGGGTCTAACGGCGTTACCTCATCGTTACCGTAAAGGTAACAGTTACTAGTAACGGCGTTACCTCATCGTTACCGTAAAGGAAACAGTTACTAGTAACGGCGTTACCTCATCGTTACCGTAAAGGTAACAGTTACTAGTAACGGCGTTACCTCATCATTACCGTAAATGTAACAGTTACTAGTAACGGCGTTACCTCATCGTTACCGTAAAGGTAACTGTTACTAGTAACGGCGTTAGCCCGTCTTTACCGTAAAGGTAACAGTTACTAGTAACGGCGTTACCTCATCGTTACCGTAAAGATAACAGTTACTAGTAACGGCGTTACATCATCGTTACCGTAAAGGTAACTGTTACTAGTAGGGTCTAATGACGTTACCTCATCGTTACCGTAAAGGTAACAGTTACTATTAAAGGCTTTACCTCATCGTTACCGTAAGGGTAACAGTTACTAGTAACGGCGTTACCTCATCGTTATCGTAAAAGTAACAGTTACTAGTAGCGACGTTACCTCATCGTTCCCGTAAAGGTAACAGTTACTAGAAACGGCGTTACCTCATCGATACCGTAAAGGTAACTGTTACCAGTAGCGGCGTTACCCCATCGTTACCTGAAAGGTAACAGTTACTAGTAACGGCGTTACATCATCGTTACCGTAAAGGTAACAGTTACTAGTAACGGCGTTGCCTCATCGTTACCGTAAAGGTAACAGTTACTAGTAGCGGCGTTACCTCATCGTTATCGTAAAGGTAACAGTTACTAGTAATGGCGTTACCTCATCGTTACCGTGAAGGTAACCGTTACTAGTAACGGCGTTACCTCATCGTTACCGTAAAGGTAACCGTTACTAGTAACGGCGTTGCCTCACCGTTATCGTAAAGGTAACAGTTATTGGTAACGGCGTTACCTCATCCTTACCGTAAAGGTAACAGTTACTAGTAACGGCGTTGCCTCATCGTTACCGGTAAGTTAACAGTTACTAGTAACGGCGTTACCTCATCGTTATCGTAAAGGTAACAGTTACTAGTAGCGGCGTTACCTCATCGTTGCCGTAATGGTAACTGTTACTATTAACGGCGTTAGCCCGTCTTTACCGTAAAGGTAACAGTTACTATTAACGGCGTTACCACATCGTTACCGTAAAGGTAACAGTACTAGTAACGGCGTTACCTCATCGTTACCGTAAAGGTAACAGTTACTAGTAACGGCGTTACCTCATCGCTACCGTAAAGGTAACAGTAACTAGTAACGGCGTTACCTCATCGTTACCGCAAAGGTAACTGTTACTAGTAGGGTCTAACGGCGTTACCTCATCGTTACCGTAAAGGTAACAGTTACTAGTAACGGCGTTACCTCATCGTTACCGTAAAGGAAACAGTTACTAGTAACGGCGTTACCTCATCTTTACCGTAAAGGTAACAGTTACTAGTAACGGCGTTACCTCATCATTACCGTAAATGTAACAGTTACTAGTAACGGCGTTACCTCATCGTTACCGTAAAGGTAACTGTTATTAGTAACGGCGTTAGCCCGTCTTTACCGTAAAGGTAACAGTTACTAGTAACGGCGTTACCTCATCGTTACCGTAAAGATAACAGTTACTAGTAACGGCGTTACCTCATCGTTACCGTAAAGGTAACTGTTACTAGTAGGGTCTAATGACGTTACCTCATCGTTACCGTAAAGGTAACAGTTACTATTAACGGCTTTACCTCATCGTTATCGTAAAAGTAACAGTTACTAGTAGCGGCGTTACCTCATCGTTCCCGTAAAGGTAACAGTTACTAGTAACGGCGTTACCTCATCGATACCGTAAAGGTAACTGTTTCCAGTAGCGGCGTTACCCCATCGTTACCTTAAAGGTAACAGTTGCTAGTAACGGCGTTACATCATCGTTACCGTAAAGGTAACAGTTACTAGTAACGGCATTGCCTCATCGTTACCGTAAAGGTAACAGTTACTAGTAGCGGCGTTACCTCATCGTTATCGTAAAGGTAACAGTTACTAGTAACGGCGTTACCGCATCGTTACCGTGAAGGTAACCGTTACTAGTAACGGCGTTACCTCATCGTTACCGTAAAGGTAACCGTTACTAGTAACGGCGTTGCCTCATCGTTATCGTAAAGGTAACAGTTATTGGTAACGGCGTTACCTCATCCTTACCGTAAAGGTAACAGTTACTAGTAACGGGGTTGCCTCATCGTTACCGTAAAGTTAACAGTTACTAGTAACGGCGTTACCTCATCGTTATTGTAAATGTAGCAGTTACTAGTAGCGGCGTTACCTCATCGTTACCGTAAAGGTAACAGTTACTAGTTGGGTCTAATGGCGTTACCTCATCGTTGCCGTAATGGTAACTGTTACTATTAACGGCGTTAGCCCGTCTTTACCGTAAAGGTAACAGTTACTAGTAACGGCGTTACCTCATCGTTACCGTAAAGGTAACAATTACTAGTAGGGTCTAATGGCGTTACCTCGTCGTTACCGTAAATGTAACAGTTACTAGTAACAGCGTTACCTCATCGTTACCGTAAAGGTAACAGTTACTAGTAACGGCGTTACCTCATCGTTACCGTAAAGGTAACCGTTACTAGTAACGGCGTTACCTCATCGTTACCGTAAAGGTAACAGTTACTAGTAACGGCGTTAGCCCGTCTTTACCGTAAAGGTAACAGTTACTAGTAACGGTGTTACCTCATCGTTACCGTAAAGGTAACAGTTACTAATAGGGTCTAATGGCGTTACCTCATCGTTACCGTAAAGGTAACAGTACTAGTAGCGGCGTTACCTCATCGTTACCGTAAAGGTAACAGTTACTAGTAGCGGCGTTACCTCATCGTTACCGTAAAGGTAACAGTTACTAGTAACGACGTTACCTCATCGTTACCGTAAAGGTAACAGTTACTAGTAACGGCGTTAGCCCGTCTTTACCGTAAAGGTAACAGTTACTAGTTACGGCGTTACCTCATCTTTACCGTAAAGGTAACAGTTACTAGTAACGGCGTTACCTCATCGTTACCGTAAAGGTAACTGTTAATAGTAGGGCCTAATGGCGTTACCTCATCGTAACCGTAAAGGTAACAGTTACTAGTAACGGCGTTAGCCCGTCTTTACCGTAAAGGTAACAGTTACTAGTAACGGCGTTACCTCATCGTTACCGTAAAGGCAACAGTTACTAGTAGCGGCGTTACCTCATCGTTACCGTAAAGGTAACAGTTACTAGTAACGGCGTTTCCTCATCTTTACGTAAAGGTAACAGTTACTAGTAACGGCGTTACCTGATAGTTAACGTAAAGGTAACAGTTACTAGTAACGTCGTTACCTCATCGTTACCGTAAAGGTAACTGTTACTGCTAGGGTCTAATGGCGTTACCACATCGTTACCGTAAATGTAACAGCTACTAGTAACGGCGTTACCTCATCGTTACACTAAAGGTAACAGTACTAGTAACGGCGTTACCTCATCGTTACCGTAAAGGTAACAGATACTAGTAACGGCGTTACCTCATCGCTACCGTAATGGTAACAGTTACTAGTAACGGCGTTACCTCATCGTTACCGCAAAGGTAACTGTTACTAGTAGGGTCTAATGGCGTTACCTCATCGTTAACGTAAAGGTAACAGTTACTAGTAACGGCGTTACCTCATCGTTACCGTAAAGGTAACAGTTACTAGTAACGACGTTACCTCATCGTTACCGTAAAGGTAACAGTTACTAATAACGGCGTTACCTCATCGTTACCGTAAAGGTCACTGTTTCTAGTAACGGCGTTAGCCCGTCTTTACCGTAAAGGTAACAGTTACTAGTAACGGCGTTACCTCATCGTTACCGTAAAGGTAACAGATTCTAGTAAAGGCGTTACTTCATCGTTACCGTAAAGGTAACCGTTACTAGTAACGGCATTACCTCATCGTTACCGTAAAGGTAACAGTTACTAGTAACGGTGTTACCTCATCCTTACCGTAAAGGTAACTGTTACTAGTAACGGCGTTAGCCCGTCTTTACCGTAAAGGTAACAGTTACTAGGAACGGCGTTACCCCATCGTTACCGTAAAGGTAACAGTAACTAGTAACGGCGTTACCTCATCGTTACCGTAAAGGTAACAGTTACTAGTAACGGCGTTACCTCATCGTTACGTAAAGGTAACTGTTACTAGTAACGGCGTTACCTCATCGTTACCGTAAAGATAACAGTTACTGCTAGGGTCTAATGGCGTTACCACATCGTTACCGTAAATGTAACAGTTACTAGTAACGGCGTTACCTCATCGTTACACTAAAGGTAACAGTACTAGTAACGGCGTTACCTCATCGTTACCGTAAAGGTAACAGATACTAGTAACGGCGTTACCTCATCGCTACCGTAAAGGTAAGAGTACTAGTAACGGCGTTACCTCATCGTTACCGCAATGGTAACTGTTACTAGTAGGGTCTAACGGCGTTACCTCATCGTTACCGTAAAGGTAACAGTTACTAGTAACTGCGTTACCTCATCGTTACCGTAAAGGTAACAGTTACTAGTAACGGCGTTACCTCATCGTTACCGTAAAGGTAACAGTTACTAGTAACGGCGTTAGACCGTCTTTACCGTAAAGGTAACAGTTACTAGTAACGGCGTTACCTCATCGGTACCGTAAAGGTAACAGTTACTAGTAACGGCGTTACTTCATCGTTACCGTAAAGGTATTAGTTACTAGTAACGGCGTTACCTCATCGTTTTCGTAAAGGTAACAGTTACTAGTAACGGCGTTACCTCATCGTTACCGTAAAGGTAACTGTTACTAGTAACGGCGTTACCTCATCGTTACCGTAAAGGTAACAGTTACTAGTAACGGCGTTACCTCATCGTTACCGTAAAAGTAACAGTTACTAGTAGCGGCCTTACCTGATCGTTACCGTAAAGGTAACAGTTACTAGTAGCGGCGTTACCCCATCGTTACCGTTAAGGTAACAGTTACTAGTAGCGGCGTTACCCCATCGTTACCGTAAAGGTAACAGTTACTAGTAGCGGTGTTACCCCATCGTTACCGTAAAGGTAACAGTTACTAGTAACGGCGTTACCTCATCGTTACCGTAAAGGTAACAGTTACTAGTAGCGGCGTTACCTGATCGTTACCGTAAAGGTAACAGTTACTAGTAGCGGCGTAACCCCATCGTTACCGTAAAGGTAACAGTTACTAGTAGTGGCGTTTCCCCATCGTTACCGTAAAAGTTACAGTTACTAGTAGCGGCGTTACCTCATCTTTACCGTAAAGGTAACAGTAACTAGTAGCGGCGTTACCTCATCGTTATCGTTAAGGTAACAGTTACTAGTAGCGGCGTTACCTCATCTTTACCGTAAAGGTAACAGTTACTAGTAACGGCTTTACCTCATCGTTACCTTAAGGGTAACAGTTACTAGTAACGGCGTTACCTCATCGTTATCGTAAAGTTAACAGTTACTAGTAGCGGCTTTACCCCATCGTTACCTTAAAGGTAACAGTTATTAGTAACGGCGTTACATCATTGTTACCGTAAAGGTAACAGTTACTAGTAACGGCGTTACCTCATCGTTATCGTAAAGGTAACAGTTAATAGTAGCGGCTTTACACCATCGTTACCTTAAAGGTAACAGTTATTAGTAACGGCGTTAGCTCATCGTTCCCGTAAAGGTAACAGTTACTAATAACGGCGTTACCTCATCGTTACCCTAAAGGTAACTGTTACTAGTAGCGGCGTTACCCCATCGTTACCTTAAATGTAACAGTTATTAGTAACGGCGTTACATCATCTTTACCGTAAAGGTAACAGTTACTAGTAACGGCGTTGCCTCATCGTTACCGTAATGGTAACAGTTACTAGTAACGGCGTTACCTCATCTTTACCGTAAAGGTAACAGTCACTAGTAGCGGCGTTACCTCATCGTTACCGTAAAGGTTACAGTTACTAGTAGCGGCGTTACCTCATCTTTACCGTAAAGGTAACAGTTACTAGTAGCGGAGTTACCTCATCCTTACCATAAAGGTAATAGTTACTAGTAGCGGCGTTACCCCATCGTTACCCTAAAGGTAACAGAT
The DNA here is from genome assembly GCA_946902985.2 of Meconema thalassinum. NCBI lineage: Eukaryota > Metazoa > Arthropoda > Insecta > Orthoptera > Tettigoniidae > Meconema > Meconema thalassinum. Next base: position 446,782,142 of record OX336389.2, read on the forward strand.
ACTAGTAGCGGCGTTACCTCATCGTTATCGTAAAGGTAACAGTTACTAGTAACGGCGTTACCTCATCGTTACCGTATAGGTAACAGTTACTAGTAGCGGCGTTACCCCATCGTTACCGTAAAGGGAACAGGTACTAGTAGCGGCGTTACCTCATCGTTATCGTAAAGGTAACAGTTACTAGTAACGGCGTTACCTCATCGTTACCGTAAAGGTAACATTTACTAGTATCGGCGTTACCCCATCGTTACCGTAAAGGGAACAGGTACTAGTAGCGGCGTTACCTCATCGTTATCGTAAAGGTAACAGTTACTAGTAACGGCGTTACCTCATCGTTACCGTAAAGGTAACAGTTACTAGTAGCAGCGTTAACCCATCGTTACCGTAAAGGTAACAGTTACTAGTAGCGGCGTTGCCTCATCGTTATCGTAAAGGTAACAGTTACTCGTAACGGCGTTACCTCATCGTTACCGTAAAGGTAACAGTTACTAGTAGCGGCGTTACCTGATCGTTACCGTAAAGGTAACAGTAACTAGTAGCGGCGTGAACCCATCGTTACCGTAAAGGTAACAGTTACTAGTAGCGGCGTTACCCCATCGTTACCGTAAAGGTTACAGTTACTAGTAGCGGCGTTACCTCATCGATACCGTAAAGGTAACAGTTACTAGTAGCGGCGTTACCTCATCGTTACCGTAAAGGTAACAGTTACTAGTAGCGGCGTTACCCCATCGTTACCGTAAAGGTAACAGTTACTAGAAGGGTCTAATGGCGTTACCTCATCGTTACCGTAAAGGTAACAGTTACTAGTAACGGCGTTACCTCATCGTTACCGTAAAGGTTACAGTTACTAGTAACGGCGTTACCTCATCGTTACCGTAAAGGTAACCGTTTCTAGTAACGGCGTTACCTCATCGTTACCGTAAAGGTAACTGTTACTAGTAACGGCGTTAGCCCGTCTCTACCGTAAAGGTAACAGTTATTAGTAACGGCGTTACCTCATCTTTACCGTAAAGGTAACTGTTACTAGTAACGGCGTTAGCCCGTCTCTACCGTAAAGGTAACAGTTACTAGTAACGGCGTTACCTCATCGTTACCGTAAAGGTAACCGTTTCTAGTTACGGCGTTACCTCATCGTTACCGTAAAGGTAACTGTTACTAGTAACGGCGTTAGCCCGTCTCTACCGTATAGGTAACAGTTATTAGTAACGGCGTTACCTCATCGTTACCGTAAATGTAACAGTTACTAGTAGCGGCGTTACCTCATCGTTATCGTAAAGGTAACAGTTACTAGTAGCGGCGTTACCTCATCGTTACCGTAAAGGTAACAGTTACTAGTAGCGGCGTTACCCCATCGTTACCGTAAAGGTAACAGTTACTAGTAGCGGCGTTACCTCATCGTTACACTAAAGGTAACGGTTACTAGTATCGGCGTTACCTCATCGTTACCTAAAGGTAACTGTTAATAGTAGGGTCTAATGGCGTTACCTCATCGTTACCGTAAAGGTACCAGTTACTAGTAACGGCGTCAGCCCGTCTTTACCGTAAAGGTAACAGTTACTAGTAACAGCGTTACCTCATTGTTACCGTAAAGGTAACAGTTACGAGTAGCGGCGTTACCACATCGTTACCGTATAGGTAACAGTTACTAATAACGGCGTTACCACATCGTTACGTAAAGGTAACAGTTACTAGTACGGCGTTACCTCATAGTTAACGTAAAGATAACAGTTACTAGTAACGAATTACCTCATCGATACCGTAAATGTAACTGTTACTGCTAGGGTCTAATGGCGTTACCACATCGTTACCGTAAATGTAACAGTTACTTGTAACGGCGTTACCTCATCGTTACACTAAAGGTAACAGTACTAGTAACGGCGTTACCTCACCGCTACAGTAAAGGTAACAGTTACTAGTAACGGCGTTACCTCATCGTTACCGTAAAGGTAACTGTTTCTAGTAACGGCGTTAGCCCGTCTTTACCGTAAAGGTAACAGTAACTAGGAACGGCGTTATCCCATCGTTACCGTAAAGGTAACAGTTACTAGTAACGGCGTTACCTCATCGTTACCGTAAAGGTAACAGTTACTAGTAACGGCGTTACCACATCGTTACGTAAAGGTAACTGTTACTAGTAACGGCGTTACCTCATAGTTAACGTAAAGGTAACAATTACTAGTAACGGCGTTACCTCATCGTTACCGTAAAGGTAACTGTTACTGCTACTGTCTAATGCCGTTACCACATCGTTACCGTAAATGTAACAGTTACTAGTAACGGCGTTACCTCATCGTTACACTAAAGGTAACAGTACTAGTAACGGCGTTACCTCATCGTTACCGTAAAGGTAACAGATACTAGTAACGGCGTTACCTCATCGCTACCGTAAAGGTAAGAGTTACTTGTAACGGCCTTACCTCATCGTTACCGCACAGGTAACTGTTACTAGTAGGGTCTAACGGCATTACCTCATCGTTACCGTAAAGGTAACAGTTACTAGTAGCGGCGTTACCTCATCGTTATCGTAAAGGTAACAGTTACTAGTAGCGGCGTTACCCCATCGTTACCGTAAAGGTAACAGTTACTAGTAGGGTCTAATGGCGTTACCTCATCGTTACCGGAAAGGTAACAGTTACTAGTAACGGCGTTACCTCATCGTTACCGTAAAGGTAACAGTTACTAGTAACGGCGTTACCTCATCGTTACCGGAAAGGTAACCGTTTCTAATAACGGCGTTACCTCATCGTTACCGTAAAGGTTACTGTTACTAGTAACGGCGTTAGCCCGTCTTTACCGTAAAGGTAACAGTTACTAGTAACGGCGTTACCTCATCGTTACCGTAAAGGTAACAGTTACTAGTAGGGTCTAATGGCGTTACCTCATCGATACCGTAAAGGTAACAGTTACTAGTAGTGGCGTTAACTCATCGTTACCGTAAAGGTAACAGTTACTAGTAGCGGCGTTACCTCATCGTTACCGTAAAGGTAACAGTTACTAGTAACGACGTTACCTCATCGTTATCGTAAAGGTAACAGTTACTAGTAACGGCGTTAGCCCGTCTTTACCGTAAAGGTAACAGTTACTAGTAACGGCGTTACCTCATCGTTACCGTAAAGGTAACAGTTACTAGAAACGGCGTTACCTCATCGTTACCGTAAAGGTAACTGTTAAGAGTAGGGTCTAATGGCGTTACCTCATCGTTACCGTAAAGGTAACATTTACTAGTAACGGCGTTAGCCCGTCTTTACCGTAAAGGTAACAGTTACTAGTAACGGCGTTACCTCATCGTTACCGTAAAGGCAACAGTTACTAGTAGCGGCGTTACCTCATCGTTACCGTATAGGTAACAGATACTAGTAACGGCGTTACCTCATCGCTACCGTAATGGTAACAGTTACTAGTAACGGCGTTACCTCATCGTTACCGCAAAGGTAACTGTTACTTGTGGGGTCTAACGGCGTTACCTCATCGTTACCGTAAAGGTAACAGTTACTAGTAACGGCGTTACCTCATCGTTACCGTAAAGGTAACAGTTACTAGTAACGACGTTACCTCATCGTTACCGTAAAGGTAACAGTTACTAGTAACGGCGTTACTTCATCGTTACCGTAAAGGTCACTGTTTCTAGTAACGGCGTTAGCCCGTCTTTACCGTAAAGGAAACAGTTACTAGTAACGGCGTTACCTCATCGTTACCGTAAAGGTAACAGTTACTAGTAACGGCGTCACTTCATCGTTACCGTAAAGGTAACAGTTACTAGTAACGGCATTACCTCATCGTTACCGTAAAGGTAACAGTTACTAGTAACGGTGTAACCACATCGTTACCGTAAAGGTTACTGTTACTAGTAACGGCGTTAGCCCGTCTTTACCGTAAAGGTAACAGTTACTAGGAACGGCGTTACCCCATCGTTACCGTAAAGGTAACAGTAACTAGTAACGGCGTTACCTCATCGTTACCGTAAAGGTAACAGTTACTACCAACGGCGTTACCTCATCTTTACGTAAAGGTAACAGTTACTAGTAAAGGCGTTACCTCATAGTTAACGTAAAGGTAACAGTTACTAGTAACGGCGTTACCTCATCGTTACCGTAAAGGTAACAGTTACTAGAAACGGCGTTACCTCATCGTTATCGTAAAGGTAACTGTTAAGAGTAGGGTCTAATGGCGTTACCTCATCGTTACCGTAAAGGTAACAGTTACTAGTAACGGCGTTAGCCCGTCTTTACCGTAAAGGTAACAGTTACTAGTAACGGCGTTACCTCATCGTTACGTAAAGGTAACTGTTACTAGTAACGGCGTTACCTCATCGTTACCGTAAAGATAACTGTTACTGCTAGGGTCTAATGGCGTTACCACATCGTTACCGTAAATGTAACAGTTACTAGTAACGGCGTTACCTCATCGTTACACTAAAGGTAACAGTACTAGTAACGGCGTTACCTCATCGTTACCGTAAAGGTAACAGATACTAGTAACGGCGTTACCTCATCGCTACCGTAAAGGTAAGAGTACTAGTAACGGCGTTACCTCATCGTTACCGCAATGGTAACAGTTACTAGTAGGGTCTAACGGCGTTACCTCATCGTTACCGTAAAGGTAACAGTTACTAGTAACTGCGTTACCTCATCGTTACCGTAAAGGTAACAGTTACTAGTAACGGCGTTACCTCATCGTTACCGTAAAGGTAACAGTTACTAGTAACGGCGTTAGACCGTGTTTACCGTAAAGGTAACAGTTACTAGTAACGGCGTTACCTCATCGTTACCGTAAAGGTAACAGTTACTAGTAACGGCGTTACTTCATCGTTACCGTAAAGGTAACAGTTACTAGTAACGGGGTTACCTCATCGTTATCGTAAAGGTAACAGTTACTAGTAACGGCGTTACCTCATCGTTACCGTAAAGGTAACTGTTACTAGTAACGGCGTTACCTCATCGTTACCGTAAAGGTAACAGTTACTAGTAACGGCGTTACCTCATCGTTACCGTAAAAGTAACAGTTACTAGTAGCGGCCTTACCTGATCGTTACCGTAAAGGTAACAGTTACTTGTAGCGGCGTTACCCCATCGTTACCGTTAAGGTAACAGTTACTAGTAGCGGCGTTACCCCATCGTTACCGTAAAGGTTACAGTTACTAGTAGCGGCGTTACCTCATCGTTACCGTAAAGGTAACAGTTACTAGTAGCGGCGTTACCTCATCGTTATCGTAAAGGTAACAGTTACTAGTAGCGTTACCGTAAAGGTAACAGTTACTAGTAACGGCGTTACCTCATCGTTACCGTAAAGGTAACTGTTACTAGTAAGGTCTAATGAAGTAACCTCATCTTTACCGTAAAGGTAACAGTTACTAGTAACGGCTTTTCCTCATCGTTACCGTAAGGTAACAGTTACTAGTAACGGCGTTACATCATCGTTATCGTAAAGGTAACAGTTACTAGTAGCGGCTTTACCCCATCGTTACCTTAAAGGTAACAGTTATAAGTAACGGCGTTACATCATCGTTACCGTAAAGGTAACAGTTACTAGTAACGGCGGTACCTCATCGTTCCCGTAAAGGTAACAGTTACTAGTAACGGCGTTACCTCATCGTTACCGTAAAGGTAACAGTTACTAGTAGCGGCGTTACCCCATCGTTACCGTAAAGGTAACAGTTACTAGTAACGGCGTTACCTCATCGTTACCGTAAAGGTAACAGTTACTAGGAGCGGCGTTACCTGATCGTTACCGTAAAGGTAACAGTTACTAGTAGCGGCGTAACCCCATCGTTACCGTAAAGGTAACAGTTACTAGTAGTGGCGTTTCCCCATCGTTACCGTAAAAGTTACAGTTACTAGTAGCGGCGTTACCTCATCTTTACCGTAAAGGTAACAGTAACTAGTAGCGGCGTTACCTCATCGTTATCGTTAAGGTAACAGTTACTAGTAGCGGCGTTACCTCATCTTTACCGTAAAGGTAACAGTTACTAGTAACGGCTTTACCTCATCGTTACCGTAAGGGTAACAGTTACTAGTAACGGCATTACCTCATCGTTATCGTAAAGTTAACAGTTACTAGTAGCGGCTTTACCCCATCGTTACCTTAAAGGTAACAGTTATTAGTAACGGCGTTACATCATTGTTACCGTAAAGGTAACAGTTACTAGTAACGGCGTTACCTCATCGTTATCGTAAAGGTAACAGTTAATAGTAGCGGCTTTACACCATCGTTACATTAAAGGTAACAGTTATTAGTAACGGCGTTAGCTAATCGTTCCCGTAAAGGTAACAGTTACTAATAACGGCGTTACCTCATCGTTACCGTAAAGGTAACTGTTACTAGTAGCGGCGTTACCCCATCGTTACCTTAAATGTAACAGTTATTAGTAACGGCGTTACATCATCTTTACCGTAAAGGTAACAGTTACTAGTAACGGCGTTGCCTCATCGTTACCGTAAAGGTAACAGTTACTAGTAACGGCGTTACCCCATCTTTACCGTAAAGGTAACATTCACTAGTAGCGGCGTTACCTCATCGTTACCGTAAAGGTTACAGTTACTAGTAGCGGCGTTACCTCATCTTTACCGTAAAGGTAACAGTTACTAGTAGCGGAGTTACCTCATCCTTACCATAAAGGTAATAGTTACTAGTAGCGGCGTTACCCCATCGTTACACTAAAGGTAACAGTTACTAGTAGCGGCGATACCTCATCGTTATCGTAAAGGTAACAGTTACTAGTAACGGCGTTACCTCATCGTTACCGTATAGGTAACAGTTACTAGTAGCGGCGTTACCCCATCGTTACCGTAAAGGGAACAGGTACTAGTAGCGGCGTTACCTCATCGTTATCGTAAAGGTAACAGTTACTAGTAACGGCGTTACCTCATCGTTACCGTAAAGGTAACAGTTACTAGTAGCGGCGTTACCCCATCGTTACCGTAAAGGGAACAGGTACTAGTAGCGGCGTTACCTCATCGTTATCGTAAAGGTAACAGTTACTAGTAACGGCGTTACCTCAACGTTACCGTAAAGGTAACAGTTACTAGTAGCAGCGTTAACCCATCGTTACCGTAAAGGTAACAGTTACTAGTAGCGGCGTTGCCTCATCGTTATCGTAAAGGTAACAGTTACACGTAACGGCGTTACCTCATCGTTACCGTAAAGGTAACAGTTACTAGTAGCGGCGTTACCTGATCGTTACCGTAAAGGTAACAGTAACTAGTAGCGGCGTGAACCCATCGTTACCGTAAAGGTAACAGTTACTAGTAGCGGCGTTACCCCATCGTTACCGTAACGGTTACAGTTACTAGTAGCGGCGTTACCTCATCGTTACCGTAAAGGTAACAGTTACTAGTAGCGGCGTTACCTCATCGTTATCGTAAAGGTAACAGTTACTAGTAGCGGCGTTACCCCATCGTTACCGTAAAGGTAACAGTTACTAGTAACGGCGTTACCTCATCTTTACCGTAAAGGTTACAGTTACTAGTAACGGCGTTACCTCATCGTTACCGTAAAGGTAACCGTTTCTAGTAACGGCGTTACCTCATCGTTACCGTAAAGGTAACTGTTACTAGTAACGGCGTTAGCCCGTCTCTACCGTAAAGGTAACAGTTACTAGTAACGGCGTTACCTCATCGTTACCGTAAAGGTAACCGTTTCTGGTAACGGCGTTACCTCATCGTTACCGTAAAGGTAACTGTTACTAGTAACGGCGTTAGCCCGTCTCTACCGTATAGGTAACAGTTATTAGTAACGGCGTTACCTCATCGTTACCGTAAATGTAACAGTTACTAGTAGCGGCGTTACCTCATCGTTACCGTAAAGGTAACAGTTACTAGTAGCGGCGTTACCTGATCGTTACCGTAAAGGTAACAGTAACTAGTAGCGGCGTGAACCCATCGTTACCGTAAAGGTAACAGTTACTAGTAGCGGCGTTACCCCATCGTTACCGTAAAGGTTACAGTTACTAGTAGCGGCGTTACCTCATCGTTACCGTAAAGGTAACAGTTACTAGTAGCGGCGTTACCTCATCGTTACCGTAAAGGTAACAGTTACTAGTAGCGGCGTTACCCCATCGTTACCGTAAAGGTAACAGTTACTAGAAGGGTCTAATGGCGTTACCTCATCGTTACCGTAAAGGTAACAGTTACTAGTAACGGCGTTACCTCATCGTTACCGTAAAGGTTACAGTTACTAGTAACGGCGTTACCTCATCGTTACCGTAAAGGTAACCGTTTCTAGTAACGGCGTTACCTCATCGTTACCGTAAAGGTAACTGTTACTAGTAACGGCGTTAGCCCGTCTCTACCGTAAAGGTAACAGTTATTAGTAACGGCGTTACCTCATCTTTACCGTAAAGGTAACTGTTACTAGTAACGGCGTTAGCCCGTCTCTACCGTAAAGGTAACAGTTACTAGTAACGGCGTTACCTCATCGTTACCGTAAAGGTAACCGTTTCTAGTAACGGCGTTACCTCATCGTTACCGTAAAGGTAACTGTTACTAGTAACGGCGTTAGCCCGTCTCTACCGTATAGGTAACAGTTATTAGTAACGGCGTTACCTCATCGTTACCGTAAATGTAACAGTTACTAGTAGCGGCGTTACCTCATCGTTATCGTAAAGGTAACAGTTACTAGTAGCGGCGTTACCTCATCGTTACCGTAAAGGTAACAGTTACTAGTAGCGGCGTTACCCCATCGTTACCGTAAAGGTAACAGTTACTAGTAGCGGCGTTACCTCATCGTTACACTAAAGGTAACAGTTACTAGTATCGGCGTTACCTCATCGTTACCTAAAGGTAACTGTTAATAGTAGGGTCTAATGGCGTTACCTCATCGTTACCGTAAAGGTATCAGTTACTAGTAACGGCGTTAGCCCGTCTTTACCGTAAAGGTAACAGTTACTAGTAACAGCGTTACCTCATTGTTACCGTAAAGGTAACAGTTACGAGTAGCGGCGTTACCACATCGTTACCGTATAGGTAACAGTTACTAATAACGGCGTTACCTCATCGTTACGTAAAGGTAACAGTTACTAGTACGGCGTTACCTCATAGTTAACGTAAAGATAACAGTTACTAGTAACGAATTACCTCATCGATACCGTAAATGTAACTGTTACTGCTAGGGTCTAATGGCGTTACCACATCGTTACCGTAAATGTAACAGTTACTAGTAACGGCGTTACCTCATCGTTACACTAAAGGTAACAGTACTAGTAACGGCGTTACCTCACCGCTACAGTAAAGGTAACAGTTACTAGTAACGGCGTTACCTCATCGTTACCGTAAAGGTAACTGTTTCTAGTAACGGCGTTAGCCCGTCTTTACCGTAAAGGTAACAGTAACTAGGAACGGCGTTATCCCATCGTTACCGTAAAGGTAACAGTTACTAGTAACGGCGTTACCTCATCGTTACCGTAAAGGTAACAGTTACTAGTAACGGCGTTACCACATCGTTACGTAAAGGTAACTGTTACTAGTAACGGCGTTACCTCATAGTTAACGTAAAGGTAACAATTACTAGTAACGGCGTTACCTCATCGTTACCGTAAAGGTAACTGTTACTGCTACTGTCTAATGCCGTTACCACATCGTTACCGTAAATGGAACAGTTACTAGTAACGGCGTTACCTCATCGTTACACTAAAGGTAACAGTACTAGTAACGGCGTTACCTCATCGTTACCGTAAAGGTAACAGATACTAGTAACGGCGTTACCTCATCGCTACCGTAAAGGTAAGAGTTACTTGTAACGGCCTTACCTCATCGTTACCGCACAGGTAACTGTTACTAGTAGGGTCTAACGGCATTACCTCATCGTTACCGTAAAGGTAACAGTTACTAGTAGCGGCGTTACCTCATCGTTATCGTAAAGGTAACAGTTACTAGTAGCGGCGTTACCCCATCGTTACCGTAAAGGTAACAGTTACTAGTAGGGTCTAATGGCGTTACCTCATCGTTACCGGAAAGGTAACAGTTACTAGTAACGGCGTTACCTCATCGTTACCGTAAAGGTAACAGTTACTAGTAACGGCGTTACCTCATCATTACCAGAAAGGTAACCGTTTCTAATAACGGCGTTACCTCATCGTTACCGTAAAGGTTACTGTTACTAGTAACGGCGTTAGCCCGTCTTTACCGTAAAGGTAACAGTTACTAGTAACGGCGTTACCTCATCGTTACCGTAAAGGTAACAGTTACTAGTAGGGTCTAATGGCGTTACCTCATCGATACCGTAAAGGTAACAGTTATTAGTAGTGGCGTTACCTCATCGTTACCGTAAAGGTAACAGTTACTAGTAGCGGCGTTACCTCATCGTTACCGTAAAGGTAACAGTTACTAGTAACGACGTTACCTCATCGTTATCGTAAAGGTAACAGTTACTAGTAACGGCGTTAGCCCGTCTTTACCGTAAAGGTAACAGTTACTAGTAACGGCGTTACCTCATCGTTACCGTAAAGGTAACAGTTACTAGAAACGGCGTTACCTCATCGTTACCGTAAAGGTAACTGTTAAGAGTAGGGTCTAATGGCGTTACCTCATCGTTACCGTAAAGGTAACATTTACTAGTAACGGCGTTAGCCCGTCTTTACCGTAAAGGTAACAGTTACTAGTAACGGCGTTACCTCATCGTTACCGTAAAGGCAACAGTTACTAGTAGCGGCGTTACCTCATCGTTACCGTATAGGTAACAGATACTAGTAACGGCGTTACCTCATCGCTACCGTAATGGTAACAGTTACTAGTAACGGCGTTACCTCATCGTTACCGCAAAGGTAACTGTTACTTGTAGGGTCTAACGGCGTTACCTCATCGTTACCGTAAAGGTAACAGTTACTAGTAACGGCGTTACCTCATCGTTACCGTAAAGGTAACAGTTACTAGTAACGACGTTACCTCATCGTTACCGTAAAGGTAACAGTTACTAGTAACGGCGTTACTTCATCGTTACCGTAAAGGTCACTGTTTCTAGTAACGGCGTTAGCCCGTCTTTACCGTAAAGGAAACAGTTACTAGTAACGGCGTTACCTCATCGTTACCGTAAAGGTAACAGTTACTAGTAACGGCGTCACTTCATCGTTACCGTAAAGGTAACAGTTACTAGTAACGGCATTACCTCATCGTTACCGTAAAGGTAACAGTTACTAGTAACGGTGTAACCACATCGTTACCGTAAAGGTTACTGTTACTAGTAACGGCGTTAGCCCGTCTTTACCGTAAAGGTAACAGTTACTAGGAACGGCGTTACCCCATCGTTACCGTAAAGGTAACAGTAACTAGTAACGGCGTTACCTCATCGTTACCGTAAAGGTAACAGTTACTACCAACGGCGTTACCTCATCTTTACGTAAAGGTAACAGTTACTAGTAAAGGCGTTACCTCATAGTTAACGTAAAGGTAACAGTTACTAGTAACGGCGTTACCTCATCGTTACCGTAAAGGTAACAGTTACTAGAAACGGCGTTACCTCATCGTTATCGTAAAGGTAACTGTTAAGAGTAGGGTCTAATGGCGTTACCTCATCGTTACCGTAAAGGTAACAGTTACTAGTAACGGCGTTAGCCCGTCTTTACCGTAAAGGTAACAGTTACTAGTAACGGCGTTACCTCATCGTTACGTAAAGGTAACTGTTACTAGTAACGGCGTTACCTCATCGTTACCGTAAAGATAACTGTTACTGCTAGGGTCTAATGGCGTTACACATCGTTACCGTAAATGTAACAGTTACTAGTAACGGCGTAACCTCATCGTTACACTAAAGGTAACAGTACTAGTAACGGCGTTACCTCATCGTTACCGTAAAGGTAACAGATACTAGTAACGGCGTTACCTCATCGCTACCGTAAAGGTAAGAGTACTAGTAACGGCGTTACCTCATCGTTACCGCAATGGTAACAGTTACTAGTAGGGTCTAACGGCGTTACCTCATCGTTACCGTAAAGGTAACAGTTACTAGTAACTGCGTTACCTCATCGTTACCGTAAAGGTAACAGTTACTAGTAACGGCGTTACCTCATCGTTACCGTAAAGGTAACAGTTACTAGTAACGGCGTTAGACCGTCTTTACCGTAAAGGTAACAGTTACTAGTAACGGCGTTACCTCATCGTTACCGTAAAGGTAACAGTTACTAGTAACGGCGTTACTTCATCGTTACCGTAAAGGTAACAGTTACTAGTAACGGGGTTACCTCATCGTTATCGTAAAGGTAACAGTTACTAGTAACGGCGTTACCTCATCGTTACCGTAAAGGTAACTGTTACTAGTAACGGCGTTACCTCATCGTTACCGTAAAGGTAACAGTTACTAGTAACGGCGTTACCTCATCGTTACCGTAAAAGTAACAGTTACTAGTAGCGGCCTTACCTGATCGTTACCGTAAAGGTAACAGTTACTTGTAGCGGCGTTACCCCATCGTTACCGTTAAGGTAACAGTTACTAGTAGCGGCGTTACCCCATCGTTACCGTAAAGGTTACAGTTACTAGTAGCGGCGTTACCTCATCGTTACCGTAAAGGTAACAGTTACTAGTAGCGGCGTTACCTCATCGTTATCGTAAAGGTAACAGTTACTAGTAGCGTTACCGTAAAGGTAACAGTTACTAGTAACGGCGTTACCTCATCGTTACCGTAAAGGTAACTGTTACTAGTAAGGTCTAATGAAGTAACCTCATCTTTACCGTAAAGGTAACAGTTACTAGTAACGGCTTTTCCTCATCGTTACCGTAAGGTAACAGTTACTAGTAACGGCGTTACATCATCGTTATCGTAAAGGTAACAGTTACTAGTAGCGGCTTTACCCCATCGTTACCTTAAAGGTAACAGTTATAAGTAACGGCGTTACATCATCGTTACCGTAAAGGTAACAGTTACTAGTAACGGCGGTACCTCATCGTTCCCGTAAAGGTAACAGTTACTAGTAACGGCGTTACCTCATCGTTACCGTAAAGGTAACAGTTACTAGTAGCGGCGTTACCCCATCGTTACCGTAAAGGTAACAGTTACTAGTAACGGCGTTACCTCATCGTTACCGTAAAGGTAACAGTTACTAGGAGCGGCGTTACCTGATCGTTACCGTAAAGGTAACAGTTACTAGTAGCGGCGTAACCCCATCGTTACCGTAAAGGTAACAGTTACTAGTAGTGGCGTTTCCCCATCGTTACCGTAAAAGTTACAGTTACTAGTAGCGGCGTTACCTCATCTTTACCGTAAAGGTAACAGTAACTAGTAGCGGCGTTACCTCATCGTTATCGTTAAGGTAACAGTTACTAGTAGCGGCGTTACCTCATCTTTACCGTAAAGGTAACAGTTACTAGTAACGGCTTTACCTCATCGTTACCGTAAGGGTAACAGTTACTAGTAACGGCGTTACCTCATCGTTATCGTAAAGTTAACAGTTACTAGTAGCGGCTTTACCCCATCGTTACCTTAAAGGTAACAGTTATTAGTAACGGCGTTACATCATTGTTACCGTAAAGGTAACAGTTACTAGTAACGGCGTTACCTCATCGTTATCGTAAAGGTAACAGTTAATAGTAGCGGCTTTACACCATCGTTACATTAAAGGTAACAGTTATTAGTAACGGCGTTAGCTCATCGTTCCCGTAAAGGTAACAGTTACTAATAACGGCGTTACCTCATCGTTACCGTAAAGGTAACTGTTACTAGTAGCGGCGTTACCCCATCGTTACCTTAAATGTAACAGTTATTAGTAACGGCGTTACATCATCTTTACCGTAAAGGTAACAGTTACTAGTAACGGCGTTGCCTCATCGTTACCGTAAAGGTAACAGTTACTAGTAACGGCGTTACCTCATCTTTACCGTAAAGGTAACATTCACTAGTAGCGGCGTTACCTCATCGTTACCGTAAAGGTTACAGTTACTAGTAGCGGCGTTACCTCATCTTTACCGTAAAGGTAACAGTTACTAGTAGCGGAGTTACCTCATCCTTACCATAAAGGTAATAGTTACTAGTAGCGGCGTTACCCCATAGTTACACTAAAGGTAACAGTTACTAGTAGCGGCGTTACCTCATCGTTATCGTAAAGGTAACAGTTACTAGTAACGGCGTTACCTCATCGTTACCGTATAGGTAACAGTTACTAGTAGCGGCGTTACCCCATCGTTACCGTAAAGGGAACAGGTACTAGTAGCGGCGTTACCTCATCGTTATCGTAAAGGTAACAGTTACTAGTAACGGCGTTACCTCATCGTTACCGTAAAGGTAACAGTTACTAGTAGCGGCGTTACCCCATCGTTACCGTAAAGGGAACAGGTACTAGTAGCGGCGTTACCTCATCGTTATCGTAAAGGTAACAGTTACTAGTAACGGCGTTACCTCAACGTTACCGTAAAGGTAACAGTTACTAGTAGCAGCGTTAACCCATCGTTACCGTAAAGGTAACAGTTACTAGTAGCGGCGTTGCCTCATCGTTATCGTAAAGGTAACAGTTACACGTAACGGCGTTACCTCATCGTTACCGTAAAGGTAACAGTTACTAGTAGCGGCGTTACCTGATCGTTACCGTAAAGGTAACAGTAACTAGTAGCGGCGTGAACCCATCGTTACCGTAAAGGTAACAGTTACTAGTAGCGGCGTTACCCCATCGTTACCGTAAAGGTTACAGTTACTAGTAGCGGCGTTACCTCATCGTTACCGTAAAGGTAACAGTTACTAGTAGCGGCGTTACCTCATCGTTATCGTAAAGGTAACAGTTACTAGTAGCGGCGTTACCCCATCGTTACCGTAAAGGTAACAGTTACTAGTAACGGCGTTACCTCATCTTTACCGTAAAGGTTACAGTTACTAGTAACGGCGTTACCTCATCGTTACCGTAAAGGTAACCGTTTCTAGTAACGGCGTTACCTCATCGTTACCGTAAAGGTAACTGTTACTAGTAACGGCGTTAGCCCGTCTCTACCGTAAAGGTAACAGTTACTAGTAACGGCGTTACCTCATCGTTACCGTAAAGGTAACCGTTTCTGGTAACGGCGTTACCTCATCGTTACCGTAAAGGTAACTGTTACTAGTAACGGCGTTAGCCCGTCTCTACCGTATAGGTAACAGTTATTAGTAACGGCGTTACCTCATCGTTACCGTAAATGTAACAGTTACTAGTAGCGGCGTTACCTCATCGTTATCGTAAAGGTAACAGTTACTAGTAGCGGCGTTACCTCATCGTTACCGTAAAGGTAACAGTTACTAGTAGCGGCGTTACCCCATCGTTACCGTAAAGGTAACAGTTACTAGTAGCGGCGTTACCTCATCGTTACACTAAAGGTAACAGTTACTAGTATCGGCGTTACCTCATCGTTACCTAAAGGTAACTGTTAATAGTAGGGTCTAATGGCGTTACCTCATCGTTACCGTAAAGGTACCAGTTACTAGTAACGGCGTTAGCCCGTCTTTACCGTAAAGGTAACAGTTACTAGTAACAGCGTTACCTCATTGTTACCGTAAAGGTAACAGTTACGAGTAGCGGCGTTACCACATCGTTACCGTATAGGTAACAGTTACTAATAACGGCGTTACCTCATCGTTACGTAAAGGTAACAGTTACTAGTATGGCGTTACCTCATAGTTAACGTAAAGATAACAGTTACTAGTAACGGCGTTACCTCATCGATACCGTAAAGGTAACTGTTACTGCTAGGTTCTAATGGCGTTACCACATCGTTACCGTAAATGTAACAGTTACTAGTAACGGCGTTACCTCATCGTTACACTAAAGGTAACAGTACTAGTAACGGCGTTACCTCACCGCTACAGTAAAGGTAACAGTTACTAGTAACGGCGTTACCTCATCGTTACCGTAAAGGTAACTGTTTCTAGTAACGGCGTTAGCCCGTCTTTACCGTAAAGGTAACAGTTACTAGTAACGGCGTTACCTCATCGTTACCGTAAAGGTAACAGTTACTAGTAACGGCGTTACCACATCGTTACGTAAAGGTAACTGTAACTAGTAACGGCGTTACCTCATAGTTAACGTAAAGGTAACAATTACTAGTAACGGCGTTACCTCATCGTTACCGTAAAGGTAACTGTTACTAGTAACGGCGGTAGCCCGTCTTTACCGTAAAGGTAACAGTAACTAGGAACGGCGTTATCCCATCGTTACCGTAAAGGTAACAGTTACTAGTAACGGCGTTACCTCATCGTTACCGTAAAGGTAACAGTTACTAGTAACGGCGTTACCACATCGTTACGTAAAGGTAACTGTTACTAGTAACGGCGTTACCTCATAGTTAACGTAAAGGTAACAATTACTAGTAACGGCGTTACCTCATCGTTACCGTAAAGGTAACTGTTACTGCTATTGTCTAATGCCGTTACCACATCGTTACCGTAAATGTAACAGTTACTAGTAACGGCGTTACCTCATCGTTACACTAAAGGTAACAGTACTAGTAACGGCGTTACCTCATCGTTACCGTAAAGGTAACAGATACTAGTAACGGCGTTACCTCATCGCTACCGTAAAGGTAAGAGTTACTTGTAACGGCCTTACCTCATCGTTACCGCAAAGGTAACTGTTACTAGTAGGGTCTAACGGCATTACCTCATCGTTACCGTAAAGGTAACAGTTACTAGTAGCGGCGTTACCTCATCGCTATCGTAAAGGTAACAGTTACTAGTAGCGGCGTTACCCCATCGTTACCGTAAAGGTAACAGTTACTAGTAGGGTCTAATGGCGTTACCTCATCGTTACCGGCAAGGTAACAGTTACTAGTAACGGCGTTACCTCATCGTTACCGTAAAGGTAACAGTTACTAGTAACGGCGTTACCTCATCGTTACCGGAAAGGTAACCGTTTCTAATAACGGCGTTACCTCATCGTTACCGTAAAGGTTACTGTTACTAGTAACGGCGTTAGCCCGTCTTTACCGTAAAGGTAACAGTTACTAGTAACGGCGTTACCTCATCGTTACCGTAAAGGTAACAGTTACTAGTAGGGTCTAATGGCGTTACCTCATCGATACCGTAAAGGTAACAGTTACTAGTAGTGGCGTTACCTCATCGTTACCGTAAAGGTAACAGTTACTAGTAGCGGCGTTACCTCATCGTTACCGTAAAGGTAACAGTTACTAGTAACGACGTTACCTCATCGTTACCGTAAAGGTAACAGTTACTAGTAACGGCGTTAGCCCGTCTTTACCGTAAAGGTAACAGTTACTAGTAACGGCGTTACCTCATCGTTACCGTAACGGTAACAGTTACTAGAAACGGCGTTACCTCATCGTTACCGTAAAGGTAACTGTTAAGAGTAGGGTCTAATGGCGTTACCTCATCGTTACCGTAAAGGTAACATTTACTAGTAACGGCGTTAGCCCGTCTTTACCGTAAAGGTAACAGTTACTAGTAACGGCGTTACCTCATCGTTACCGTAAAGGCAACAGTTACTAGTAGCGGCGTTACCTCATCGTTACCGTATAGGTAACAGATACTAGTAACGGCGTTACCTCATCGCTACCGTAATGGTAACAGTTACTAGTAACGGCGTTACCTCATCGTTACCGCAAAGGTAACTGTTACTTGTAGGGTCTAACGGCGTTACCTCATCGTTACCGTAAAGGTAACAGTTACTAGTAACGGCGTTACCTCATCGTTACCGTAAAGGTAACAGTTACTAGTAACGACGTTACCTCATCGTTACCGTAAAGGTAACAGTTACTAGTAACGGCGTTACCTCATCGTTACCGTAAAGGTCACTGTTTCTAGTAACGGCGTTAGCCCGTCTTTACCGTAAAGGAAACAGTTACTAGTAACGGCGTTACCTCATCGTTACCGTAAAGGTAACAGTTACTAGTAACGGCGTTACTTCATCGTTACCGTAAAGGTAACAGTTACTAGTAACGGCATTACCTCATCGTTACCGTAAAGGTAACTGTTACTAGTAACGGTGTAACCTCATCGTTACCGTAAAGGTAACTGTTACTAGTAACGGCGTTAGCCCGTCTTTACCGTAAAGGTAACAGTTACTAGGAACGGCGTTACCCCATCGTTACCGTAAAGGTAACAGTAACTAGTAACGGCGTTACCTCATCGTTACCGTAAAGGTAACAGTTACTACCAACGGCGTTACCTCATCTTTACGTAAAGGTAACAGTTACTAGTAAAGGCGTTACCTCATAGTTAACGTAAAGGTAACAGTTACTAGTAACGGCGTTACCTCATCGTTACCGTAAAGGTAACAGTTACTAGAAACGGCGTTACCTCATCGTTACCGTAAAGGTAACAGTTACTAGTAGCGGCGTTACCTCATCGTTATCGTTAAGGTAACAGTTACTATTAGCGGCGTTACCTCATCTTTACCGTAAAGGTAACAGTTACTAGTAACGGCGTTACCTGATCGTTACCGTAAAGGTAACAGTTACTAGAAGCGGCGTTACCCCATCGTTACCGTAAAGGTAACAGTTACTAGTAGCGGCGTTACCCCATCGTAACCGTAAAGGTTACAGTTACTAGTAGCGGCGTTACCTCATCGTTACCGTAAAGGTAACAGTTACTAGTACGGCGTTACCTCATCGTTATCGTAAAGGTAACAGTTACTAGTAGCGGCGTTACCTCATCGTTACCGTAAAGGTAACAGTTACTAGTAACGGCGTTATCTCATCGTTACCGTAAAGGTAACTGTTACTAGTAAGGTCTAATGAAGTAACTTCATCTTTAGCGTAAAGGTAACAGTTACTAGTAACGTCTTTACCTCATCGTTACCGTAAGGGTAACAGTTACTAGTAACGGCGTTACCTCATCGTTTTCGTAAAGGTAACAGTTACTAGTAGCGGCTTTACCCCATCGTTACCTTAAAGCTAACAGTTATTAGTAACGGCGATACCTCATCGTTCCCGGAAAGGTAACAGTTACTAGTAACGGCGTTACCTCATCGTTACCGTAAAGGTAACTGTTACTAGTAGCGGCGTTACCCCATCGTTACCTTAAATGTAACAGTTATTAGTAACGGCGTTACATCATCGTTACCGCAAAGGTAACAGTTACTAGTAACGGCGTTACCTCATCATTCCCGTAAAAGTAACAGTTACTAGTAACGGCGTTACCTCATCGTTACCGTAAAGGTAAGAGTTACTAGTAGCGGCGTTACCCCATCGTTACCGTAAAGGTAACAGTTACTAGTAACGGCGTTACCTCAACGTTACCGTAAAGGTAAGAGTTACTAGTAGCGGCGTTACCTGATCGTTACCGTAAAGGTAACAGTTACTGGTAGCGGCGTTACCCCATCGTTACCGTAAAGGTAACAGTTACTAGTAGCGGCGTTACCCCATCGTTACCGTAAAAGTTACAGTTACTAGTAGCGGCGTTACCTCATCGTTACCGTAAGGGTAACAGTTACTAGTAGCGGCATTACCTCATCGTTATCGTAATGGTAACAGTTACTAGTAGCGGCGATACCTCATCGTTACCGTAAAGGTAACAGTTACTAGTAACGGCCTTACCTCATCGTTACCGTAAAGGTAACTGTTACTAGTAGGGCCTAATGAAGTTACCTCATCTTTACCGTAAAGGTAACAGTTACTAGTAACGGCTTTACCTCATCGCTACCGTAAGGGTAACAGTTACTAGTAACGGCGTTACCTCATCGTTATCGTAAAGGTAACAGTTACTAGTAGCGGCTTTACCCCATCGTTACCTTAAAGGTAACAGTTATTAGTAACGGCGTTACATCATCGTTACCGTAAAGGTAACAGTTACTAGTAACGGCGTTACCTCATCGTTATCGTATAGGTAACAGTTACTAGTAGCGGCTTTACCCCATCGAAACTGACTGCGCCTGGATTCGATCCCGCAACCTTGGGTAGAGCAGGCGAGAGCGTTACAGCTGCGCCACGCAGCCAGTCTACAGACTTGGAACTAACTTTTGTTTTACAAGAACAAAGAGGGAATATCGGAAATAAACGATAAGAATAGGAAATACCCTCAACCATAGAAGAATGAGGACAGAGGAACATGGAACGAAAAGGAGCCATGAAAGGCTGATGTGAAAGGAAAAGAGCGGAGGTTCTACCCCAAAGTCAATGAAAGAGGGGAATAATGGATCCAGCTCAGGAACACTTTAGGTTCACCAACTTCCGAGATCACCAACCGTTAGCCCTTGAGGGTGTAACACTATCCAGGGTGTACCATAAGTGGTGGGTTTACCTACTGTACATCCTGCCTACATTAGGGCCTTGGATAGAAGACAGGAGATACTATGAAAAGCAAGAAAGAGGTCTGATCCCTTGAAGAAAGAGGATATCAGGAGAGAACGGGGGGTGGGGTGGTAATTTGAATCCACTGGAGAATCGATTTTACACAAATATGTTAATAATCACTTCAATTAGATCGCCTTGCTCCAAATTAGCGATATTATGTTTAGTTAGATAGCCACCTCAGGCGTGCTTGGGGAGAGGATTTCAACAATCGCTTCGATTAGACCGCCCTGCTCCGAAGTAGCGATATTTTATTTTTCAGTTGGACAGCCTCTTCAGGCGTGCATAGAGAAGAGCACGTCAACAATCGCTTCGATTAGACCGCCCTGCTCCGAAGCAGCGATATTATATTCAGTTGGATAGCCACTTCAGGCGTGCATGGAGAAGAACACGTCAACAATCGCTTCGATTAGACCGCCCTGCTCCGAAGCAGCGATATTATGGTCAGTTGGATAGCCACTTCAGGCGTGCATGGAGAAGAACACGTCAACAATCGCTTCGATAAGATCGCCCTGCTCCGAAGTAGCCATATTATGTTCAGTTGGACAGGCACCTCAGGCATGCATGGATAAGAGCAAGTTCAATTAAATAATGTATAATATAGGGCTATTACCCAGTTTCCCTTCTCTCTGTTGTGTTTCATATTGATTCACAGGCTTTGCGACACCATTTACCCACGTGTACTAAAGTATGTGTAAACTATCTGGTAACCTGTGCCATTGTGATGCCTGTGCATTTGATTGTATTTGTAGCAGGGGCTATGCTTTGGGTAAGAATTTGCCGTGGCCTTAATCTAGGTACCATCCCAGCATTTACCTTTAGATGGACCAAAGGTGGGAAACCACGGAAAATCACTTCTAGAATTGATAAGGTGGGAATCTAACACGGATGACCTCGTAGTTCCACCCTTTAAAACAGCAATAACTAACACCTCTTCTCAGTTCTGCCTACGATACTGAGTGTACCTCATTTCAGCCTCCATATCAGAATTAAATACCTTGGCTGAACCGGGGACCGAAATTGGACCTTCATGGTGACAGCTAAGATTGCTAACCACTGCGCCACGAGGTGGAGTTTCTCATAAATGAGGTAGCTAAAGAAGTTTCTAGATTTACGTGACCATTAATCTCGCGTTCATGAGGCACAGGACCTCTTTTTAGCCTTTTGTAAAAAAGAAAATGCGAATGTAGACTTATGAGATCGACATGAACCAAATGTCCGTGTATGTAAGTGCGTATGTCTGTCCCCCTATAAATTCCCATACAAGGAATCCGAATTGAACAAAATTTGGTACAGCGCTGGTACTATTAAAGGGCACCACAGTGTTATTTTTATATCGCTGTCATGTTAACGAAAGCAAAGTGGTTGCCATCTGGGTGTTAAATTCTGAAGTCAAATTACGACTATAGTAATTATCAGATCTCTACCATTGTTTGGGAAAACAAACCTTCATGTAAGAAACCTCTGGAAACCAAACTACAAGTTCATCAGTTGGTATATTCTCTGGAATAAAATAAAATAACCCAGGTGGTTATAAATCCACCTTTTAATCTTCTTTCTTTCTTTCTTTCTTTCTTTCTTTCTTTCATTCATTCATTCATTCATCCTTACCTCCTGCTGTGCCCAGGAATTTCAGATTGTAACTTTATATTTGTCTAAAGCTTTTTTCGCTTTACTATAAAAGCATTTTAGTCACAAATTTCCTTACTACTCAATTTATTAAACAATGCATCTATACCCTTGGAAAGGGTTCCCTATTAATTGTGTTATAGGTCTATGACTTTTACTTATAATTGTTTAAAACAACCTTGTGTTAGCTCAATAAAATTGATCTTCCTTTTCGAGTTGCATTCTATTGCCCAAAGAGCATTCCAATTGCTCCGTTTTCTTTTCCAATTATTTCTTATACTTGCAGAAACGATTGCAAACAACTCATATCAATCTCTCAATTAATTCCGAATTTGTTGTGTTTATGGCAAAACTTCTGCTAATATTGCACACAAAGATTACTTTAGTTGTTTCTTGTAAATTATTAAAGGCGAGTATAGTTTGCTCTGCCAACTTCCTACTCGAGGTGATTCTGATTGGTCCTATAATTTACTCCCATTGAATTGTAGTTTTGTCTAAGTCAGGTTTGTGTTTCATACCCCTGCTAAACTTCAAGTCGGCATTCTACTGGATAAAAGTTTAGCCTACTTTAAACACAACAATTGTTTCCTTCTAGTAATTTCTACTAAGTACAATATTTTTACTAAAAGCTCAGAGGGCTTTCTATCTCTGTATTACACTGATGCGATCAGTCTTTCGCTCAGGGATCCATCCTCGGTGGGGAATAAAACTATCCCTGTTCATTTAAACCTCTCCAGCATTTCAGAATGCTTCCTAAAACATTTCCTTTTAGCAAGGAAAAGAAATAATTTAATTGTCCCTTGTTTGCATATTTTTGCCAGTAAACTGTGTACCTACATAATACCCAATTTTCTGCTCGGGAGGGACAGTACACTTAGCGATTGCCTGCCGGCAATCTCAGCCAGCGTTGCTCGCATCATTACACTTGTTTATAAGTACTTGGTTATACACGCGCTTGGTGACTTTATACGTAAGCAAGACTGTGTTCTCTTTATTAGTTTCATTCTTCAAGTTTTTAGCAGTTTTCAGTTAATTAATCAATCTTTGAAAAATGCCCTATTAACACTCAAATTTTTAAGACTGGTGTTTGCTTTCCCATCTTGCACTCACCAGCTGTGATCCACCAACTATTTCATACTAGTTTTTTATTATCTATACTAATATAATAAAGCTGAAGAGTTTGTGTGTTTGTGTATTTGTGTGTTTGTGTGTTTATGTGTTTAAACGCGCTAATCTCTGGAACTACCAGTCCGATTCGAAAAATTCTTTTTTATATGATAGCCAGATTCAGAAGGAATAATTTAGGCTATGTAGTATTAGGCTACACCCCTCAGATAACCTAAAAGATTGTTTTTTGTTCAGTAAGTCGGTAGAACAAGCACTCCCGAACTTCTCTATCCGCATGCGCTGGCGTTATGTTTAGAGATACGTACACCGTTTCACCGATTTGAACTAAAATTTGTATACTTACCCTTTGGAATCCTGCGAGTAACAATGTCTACGTGAAATTTATGACAGACCAGTCCATTCCCTGCATTTAGGCCCTTTGGCACAAATCTACACCTTTTCACCGATCTGAACCAAAATGTGTATACTTACCCTTTGGAATCCTGCGAGTAACACTGTTTACATGAAATTTTGGACAGACCCCTCCATTCCCTGCATTTAGGCCCTTTGGCACAAATATACACCGTTTCAACGATCTGAACCAACATTTGTATACGTACCCTTGGAACCCTGTGAGTAACACCGTCTGCATGAAATTTCGGACAGACCACTCCATTCCCTGCATTTAGGCCCTTTGAAACAAATCTACACCGTTTCACCGATCTGAACCAAAATTTGTATACTTGCCCTTTGGAACCCTGCGAGTAACACTGCCTACATGACATTTATGACAGACCAGTCCATTCCCTGCATTTAGGCCCTTTGTCACAAATCTACACCTTTCCACCAATCGGAACCAACATTTGCATATTTACCCTTTGGAACCCTGAGAGTATCACTGTCTGCTTGAAATTTTGGACAGACCACTCCATTCCCTGGATTTTGGCCCTTTGGCACAAATCTATACCATTTCACCGATCTGAAACAAAATTTGTATACTTACCCTTTGGAAACCTGCGAGTAACACTGTCTGCGTGAAATTTTGGACAGACCACTCCATTCCCTATATTTAGGCCCTTTGGCATAAATATACACCGTTTGGCACAAATATACACCGTTTCACCGATCTGTACCACATTGTGTGTACTTACCCTTTGGAACCCTGCGGGTGACACTGTCCACTTTAAATTTAGGACAGACCACTCCATTCCCTGCATTTAGGCCCTTTATTACAAATCTACTCCGTTTCTCCTAATTGAACCAATTTTTACATACACTTTGAAACCCTGCAGGCAACGCTGTCAACTTGATATTTTGGACAACGCTCTCCATTCCCTACATTTAGAATAACAGACAAAATAAACTTGAAAACCACGTATTAATGCCCTAGAACCATTCATGTCCATAGTAGTGTAACGGTAAGAATATTTTAATAAGTCTATTGTTGACGGGCAGTTCGGGCTGCATCACGTCTCCCCTACCAGCATTCTGGTGCAGAATTGCGAAAAAAGTTGCATCTTGCGCAGTTTATAAATTGCAGTCACGGGAAAAGTGCAAAAAGATCTCTTAGGCACCTTAAAACAGTTATCATCATGAAAATATTATGCCTCGGTACAAGTGCAATGGTGTTGGTGCAGTACATTGAGCTTACCAGCAGCAATAAGTGTTGGTGCTTTCAAATTTTCGTTCAATTATTCCAAACCTTATCGTTGAGCGCTATGTGGCGATAAATGATACTATTGCTACCTCAGTACTTCAGGACAGCCGAAGTTTTCCAAAGTGTTCTGATTATTTTCCTACGGCGCTATGCGACAAAAGCCGACACTATTGGTCTCTACATTTCTAACAGCCAATGAGATATAGGCCCTAGGCAGTGTCTTTTATTTCACTTATTCCTCTTTCTAATCATTTTTTTAAATTTGTTTGTAAATAACATGTGTCAGTGCTGTAGTTAGAAAATATCCGTTTCCCTATTCATTATTATCATTACGGGAAAATGTCCTGAATATTACGTCCATTATACTGTACTACCTATCACCCCTACTACAACCACCAGTACCAGTACCACCACCACCACCACCACAAAATGTTATATTTTTAAAATATTTTTTCTGTTAGTTTAAGTATCATGTGCCAGTTCTGTAGTAGTATTCATTATCATCCATAAAACAAATAAATCCACCGGGCGAAGCCGGGCACAACTGCTAGTCTAAAATAAATCTGTTCCCTTTTTTCCAGTTTAAAGTTTGTTTCTATTCCCAAGCCTTTTCCTTTTTCATATCATCTTCCCTCCGGTAGTATTTAAGCTTAGGCTTGACCTACCGTCAGTCGAATAATTACAAGATGGTGGCCGTGTGAATTATGCAAGCATTATAATCCAAGACTTATGATCCATCCAATGAATGAATATTCACAGTGTTTGGCATTCAGATGGTCCCATATAAAGACCCTCTGTTATCAACGTGATGACATTACGCGCAGCCACCATCTTGTCTTTATAGAATATAAAAATAAATAACTCTTAACACTCATGAGCTATAGTAACGACAAATAATAACAAGATATGACCGTATATGTGGCCTTTTATGGCCAAGGCAAAAGAACAGAGATTCCATACACTGAAGTTGGCGTCTGCGCGAATTATTAGCACATTAAAATCGACAACTCCGAATGTAATTGCGTAATTAAGACCAATCTTCGCAAGAGAGGAGTATCATTTAAGATGCATCATTTTCGTTGGCCAAACGTTTATCGGACTGAATATAGCGCACAGCAGCCATCTTGACATTTCAAAAAAAAAAAAAATAACTCACAGTATCGTAGGGCTATAACAACGAAATTTTGTAATAAGTTAGACGTACTATTAAGATATACAAATTAGAAACTAATGATGTATTTGCACAATTAAGATGAACCTTGGTATGAGAGGCGTATTATATAAGATGCCTCAGTAGGGTCGGTGATAGGTTTTATCACACTGAATTTAGCGTGCAGCGGCCATCGGGAAATTTCATAATTAAAAAATAAATAACTATCTGTGTTTTAGAGCTACAATGACAAAAATTTGAAAATTACATGTGGTAACGCATGCCCAAAGCAAAATAATAGCGACTCCAAATTTCCAAATGGAGGCTGGGCTTACTCTTAGAACGTAATAATGAATCATGCAATTAAAACGAAACTTAGTATAAAGGACGTACCCTATAACAGACCTTTCTGAAATTAACCATAAGAATATCACGCTGACTACAAAGCCCAGCGGCCACCTTCAAAATAAATAATAAGATAATGTACAACTTAAAGTACCTTTAAGCTACAATAAAAACAAGTAGTACCGTGAAGAACTAAATAGCCTATATTCATATATTCTACTTCATTATGTTAATTGCCTCTATCAACATACAAAACTTCACTTTGATTGCTGTAATAGTTTTGTCGATATTGAGAACCGTCTAAATATTTCAGATGGTCACTATGTTAGATTTTTATATATCTAGGCCATAGAGTTATATACTATTACATGAATAGTACTGCCTAAGTGTATTATTCAAACTTCAATCGCATGATTAGAACAAAAGAAATTTAAACTAGATATTAAAATTTTGCACAGCCGCCATCTTGTGGTTATGAAAACAATTGAAATAAATTTGATGTCAGTTAATTAAAATTTGTATAAGCATTTACCGTACCAAGTTTCACTTCGCTCGGATGGTTAAATCGCGAGAAACAATCATTTAAATATTTAAATTTCGCGTCACCACCACGTTGGATTTGTGCTCACCAGGTTATTGAAAGTCCCGTAGGTGAACTTTAATCCTTATCCTTTTTTAACACACAAAATGTCAGTTTGATTGCTGTCATAGATTAGTAGATAATTATTGACAACCGTCTAAATATTTCGGATGGTCGCCATTTTGGATTTTTATTTATTGCGCCCAATAGCGCATTCTCAATGTGTAGATCAATTGCTAATTCAGGTCGACCGATTGTAAGCCGCGCTGGAACAGCGCTGAGCTCGTCTGAATGTGATATTATCTCTTTGATGCACTCTAATTTGATTTGGTTTGGTTGGCGATTTATTTTGAAGGATTTTCTATTTTTGATATTTATGAAGATATTTGGGACCATTTGGCAACATTATTATCCAATTTTAGGATTTTTCAACATTCATAAACAAAGGTAGTCTATAACATCGCAGGTATGCGAATTTGATATTTAATTGTGCACCAGACTCAAGTTGTGACGGCATGATTTTCCGCCATCTACCCCGACAACACTCAATTTGTCAAGTCTTGTGGAGTGGAGACGTGATTTTCTATTGTGTTAACTGAAAACGTGGTAAATGTGAATCAGAACAGTATCTGAGTAAAACTTTGTTTAAAGTGTGCATCCCTGTCAGTAGTGTTGCAGGAGAACGTTATTTTTCGTTTTAAAACGATGTGTGAGGCATTATTTGCCATATTAATATTATCACGCACGGTGATAGAACACAGGACTTTATGCGACCGCGTGGCCGCAGGTAAATCATCGAAATTGCTGAACTGAACAAGCACCTATGTTTAACTATTCTTTATTATCACGATTTTCAAAGTGAAAGACTTGAACTGTGTGATTTGAATTTATTAGGAGAAACGATTGTCGTGATAAAAAAAAAAGATTACCAGTTTTTAGTGTGTCAGTATCACGGAATGATATTTTTAAAGACTGTGGCGGGGTGAAGGGTCTTTTTTGTTATTATAACAGTACCAGTGTAACGCCAGTGCTTACCAGTATAAATTGTACTCGTCAAATTACTTAGAATCAGTGACACGTCACTTCGACAAGATATCGACTCCACTAAGTCAAAGTCTAGCCCACCTGGTTCCATGTATTCCATTTGCACAAGGAGCTAATATGGAGTAATTCACTATGTCTTGGGAGGGTTGAGGATTATAGATGTCTGCAGCCCTTAAAGGAAATGGCTAGGGTGAACGTCATAGCTCGCCACATGGACCCAGGCGAGACTAGAACGATTACACCTGCCGAAATATGTAAATGAAACTACAAGCTTTCCTAAACCTAGCTGTAAGGGTTGGATACATGTATAGACTAGGTTAGATGGTCTTACTTCCACATATTTTCGTAGGAAGGCAATTTATTACAATGTAAACTGGTCAGAAACTTCGTATCATTTTAACAAGCTTGGAGGAAAGCTTCTTTTTTGTGTAAATAATTTAGTGTATCATTCTTCATGCAAGCCTAGAGTCTGGCCGTGTTACGTAGTCCAATTTAAATCTTTAGGAAGCTGAAATATCATAAACAAGTGGAACTGATTGATCGGTACATGCTTGCCAAGGCCATTTGAAAGGACAGTGTTTTTTGTGTGCACTGCACTGCTTGCTTTATAGCAATCTGTTGTGTACAATTATGAAGGCAGTGGAGAATAACGGACTGGTTTTAGCCAGCCAAGAACACGTTTGTAGGCACACAGGTGCAGAGTGAGTGTAGGATTTCTTTGTTTATTTTTTATTGACATCGCAGACGACTAGAATGACATAATGTAAATGAATGTTGTGGTTAGCGAAGCTTAGCTGCTTCGAGATAGGTCTAGACTGGAAGCTTATTGAAGCTTGTTATAAAAGTGAGGCATTCGCATTGTGTATTAGACACTGCATGGAAGTATTTACTACAGAGTAATTCATGTTCATAAGTGAACAGTTGATTAACAGCCATTAGGATTTTGAGTCCATGAGTGGGACAATTATATAATTCATCTTATTGTGTTGTCTAGCAGCGGACACTAGTAAGGGAGACTTAATTGCTCGTGTTTTTGGCTGATTTGATATTTTTGCCAGTGACTCTGAACGCTTTTGTTTTGTCGACTGATGATAGAGGCTGACGAGCTGTGTGTTATCATACACTTAAGGGTGTACATGAGTTTAGTGAACGATGTTTCAAAAATATTGCAGGTGTTGTTAGATGATTTCTTCCACACAGATAGCTATACTAGACGCGTTTACTGGTCACCAAAATTACACACACACTTTTAGGAATAAGAATCAAATCAAATAAGAAATTAAAAATAACATGACAGGATTTTTGAAATTAAAAAATGAATTAAATAAATTATGAAATCAGATTATAAAACAAATGCTAAACTTAAATTTATTTTTCCTGACCGATATTTTAGAGCTTGCAACCTGCGATTTCTTTAAATACATTTTTTACTTTTCCCGATTTTGAGACGACGATCATTTAACGATGCGATATTTGGAAAGCACGGTCTTTAAATTGATAAAACAACGTGAGTCGTGACGGCCCGTCACTGCAGTTGCCAACCTAATGTTATTCACCCTACACTCATGACTATTTTCCGCAAGCAGCGAGAAATGTGTGCAGGAAGGGACGCCAATTGCGCAACTTTAGGAGGGTATTTCTGATTGTAATTCGCTTGTGTTGTACAGTTATTTAGTATTTTTTGTGAGTTAGGAAGATAACGTGCATAGATTTTTCTGATTTTCTTTTTATTTGCATAAACGCTTCTCTTTTATTTTTAAATTTAACGTCAGATAGGAATAGTTTAGACTTAACGTAAAAATAAATGTTGAAGAGGGCACCGACATAGCTTAGCTATAAATATTGTGTCAATGGTGAACATAATTACACTCTTGCATTTTAAACAACTAAATATCTTTCTTTGTCGTAGATTCATGGATGCCATTATTATTATGATTATTCGTTAATTCTCCGATGTAGTTTTATAGGGAAATGTTACGTAGCACTCTATTAACAATTACATTTTTGATTCTTTGTGATTTTTTGAGAAGCTTAAGATAGACATTAGCTAGGAGATCACTAATTTTTTGACAGGGATGAATACCTCGGACTAGTCGATTTTAACCTCTCTGAAGTAGGCTAGGGGTCTGCTTCTTTTATGAATACATTTAGTGAGATTTTAACATAAGCCTGGCCTCTTTCTTCCATGGTTTGATTTTTCTTGTGGATGCATTTCTCTAAGCTGGTTTAAAAATAGACCTCTCCTATTCCCGTCACCCCCGAGTGCAGTTTCTCGTGCATAGCCCGTCCAAGAATGCATTCTCCCCACCCCCACCCCCCATTGATTTGTGTGTTGGTCGGAGGAGAGTCTCGAAAGGGCTCTCTATGACCGATGATCCCCAGAAACTCTTGTCTTACGGGCATAATATGTAGGTCATAGTGTAATGTACTTAGGACACAAGTAATTAAAACTTAATTTTAAAATTTCACACATCCACCATCTTGAAGTTATATAAACAATTGAACTAAATTAGATGTCAGTGCATTCAATGTGTATAAGAACTTGCTGTCCCATGTTTCATTGGGCTCGGATAGTTAAATCGCGGGAAAAGTCCAAATAAATGTTTCAAATTCGCTTGGCCAGCATGTTCCCCTTTTTTTTTACTTAAGAGGTTTTTGTGAGTCACATAGGTAAACTTTTAGTAGTGCCCTTTATCACCGTACAAACATTCAGGGGGATATCATTAAGACATGGCGCCAGGAAATGTTCTCCGCAGCGGCTACGTGCAGCTGCGAGAGGTAGCGTCATCAGTTTAGTTGGCAGTATGGCGTCCTTGATGGATAAAGGCCACATGTGTGGGCTGCTTAAATCGTCAGTGTGTATAGTGTGCCCAACTGGGGCTGGCACAAGCATCGAACGATAGTCCTGTGAGATGAATGTATTGCCCAAGTCCACCCAAGGAAGGAGTATTGCAAAAGGTTACGCCAGCCATGCAGGAGTCGTACCACACAGCTGCGTTATTAAAAACGATTTAGGAAGTCATAAATACTACTATCAGCTACGAGTATGAAGGAAATATATAAAGATAAGAGAAACATGCGTGCTCATAAGAGAATATTGCATCAAGCGAGGAGTCATTAAGAATCTTCAGGCAAGCACGTTTTTATCATATTTATGACGATATAACTGTCAGATTGAAGGGGACTAATTCCAGTGATGAATGGTCATTACAGTGATAAGAGTTGGACCCTAAAGAGGCCCACACAGCAATAAACTTTGACACGGAAGTTTAGGAAACACCAAACAACAGCTAATCGAGCTAGGGGAAAACGTGATAGAGACACAGCACTAAATTCAGATAGCAAGCGTCAAGGCGCATACAGGGACCGCATCTTTTTATAGGTTTGTAATCTTGGAAGCTGACACTAATAAAAATTGCAGCGTCAATAGTGCGTCATTGGTAATTTAAACGCAAGGATATGGAAGTAAAAGAGACCAATCCGCCAGCCCTGCAAGAGGGATAATAATCCTTTCAATTAATTAAAAATAAGCGTATGATTAAAATTAATTCCGCAGGGAACAAATATTAGAATTAGCTCATTTTACGTTTGTATAAAAAGTTTCAAGCAGATAAGGGTCCAAATATAGAGAATAGACTCCGCAAGTGTATGAAGGGACCACGTTTTGATAAATCAGAATAAATAAGGGGTCGAACGAGGCCAAGTCAATCAGTGAGTCTACAACGAACCATGAGAGGTGTCGTGCTGGATCGCCATATCCAGTTTGTAGTCATCGTTAAGGCGCGCCGCGCTGAATCGCATCAGTCAGTTCAGTATACGGTGTCTGCAGTGACGGAACATGTTGATCATCAGATATTCAGTCTTCAGTATTGTGCCCAACTCTAGGAATGGGTATTCCAAGATTCAGACACCTAGATATCAAGGGAAAGGCTACAGCCGCTTTTGAAAGTTGAGATATTTGAATATCGCGCTATATTGCTTCTCGAAGCAATTGGAAAGAATTTACCGATACTTGCATGTCAAGTGACGTAGCGAGTAATAGCAGAGGTCGAGGCTATTTATTGATTAAATAGTTAACCATGGAGTAGAGACTTGAGACTGGGATCAGATTACTGGCACGGCCAAATGAAAGAGAATGCACTTAGTATCAAGTAAATCGGACCAGGGATACCAGAGATATGATGATTTCCAGATATCAACTGATGACGCGTGACCCTGGCAGTTTTGAATAAAAGCCGGCCGGCCGAGGCATCGATAGCTCATTCCAACACAAGCATTTGCCGAGCAAGTTGCTGCTACGCTGAGCCAAGGTACATGGTTGCCGGATCTACGCAGAAGTTATTTTCAAAGTTGTGATAGTCACAAAAGTGCTGCGCTACGAAGTGGAACTTAGTAAGTTTCCGGTGAGGAGAATCACTGAGGTGATTGAATTTTTTTTCTACAGACATTAGTGGAAATATTTATGTTTCTACATGGACATATGCTAGACTTTGTCTAGAATTAGTACTTTGTCACAGTCCAGTAATAACCTAATACTTGGATGTTTAAGTCCATTTCAGTCAGTTTTCACATTGGTAACTTGTTAACCACTTCGATCTATCAGTACACTGAAGACCAGTCGATCACGGTGGTGTTCGTTAGTCTACGCAAGGGAAACTACAGGTTGCTTAGCGCATGGTAGATGGTGTTAAACCATGCCCAGGGAACGATCTTCAGAACAGCCGTTGATTGGTTAGACTGTCAGTGTCTTCTTGTATTGAACCCGCTGAGCTATGGTTCATGTGATATTTTTTTTATGACAGAGCATTCATGATGGGATGTTGTACTTTTGAACACACCCAGGAAGCCACGTGAAGCTGAGAGATCACGCGATACTTTGAAGTAGCGGTGAATCGCACTTTTGACTTTGGTGTAAACTGCTAATTATTATCTGAGGTCTTATTAATTATTTTTATCTTTCCTACGAGACTCAGAATATTCCATTTCGTCATGCTGCATTATTAAAACATTTTGGAGAATGTTTATTTTTACTTTAGGTAAGGTAATACCCTTGCAGATACGCAAAAAGGAACGTAAGTAGTCGCTCAACGTTTTCGTTTTGACGACCTACTTTCTAGAGACACCCAGTACCGGAGCACTGCGTCTTGAGAATCCGCCTTGTGTAGGCGTGGAATTACATTTGTCCTACGAGACGTAGAAGAATATCCGCTGTTTAGCGTTAAAAGTGATTATAAGGTGCCATCGAGCAAGCAAATACTAATATTCACTGTCGATGAAGTCCAGTGAATTAAATAAGAAGCTTGGGAAATAATTATTGGCAAGTATAGTGTATTGCACAACATTGCTGTGACATCACATATTACCCACGCGTATGTGGAGGGCAGATGCCTAGTGGAAATATACAGGTAATAGTGTTACAATTATCCTGAATAAGTGTGATTATAATTGTATGAGATATTTAAATTGCCAAAGTGGAAATTTCATCTTTGAAACGTCGTATAATTCACGGATGCTGCGTGATACAAAAGTAGCGTCACTAGCACGTGCAGCATTATAAAATAGTATTAGCTCACATGCTAATCCACATCTGCAAGATTAAGGCTGTGTCGTATTTTATAATTGAAGCCTAGAATAGTCACGACGGACATTATAATTTTGGAAGTGAGAGGATGAATAATCACGCAACTTATTTCGCTACCCACGTGATTGGACTTTTATTCACCATGGTTGAAGCAGTCACCATGGGCTAATACCATCCCAGTATGGGGGGGGGGTGACGTTTCTACAGGGACCCGCATGATGGTGGAACTTCCAGAACGATGAACGAGAGGGAAGGAGCCAAAATGCCATTTCCAGGCATATCCACGAAGATGTCGACAGGGACAAATCGAACCCTGGCCTTTGGGGGAGTCCAGATGGGAATCCTGATGAGGAGGATACTGATCCAGAGAGCCAGAGAGGTTTTTGTACAACCCTTGTTGTGGAATAGAGAGCAGAGTGAGAGCTCCTCCATTTCGTGAGTTTTTGTCACACCCCTTCTTTGTTCTAGTTTCTGGTGGTATAGTAGTTGTAATGTAGTTTGTGAATCAACCACACTCAGTGTCAGCCATTTTTCTAGGTAGGGATGTAACTAGATTAGTTAGATGTCATTTATTTCAGTTTAGAGTGAGACACCCTTGGGGTCAGACATTTTGGTCAGCCCTGGTGCAGCTTGGTGAACGTCGTGGAACGTCAATGCCTACCTTTTTGCTGAACCTGATCGTAGTCATTTTGAGGCTATTTTGTTCAACCCTACTTGGGGTAATTTTCAAGTCTTTGCTGACTGTAGTTATGGCAATCAGATGCCTTGGTTATTAATTGACTGCATTCTTCGCAGCCATCCTTTGTTACACCCCTGACTGTCGTTAGAACGGTCGTATCATTTAGGTAGTCGACAGTAACTACCAGTTTGTAAATGCATCATATTTCATTTTGAATAAGCTCAGAAGCTATTCTTGGTCATGTTTGAACCTAACAACTAGAAGGAATGTTTCGTTGCCTAGCATCGAACGCGGTTCCCAACGTATCATTAAGCAGATCTAGTGTGTGAATCTGTGCCACATTTATCATATTTTTCTTGTGTCGTGTGAGACACGTTTTTATTTGATGTTCTAGCAACTACTGAGTTGCATTTTTAAAGCAAAGAGCTTCAGTTATTGTAAGTTTACTTTCATTTAGACGTCTTTGGTAGAAAGACGGAATTGTATTACTATACTCAGATTTATAGCGTGCGTTTGATACACGGACTCTGTAGAGATCCGTAACTTATGGTAAAGTTTTTTATGAACCGGCCAAGTGCAGGTTTTGTATTGATTAAATCGCCGGCCTTGAATAAACTGGTTATGTAACCCAGTGACCTAGAGCACGCCTGCTCCATTGTGAGACAAAACTACTATAGACGAGGACAGAGTACAATTTGTATTCGCTTTTCCTTTCATTGCTATTTTGCTTATGGAAATCAGTTTCCACTCTTGTATTTGATTACTTGTTTTATGGATCGGTTTTTGTTAGTTTAACGCTCTGTTGCGTGTATTGTCGTATGACAGGTACAGTTATGTAAGGTTTTCTATAGGATGGTGAAGTCTACCCTGTTATAGCGGGATGTTATTGTATGCTTTGTCCGGGGATGATCCCGTTGACCAGATGTTACTGGAAGGTAACTGTTGTACAGGCCTATCCCAGAGTTATTGAACGCGAGCTTAGCGCCGCTGGTAACCCGTGTTATTGTGTGTCCGAGTTGTTATACTCGTTGATTATATTCCGACTGTTGAGTCGAGGCTTTTTGGTGGAGAATGATCTCAGTTGGAGACACTCCGTGCCCAGGCTATTGTCAATGTTATTCGCCATAAACCTACGATAAACCTATAAACCGACATTCTAATAATAAAATGCATAATTGTTGTAAAACAAGCCTAACTAACGATTCTTTCTATCTAACTTTGTTCTTTGCATTCTGGAACTGTTGACATAGCCGTGCAGTTGAAGATAATTTCCTTGTGAGGAAATGACTAGGACAGTTGACATTTTGGTAGCGACCTGAAGCATGTGCGAACCTAGAGTTCGTAGCTTGTGGAGCTCAGGCCATGCGATGTCAGACGTGGTCTCAACTGCGCATTCGTCACCGTAACTATACACATTAGATGACTATGGTTTACAAAGAGTAAACCAAGGTGTAGGCAGGAATTTTTAATAAAACTACTGTGTCTATTTCGTTATTAATTTATGATGTCAAGTGTATTAAACCCTACATGTTACTTTATTGTGTGCTGTTAGCACATAGTTATTAAGCATAATTAAATTGTTTGTTTTTCATGGCTGTACACTTAGCTTTTGGATGTAATTGATTTCTTTTACGGACGTCATCGCCGTAAATTTTGTTAATTGATAGGACTTAGCTAGTTGAATTAATGTTAAATTTAAATGTCGAAATGGTACCATCCTAACCTAGATTTATTTTGCTACCCTGTTAAATGTAAATTCAGATATTAGCTTGATCTTGTAACTTGAACTAGGGACTTGCGTCGTGCCATATTCCTAGCGTTGCTGTTGTTGCTTTATCATTGTGAGTTAGATCTTTCGCGAGGGTTTTCAGTAACTTCTCAGGTAGGGGACCTGTTCTTTATCTTAGTTTATTTATTAATTTGCGGACTAGCCGATTATAACCCTCCGAACTAGGCTAGGGGCTTGTGAATTTTAATAAATTTTCACGGTGTTTTACATGAGTCTGGATGTTTATTTTCTCAGTCTAGTTTTAAGGTGAACCTTTCCTTAGGCGGTCTATGACCATCGTCACCATGTACCACGATCCCTGTGGACTACGGACTCTCGTGCCGCTTCAGCCTTTATGGAAGGTCACCTGATCCTCACGGTATCTTTTATTTGATTTATGTGTCGTTAGTTGAGTCATCGTGGTTGTTGACATCAACTAAACGGTCTCATAAAATGGCGCCCAACGTGGGGCCGACGTTAACGTGGTGACCCTCAGTACCATGTTATTTTTTTGAGGATCTTAATGTTGATTATTGGTAAATTGACAGGACTGGGACGAACTTAGAAAGTCGTACTGCAGATCAATTGACCGCATGGCATTCATGTTTGATAGAAGTCCATGGGGTGAGGCTTTAGTGTTGGATAAATGAAGGATAGGATTTTCTTTGATGATGCCTCATCCTAAGTAAATGTAATACTTTGCTTTGCTCACCGTTGTCTTTGTAAATGTAGAAGCACTTAGTTCGCATACTCCAGCTGTACTCGTGATATTTATATAAATGAAGCAAGCTTTATACCACCAAGTAACTAATCATAGCTGTAAGTTCCAGTAGAAATTGATCCCTCACTTTCTCATATATTTCTTATCTATGGATGAGGAAACTATTCGTCGTGTGTTTGGAGAGATGATGGCAGGTGTGAATGCCAATCTTCAACAGATTACTGCTGACTTAGGTCAGAATACTCAGGCTGTAAATACTGTAAGCGGTCATGTGGACCAGGTTAGACAGGAAGTCAACAATGTCAGTGGTCATGTGGACCAGGTTAGACCGGAAGTCAACAATGTCAGTGGTCATGTGGACCAGGTTAGACAGGACTTAGAGATTAACACTCAGTCTATGAACAATGTAAGACAGGACTTAGAGATTAACACTCAGTCTATAAACAATGTAAGACAGGACTTAGAAATTAACACCCACTCTGTAAATAATGTTAGGGCTGATTTAACTCAAGTCAGGGCAGACATGGACACATATAGGATCGAAGCGAGAAATGATCTGACGACAGGTTTAGCAGCTGTTAGGGTTGATGTCATACGACACCATCAGGAGGCTAACCAGCGCGTAGATTGCTTAACCGACCAGATGAATAGAGCTAGGGAGGAGGTGCAAAACCGATTGGAGGAGCACACAGCTCAAATTCAGACAACCTTGAATAAAGTCCAGATAGACATGAGAGCAGATCTGGAACATACCAGGGAAGAATTCGGGACTCGACTAGATCACGTCGAGGGATTTATCGGAAATGTGAAGAAGGACATGGCAACCATGAACGTTGGTTTAATCTTGATGAGAGGAGCTGCCAATGCCGTTAATAACAACGTGAAGACTATCGTTGATGGCATGATGGAGATTAAAGAGGAACTTAACACCAACAGGAGAAACATTTCTGAATTGACGGAAACCGTAGCCAGTCTACGTGAGACAGTTGATGTTCATCATGAGGAACACAAAATTGACCTCATGTTATTGAGAGGTGACCTCAACGAACACGAAGCTACAGTGGAGGCTAAGGTAGCCGAGGTTAGAGACGATGTGGGTAAAATCCAAGAAAATATGTCCAGAGTTGAAGGAGATATCGATTCCTTACAAAAGAGATTTGAGGAAGTCGCGGTGACCGAGAGGTTAGACCTCAGTTATAACCTTAGGACGGCCATACGCGAGGTAGACACAAACCTCAAGGGAAAGGTTGACAGGATCGAGCTGCAATTGAACGACTTAGGCAACAAAGTCGCAGCCAGAACCATCCCAGGTCTTGAAGTAATAGAAAGACGCCTGGACAGACTCGAGACGACTCCAAGAGAGAGACACGTACACCCACAGATGGGAGAATCTCAGGAAACGCCTATATCTCAATCAGGAGGAATGATGCCTACCCATTTCCAACCCAGCGCGCCTATGGAACCGCAACCGTCACAATTCACTAATTTAGCGCAAGGTCAGACCTTGAACTTTGACGCTCACCCGTTTCAACCATCATCTAATCGAATTAGTCATGAGACTAACACTCCTACGCAGAGTTACATGCAAACTACTTTCAGACCCGCGAATACGCAGGGAAATGTCACCATAATTCGTTCAAGAGAGGAGCAACCAGCTCGCTTCTCGGGAACTGGGAGCGGTGTTACTCCAGTGGAATTCCTAGCAAATGTCGAAAGCTACTTACGTGATACTATGGTAACTCCAGAGAGGGAACTAAGAGTTATAGAGCGACTGCTTGAGGGACAAGCCGGTACCTGGTTCAGAGCATTCCGATACTCATTCACAGGCTACCAAGACTTTAAGGAAGCGTTATTAAGAACATATTGGTCGAGCGACATCCAGCAGAGCATCCGAGCTGAGATGTACACTCGAAGGTACAGTTCCAATACACCTACTCGTTATGCGAATTACTTCGCAATACAGCTCGCGAAGCTCCGTTGTCTTCAGCCTCCATTGTCCGAACAAGATTTGGTGAACACAATTGTTTGGCAGTACCCTGCGGATGTACAACGCGTGTTAATCGCTGCAGGGGCATCCACTTTCCAGCAGTGTGACCAGATACTGCGAAGGTTGGACGCTAACACAGAACAGTTTCCTACACACCGTCAGCAGAAGGCTGATAGGCGCGAGGATAGACATATGAATCTGACGACTGTTGATAAAGTGAGCCAGACGCCACAACAAACACAAACCACAGAGGATTCTGGGCGACGTGATAACAATTACAGTTATAACAGGAGAGAATGGAACAACACTCCGTATACTCGAAATCAACATGATGACCGGCGAAGTCATTGGGACCGGCGATTCGACCGAAGGACGGACGACAACCGACGTCATGAAAACAACCGCCGAAGGAATGAAGGAAGAAATCAGCAACACGGACGTATCCGTAGAGACTATCGATATAGTGGGGGTTACGACAGAAATCGAGACCCTAGATACCAGCCAGACAGGGATTGGAAAGGAAGAGCGCGGGAGAGCCGTGAGTACCTCCAACAATTGAGAGAATTGCAGATCCAAGAAGAGGGAGAACGGAACCCTACTTCGAGGGAAAATAGACATTCGGCGCAGGAGACGGAGCAGAACCAGCCCAGTACTTCTCGCCATGACAAAAAAAAAAAAAAAAAACTCCGATAAATCAATAGATTCTTGTTTGGTTGAGCACCGAGTAACTGCCTCTATATTACTCTGGGAGCCAATCCAAGAAGACTTGTTGGACGAACGACGAACGACGAACCACAATTATGAATTAACACGTCTACCCAAGATTGTAGCCACCTTGAATGAAGTCAGTGTAGTCATACTCATCGACACTGGAGCGATGATTAGTGTAATTTCCGCCGATTGCCATGCCAGACTTAGAGCAAACTCTGAGGTGACGGAGTTGCCCATTTCAGCTATAAGAGTCAGAGGTGTCATACCTGACCGCGTTGTAACGTGCAAAATCCAGATTTTGTGTACTGTGAAGATTTCGAGCCACGTGTACTTGCACGAATTTCTCGTAATGAAGGGCCTGCATCATGATGCCATTTTAGGCGCGGACTTCATTAGAAAATATGATGGAATCATTGACATGGGACGGAATACGGTAGAGTTCAAGCCGAACGAATCCATTCAGATGAGCCTAATTGAAGAAGAACCGGAATTCCTATCCGAAGTAGAAGTAGTCGAAGCATTAAAGGGCAAGGAAATTGAGGCGACACTAGATGCCGACGAAGAGGCAGAATCGTTATCAGCACCCACACATGAGGATCTTGACGCAACACTGAACGAATACCGAGATATATTCGACACCACACCTGGTGAGATATTAGACTACGAGTATGATCTTGTATTATTGGACGATTCCCCATTCCAGAAAAGGATCTATCCGATTGCCGAGAAACATCTCGAAGAAGCTGCTAAGAAGATCCATGAGATGGAAGCAGCAGGTACAATCAAGAAATCACCGACTCCTTTCTTGAATCCCATAATACCTGTGGTTAAGGTAGATGGAAGCTTGAGACTTTGTCTTGATGCCAGAGCCTTGAATGAACGCCTAGCTCCTGAGCACGACAGACCGCCCAAGATTAGGGACATTCTCAGGAAGTTCAAAGGAAAAAGGATATTTTCATCATTAGACTTGGTTCAGTCTTATTACCATATCAGATTATCTGAGCATACTCAGAAATATACTGGATTCTTGTTTGATCAGACTACTTATGTATTCCAAAAACTACCATTTGGATTGAAAAATGCCGGAGCCGCATTAATCAGAGCACTTGATGCCAAGCTGACTCATGAAGTGAAGCAGAAAGTAATATGTTATGTGGATGACATAATCATAGCTTCGGGAACAGAAGAAGAGCATTTAAAGACATTGTGCCTTGTTTTTGAGAATCTCCGACAGGCAAATTTTAAGGTCAAGTTTGACAAGTGTCGATTTTTTCAGGAAGAAGTGAAATTCGTAGGACACATAATCAATGGAGAAGGATATAGACCGAATCCAGCAAAGATTAGAACTGCTGCTGCATTTCCAACACCAACCCGTGTGAAACACGTGAGACAATTCTTAGGAATTCTCCAATTCTTTGCTGCTCATTGTGAGAAGTATTCCGAAACTGTTGCACCACTGCAAGGATTATTGAAAAAGAACTGCAGGTGGAACTGGAATGATGAATGCGAGATAGCTTTCAGGAGAGCTAAACAGATGCTTGTGGACTCAATTCAGTTAGAATATCCAGAATACTCTCGGAACTTTATTCTAGAAACTGATGCATCTGCCATTGGTATAGGAGCCATTTTACTGCAAGAAGATGATGAGAAGAAACGTCATTACATCGCTTTCTTAAGCCGACGTTTAAGAGCACATGAATCTCACTACTTCACGACCGAGATAGAAGCACTTGCAATTGTTTACGCACTTGAATACTGGCAGAAACTTCTGTTAGGTCAGAGGATTATTGTGAGAACCGATCATCATGCGTTGACCTTCATCTTGAGAACAAGACTGGCAAGCGACAGGATCACACGTTGGACGCTGTTTCTCCAACAGTTTGATTTGGAAATAGTTTATCGACCAGGCAGAGAGAATGTGTTGGCCGACATCCTCAGCCGGAATCCTGAAGCTACTGTTAATGCCATAGACATCGAGGGAGAATGCGAGGAACACCTTCGCCGATTTCGTCATTTACCTGAAGGACAGCGACGTGAGGAGGAACTCAGACATATTATCCGTTTCCTAGAACGAAGAATGGATCCACAGGATGATCATTATGCAAGGATTGCTGCTGTTGCAGATGATTATTTGATTTATCATCGTGTCTTATACAAGTTTGTAGACGAGGACCACACTCAACTGCGTGCAGTTATTCCTAGGAGATACCAAGAATATGTTATTCTTATGGTACATTTATCCATTGGACATGGTGGAACAGACAAAACCATTGCAACTATCAAGGAGTCTTTCACATGGAAAGGGTTAGGAGCCACCGTTAGACAGTGTTTACGTGCTTGCGACGCATGCCAAGCGCTTGAGAAGAACTAGACGCCAGAGGTTTAGAGAACCAGTAGTAGAAGGAGACCTTATCCTTATGAGGAGACCCGGAATTTCTAGTCCTATAGACCGCATATATGGGAAATTTCTATCCTTGTATTATGGCCCTAGTCGTATCCGACAGCCTTTAAACAATGGAAGTTATGTGATAGAAGACATTAGGACAGGAGAGCGCATTGGAACTTTTAATGCAGCCAATCTAAAAAAATATCACTCTTGAATGAATTTCAAAGCAAATAAAAATGTTATCCCAACATTTTATTTGAAACGACAGAGAGGCAGATGAACCCGCTGAGCTATGGTTCATGTGATATTTTTTTATGACAGAGCATTCATGATGGGATGTTGTACTTTTGAACACACCCAGGAAGCCACGTGAAGCTGAGAGATCACGCGATACTTTGAAGTAGCGGTGAATCGCACTTTTGACTTTGGTGTAAACTGCTAATTATTATCTGAGGTCTTATTAATTATTTTTATCTTTCCTACGAGACTCAGAATATTCCATTTCGTCATGATGCATTATTAAAACATTTTGGAGAATGTTTATTTTTACTTTAGGTAAGGTAATACCCTTGCAGATACGCAAAAATGAACGTAAGTAGTCGCTCAACGTTTTCGTTTTGACGACCTACTTTCTAGAGACACCCAGTACCGGAGCACTGCGTCTTGAGAATCCGCCTTGTGTAGGCGTGGAATTACATTTGTCCTACGAGACGTAGAAGAATATCCGCTGTTTAGCGTTAAAAGTGATTATAAGGTGCCATCGAGCAAGCAAATACTAATATTCACTGTCGATGAAGTCCAGTGAATTAAATAAGAAGCTTGGGAAATAATTATTGGCAAGTATAGTGTATTGCACAACATTGCTGTGACATCACATATTACCCACGCGTATGTGGAGGGCAGATGCCTAGTGGAAATATACAGGTAATAGTGTTACAATTATCCTGAATAAGTGTGATTATAATTGTATGAGATATTTAAATTGCCAAAGTGGAAATTTCATCTTTGAAACGTCGTATAATTCACGGATGCTGCGTGATACAAAAGTAGCGTCACTAGCACGTGCAGCATTATAAAATAGTATTAGCTCACATGCTAATCCACATCTGCAAGATTAAGGCTGTGTCGTATTTTATAATTGAAGCCTAGAATAGTCACGACGGACATTATAATTTTGGAAGTGAGAGGATGAATAATCACGCAACTTATTTCACTACCCACGTGATTGGACTTTTATTCACCATGGTTGAAGCAGTCACCATGGGCTAATACCATCCCAGTATGGGGGGGGGGGTGACGTTTCTACAGGGA
Source organism: Meconema thalassinum (assembly GCA_946902985.2). Lineage (NCBI taxonomy): Eukaryota > Metazoa > Arthropoda > Insecta > Orthoptera > Tettigoniidae > Meconema > Meconema thalassinum. Next base: position 446,824,979 of record OX336389.2, read on the forward strand.
CCCGCATGATGGTGGAACTTCCAGAACGATGAACGAGAGGGAAGGAGCCAAAATGCCATTTCCAGGCATATCCACGAAGATGTCGACAGGGACAAATCGAACCCTGGCCTTTGGGGGAGTCCAGATGGGAATCCTGATGAGGAGGATACCGATCCAGAGAGCCAGAGAGGTTTTTGTACAACCCTTGTTGTGGAATAGAGAGCTGAGTGAGAGCTCCTCCATTTCGTGAGTTTTTGTCACACCCCTTCTTTGTTCTAGTTTCTGGTGGTATAGTAGTTGTAATGTAGTTTGTGAATCAACCACACTCAGTGTCAGCCATTTTTCTAGGTAGGGATGTAACTAGATTAGTTAGATGTCATTTATTTCAGTTTAGAGTGAGACACCCTTGGGGTCAGACATTTTGGTCAGCCCTGGTGCAGCTTGGTGAACGTCGTGGAACGTCAATGCCTACCTTTTTGCTGAACCTGATCGTAGTCATTTTGAGGCTATTTTGTTCAACCCTACTTGGGGTAATTTTCAAGTCTTTGCTGACTGTAGTTATGGCAATCAGATGCCTGGGTTATTAATTGACTGCATTCTTCGCAGCCATCCTTTGTTACACCCCTGACTGTCGTTAGAACGGTCGTATCATTTAGGTAGTCGACAGTAACTACCAGTTTGTAAATGCATCATATTTCATTTTGAATAAGCTCAGAAGCTATTCTTGGTCATGTTTGAACCTAACAACTAGAAGGAATGTTTCGTTGCCTAGCATCGAACGCGGTTCCCAACGTATCATTAAGCAGATCTAGTGTGTGAATCTGTGCCACATTTATCATATTTTTCTTGTGTCGTGTGAGACACGTTTTTATTTGATGTTCTAGCAACTACTGAGTTGCATTTTTAAAGCAAAGAGCTTCAGTTATTGTAAGTTTACTTTCATTTAGACGTCTTTGGTAGAAAGACGGAATTGTATTACTATACTCAGATTTATAGCGTGCGTTTGATACACGGACTCTGTAGAGATCCGTAACTTATGGTAAAGTTTTTTATGAACCGGCCAAGTGCAGGTTTTGTATTGATTAAATCGCCGGCCTTGAATAAACTGGTTATGTAACCCAGTGACCTAGAGCACGCCTGCTTCATTGTGAGACAAAACTACTATAGACGAGGACAGAGTACAATTTGTATTCGCTTTTCCTTTCATTGCTATTTTGCTTATGGAAATCAGTTTCCACTCTTGTATTTGATCACTTGTTTTATGGATCGGTTTTTGTTAGTTTAACGCTCTGTTGCGTGTATTGTCGTATGACAGGTACAGTTATGTAAGGTTTTCTATAGGATGGTGAAGTCTACCCTGTTATAGCGGGATGTTATTGTATGCTTTGTCCGGGGATGATCCCGTTGACCAGATGTTACTGGAAGGTAACTGTTGTACAGGCCTATCCCAGAGTTATTGAACGCGAGCTTAGCGCCGCTGGTAACCCGTGTTATTGTGTGTCCGAGTTGTTATACTCGTTGATTATATTCCGACTGTTGAGTCGAGGCTTTTTGATGGAGAATGATCTCAGTTGGAGACACTCCGTGCCCAGGCTATTGTCAATGTTATTCGCCATAAACCTACGATAAACCTATAAACCGACATTCTAATAATAAAATGCATAATTGTTGTAAAACAAGCCTAACTAACGATTCTTTCTATCTAACTTTGTTCTTTGCATTCTGGAACTGTTGACATAGCCGTGCAGTTGAAGATAATTTCCTTGTGAGGAAATGACTAGGACAGTTGACATTTTGGTAGCGACCTGAAGCATGTGCGAACCTAGAGTTCGTAGCTTGTGGAGCTCAGGCCATGCGATGTCAGACATGGTCTCAACTGCGCATTCGTCACCGTAACTATACACATTAGATGACTATGGTTTACAAAGAGTAAACCAAGGTGTAGGCAGGAATTTTTAATAAAACTACTGTGTCTATTTCGTTATTAATTTATGATGTCAAGTGTATTAAACCCTACATGTTACTTTATTGTGTGCTGTTAGCACATAGTTATTAAGCATAATTAAATTGTTTGTTTTTCATGGCTGTACACTTAGCTTTTGGATGTAATTGTTTTCTTTTACGGACGTCATCGCCGTAAATTTTGTTAATTGATAGGACTTAGCTAGTTGAATTAATGTTAAATTTAAATGTCGAAATGGTACCATCCTAACCTAGATTTGTTTTGCTACCCTGTTAAATGTAAATTCAGATATTAGCTTGATCTTGTAACTTGAACTAGGGACTTGCTTCGTGCCATATTCCTAGCGTTGCTGTTGTTGCTTTATCATTGTGAGTTAGATCTTTCGCGAGGGTTTTCAGTAACTTCTCAGGTAGGGGACCTGTTCTTTATCTTAGTTTATTTATTAATTTGCGGACTAGCCGATTATAACCCTCCGAACTAGGCTAGGGGCTTGTGAATTTTAATAAATTTTCACGGTGTTTTACATGAGTCTGGATGTTTATTTTCTCAGTCTAGTTTTAAGGTGAACCTTTCCTTAGGCGGTCTATGACCATCGTCACCATGTACCACGATCCCTGTGGACTACGGACTCTCGTGCCGCTTCAGCCTTTATGGAAGGTCACCTGATCCTCACGGTATCTTTTATTTGATTTATGTGTCGTTAGTTGAGTCATCGTGGTTGTTGACATCAACTAAACGGTCTCAGTATTGATAAGATTACCGTGAGTTATGTTACAACTGACATATCTAAGAATACATCACTTAGATCTGACCCCATTTAAACAAACTGTTATGGCTTTGATAGAAGCCCATATTAAAAAGGAACAACAGTTAATTCAAACGTCAAGAGATACTACCACTATGTCTTACTAGACGGATTGTGGGTATATAATGGCGGCCGATACAAGGATTATACATGCTTGTCCGATAGGGCATGTCTATGGATAAATCTGGTACAGACCAGGTTCACTACACTTCAAGACCATCAAGAAATGTAAGCCACATTTGAATTATATTATGCCTAGCTAATTGGAACAAACTATTTTTCTGCAGATGACCAACACATTTATTTATTTTTCTTCGTATTTAAATCCTGCAATGATTTACGCAAGACTTGTTAGAGTTATTCTGAGTATTTTCAGCACTCAGAACAGTTTAGGATCGATGACCGAGCATTTCGAGCATTTATTTGAATATTTCATATTTTTGGGAAATCACGGTAATCAGCCGATGTAACTGTAAAAGTTAATAATTATTTTTGTTGAGGAATGGATATTTTTTCCATATTCGAAGGTTCGAACATGTGGATTCTCACATAATGAGATGATAGTTAAACATATTTAAAATAATATAACAAATAATAATAATAATAATCCACTAATGATAATAATAATAATTTTTATAATTTTTCTAAATAATTCTTGGATATTATATTTTCTAATAATCATATGTATTGAGAGAGAGCATATGAAGTAGTTTAATCATTTCTAGTTTGGAACAGGAGATTTTCCGAAGGAGAGTGGTTAGCGCAAGCCCGCATTCAACCAACATGTCAGTTCTGGTTGAACAGTTGATATTTGCAATGAGCAAAGTATATTTTTCAGATAACACGGAGAGGCATGAAACGGGAAGCAATTGATAATTGTATCAAATAGGATATTTTTGTATTTATATAAAATCATGACGTAAATACACTCGAAAGTGAAATAAAGATTTTCATAAGTATGGTAAATTCACGGGTTGAACTGAATGGTAAAATAAAATAAACTTGTAAGTTTATTAATCTTCCAGTGTTGATAACAAGCAGAGGCTTGATTTATTGTATAAATTTTGGGAAGAAAATTTATATGTGTGGAGTAGTTGAAATGCCATTCCCAGGTGCGCATGTTTAAGCCGCAGGAATGAGGAGGTTTTTTCGAGCATCAATCAAATAGCAGGTTCGATGGCTCAGGTTTATAGAAGGAGTATTGGAACTACACATTTCGTCGTATGAATGACCCGAAGGGTATTTCTTAAAACCATCAGTTCTTATTTCAACCTTGTTTACGAATTCCATTTAGACTTTGATTTTGCTAGAACCCGGATTTGTCATGATAATAGTTTATTCTTCTTCAGAGGAAGACCTTTGCCGTTGTTGTTGTAATATTGTGTTCTTACACAAATAATAGAATGGGCCACTGCCAATTTAAAAATAATTCTTTAACCACGAATAATTTGAAGGATATTTTCAATCCTAGTGCCATGAACTAAATGAATTTCTTATGAAGCTACAATTCTTATTTCCGCATTCTGTCGAAGAATTGCAAGTTGTAAAAGTTGCTAAAATGGCCATGAATATAAATATTTTTTATAATAATGATTCCAAGTGGAAAATTGAATAGTTGAATGGTTCAACAATTTATTGATCAAGTTGATGATTCAGAAGTCATATATTTTGTTAGGAACTTGAAGTTCATAATCGAGTCACTTCTCGAATGTTTAATGTCAGAAGAACGATTAATTTTTGTTGTGCTTCGCACAGTTCTTCGATGCTATGCTCAAGGTCAAATACTTTTCAGATGTTATTTATATGTGTAAATAATTTGTGTTGATTCAATGATAATAATATTTTTCGACAATGTATTTTTGAAACTGGAAAAATAAGTGAAAGTTAAAAATTCTATGAACATTTATTCTACGAGTGTTAATATTATGTAAAAATTCAAACAGTGAACTACGATATTTCCAGTAGAGACAATTAAATTTGAACTGGATTTAATCATTAATTATAAATAATTTTGGAACACAGTCTACAGGACTAACAATCAGACTTGTGTTTCCAAAAAAATAATTGTCAAATGTGTTTGGAAAATTTCTGTATATTGTGTAAATAGGAGTGTGGGTCGCCACACGTGAGTGATGCTGCTTTGAGCATTTTTGCAGTCAATTTTAAATTCAAAATAAAATGAGATAATTTTACTTGATGTGTTACGCCCAATTGAATCTCCTTCTATCCTTATTGTTGCATTGAGCCAAAAATCAGTAAAGCATTTTTTTCATTTGATGTCGTTTTTGCGATTTGCTTTAACCCATCTGGCGCTCCGGGATATTTTGACTCTCGTGCTGACTGATTATTGGTAGAATGCATATGTGGTCGTGCGGACTCCGGTCTAAACGGGCACATAAAATAAGATAGAGAGAGAAATGGCTTCGAACGTGTGTCTCGATTTAGACATGGTCAATCGCATGCCGATTTAAATTATGATGATTTTTCTATAAATATTTTGGGAGTTGAGAGATGTCTGGTTTGGATGAATAAATTAGTAGGAAACTCCAATTAGTGGGGAAAATTAAAAATTTAACTGGATTAATAATTAGAATGGGTTTGATTATTTTTGATAATGGCTTAACCATTAGGGCGTCAAGTAAATTCAGTAGTAAACGTTCGATGACTGGACATACACATTATTAGAATCCAGGTGGAGGATATTTGAGAACTTGCATATTTTTTCTTGTGATATTGTGGTAAATGTAATTCGTAAAAGTAGAGAATTTTGTTTTTCCATCACGTCGACATTAGGACAAATCTCATTTTATTAGAGTGTTCCAATTAGCTATTCATATTTCTTGTTCTAGTTATAAGCTTGTGTTTGCCGATATTGTATACCCCTAAGCTTTGAATAATAATTGAAATTATGGAAGAAATGATGAGGATGATGAGGAGTTTGGAGGAGAGTTCAAAAGAGGCTGGACGGCGTGTAGCCGCCATTATGAAAGAAAATACAGAGGCTTTAGAAAAGAAACTTAAAGAAAATTCTGATTCTTTAGAAAATAAACTTAAAGAAAGTTCTGATTCTTTAAAAGATAACTTGAAGGAAAGTTTAGAGAATAAACTTAAGGAAAATTCTGATTCTTTAGAAAATAAACTTAAAGAAAATTTAGAAAATAAACTTAAAGAAAATTCTGATTCTTTAGAAAATAAACTTAAAGAAAGTTTAAATGATAAACTTAAAGAAAGTTCTGATTCTTTAAAAGATAATTTGAAAGAAAATTTAAATAGTAAATTTAATTCTATGGAAAGTAAATTTAAAGAGAATTCTGAAATTTTGAAAATGACACTTGAAAGTAAAATGAATAAATTATGCGAAAAAACACATGAGCTCGAAACTTCATTAGCTACTAACGCAAGTTTAATGGACGATAAATTTCGCGATGCCGATCTTCGATCTCAAAGCTTAGCTGATAGGATAGAACATGGTCTTAGGAAAGTTGGTGAAGACATGGTCAACCTAGAAGTCAGAGTGAAGAAGGAGAGTAACGAGATGGGAATTCTAGTTGTTCAACGGTTGACAGAACAATTCAAAGAACTTGTAATGGGAGAAATAAGAGAAGGTGTGATTAATGAATTGCAAACTGAAATTAAAACCACAGTTGTCAATGAAATTAAAGACACACTCAAGCTGGAGAATCAAGAGGGAATCAAGGAGATTAGGGAATCTTTGTCATCCCATATTCAAGTAATTTCCAAAGATATCCAAGCAACTCAGAAGGACATCTCAGATATGACAGGGTCATTGAAAAGTCATGAGGCTGTTATGAACCAGATATCCACTGATGTTAAGGAGAATTGTAAGGAAACTGAAGCAATTAAGAAAATGGCAGAAGAAAACCAGAAGGAACTTGAGGCTATGAAAACCCAAATCAAGGACGAGAAACAGTCTGACCATCAGTTAAAAATGCCAATTTTAAGGGGAAAGGAACAGATACAGATAAATCTAGGAGGAGCTAGAGAAATGGATAGTCAAAGACAGGATGAGGTCAGGACAGTATTTCAATCCAACCCCATAACTGTATTTACGAATGTAGAAGATAAGCCTTCTAAATTTTCAGGGCGAGATTCTGTGACACCCGTGGAATGAGCCTTTAGATCCACTCTAACCACTTTTGAGGAGTTTTCTCGTGGGTTATTGAAAAAGTTTTGGTCCCCGGAAACCCAACAGCAAGTCAGAGCAGAATTATATTCTAAGAGATTCTCGACGTCACAGCCTACTCGATACTCTACGTACTTTTCTGGACAGCTTTCTAAACTTCAACATTTAGATCCGCCGATGCCAGATAACGAATTGATTACTGCGTTAATACGTCAGTTTCCAGCAGACGTCCAGAGGACTTTGATAGCTGCTGACATATATAATATGGAGCAATTTGACGAGGTATTACAGAAGCTGGATCATACGAACGCTCAATTCTTCCATCAGAAGGGAGGAAAGAGTAACAACGCTGTGTACGCTGTTATGGCCGATAGTTATTCTCAAACACCTCGAGAGATTCGAGAGGGGCGAGAAGAGAAAACGCCAAGGGAAGATTCAAATAAGAGAGCATGGAATCAGTACAGTAACAGATACAGTTACAAGCCTTATGCGAGACCAGATGGTGGAAATCGATACAATACTCGATGGGGAAGGCCACGGGATAATCAAGGAAGGTACCAGGAAAGAAGATACTATGGTAGAAACAACTACAATAACAGAGGGAATGTGGATACTCGTCAGTCCAATGAAGAGTTCAACAAGGAGACGAGGAAAAACTTGGAAGCAAGACACCAAGATAACTTGCAATTTTTGGAGCAGAGGCCCAATGAACCAGGTCCATCGGGAACACAACAATCCCGGGGGAATGGTAACGAAAAAAAAACCTTCGAATTCACAGTAGAAGATAGAATTTTAAACACTTTCACTTCCAGAATTATTAAATGGCAAGCAGAGGACGATGACTTAATTCAACAGAATGACGAACGGAAAGAAATGGGTACAAGAATTAGAATGCCAATCATATCATGCGAAGTATTCGGTATGCCTGTCGATACTTTGATTGATACTGGGGCTATGCTTTGTCTGGTGAGTGAGAAGCTTTACATTCTGTGGAAACTCAAAGAGAATTTCGAGGAGATTCCAGTATCAGGAATTAAGATCCAAGGAATAATACCCAACAAAATATCTCTGTGTAAAACACAATTATACTTATGTATTACGATTGGAGGACATGATTTCCGACATGTGTTTGTAGTAATGAAGGACATGGCTTTTGACATGATATTGGGAGCGGATTTCATTCAGAAATATCAAGCAGTGATAGACATGAAGACAGAGACGATCAAATTCAAGAATACCGAAGAGATTAATTTCGAGGGAAAAGAAGAGGAAGACATCGAGGGAGATGCTCAATGGTCTCTGATTTTTCATGAAGCTGAAGGAAGAGAAGTCTACACTGAGAAGGAGTCCCCAGAGCTAGGGAAAGTTTTGGAAGAGTATCACGATATTTTCGATATTAAACCTGGTGAAATTAAAGATTTTGAATATCATATTCGTGTAAACGATGATGCACCTTTTCATGCTAAATTGTATCCGGTAGCGGAAAAACATCGAGAAAGGGTAAAAGTGCTTATCAAGGAGATGGAAAGAAACAATGTGATTGAAAAGTGTACTACATCTTATGTCAATCCATTAGCAGTAGTGTCTAAGCAAGATGGAAGTCTGAGACTATGTTTAGACGCGCGAAATTTGAATTCAAGATTACTGCCAGAGTATGACAGACCACCAATCATTAGGGAACTGTTAAGGAAATTCCAAGGCAAGGTCTGGTTCTCTAATATTGATCTCACTTCGTCCTACCATCACATTAGGCTTAGTGAAGATTCTAAGAAGTTTACAGGATTTATGTTTGACCAGCAGACATATGTATTCCGCCGTCTACCATTTGGAGTCAAAACATCTGGATCTGTTTTGATCAGAGCACTGGAACAAAATTTGAGTCCTGAAGTAAAAGAGATAGCAATTCGTTACATAGATGATATCTTAATTGCATCTGAGACTAAGGAGGAACATTTGTTACATCTTCAGATGTTATTCGCAGATTTGAGAAAAGCGAACTTTAAAGTAAACCTTCGAAAATGTCAGTTCTTTCGAAAGGAAATAAAATTTTTGGGTCATATTTTGGATGGAGAAGGATACCGTCCCAATGAGACGAAGATACAGGCAATTGCAAATTTCCCTAGACCTACTAGAGTGAAGAATGTCCGCAGTTTTCTTGGGACATGCCAATTCTTTGCAGGGCATTGTCCAAACTTCACCAAAACGGTAGCTCCATTGCAGGAATTATTAAAGAAAGGAAACAAATGGAAATGGGATGAAGATTGTGAACAATCATTTCAAGATGCCAAGAGGTTATTGGTAAACAGCGTGAAATTGGAGTATCCTGACTTTACCAAGAATTTCATCATAGAATCTGATGCATCCACCGTAGGGATTGGAGCTATTCTTCTTCAAGAAGATGACGACCACAAGAGACATTACCTGGCGTTCATTAGCAGGAAACTTCGTCCATCAGAAAGGAATTATTACACCACAGAGTTAGAAGCACTTGCTGTAATATTCGCGTTGGAGTCTTGGAAGTAAATGTTAATTGGACATTCAGTCATTGTGAGGACTGATCACCACGCATTGGAGTTTATCTTGAGAACAAACTTTGCCAGTGATGGGATAACTAGATGGTCACTTTTTATTCAACAATTCAACCTAGTTATTGAACACACTCCTGGAAAGTTGAACGTGGGAGCTGATTTATTGAGTAGAGCAGTGGAGTCTACATCTAAGGTTTTTCAAGTTAACCTGACGCAGGAGGATGAGGATACCTTGAGAAGGTTAAGATTGTTGCATTTATCTCAGAGGAGAGACCGACGTCTTAGAAACATTTTTCGTTTTCTACAGGGAGACATGGATCCAAATGATGATGATTTTGTGGAAACTGAAATAATTTCAAGAGATTTTATGATGTTAGATGGTTTAATCTACAAGTTCGCAGATCCCGACCATACGAAGCTGAGAGTAGTGATACCTCCACGAATGCAAAAACCCATTATCTTGATGGCACATCGAATCGCAGGTCATGCTGGAGTAGATAAGACGGTCAACATGATTCAAGAGAAATTTTCGTGGGAGCGAATGCGACAAACTGTCAGGAACACTATTCGAGAATGCGACTTATGCCAAAGGAGTAAACATAATTCTAGATTATTGAGGGAATTACCAAGGCCTATTATTCCTTCTAAGCCTTGCGAAATCTTCGCGACTGATTTATATGGTCCTCTCTCAAAGTCTAAAAGAGGTAACCGATATATTCTGGTGACCATGGATGTATTCAGCAAATACACTATGTTGCATCCAATCCAGAAAGCAAACGCAAAATATTGTGCGAAGAGAATTAGAGACAACGTGATTCCGGAAGCAGGCAAACCGGAATTCCTTTTATCAGATCGTGGACCTCAATTTACATCTTTAGAATTTCGAACCATCATGAATAATCTTGGGATTAGACAATTGTTTTGTTCTATTAGACATCCAGAGAGCAATCCAGCAGAACGCGTGATGGCTGAAATAGCAAAATTTTGCCGCCTCTATTGTCCAAATGAGAATTGGAAATGGATGGATATTCTCTCTTTAGCATCCGAATCCATCAACTCTACAATTCATGAGAGTACTGGACAGATTCCCATGTTGCTTCATCATGGAATTAAACCAACAAGATTATGGGATCGAATCATCTCTATTCCACCTGAGATTGAACCAAGTCGTCAGATGAGAGAAACTCTAGCTTTAGACAAGTTGAGGAGCCAAGCTGAGAAAAGAGAGCGCAGAGTGAGAGGAAAACGTTTTCGCAGACCCTTGCGCGTAGGAACTCTTGTTTTAGTGAAAAGACCTACACCCTCTGACGTGCAAAATCGAGTGTACTCGAAGTTTGCAAGCCTTTACGCTGGACCCTATCGTATTGTGGAAGTAAACAACAATGGAAGCTATGAAGTCGCCAATACACGAACTGGTAACATCGTGGCAATTTATAATGCATCGAATTTGAAGATTTATTATTCAAGAACCAGATGATTTAATGTGTAGATAGGAAAAATAAAAAAAATTCAATTTTAATTTTTTTCTAGGTGTGGGGTGGATGTGCCCAACTCTAGGAATGGGTATTCCAAGATTCAGACACCTAGATATCAAGGGAAAGGCTACAGCCGCTTTTGAAAGTTGAGATATTTGAATATCGCGCTACATTGCTTCTCGAAGCAATTGGAAAGAATTTACCGATACTTGCATGTCAAGTGACGTAGCGAGTAATAGCAGAGGTCGAGGCTATTTATTGATTAAATAGTTAACCATGGAGTAGAGACTTGAGACTGGGATCAGATTACTGGCACGGCCAAATGAAAGAGAATGCACTTAGTATCAAGTAAATCGGACCAGGGATACCAGAGATATGATGATTTCCAGATATCAGCTGATGACGCGTGACCCTGGCAGTTTTGAATAAAAGCCGGCCGGCCGAGGCATCGATAGCTCATTCCAACACAAGCATTTGCCGAGCAAGTTGCTGCTACGCTGAGCCAAGGTACATGGTTGCCGGATCTACGCAGAAGTTATTTTCAAAGTTGTGATAGTCACAAAAGTGCTGCGCTACGAAGTGGAACTTAGTAAGTTTCCGGCGAGGAGAATCACTGAGGTGATTGAATTTTTTTTCTACAGACATTAGTGGAAATATTTATGTTTCTACATGGACATATGCTAGACTTTGTCTAGAATTAGTACTTTGTCACAGTCCAGTAATAACCTAATACTTGGATGTTTAAGTCCATTTCAGTCAGTTTTCACATTGGTAACTTGTTAACCACTTCGATCTATCAGTACACTGAAGACCAGTCGATCACGGTGGTGTTCGTTAGTCTACGCAAGGGAAACTACAGGTTGCTTAGCGCATGGTAGATGGTGTTAAACCATGCCCAGGGAACGATCTTCAGAACAGCCGTTGATTGGTTAGACTGTCAGTGTCTTCTTGTATTGATAAGATTACCGTGAGTTATGTTACAACTGACATATCTAAGAATACATCACTTAGATCTGACCCCATTTAAACAAACTGTTATGGCTTTGATAGAAGCCCATATTATAAAGGAACAACAGTTAATTCAAACGTCAAGAGATACTACCACTATGTCTTACTAGACGGATTGTGGGTATATAATGGCGGCCGATACAAGGATTATACATGCTTGTCCGATAGGGCATGTCTATGGATAAATCTGGTACAGACCAGGTTCACTACACTTCAAGACCATCAAGAAATGTAAGCCACATTTGAATTATATTATGCCTAGCTAATTGGAACAAACTATTTTTCTGCAGATGACCAACACATTTATTTATTTTTCTTCGTATTTAAATCCTGCAATGATTTACGCAAGACTTGTTAGAGTTATTCTGAGTATTTTCAGCACTCAGAACAGTTTAGGATCGATGACCGAGCATTTCGAGCATTTATTTGAATATTTCATATTTTTGGGAAATCACGGTAATCAGCCGATGTAACTGTAAAAGTTAATAATTATTTTTGTTGAGGAATGGATATTTTTTCCATATTCGAAGGTTCGAACATGTGGATTCTCACATAATGAGATGATAGTTAAACATATTTAAAATAATATAACAAATAATAATAATAATAATCCACTAATGATAATAATAATAATTTTTATAATTTTTCTAAATAATTCTTGGATATTATATTTTCTAATAATCATATGTATTGAGAGAGAGCATATGAAGTAGTTTAATCATTTCTAGTTTGGAACAGGAGATTTTCCGAAGGAGAGTGGTTAGCGCAAGCCCGCATTCAACCAACATGTCAGTTCTGGTTGAACAGTTGATATTTGCAATGAGCAAAGTATATTTTTCAGATAACACGGAGAGGCATGAAACGGGAAGCAATTGATAATTGTATCAAATAGGATATTTTTGTATTTATATAAAATCATGACGTAAATACACTCGAAAGTGAAATAAAGATTTTCATAAGTATGGTAAATTCACGGGTTGAACTGAATGGTAAAATAAAATAAACTTGTAAGTTTATTAATCTTCCAGTGTTGATAACAAGCAGAGGCTTGATTTATTGTATAAATTTTGGGAAGAAAATTTATATGTGTGGAGTAGTTGAAATGCCATTCCCAGGTGCGCATGTTTAAGCCGCAGGAATGAGGAGGTTTTTTCGAGCATCAATCAAATAGCAGGTTCGATGGCTCAGGTTTATAGAAGGAGTATTGGAACTACACATTTCGTCGTATGAATGACCCGAAGGGTATTTCTTAAAACCATCAGTTCTTATTTCAACCTTGTTTACGAATTCCATTTAGACTTTGATTTTGCTAGAACCCGGATTTGTCATGATAATAGTTTATTCTTCTTCAGAGGAAGACCTTTGCCGTTGTTGTTGTAATATTGTGTTCTTACACAAATAATAGAATGGGCCACTGCCAATTTAAAAATAATTCTTTAACCACGAATAATTTGAAGGATATTTTCAATCCTAGTGCCATGAACTAAATGAATATCTTATGAAGCTACAATTCTTATTTCCGCATTCTGTCGAAGAATTGCAAGTTGTAAAAGTTGCTAAAATGGCCATGAATATAAATATTTTTTATAATAATGATTCCAAGTGGAAAATTGAATAGTTGAATGGTTCAACAATTTATTGATCAAGTTGATGATTCAGAAGTCATATATTTTGTTAGGAACTTGAAGTTCATAATCGAGTCACTTCTCGAATGTTTAATGTCAGAAGAACGATTAATTTTTGTTGTGCTTCGCACAGTTCTTCGATGCTATGCTCAAGGTCAAATACTTTTCAGATGTTATTTATATGTGTAAATAATTTGTGTTGATTCAATGATAATAATATTTTTCGACAATGTATTTTTGAAACTGGAAAAATAAGTGAAAGTTAAAAATTCTATGAACATTTATTCTACGAGTGTTAATATTATGTAAAAATTCAAACAGTGAACTACGATATTTCCAGTAGAGACAATTAAATTTGAACTGGATTTAATCATTAATTATAAATAATTTTGGAACACAGTCTACAGGACTAACAATCAGACTTGTGTTTCCAAAAAAATAATTGTCAAATGTGTTTGGAAAATTTCTGTATATTGTGTAAATAGGAGTGTGGGTCGCCACACGTGAGTGATGCTGCTTTGAGCATTTTTGCAGTCAATTTTAAATTCAAAATAAAATGAGATAATTTTACTTGATGTGTTACGCCCAATTGAATCTCCTTCTATCCTTATTGTTGCATTGAGCCAAAAATCAGTAAAGCATTTTTTTCATTTGATGTCGTTTTTGCGATTTGCTTTAACCCATCTGGCGCTCCGGGATATTTTGACTCTCGTGCTGACTGATTATTGGTAGAATGCATATGTGGTCGTGCGGACTCCGGTCTAAACGGGCACATAAAATAAGATAGAGAGAGAAATGGCTTCGAACGTGTGTCTCGATTTAGACATGGTCAATCGCATGCCGATTTAAATTATGATGATTTTTCTATAAATATTTTGGGAGTTGAGAGATGTCTGGTTTGGATGAATAAATTAGTAGGAAACTCCAATTAGTGGGGAAAATTAAAAATTTAACTGGATTAATAATTAGAATGGGTTTGATTATTTTTGATAATGGCTTAACCATTAGGGCGTCAAGTAAATTCAGTAGTAAACGTTCGATGACTGGACATACACATTATTAGAATCCAGGTGGAGGATATTTGAGAACTTGCATATTTTTTCTTGTGATATTGTGGTAAATGTAATTCGTAAAAGTAGAGAATTTTGTTTTTCCATCACGTCGACATTAGGACAAATCTCATTTTATTAGAGTGTTCCAATTAGCTATTCATATTTCTTGTTCTAGTTATAAGCTTGTGTTTGCCGATATTGTATACCACTAAGCTTTGAATAATAATTGAAATTATGGAAGAAATGATGAGGATGATGAGGAGTTTGGAGGAGAGTTCAAAAGAGGCTGGACGGCGTGTAGCCGCCATTATGAAAGAAAATACAGAGGCTTTAGAAAAGAAACTTAAAGAAAATTCTGATTCTTTAGAAAATAAACTTAAAGAAAGTTCTGATTCTTTAAAAGATAACTTGAAGGAAAGTTTAGAGAATAAACTTAAGGAAAATTCTGATTCTTTAGAAAATAATCTTAAAGAAAATTTAGAAAATAAACTTAAAGAAAATTCTGATTCTTTAGAAAATAAACTTAAAGAAAGTTTAAATGATAAACTTAAAGAAAGTTCTGATTCTTTAAAAGATAATTTGAAAGAAAATTTAAATAGTAAATTTAATTCTATGGAAAGTAAATTTAAAGAGAATTCTGAAATTTTGAAAATGACACTTGAAAGTAAAATGAATAAATTATGCGAAAAAACACATGAGCTCGAAACTTCATTAGCTACTAACGCAAGTTTAATGGACGATAAATTTCGCGATGCCGATCTTCGATCTCAAAGCTTAGCTGATAGGATAGAACATGGTCTTAGGAAAGTTGGTGAAGACATGGTCAACCTAGAAGTCAGAGTGAAGAAGGAGAGTAACGAGATGGGAATTCTAGTTGTTCAACGGTTGACAGAACAATTCAAAGAACTTGTAATGGGAGAAATAAGAGAAGGTGTGATTAATGAATTGCAAACTGAAATTAAAACCACAGTTGTCAATGAAATTAAAGACACACTCAAGCTGGAGAATCAAGAGGGAATCAAGGAGATTAGGGAATCTTTGTCATCCCATATTCAAGTAATTTCCAAAGATATCCAAGCAACTCAGAAGGACATCTCAGATATGACAGGGTCATTGAAAAGTCATGAGGCTGTTATGAACCAGATATCCACTGATGTTAAGGAGAATTGTAAGGAAACTGAAGCAATTAAGAAAATGGCAGAAGAAAACCAGAAGGAACTTGAGGCTATGAAAACCCAAATCAAGGACGAGAAACAGTCTGACCATCAGTTAAAAATGCCAATTTTAAGGGGAAAGGAACAGATACAGATAAATCTAGGAGGAGCTAGAGAAATGGATAGTCAAAGACAGGATGAGGTCAGGACAGTATTTCAATCCAACCCCATAACTGTATTTACGAATGTAGAAGATAAGCCTTCTAAATTTTCAGGGCGAGATTCTGTGACACCCGTGGAATGAGCCTTTAGATCCACTCTAACCACCTTTGAGGAGTTTTCTCGTGGGTTATTGAAAAAGTTTTGGTCCCCGGAAATCCAACAGCAAGTCAGAGCAGAATTATATTCTAAGAGATTCTCGACGTCACAGCCTACTCGATACTCTACGTACTTTTCTGGACAGCTTTCTAAACTTCAACATTTAGATCCGCCGATGCCAGATAACGAATTGATTACTGCGTTAATACGTCAGTTTCCAGCAGACGTCCAGAGGACTTTGATAGCTGCTGACATATATAATATGGAGCAATTTGACGAGGTATTACAGAAGCTGGATCATACGAACGCTCAATTCTTCCATCAGAAGGGAGGAAAGAGTAACAACGCTGTGTACGCTGTTATGGTCGATAGTTATTCTCAAACACCTCGAGAGATTCGAGAGGGGCGAGAAGAGAAAACGCCG
The DNA here is from genome assembly GCA_946902985.2 of Meconema thalassinum. Classification (NCBI taxonomy): domain Eukaryota; kingdom Metazoa; phylum Arthropoda; class Insecta; order Orthoptera; family Tettigoniidae; genus Meconema; species Meconema thalassinum. The sequence goes on from OX336389.2 coordinate 446,841,454, forward strand.
AGGGAAGATTCAAATAAGAGAGCATGGAATCAGTACAGTAACAGATACAGTTACAAGCCTTATGCGAGACCAGATGGTGGAAATCGATACAATACTCGATGGGGAAGGCCACGGGATAATCAAGGAAGGTACCAGGAAAGAAGATACTATGGTAGAAACAACTACAATAACAGAGGGAATGTGGATACTCGTCAGTCCAATGAAGAGTTCAACAAGGAGACGAGGAAAAACTTGGAAGCAAGACACCAAGATAACTTGCAATTTTTGGAGCAGAGGCCCAATGAACCAGGTCCATCGGGAACACAACAATCCCGGGGGAATGGTAACGAAAAAAAAACTTCGAATTCACAGTAGAAGATAGAATTTTAAACACTTTCACTTCCAGAATTATTAAATGGCAAGCAGAGGATGATGACTTAATTCAACAGAATGACGAACGGAAAGAAATGGGTACAAGAATTAGAATGCCAATCATATCATGCGAAGTATTCGGTATGCCTGTCGATACTTTGATTGATACTGGGGCTATGCTTTGTCTGGTGAGTGAGAAGCTTTACATTCTGTGGAAACTCAAAGAGAATTTAGAGAAGATTCCAGTATCAGGAATTAAGATCCAAGGAATAATACCCAACAAAATATCTCTGTGTAAAACACAATTATACTTATGTATTACGATTGGAGGACATGATTTCCGACATGTGTTTGTAGTAATGAAGGACATGGCTTTTGACATGATATTGGGAGCGGATTTCATTCAGAAATATCAAGCAGTGATAGACATGAAGACAGAGACGATCAAATTCAAGAATACCGAAGAGATTAATTTCGAGGGAAAAGAAGAGGAAGACATCGAGGGAGATGCTCAATGGTCTCTGATTTTTCATGAAGCTGAAGGAAGAGAAGTCTACACTGAGAAGGAGTCCCCAGAGCTAGGGAAAGTTTTGGAAGAGTATCACGATATTTTCGATATTAAACCTGGTGAAATTAAAGATTTTGAATATCATATTCGTGTAAATGATGATGCACCTTTTCATGCTAAATTGTATCCGGTAGCGGAAAAACATCGAGAAAGGGTAAAAGTGCTTATCAAGGAGATGGAAAGAAACAATGTGATTGAAAAGTGTACTACATCTTATGTCAATCCATTAGCAGTAGTGTCTAAGCAAGATGGAAGTCTGAGACTATGTTTAGACGCGCGAAATTTGAATTCAAGATTACTGCCAGAGTATGACAGACCACCAATCATTAGGGAACTGTTAAGGAAATTCCAAGGCAAGGTCTGGTTCTCTAATATTGATCTCACTTCGTCCTACCATCACATTAGGCTTAGTGAAGATTCTAAGAAGTTTACAGGATTTATGTTTGACCAGCAGACATATGTATTCCGCCGTCTACCATTTGGAGTCAAAACATCTGGATCTGTTTTGATCAGATCACTGGAACAAAATTTGAGTCCTGAAGTAAAAGAGATAGCAATTCGTTACATAGATGATATCTTAATTGCATCTGAGACTAAGGAGGAACATTTGTTACATCTTCAGATGTTATTCGCAGATTTGAGAAAAGCGAACTTTAAAGTAAACCTTCGAAAATGTCAGTTCTTTCGAAAGGAAATAAAATTTTTGGGTCATATTTTGGATGGAGAAGGATACCGTCCCAATGAGACGAAGATACAGGCAATTGCAAATTTCCCTAGACCTACTAGAGTGAAGAATGTCCGCAGTTTTCTTGGGACATGCCAATTCTTTGCAGGGCATTGTCCAAACTTCACCAAAACGGTAGCTCCATTGCAGGAATTATTAAAGAAAGGAAACAAATGGAAATGGGATGAAGATTGTGAACAATCATTTCAAGATGCCAAGAGGTTATTGGTAAACAGCGTGAAATTGGAGTATCCTGACTTTACCAAGAATTTCATCATAGAATCTGATGCATCCACCGTAGGGATTGGAGCTATTCTTCTTCAAGAAGATGACGACCACAAGAGACATTACCTGGCGTTCATTAGCAGGAAACTTCGTCCATCAGAAAGGAATTATTACACCACAGAGTTAGAAGCACTTGCTGTAATATTCGCGTTGGAGTCTTGGAAGTAAATGTTAATTGGACATTCAGTCATTGTGAGGACTGATCACCACGCATTGGAGTTTATCTTGAGAACAAACTTTGCCAGTGATGGGATAACTAGATGGTCACTTTTTATTCAACAATTCAACCTAGTTATTGAACACACTCCTGGAAAGTTGAACGTGGGAGCTGATTTATTGAGTAGAGCAGTGGAGTCTACATCTAAGGTTTTTCAAGTTAACCTGACGCAGGAGGATGGGGATACCTTGAGAAGGTTAAGATTGTTGCATTTATCTCAGAGGAGAGACCGACGTCTTAGAAACATTTTTCGTTTTCTACAGGGAGACATGGATCCAAATGATGATGATTTTGTGGAAACTGAAATAATTTCAAGAGATTTTATGATGTTAGATGGTTTAATCTACAAGTTCGCAGATCCCGACCATACGAAGCTGAGAGTAGTGATACCTCCACGAATGCAAAAACCCATTATCTTGATGGCACATCGAATCGCAGGTCATGCTGGAGTAGATAAGACGGTCAACATGATTCAAGAGAAATTTTCGTGGGAGCGAATGCGACAAACTGTCAGGAACACTATTCGAGAATGCGACTTATGCCAAAGGAGTAAACATAATTCTAGATTATTGAGGGAATTACCAAGGCCTATTATTCCTTCTAAGCCTTGCGAAATCTTCGCGACTGATTTATATGGTCCTCTCTCAAAGTCTAAAAGAGGTAACCGATATATTCTGGTGACCATGGATGTATTCAGCAAATACACTATGTTGCATCCAATCCAGAAAGCAAACGCAAAATATTGTGCGAAGAGAATTAGAGACAACGTGATTCCGGAAGCAGGCAAACCGGAATTCCTTTTATCAGATCGTGGACCTCAATTTACATCTTTAGAATTTCGAACCATCATGAATAATCTTGGGATTAGACAATTGTTTTGTTCTATTAGACATCCAGAGAGCAATCCAGCAGAACGCGTGATGGCTGAAATAGCAAAATTTTGCCGCCTCTATTGTCCAAATGAGAATTGGAAATGGATGGATATTCTCTCTTTAGCATCCGAATCCATCAACTCTACAATTCATGAGAGTACTGGACAGATTCCCATGTTGCTTCATCATGGAATTAAACCAACAAGATTATGGGATCGAATCATCTCTATTCCACCTGAGATTGAACCAAGTCGTCAGATGAGAGAAACTCTAGCTTTAGACAAGTTGAGGAGCCAAGCTGAGAAAAGAGAGCGCAGAGTGAGAGGAAAACGTTTTCGCAGACCCTTGCGCGTAGGAACTCTTGTTTTAGTGAAAAGACCTACACCCTCTGACGTGCAAAATCGAGTGTACTCGAAGTTTGCAAGCCTTTACGCTGGACCCTATCGTATTGTGGAAGTAAACAACAATGGAAGCTATGAAGTCGCCAATACACGAACTGGTAACATCGTGGGAATTTATAATGCATCGAATTTGAAGATTTATTATTCAAGAACCAGATGATTTAATGTGTAGATAGGAAAAATAAAAAATTTTCAATTTTAATTTTTTTCTAGGTGTGGGGTGGATGTGCCCAACTCTAGGAATGGGTATTCCAAGATTCAGACACCTAGATATCAAGGGAAAGGCTACAGCCGCTTTTGAAAGTTGAGATATTTGAATATCGCGCTACATTGCTTCTCGAAGCAATTGGAAAGAATTTACCGATACTTGCATGTCAAGTGACGTAGCGAGTAATAGCAGAGGTCGAGGCTATTTATTGATTAAATAGTTAACCATGGAGTAGAGACTTGAGACTGGGATCAGATTACTGGCACGGCCAAATGAAAGAGAATGCACTTAGTATCAAGTAAATCGGACCAGGGATACCAGAGATATGATGATTTCCAGATATCAGCTGATGACGCGTGACCCTGGCAGTTTTGAATAAAAGCCGGCCGGCCGAGGCATCGATAGCTCATTCCAACACAAGCATTTGCCGAGCAAGTTGCTGCTACGCTGAGCCAAGGTACATGGTTGCCGGATCTACGCAGAAGTTATTTTCAAAGTTGTGATAGTCACAAAAGTGCTGCGCTACGAAGTGGAACTTAGTAAGTTTCCGGCGAGGAGAATCACTGAGGTGATTGAATTTTTTTTCTACAGACATTAGTGGAAATATTTATGTTTCTACATGGACATATGCTAGACTTTGTCTAGAATTAGTACTTTGTCACAGTCCAGTAATAACCTAATACTTGGATGTTTAAGTCCATTTCAGTCAGTTTTCACATTGGTAACTTGTTAACCACTTCGATCTATCAGTACACTGAAGACCAGTCGATCACGGTGGTGTTCGTTAGTCTACGCAAGGGAAACTACAGGTTGCTTAGCGCATGGTAGATGGTGTTAAACCATGCCCAGGGAACGATCTTCAGAACAGCCGTTGATTGGTTAGACTGTCAGTGTCTTCTTGTATTGATAAGATTACCGTGAGTTATGTTACAACTGACATATCTAAGAATACATCACTTAGATCTGACCCCATTTAAACAAACTGTTATGGCTTTGATAGAAGCCCATATTAAAAAGGAACAACAATTAATTCAAACGTCAAGAGATACTACCACTATGTCTTACTAGACGGATTGTGGGTATATAATGGCGGCCGATACAAGGATTATACATGCTTGTCCGATAGGGCATGTCTATGGATAAATCTGGTACAGACCAGGTTCACTACGCTTCAAGACCATCAAGAAATGTAAGCCACATTTGAATTATATTATGCCTAGCTAATTGGAACAAACTATTTTTCTGCAGATGACCAACACATTTATTTATTTTTCTTCGTATTTAAATCTTGCAATGATTTACGCAAGACTTGTTAGAGTTATTCTGAGTATTTTCAGCACTCAGAACAGTTTAGGATCGATGACCGAGCATTTCCAGCATTTATTTGAATATTTCATATTTTTGGGAAATCACGGTAATCAGCCGATGTAACTGTAAAAGTTAATAATTATTTTTGTTGAGGAATGGATATTTTTTCCATATTCGAAGGTTCGAACATGTGGATTCTCACATAATGAGATGATAGTTAAACATATTTAAAATAATATAACAAATAATAATAATAATAATCCACTAATGATAATAATAATAATTTTTATAATTTTTCTAAATAATTCTTGGATATTATATTTTCTAATAATCATATGTATTGAGAGAGAGCCTATGAAGTAGTTTAATCATTTCTAGTTTGGAACAGGAGATTTTCCGAAGGAGAGTGGTTAGCGCAAGCCCGCATTCAACCAACATGTCAGTTCTGGTTGAACAGTTGATATTTGCAATGAGCAAAGTATATTTTTCAGATAACACGGAGAGGCATGAAACGGGAAGCAATTGATAATTGTATCAAATAGGATATTTTTGTATTTATATAAAATCATGACGTAAATACACTCGAAAGTGAAATAAAGATTTTCATAAGTATGGTAAATTCACGGGTTGAACTGAATGGTAAAATAAAATAAACTTGTAAGTTTATTAAACTTCCAGTGTTGATAACAAGCAGAGGCTTGATTTATTGTATAAATTTTGGGAAGAAAATTTATATGTGTGGAGTAGTTGAAATGCCATTCCCAGGTGCGCATGTTTAAGTCGCAGGAATGAGGAGGTTTTTTCGAGCATCAATCAAATAGCAGGTTCGATGGCTCAGGTTTATAGAAGGAGTATTGGAACTACACATTTCGTCGTATGAATGACCCGAAGGGTATTTCTTAAAACCATCAGTTCTTATTTCAACCTTGTTTACGAATTCCATTTAGACTTTGATTTTGCTAGAACCCGGATTTGTCATGATAATAGTTTATTCTTCTTCGGAGGAAGACCTTTGCCGTTGTTGTTGTAATATTGTGTTCTTACACAAATAATAGAATGGGCCACTGCCAATTTAAAAATAATTCTTTAACCACGAATAATTTGAAGGATATTTTCAATCCTAGTGCCATGAACTAAATGAATTTCTTATGAAGCTACAATTCTTATTTCCGCATTCTGTCGAAGAATTGCAAGTTGTAAAAGTTGCTAAAATGGCCATGAATATAAATATTTTTTATAATAATGATTCCAAGTGGAAAATTGAATAGTTGAATGGTTCAACAATTTATTGATCAAGTTGATGATTCAGAAGTCATATATTTTGTTAGGAACTTGAAGTTCATAATCGAGTCACTTCTCGAATGTTTAATGTCAGAAGAACGATTAATTTTTGTTGTGCTTCGCACAGTTCTTCGATGCTATGCTCAAGGTCAAATACTTTTCAGATGTTATTTATATGTGTAAATAATTTGTGTTGATTCAATGATAATAATATTTTTCGACAATGTATTTTTGAAACTGGAAAAATAAGTGAAAGTTAAAAATTCTATGAACATTTATTCTACGAGTGTTAATATTATGTAAAAATTCAAACAGTGAACTACGATATTTCCAGTAGAGACAATTAAATTTGAACTGGATTTAATCATTAATTATAAATAATTTTGGAACACAGTCTACAGGACTAACAATCAGACTTGTGTTTCCAAAAAAATAATTGTCAAATGTGTTTGGAAAATTTCTGTATATTGTGTAAATAGGAGTGTGGGTCGCCACACGTGAGTGATGCTGCTTTGAGCATTTTTGCAGTCAATTTTAAATTCAAAATAAAATGAGATAATTTTACTTGATGTGTTACGCCCAATTGAATCTCCTTCTATCCTTATTGTTGCATTGAGCCAAAAATCAGTAAAGCATTTTTTTCATTTGATGTCGTTTTTGCGATTTGCTTTAACCCATCTGGCGCTCCGGGATATTTTGACTCTCGTGCTGACTGATTATTGGTAGAATGCATATGTGGTCGTGCGGACTCCGGTCTAAACGGGCACATAAAATAAGATAGAGAGAGAAATGGCTTCGAACGTGTGTCTCGATTTAGACATGGTCAATCGCATGCCGATTTAAATTATGATGATTTTTCTATAAATATTTTGGGAGTTGAGAGATGTCTGGTTTGGATGAATAAATTAGTAGGAAACTCCAATTAGTGGGGAAAATTAAAAATTTAACTGGATTAATAATTAGAATGGGTTTGATTATTTTTGATAATGGCTTAACCATTAGGGCGTCAAGTAAATTCAGTAGTAAACGTTCGATGACTGGACATACACATTATTAGAATCCAGGTGGAGGATATTTGAGAACTTGCATATTGTTTCTTGTGATATTGTGGTAAAGGTAATTCGTAAAAGTAGAGAATTTTGTTTTTCCATCACGTCGACATTAGGACAAATCTCATTTTATTAGAGTGTTCCAATTAGCTATTCATATTTCTTGTTCTAGTTATAAGCTTGTGTTTGCCGATATTGTATACCCCTAAGCTTTGAATAATAATTGAAATTATGGAAGAAATGATGAGGATGATGAGGAGTTTGGAGGAGAGTTCAAAAGAGGCTGGACGGCGTGTAGCCGCCATTATGAAAGAAAATACAGAGGCTTTAGAAAAGAAACTTAAAGAAAATTCTGATTCTTTAGAAAATAAACTTAAAGAAAGTTCTGATTCTTTAAAAGATAACTTGAAGGAAAGTTTAGAGAATAAACTTAAGGAAAATTCTGATTCTTTAGAAAATAAACTTAAAGAAAATTTAGAAAATAAACTTAAAGAAAATTCTGATTCTTTAGAAAATAAACTTAAAGAAAGTTTAAATGATAAACTTAAAGAAAGTTCTGATTCTTTAAAAGATAATTTGAAAGAAAATTTAAATAGTAAATTTAATTCTATGGAAAGCAAATTTAAAGAGAATTCTGAAATTTTGAAAATGACACTTGAAAGTAAAATGAATAAATTATGCGAAAAAACACATGAGCTCGAAACTTCATTAGCTACTAACGCAAGTTTAATGGACGATAAATTTCGCGATGCCGATCTTCGATCTCAAAGCTTAGCTGATAGGATAGAACATGGTCTTAGGAAAGTTGGTGAAGACATGGTCAACCTAGAAGTCAGAGTGAAGAAGGAGAGTAACGAGATGGGAATTCTAGTTGTTCAACGGTTGACAGAACAATTCAAAGAACTTGTAATGGGAGAAATAAGAGAAGGTGTGATTAATGAATTGCAAACTGAAATTAAAACCACAGTTGTCAATGAAATTAAAGACACACTCAAGCTGGAGAATCAAGAGGGAATCAAGGAGATTAGGGAATCTTTGTCATCCCATATTCAAGTAATTTCCAAAGATATCCAAGCAACTCAGAAGGACATCTCAGATATGACAGGGTCATTGAAAAGTCATGAGGCTGTTATGAACCAGATATCCACTGATGTTAAGGAGAATTGTAAGGAAACTGAAGCAATTAAGAAAATGGCAGAAGAAAACCAGAAGGAACTTGAGGCTATGAAAACCCAAACCAAGGACGAGAAACAGTCTGACCATCTGTTAAAAATGCCAATTTTAAGGGGAAAGGAACAGATACAGATAAATCTAGGAGGAGCTAGAGAAATGGATAGTCAAAGACAGGATGAGGTCAGGACAGTATTTCAATCCAACCCCATAACTGTATTTACGAATGTAGAAGATAAGCCTTCTAAATTTTCAGGGCGAGATTCTGTGACACCCGTGGAATGAGCCTTTAGATCCACTCTAACCACTTTTGAGGAGTTTTCTCGTGGGTTATTGAAAAAGTTTTGGTCCCCGGAAACCCAACAGCAAGTCAGAGCAGAATTATATTCTAAGAGATTCTCGACGTCACAGCCTACTCGATACTCTACGTACTTTTCTGGACAGCTTTCTAAACTTCAACATTTAGATCCGCCGATGCCAGATAACGAATTGATTACTGCGTTAATAAGTCAGTTTCCAGCAGACGTCCAGAGGACTTTGATAGCTGCTGACATATATAATATGGAGCAATTTGACGAGGTATTATAGAAGCTGGATCATACGAACGCTCAATTCTTCCATCAGAAGGGAGGAAAGAGTAACAACGCTGTGTACGCTGTTATGGCCGATAGTTATTCTCAAACACCTCGAGAGATTCGAGAGGGGCGAGAAGAGAAAACGCCGAGGGAAGATTCAAATAAGAGAGCATGGAATCAGTACAGTAACAGATACAGTTACAAGCCTTATGCGAGACCAGATGGTGGAAATCGATACAATACTCGATGGGGAAGGCCACGGGATAATCAAGGAAGGTACCAGGAAAGAAGATACTATGGTAGAAACAACTACAATAACAGAGGGAATGTGGATACTCGTCAGTCCAATGAAGAGTTCAACAAGGAGACGAGGAAAAACTTGGAAGCAAGACACCAAGATAACTTGCAATTTTTGGAGCAGAGGCCCAATGAACCAGGTCCATCGGGAACACAACAATCCCGGGGGAATGGTAACGAAAAAAAAAACTTCGAATTCACAGTAGAAGATAGAATTTTAAACACTTTCACTTCCAGAATTATTAAATGGCAAGCAGAGGATGATGACTTAATTCAACAGAATGACGAACGGAAAGAAATGGGTACAAGAATTAGAATGCCAATCATATCATGCGAAGTATTCGGTATGCCTGTCGATACTTTGATTGATACTGGGGCTATGCTTTGTCTGGTGAGTGAGAAGCTTTACATTCTGTGGAAACTCAAAGAGAATTTAGAGGAGATTCCAGTATCAGGAATTAAGATCCAAGGAATAATACCCAACAAAATATCTCTGTGTAAAACACAATTATACTTATGTATTACGATTGGAGGACATGATTTCCGACATGTGTTTGTAGTAATGAAGGACATGGCTTTTGACATGATATTGGGAGCGGATTTCATTCAGAAATATCAAGCAGTGATAGACATGAAGACAGAGACGATCAAATTCAAGAATACCGAAGAGATTAACTTCGAGGGAAAAGAAGAGGAAGACATCGAGGGAGATGCTCAATGGTCTCTGATTTTTCATGAAGCTGAAGGAAGAGAAGTCTACAATGAGAAGGAGTCCCCAGAGCTAGGGAAAGTTTTGGAAGAGTATCACGATATTTTCGATATTAAACCTGGTGAAATTAAAGATTTTGAATATCATATTCGTGTAAATGATGATGCACCTTTTCATGCTAAATTGTATCCGGTAGCGGAAAAACATCGAGGAAGGGTAAAAGTGCTTATCAAGGAGATGGAAAGCAACAATGTGATTGAAAAGTATACTACATCTTATGTCAATCCATTAGCAGTAGTGTCTAAGCAAGATGGATGTCTGAGACTATGTTTAGACGCGCGAAATTTGAATTCAAGATTACTGCCAGAGTATGACAGACCACCAATCATTAGGGAACTGTTAAGGAAATTCCAAGGCAAGGTCTGGTTCTCTAATATTGATCTCACTTCGTCCTACCATCACATTAGGCTTAGTGAAGATTCTAAGAAGTTTACAGGATTTATGTTTGACCAGCAGACATATGTATTCCGCCGTCTACCATTTGGAGTCAAAACATCTGGATCTGTTTTGATCAGAGCACTGGAACATAATTTGAGTCCTGAAGTAAAAGAGATAGCAATTCGTTACATAGATGATATCTTAATTGCATCTGAGACTAAGGTGGAACATTTGTTACATCTTCAGATGTTATTCGCAGATTTGAGAAAAGAGAACTTTAAAGTAAACCTTCGAAAATGTCAGTTCTTTCGAAAGGAAATAAAATTTTTGGGTCATATTTTGGATGGAGAAGGATACCGTCCCAATGAGACGAAGATACAGGCAATTGCAAATTTCCCTAGACCTACTAGAGTGAAGAATGTCCGCAGTTTTCTTGGGACATGCCAATTCTTTGCAGGGCATTGTCCAAACTTCACCAAAACGGTAGCTCCATTGCAGGAATTATTAAAGAAAGGAAACAAATGGAAATGGGATGAAGATTGTGAACAATCATTTCAAGATGCCAAGAGGTTATTGGTAAACAGCGTGAAATTGGAGTATCCTGACTTTACCAAGAATTTAATCATAGAATCTGATGCATCCACCGTAGGGATTGGAGCTATTCTTCTTCAAGAAGATGACGACCACACGAGACATTACCTGGCGTTCATTAGCAGGAATCTTCGTCCATCAGAAAGGAATTATTACACCACAGAGTTAGAAGCACTTGCTGTAATATTCGCGTTGGAGTCTTGGAAGAAAATGTTAATTGGACATTCAGTCATTGTGAGGACTGATCACCACGCATTGGAGTTTATCTTGAGAACAAACTTTGCCAGTGATAGGATAACTAGATGGTCACTTTTTATTCAACAATTCAACCTAGTTATTGAACACACTCCTGGAAAGTTGAACGTGGGAGCTGATTTATTGAGTAGAGCAGTGGAGTCTACATCTAAGGTTTTTCAAGTTAACCTGACGCAGGAGGATGAGGATACCTTGAGAAGGTTAAGATTGTTGCATTTATCTCAGAGGAGAGACCGACGTCTTAGAAACATTTTTCGTTTTCTACAGGGAGACATGGATCCAAATGATGATGATTTTGTGGAAACTGAAAGAATTTCAAGAGATTTTATGATGTTAGATGGTTTAATCTACAAGTTCGCAGATCCCGACCATACGAAGCTGAGAGTGGTGATACCTCCACGAATGCAAAAACCCATTATCTGGATGGCACATCGAATCGCAGGTCATGCTGGAGTAGATAAGACGGTCAACATGATTCAAGAGAAATTTTCGTGGGAGCGAATGCGACAAACTGTCAGTAACACTATTCGAGAATGCGACTTATGCCAAAGGAGTAAACATAATTCTAGATTATTGAGGGAATTACCAAGGCCTATTATTCCTTCTAAGCCTTGCGAAATCTTCGCGACTGATTTATATGGTCCTCTCCCAAAGTCTAAAAGAGGTAACCGATATATTCTGGTGACCATGGATGTATTCAGCAAATACACTATGTTGCATCCAATCCAGAAAGCAAACGCAAAATATTGTGCGAAGAGAATTAGAGACAACGTGATTCCGGAAGCAGGCAAACCGGAATTCCTTTTATCAGATCGTGGACCTCAATTTACATCTTTAGAATTTCGAACCATCATGAATAATCTTGGGATTAGACAATTGTTTTGTTCTATTAGACATCCAGAGAGCAATCCAGCAGAACGCGTGATGGCTGAAATAGCAAAATTTTGCCGCCTCTATTGTCCAAATGAGAATTGGAAATGGATGGATATTCTCTCTTTAGCATCCGAATCCATCAACTCTACAATTCATGAGAGTACTGGACAGATTCCCATGTTGCTTCATCATGGAATTAAACCAACAAGATTATGGGATCGAATCATCTCTATTCCACCTGAGATTGAACCAAGTCGTCAGATGAGGAAACTCTAGCTTTAGACAAGTTGAGGAGCCAAGCTGAGAAAAGAGTGCGCAGAATGAGGGGAAAACGTTTTCGCAGACCCTTGCGCGTAGGAACTCTTGTTTTAGTGAAAAGACCTACACCCTCTGACGTGCAAAATCGAGTGTACTCGAAGTTTGCAAGCCTTTACGCTGGACCCTATCGTATTGTGGAAGTAAACAACAATGGAAGCTATGAAGTCGCCAATACACGAACTGGTAACATCGTGGGAACTTATAATGCATCGAATTTGAAGATTTATTACTCAAGAACCAGATGATTTAATGTGTAGATAGGAAAAATAAAAATTTTTCAATTTTTATTTTTTTCTAGGTGTGGGGTGGATGTGCCCAACTCTAGGAATGGGTATTCCAAGATTCAGACACCTAGATATCAAGGGAAAGGCTACAGCCGCTTTTGAAAGTTGAGATATTTGAATATCGCGCTACATTGCTTCTCGAAGCAATTGGAAAGAATTTACCGATACTTACATGTCAAGTGACGTAGCGAGTAATAGCAGAGGTCGAGGCTATTTATTGATTAAATAGTTAACCATGGAGTAGAGACTTGAGACTGGGATCAGATTACTGGCACGGCCAAATGAAAGAGAATGCACTTAGTATCAAGTAAATCGGACCAGGGATACCAGAGATATGATGATTTCCAGATATCAGCTGATGACGCGTGACCCTGGCAGTTTTGAATAAAAGCCGGCCGGCCGAGGCATCGATAGCTCATTCCAACACAAGCATTTGCCGAGCAAGTTGCTGCTACGCTGAGCCAAGGTACATGGTTGCCGGATCTACGCAGAAGTTATTTTCAAAGTTGTGATAGTCACAAAAGTGCTGCGCTACGAAGTGGAACTTAGTAAGTTTCCGGCGAGGAGAATCACTGAGGTGATTGAATTTTTTTTCTACAGACATTAGTGGAAATATTTATGTTTCTACATGGACATATGCTAGACTTTGTCTAGAATTAGTACTTTGTCACAGTCCAGTAATAACCTAATACTTGGATGTTTAAGTCCATTTCAGTCAGTTTTCACATTGGTAACTTGTTAACCACTTCGATCTATCAGTACACTGAAGACCAGTCGATCACGGTGGTGTTCGTTAGTCTACGCAAGGGAAACTACAGGTTGCTTAGCGCATGGTAGATGGTGTTAAACCATGCCCAGGGAACGATCTTCAGAACAGCCGTTGATTGGTTAGACTGTCAGTGTCTTCTTGTATTGATAAGATTACCGTGAGTTATGTTACAACTGACATATCTAAGAATACATCACTTAGATCTGACCCCATTTAAACAAACTGTTATGGCTTTGATAGAAGCCCATATTAAAAAGGAACAACAGTTAATTCAAACGTCAAGAGATACTACCACTATGTCTTACTAGACGGATTGTGGGTATATAATGGCGGCCGATACAAGGATTATACATGCTTGTCCGATAGGGCATGTCTATGGAAAAATCTGGTACAGACCAGGTTCACTACGCTTCAAGACCATCAAGAAATGTAAGCCACATTTGAATTATATTATGCCTAGCTAATTGGAACAAACTATTTTTCTGCAGATGACCAACACATTTATTTATTTTTCTTCGTATTTAAATCTTGCAATGATTTACGCAAGACTTGTTAGAGTTATTCTGAGTATTTTCAGCACTCAGAACAGTTTAGGATCGATGACCGAGCATTTCGAGCATTTATTTGAATATTTCATATTTTTGGGAAATCACGGTAATCAGCCGATGTAACTGTAAAAGTTAATAATTATTTTTGTTGAGGAATGGATATTTTTTCCATATTCGAAGGTTCGAACATGTGGATTCTCACATAATGAGATGATAGTTAAACATATTTAAAATAATATAACAAATAATAATAATAATAATCCACTAATGATAATAATAATAATTTTTATAATTTTTCTAAATAATTCTTGGATATTATATTTTCTAATAATCATATGTATTGAGAGAGAGCCTATGAAGTAGTTTAATCATTTCTAGTTTGGAACAGGAGATTTTCCGAAGGAGAGTGGTAAGCGCAAGCCCGCATTCAACCAACATGTCAGTTCTGGTTGAACAGTTGGTATTTGCAATGAGCAAAGTATATTTTTCAGATAACACGGAGAGGCATGAAACGGGAAGCAATTGATAATTGTATCAAATAGGATATTTTTGTATTTATATAAAATCATGACGTAAATACACTCGAATGTGAAATAAAGATTTTCATAAGTATGGTAAATTCACGGGTTGAACTGAATGGTAAAATAAAATAAACTTGTAAGTTTATTAATCTCCCAGTGTTGATAACAAGCAGAGGCTTGATTTATTGTATAAATTTTGGGAAGAAAATTTATATGTGTGGAGTAGTTGAAATGCCATTCCCAGGGGCGCATGTTTAAGTCCCAGGAATGAGGAGGTTTTTTCGAGCATCAATCAAATAGCAGGTTCGATGGCTCAGGTTTATAGAAGGAGTATTGGAACTACACATTTCGTCGTATGAATGACCCGAAGGTTATTTCTTAAAACCATCAGTTCTTATTTCAACCTTGTTTACGAATTCCATTTAGACTTTGATTTTGCTAGAACCCGGATTTGTCATGATAATAGTTTATTCTTCTTCAGAGGAAGACCTTTGCCGTTGTTGTTGTAATATTGTGTTCTTACACAAATAATAGAATGGGCCACTGCCAATTTAAAAATAATTCTTTAACCACGAATAATTTGAAGGATATTTTCAATCCTAGTGCCATGAACTAAATGAATTTCTTATGAAGCTACAATTCTTATTTCCGCATTCTGTCGAAGAATTGCAAGTTGTGAAAGTTGCTAAAAATGGCCATGAATATAAATATTTTTTATAATAATGATTCCAAGTGGAAAATTGAATAGTTGAATGGTTCAACAATTTATTGATCAAGTTGATGATTCAGAAGTCATATATTTTGTTAGGAACTTGAAGTTCATAATCGAGTCACTTCTCGAATGTTTAATGTCAGAAGAACGATTAATTTTTGTTGTGCTTCGCACAGTTCTTCGATGCTATGCTCAAGGTCAAATACTTTTCAGATGTTATTTATATGTGTAAATAATTTGTGTTGATTCAATGATAATAATATTTTTCGACAATGTATTTTTGAAACTGGAAAAATAAGTGAAAGTTAAAAATTCTATGAACATTTATTCTACGAGTGTTAATATTATGTAAAAATTCAAACAGTGAACTACGATATTTCCAGTAGAGACAATTAAATTTGAACTGGATTTAATCATTAATTATAAATAATTTTGGAACACAGTCTACAGGACTAACAATCAGACTTGTGTTTCCAAAAAAATAACTGTCAAATGTGTTTGGAAATTTTCTGTACATTGTGTAAATAGGAGTGTGGGTCGCCACACGTGAGTGATGCTGCTTTGAGCATTTTTGCAGTCAATTTTAAATTCAAAATAAAATGAGATAATTTTACTTGATGTGTTACGCCCAATTGAATCTCCTTCTATCCTTATTGTTGCATTGAGACAAAAATCAGTAAAGCATTTTTTTCATTTGATGTCGTTTTTGCGATTTGCTTTAACCCATCTGGCGCTCCGGGATATTTTGACTCTCGTGCTGACTGATTATTGGTAGAATGCATATGTGGTCGTGCGGACTACGGTCTAAACGGGCACAGTATAAGCAGATCCCCGGAGGTGCCGCGCTGTTTCATAAAAATATTATTCAGTAACTATTGAGTGCTGATACGAGTCACGCTAAATCGCGAAGTATAATTCAGTTTATCGAGAGTGCCCGGAGGGCGTGGTGTCGTCTTCGACAGATAACCAGTATAACTCAGTACACAGCGGACCTTGGGAAGCAGTGCTAAATCACGTCAGAGTCAGTAGTTAAAGGCACTGTATTATTCGTCAGCACACAAACCATAGCCAGTTCAGAGCCAGAGAGGCGCTGTGCAGTGTTAGCCAACAAGCAAAACAACAGTTGCGATTTCGAGACCCTAGGAGTCCGTACGGTAAAGTTGAAAAATTAAAGTTACCGAAAACAAAGAACGGTTTTCAAGTACCGCAGAGACATTAAATAACTCCTAGTTCAGAGAAGTGCGAGTTCAAGACAATACAACAAAGTCAGGGGATGCACTTCAAGTCAAGTTGCAATCCATCCAGCAGAGGCGTCGTTAAAGACAGTTATCGTAAAATTAGAGCAAACAGCGAAGTCGAAGAATAGACTTATTTAAAGCAGTGTTCGAAAGACTCATAAAGAAATTCCGGTGTAGGAGAAAGGAACTAGTACGAGAGCTTACACGTTCAATGCTGATTCTTGGACCTAGCAGCGAAGTGTTGGCTGTAAATAAGAATCACTGAGATATGGGCGTATGAAGAAGGGGTGAAGTGAATTGAAGTGTTGTAATTTAAAAGAAAGGGTATTACTATTTTTGTAGGTGAAGTGTTTTTGAAAGTGATAATGTGTTCATTTATAAACCCGTGTATAATATGTGAATATGTAGGGAGTGTGTGGAAATAAGTACCATGGAAGAGTACTAGAATGTATTGAGATGGGTGACCCCCTTCAAATGATATAGTCATCAGCTGCACACGGGTGAGTAATGAATATTACATTATAAGTGTTGTTGCACTATGTACTGTGCTAGCGCAACCAAGTGCTGACTGGGGAATTTAGCCTTGATTCACTAGATATAATTGAAATGCACTAAATGATTGATAAATATGTTTGGGATAAGAGTAAAGTTTAATCTCGAGGATAATCTCGTTGGAAATGCAGATAAAATTGCAGTAATTGAATATAAATTAATTAAAACCAGCAAATATGAAAAGATTCAATAAGTAAATGATTGAAAAGGAAGAATCGAGATTTGAGATATAAATGGCTTGAATTTTCGCCATACAAATGAATTGCAAAAATAAATAAGCACCATAATAAGTTATTAAAATTTGAAAGAATAGTATAATATCAATGGCTTGAATTTTCACCAGATAAATAATTTATAAAGTAAATGAGCGCTGTAATAAAGTCATTAAAAGTTGAAGGAATAATAATAATTGTGAGGTTATCGAGTGTTGTATATTAAAATAAATGGTTAGAAATGAGTATTTGCGTTCCATAAATAAAGTAATAATGAAGCATTTGAAAAGTTAAATGTTGAGCTCTATTCATACAAGGAAAATGAATTGAATAAATAATAACGCTTTGAAGTCTTGTTGAAATGATAATAATTTTTGAGAACCCTTAAATAAATGGTGAAAACGAGACACTGGAGAATGTAATATTAAATTGTAGGCTGTCATACCGAAGTTATGAATTAAAATATTTGGAAGACGCGGATGTCTTATCGTGATGTGATAGAGTAATTATATGAAGAAAGTAAATAAATTATGGATATCCAAGCTAAGTTATAATTGCCGAAAGGGCCAAGTAATAAAAATGAGTTAGCTTCAAGCTATTAAGGAATACGTGATCCAGAATATGCCTTGTGTCGCGAGATGGAAAATAAGTGGAAGTAAGTTGCAGTTGTGTTGAAGTGAAATAAATAAGTTGGACGTCGTCGTAAATGAAAGTAAGTATTATCGTGATGTGATAGAGTAATTATATGAAGAAAGTAAATAAATTATGGATATCCAAGCTAAGTTATAATTGCCGAAAGGGCCAAGTAATAAAAATGATTTAGCTTCAAGCTATTAAGGAATACGTGATCCAGAATATGCCTTGAGTCGCGAGATGGAAAATAAGTGGAAGTAAGTTGAAGTTGTGTTGAAGTGAAATAAATAAGTTGGACGTCGTCGTAAATGAAAGTAAGTATTCACATATGAGTCCCGTTGGAAGGATTGTTGGCATTGTTTTAATAAAGTGTTGTAATCGTGGATGTGTAAGTCCCACCGAAATATAGTTGTTATGGTATGTTATGAAGCGTCGTAAGTAATAGGTACATGTGAAACCCGTTGGATGGATTAAAGAACCCCAGCCTGGCATTGTTATAATGAAGTGTTGTATGTAAGGTCGTCGTAATGAAGCGTCGTAAGTGAAGTTGTTGCAATAAGGCATCGCAAGAAAAGTCGTCGTAATTGGGCACTGCAAGTGAGGTTGCTATAATAATGCATCGTATATTCTCTCCGAACTAGTGCAACAGTATTCTGGAATCACTAAATATAAGTAATTAAATGCGAATAAGAAAGTAATTTGTTGTATAGGAAATGATATTTAAATCGTGGATGGCCATATGTTTGAAAACAGTAAACCTTATAGTAAAAGAGGACGGACCACATGGCATCGTAAATCGTGAGTAATTACCGAGGGGAGGGAGGTGACAGCCAAACCTGACCTATCCTCTTGTGAATGGAAGAGACCACTAATGGGCGTTTTTGTTGAGTAGGGTTCTAAAAGGATACTAGCGTTAAGCGAATGCTACATGAAAATTTTAATTGAAAGGTGCTGGTGTAAAACAAATTCGACAATTGGAATGCTGGGATTGATACAATTCTCCCAAGACTAAGTTTGAAGAAATTGAGTAATATTTGACAGACTTAATCAAATATTGCTCGTGTTAAATAATCGATTCTTTCTTTGTGAATAAAAGATACTGACGGGTTATGGAATAATGAGTTTGGTATGATTTGTAATCCCGCAAATAATACATGAAACATTGCATAGTGCAACGTTAAAACACATCACCAGGATGCACGAGTAGGCAGTAATGGAGTGAGGGTCCGATCCATGTTCTGACATGCTTGTAAATAAATGTTTTGTGTTCTTGAAATACCTAAGGCTTTGTGGAAGACAGTGGCTTAATTAAGAGAGTAAATAAATGATAAACAAGTGATTATATGAATACAGATGACCCTGAAAGGTAGTAAAGTAACTTAAATACCCACAAGCCTTAGAATTAAAAAATAACTGAAATGATAGGAAGGCTCTATGCCAAAGTGAGTAAATTTATAATTATGAATATTAATGAGTGAATAATTTAAGCCTCCGTGGCTTAGGCGGCAGCACGTCGGCCTCTCACCGCTGGGTCCGTGGTTCAAATCCCGGTCACTCCATGTGAGATCTGTGCTGGACTAAACGGAGGCAGACAGGTTTTTCTCCGGGTACTCCGGTTTTCCCTGTCATAATTTCATTCCAGCAACACTCTCCACTATCATTTCATTTCATCTGTCATTCATTTAATCATTGCCCCAGAGGAGTGCGTCAGGCCTCGGCAGCCGGCACAGTCCATATCCTCGCCGCTAGATGGGGGCTTCATTCATTCCATTCCTGACCCGGTCGGAGACTGGAAGCAGGCTGTGGATTTTCATTCAATGAGTGAATAATTTAAGCAAGAAAGTTTAATTGTTTATAAAGTGAATTTTTATTGTTTGAGTGATCTTACTCGAAGGGACAATTCCGAGTATTATTTATTTTTGTGATTTTTTTATATTGATTTTTGATTATTGCATTTCTTTAGTAAAATAAATTTATTTGTAACTGTAATGTATGAGTTATTCCTGTAGTCTTCATAACCTAATCATGTCTTTATATCCGAGTGTACGATCATTTGTGGGTGGAATGAAACGCACCCCGATTGCCGAAGAGCATAGCCAGGGTAATGATCAAGCACTCTCTGCTGAAGCGGGTACAAGGGGACTCTTATATGTGGTACTGGATATGAGCATAAAGGTTACAAGAAAGTCTGTCAAAAGTAAAGTACAAAGGTAAAAGTTAGCGACCGCAACCTGCCGTAAACGTTATATAAATTTATGAAAGGTGTCCCCTTGCATATACTTTTCATGGCGGCCAGGAACGTGAGGCGGGTTTTTCCAAAGGAAAACCAAGGAAAACTCAAGTTTTCCAAGATTTTTTTAAAAACTTGAGTTTTTCAAAATTTTGAATTGTAAATATCTTGCTTAGAGTTTGTTAATAATTTTGAAGGAGGGACATGCGAACGGGTTCGTATACCTACACACCCATTGGACACTTCACCTCAGGATGATAAAAAGTAATACAAGCATGTCCGATCGAACTATATATTCATCCTGTGTGCATGATATATCTTGAATGGCAGTAGCCCTTCTTTTCTCAAAGATTTTGATAAAAGAATGGCTATGAGTGCAGAGATGTTAGCATTCCTGGAACAGTTGAGGAAGGACGCAGAGGAAAGTACTCTGATTTTGAAGGAGAGTATCAATGATAATATAGACAGGAAGTTCCAGGAAAATAATGAATGCTTTAATGAAACTATAGACAATATGTTTCAGGAAAGTAAAAAGGACATGGAAGATATCAATAATAAACTTCAGGACCTGGAGGACATGAATAAAAAGCTTAAGGAAGACATTAGTCAGGGTAGCATTGAGTGCAAAAGCAATTTTGAAGGGTTAAAAATTAAATGGACACTGAATTTAGTGAATCAAATAAACAGATGGACACTAAATTTTTAGATAAATACCCAGATAAATGATAAATTTAAAGCCGCACAGGAGAGTTGATGAGAGCATTTTTTAAGGTTCAGGAAACCATAAATGGAAATATAAATAATGTAAAACAAAATATAAACAATATCTCAGGTGAGCAGGCAAAAGTAAAAGAGCGTTTGGATGAGATAAATGAAAGAACCGATAGGATCCAAAGCGAAACGAAAGAACAATTAGATCGTCAGTCTGACGAGATACAGACAAGATTTGAGTCTAAACTGAGTAACGAAAGGAAAAAGGTAAATACAAATTTCAATGAGTTAAAGGAAAGTTTAACTGAACAGTCAAATGATAATAAAAGACAATGCGAAGAATGCAAGCGGGATTTAGAAGGAAAAATTGATAAATTGTCAAGGGACATTCAGAAAATAGAAAACAAACGACAAGCCGATGTAGTTGAAATTAAAAACCAAATCAATGGCTTTTGGACTCAGGTAGATAAGAGGATAGAGGAAAGCGAAAAGGTAGGGGAAAACAGATTAAATGAACAGATACAGCCCATACAAGTACAAATAAAGACACAGGGAGAAACTATCAAGGAACAGGGCAAGGAAAAAGAGGAACAAAGGAGATTGATTGAGGGAACCCAGGAAAAAATAACCCCAATAAAGGTAAGCATACGAAAAACTGACCAACGAATACAACAAACCCAGGGAGATCTAGCAAGGATAAAGAAAAACGAGTAGGAAACCCAAGGAGAAGTAAAATCCCTAAGACATGATCTGAAAGAAGTAAAGAGAAGCTTGAACAAGGATTTAGAAAACCTGAAGGAAGAGGTAGAAACAGGAGTACAAGTTAAAATGGAGGATAAAGGACACCAGATCCTTGAAACTCAGAAGGAATTAGATGAAAAAAATTGAATTAGTCAAGCAAAACTTAAAAAGACAACAAGAGGAAGTAGGAAGAAGAACTGAGAACAACGAAGAGCGTAAAGAGAAAATAGAACGAGAATCCTATGCTAGGTTAGAGAGAATCAAAGGAAGGGTTTATCAATATGATACTAGAACAATAGCTATGGAAGAAGCCATTTTGAGATAATCCAAATCAGAAAGAGGAAGTCATGAAGATCTTAGGATAAATGGGGAGAAACAGAGGCCAAACACAATTTTAGGAATGGATTAGAGGGAGAAGGTCAGTACCGCACACCTGGACCACCTTTATTCGCCTCGACTCCATATACAAATACAATGCAAAATCATATAATCACCTTGGTTAGACCGGATACTGATAAGCCTAGGAAATATTCAGGAAATAATTCGTCAATGACACCAAAATACTGGCTGAAGGAAGTGTCAGAATATTTGAGGGATTCTAAGTTACCTGCAGAAAGACAGTTGCGCTCAATCGAGAAATTAATGGATGGAGACTGCTTATTATGGTTTCGAAGCTTCAGGTATACTTTTGATACTGTAGAAGAGTTCAAAGAAGCATTTTTGAAAAGGTACTGGGCTGCAGACGTACAACATAACTTAAGGTTGGACCTCTATTCAAAGAAGTATAGTACAAGCACCCCAACGAGGTACTCAGAATATTTCACCTTGCAATTATGTAAATTTCGCGAGTTAGAATGTGCCCCAAGCGAAAATGACTTATGCTTGGCAATCACGAAGCAACTTCCATATGAATTACAGAGACTATTGATCTCTTCAAATGCGAAAACGGCAATTGAAGTCGAAAATGTTCTGCGTCAATTAGACATGACGACATCTCACATGTCACCACGTCAAAATAAGACGGTGGAGCATACGCATATGGCGAATACTCAGGCCGAAATTATTAACCGTATCGAGGAAATTCAAATTCAGGAAATTATAGAGGAAAGGGATATCCAAGAAACAGTGAATCAGGAAACTTCAACAGGGGAGGTTATCAAAAGGAAAATTATCGAGAGAATTATGCGCCAAGGCAGTATGACCAGAGAGGCTCAGAAGGAAGAAGGCCGCCATATGGAGGCCATATCAAGGAAGGAAGTCCAACCCCCCGTCCACGTCGTGGGAGACGGGCAACGGCACAAAGTAGGGGATCGCCTGTAGGGGTGAAGTACAGTGGGGACTTAGTGTGCCCCGGGACCGTTACGGTAGCTGTGAAGGTCCTACAGGAACCCTGGAAAGTGACGGCTAACGGGGCTCTGGTGAAGCTACGATAGGCCCAGCAAGCCAGTAGTGGATGAAACCAAGTGCTTTCAAAAATGGAACGAGCCTCGGACATGATGGATTTAATAGGCGATGACACGGCCGTACACACGGACTAAGATTTGGAACTTTAAACCTAAGAACGCTGACGGGGAAGGCGGAGGAGATAGTGGATATGATGGAAAGAAGGAAGGTGGATTCATTGGGATTGGCAGAAACAAAGTAGAAAGGGGAAGGAAGGAGAGAACTGAGAAAAGGCTATAGACTGTACTGGAGTGGGAACGAAGAGGGAAAGAGGAATGGAGTGGGAGTAGTAGTACGAGATGGTTTAAAAGAAGAAGTGAGGAGACTAAGTGATAGGATGATGAAATTGAAAGTAGCACTGAGGGGAGAGACCGTAGAAATAGTGCAAGTGTATGCTCCTCAAGTAGGCTGCGCCTCTGAAGAGAAGGAGGAGTTTGAAGAGGAACTGCAGAAGCAGCTGGTAGGAAGGAATATGATTGTTATGGGGGATCTGAATGCCCATGTAGGAAGAGAAAGACAAGGGTATGAGATTGTGCTGGGACCAGAGGGCTGGGGCGGAAGAAATGAGGAAGGAAAGAGACTGTTGGACTTCTGCCAGAGGAACAGCCTGCTAGTTGGGAACTCCTGGTTTAAGAAAAGAGAGAGCCACAATATCACATGGTACAGTGATGACTTGACCAGGAAGTTGGTGGTCGACTATATACTGTATGAGAAAGAACTAAATAAGAACATCACGGACATCAAGGTTATACCATCGGAGAACCTGGATAGCGACCATCGATTGCTGGTAATGAACCTGAGAGGGAGTAAGGAGAAGAAAGGGACTGAGAACCAGGAAAGACGTATAAGGATATGGAAACTGAAAGAAGGGTATAGAAGGGTCGAGTACCTCAAAATGGTAAAGGAAGGAATTCCAACAGATGAAGAAAGAGGGGTGGAAGACGAATGGGCTAGATTTAAGAAGACACTAGTAGGTGCAGCAGAAGCAGTATGTGGGAGGACAAGTAGTAAGAAGAGGTGGAAGGAAACACCATGGTGGAATGAGAAGACAAAATATATAGTAAAAGAAAAGAATGGAGCCTTTAGGAGGTGGTATCAAAATAGGACGGTAGAGACAAGGGAAGAGTACCAGGAAAGAAAGGAGGCGAAGAGAGTAGTGGCTGAGGAGAGAAGAAAGTGGATGGAAGAGTGGAAAAATATGATGAAGGAGGATAGCGAAAGTACAAAAAGGGTCCTGTATGGGATGGTAAAAAATAAGAGGCGGAAGGATCCTACGGATTATGTTAGAATGGTGAACAAAAGGGGACAAGAGATAGAAAATAGGGAAGAACTGAAGAAAATGTGGAAAGTATATTTTGAAAAACTTCTGAACCCAAATGGAAAAGATGGTGAGGAGGAAGAAATCGGGGAAGAGGAAGATGAACTGCAAACAGAGAAAGACTTAACATGGAAAGAAGTGGAAGATGCAGTGAACAAGATGAAAGGAGGGAAGGCACCGGGTGGGGATGAGTTGAGTTTGGAGATGGTGAGAGCAGCAGGAGAGGTGGGGATACAGTGGTTGTAATGAGTGATGAGGACAGCATGGAAGGAAAGGAAGACCCCAGAGGACTGGAAAAAAGGAATAATTTTCCCGATCTTCAAGAAAGGTAGTAGAACAGATTGCAGACACTATCGGGGAATAACACTGATGAGTCATCGTGCAAAGATCTTCGAGAAAGTTTTGGAAAAGAGAATTAGGACAAGGATAGAAGGAGGGATGAGGGAAGAACAACATGGCTTCAGAGCAGGAAGGTCCACAGTGGATTTGATTTTTGGTGTAAGGCAGTTACAAGAACAGCACTATGAGTATGGAACAGATCTACTGATGGCCTTCCTGGACATTGAGAAAGCATATGACAGTGTATGAAGAAACGAAGTATGGAAGTCCCTGGAGGATAGAGGAGTAGAGAAATGGACTATAAAGAGGATAAAGGAGATGTACAAGGGAAGCGTGAGCTGTGTGAAAGTGGGAGGAGAGAGATCAGACTGGTTGGAACAGAGAAACAGCCTGAAACAAGGAAGTGCACTGTCACCGTTACTTTTCATTTTGGTGTTGGATGACATAATGACCCGAGTGGCACAAGTAATTGGGGAAGGAAAGATGAAAGCAATGGTGTTTGCAGATGATTTGATGATTTGGGGAAACAAGGAGGAGGAGGTACAGGAACAGTTGGACGTGTGGGAAGGAATAATACAAGGATATGGGATGAAATTTAGCATAAATAAGAGTGAGATGGTGATCACAACAAGGAAGAAGGAAAGAACCACAACGGGAATAACAATTGATGGGGAACAGCTGAAGAAAGTGGAGAGTTTCAAGTATCTGGGAAGCCTGATACAAGATAATGGAAGAAACGATAGAGAAATAAATGAGCGGGGGAGGCAGGCAGAAGCATTTCGGAGGAGTGTGATAAGCATGTTATGGAGCAAGGATGTCCCTCAGAACAGCAAAAAGATCATATATCGGACGTACTATGTCCCTATCCTGACGTATGCCTCGGAGACCTGGGTTATGAAAGGAAGGGAGAAGAGCAAAATACAGGCCAGTGAGATGAGGTTCTTGAGAAGCAGTATTGGAGCTACAAAGATGGACAGAATAAGAAAGGACCAGAGAATTAATGAAGGAGGAACCATTACAGGATGGTATAGAGAAATCTAGACTTAGATCGTATGGACATGTAAAACGAATGGAGGAGAAGAGGATACCCAGGAGAGTACACGAGACGAAGTGGGAAGGAAAGAGACCGAGAGGAAGACCGAGAGACAGGTGGCTGAAGGGCGAGGAAGAAAGCGTGAAGAAGAGAGGAGAAGACTGGACAAGGGTGGAGGCTGAGAGATGGTGGGAAGACAGAAGACGTTGGAGAGGCTTGTGTTCCAAACAGACCCGGCCAGTGGCTGGAAACTGTGCAAGATGATGATGATGATCAAGGAAGAGGAGGAAACAATAGAAACTATCGACCAAGGGATCCAGATCCTGATTATGAGACCGAAATCGAAGCAAGACGGGTCATTATTCAACGCTCTTACGATGAATGGGGTGATGAGCCTGAAAGACAGCAGCATGTCAGGACCTCACCTGACAGCCATGATAATGGAGGTGCGCAAAGCCTCCAACTACAAAGACAGATAAGGGAATCCGAGAGAGAGGATCCGGATAAAAAACGCCAATTTTCAATGAACTAAATCTCAGTTACGAAGGAGGATGGAACGAAATTGAAGTAGTGAATTGGGTCGCAAGGCCGGAAGAGCTAATCGAAGAAATTACGGAAGGACCAGTCACAGTAAAGCGTGAAATACCCATAATTATGTTTAGGGTTGAAGGAATTCTAATACGATGTTTGTTAATTACAGGGTCGACTATAAGACTTGTGACCCAAATACTTGTGAATGAGCTGGAAAGTAGAGGGAGAGTCTTAAAAATCCCCACATCAGCTGTGAAAATTAAGGGTATTATTCCTGATAAAACATTGATTTGTAAACACCAGGTATTTTTGGATACGCAGATAGGGAAATTGGCAGAAACACATAGTTTCTGTTTAGCAACCAAGTCGCCATACAACATGATTTTAGGTATTGATTTCATAAGAGAGTATAAAGTAATTATTGATTTATCGCAAAATTATATATGTTTTCGGGAAGAAGATAGCACACAAGGAACAGATGTGCATTACAGAACATTGAGCAAAGGCATGGTGAACAAATATGGCATATCGAAGAGGAAAATAGTCAAGATATGACCAGGGAGGAAATGTTAGCCTTAGAAAAAGAATTTAATAAATTTACTGTTGAATTTGAGAAAGAAATGGAGCCTGATTTTGATAGATGCGTATCAGAGAAATTAGAGGAAGCGAAAATTTCCTCAGAGGATAAGGAAACATTAAAAGAAATAATTATGAAACAAAAGGACGTGTTCGATTCTAATCCTGGAAGGATTAAGAACTTTAAATACGCCTTTCAAATAAATGATTGGACTCCATTTCACCAAAAACCGTATCCCATAGCAGAGAAGCATTTTAAACAAACCAAAGAGGCGTTACAAAGAATTATGGAAACGGGAGTCATTGAAAAGGTTGCTACTCCATATGTGAGTCCATTGGTGGTAGTAAATAAACCTGACGGCTCGGTACGTGTATGTCTTGATGCCAGAAACTTGAATCAAAGGATAATTCCTGAAAATGATTCAGCTCCACGCATAAAGGAAATTTTGAGAAAATTTAAGGGGGAGAAGGTATTTACAAACGTGAATTTGACAAATTCCTATCACCATCTAGAATTAGAATAGAAATCCAGTTTACTGACAGGGTTTCAATTCGAATAACAGACGTTCTGTTTTCGAAGATTGCCGTTTGGATCAAAAACAGCTCGGTCAGCTCTCATACGAGCTGTAGATATAAATGAAGATACATGAAGTAAAGTCATGTACTACTAGGTATGTCGACGACATCCTCTTAACTTCAGAATCAGTAACGGAGCACATGGAAAATTTTAAGAAATTATTACGGGATCTACAGCAAGCCATCTTTAAAATAAATTTGAAAAAGTCAAATTTTTGT
The DNA here is from genome assembly GCA_946902985.2 of Meconema thalassinum. Classification (NCBI taxonomy): domain Eukaryota; kingdom Metazoa; phylum Arthropoda; class Insecta; order Orthoptera; family Tettigoniidae; genus Meconema; species Meconema thalassinum. The sequence goes on from OX336389.2 coordinate 446,869,130, forward strand.
CAGCATGAAGTAACATTTTTGGGTCATATGATAGACCAGTACGGCGTGAAGCCAAACCCATGTAAGTTGGAAGCCATTAAGGACTCTCTACGACCAACTAGGGTCAAACACGTAAGACAGTTTTTGGGATTGATAGGATTCTTTAGTAGCCAGTGTCCAGCATAGACTAGTACAGTATCTCCACTACAGGATCTTCTTAAGAAGGGAGGAAAATGGAAATGGACAAACGAATGCGAAGATGCATTCAAAGGAGCAAAAGGCATGCTATTAAATTTCGTGAAACTTGGTAATCCAGATTACAATGAGAAATGTATAATACAGACAGATGCATCACAGATAGGTATCGGAGTTATGCTGTACCAGGAAATTGATAAGCAGCCCGGAGGAAGAAATAATTTGGCTTTTACTTCCAGACGATTAAAACCTCATGAAAAGAACTACACGATCAGTGAGATAGAACTTTTGGCTATAATGCATGCCCTGCAATTTTGGCGAAAAATCGTGTATTGATTCCAAATTATACTTAGGAAAGATCATAAAGCATTGACCTTCCTTATGAAAACTGATTTATCGAGCCTAAGGCTGACACGATGGGCATTATACACACATCAAAAAAAGTATTGCATCACCTCGGTTCCCAGATCTCCGGCATATAGACGTTGACTGTGTATATTGTATCCAAGATACAGTCCCTTTGACTGTTCATAGATGTCACTAAAACTGCTCAAAGATGTAAACAACCATGCATGAGCAGGGCCTATTAGACGGAGGGGGTACGACAGCCGATCAGTTCCAGTCATTCCACCAGGACGAAGGTACGCTGCTCATGTTGTCTGTAGTTCTACCATGCCTAGAAGGTCAATACCGCAGTTCGATCGCGTCCGCATTGTTACTTTGTGTCAAGAAGGGCTCTCAACAAGGGAAGTTTCCAGGCGTCTCAGAGTGAACCAAAGCGATGTTGTTCGGACATGGAGGAGGTACAGAGATACAGGAACTGTCGATGACAGGCCTCGCTCAGGCCGCCCAAGGGCTGCTACTGTAGTGGATGACCGCTACTTACGGATTGCCGCTCGGAGGAACCCTGACAGCAATGCCACCATGTTGAATAATGCGTTTCGTTCAGCCACAGGACGTCGTGTTTCAACTCAAACTGTGCGCAATAGGCTGCATGATGCGCAACTTCACTCCCGACGTCCATGGCGAGGTCCAGCTTTGCAACCCCGACACCATGCAGCGCGGTACAGATGGGCCCAACAACATGCTGAATGGACCCCACGGAATTGGCATCACGTTCTCTTCACCGATGAGTGTCGCATATGCCTTCAACCAGACAATCGTCGGAGACGTGTTTGGAGGCACCCTGGTCAGGCTGAACGTCTTAGACACACTGTCCAGCGAGTGCAGCAAGGTGGTGGTTCCCTGATGTTTTGGGGTGGCATTATGTGGGGCCGACGTACGCCACTGGTGGTCATGGAAGGCTCCGAAACGGCTTTACGATACCTGAATGACATCCTCCGACCCATAGTGCAACCATATCGGCAGAATATTGGAGAGGCATTTGTCTTCATGGACGACAATTCTCGACCTCATCGTGCACATCTTGTGAATGCGTTCCTTCAAGATAACGACATCGCTCGACTACAGTGGCCAGCATGTTCGCCAGACATGAACCCTATCGAACATGCCTGGGATATGTTGAAAAGGGCTGTTTATGGACGTCTTGACCCACCAACCACTCTGAGAGATTTACGCCGAATTGTCGTTGAGGAGTGGGACAATTTGGACCAACAGTGTCTTGATGAACTTGTGGATAGTATGCCACGGCGAATACAGGCATGCATCAATGCAAGAGGACGTGCTACTGGGTATTAGAGGTAGTGGTGTGTACTGCAATCTGGACCACAAATGCTGAAAGTCTAGCTGTATGATGGTACAACATGCAATGTGTGGGTCTCATGAGCAATAAAACGAGCTGAAATGTTGTTTGTGTTGATCTCTATTCCCTTTGTATTTAACGGTTCCGGAACTCTTGGAACCGAGGTGATGCAAAACTTTTTTTGATGTGCGTATATACAGCAATCAAATCAATCAACCCCCCTGGCACTATCCAGCCCATGACGGGCTAAGGCCGACCAAGCGACCGCTGCCCAGCCATTTGGCCTGCAGATATTGTGGTGACGCGTGATCAGCGCGTCGGGTCCCCTCGGCCGTTAATCTTGGTATTCGTGATCGGGGCGCTGTCTCACTGTCAGACAGCTACTCAATTGTCCTCACGAGGCTGAGTGCACCATATACAGCAATACGATGTAGAAATCAAGTATTGTATTGGGAAGGAGAATATTATCCCAGACATTTTGAGCAGAAATCCAGAGAATATGGAAGAAGCATATAATATCCAGATAGATAATAAAGATCAAACCACCATAGAAGATTTAAGGAAGTTTGGTGAAATGCAAAAGACAAGACCCATGGATGAGGATGATGATTTCATACTTCGAGGGAAAACTTGACAGGACGCCACCTGTATTTATTGAGGCTGAAGTGATTTCAAGAGAGTACCTTTGGTATAATAGACTTCTTCACAAATATGCAGACGCAGATCCTGCACGTTCAAGAATTGTTGTACCAGCAGGGTTACAGAGAAAATTAATTTGGTTGTCACTTCGAATGTTCGGACACATGGGGGTGGACAAGACACTTAAAATGCTACAAGAGACGTTTATATGGCCAAAAATGGGAGAAACGGTCAGATCAGCACTAAAGACGTGCGATATTTGTCAAAGAGTGAAGTCTTAACTCTTTCTTAATGAGACAAAAGCCAATTCCACTTTTACCACAGAGACCATGCCAGATATTATCGGTGGACAATTTTGGTCCATTGCCGAAGGCGAGAAGAGGAAATATACACATCTTGGTATCCATGGATGTATTAACAAAGATAGTGGTCCTGTGCCCGATACAAAAGACGTCAACGAAGCAGGTTCTTAAGAGGTTAAAAGAACGCGTGATTCCGATTTTAGGGAAACCCGAAAATCTACTTTCGGATCATGGGAGCTGTTTCACGAGTTTAGAATTCCGTAGAGAACTAGAAACATTAGGGATTAAACAAATACTTTCGAGTATTCGACACTCCGAAGCCAACCCAGTAGAAAGGGTAATGGAAGAGGTACAAAAGTACTGCAAAATATATTGCTCAGAAGAGAATTGGAAGTGGATCGATATATTGCAAACAATTGAATTTTGTTTTAACAAAACAGTACATGAGGTGACTGGAGAAGTGCCCATTAGAATACATTTAGATCAATGTCCGGAGAGACCATGGGATCAAATTATACCCGTACCCATAGATAATCAAGTGGGAAGAGAATTGAGAATCCGCCAAACTTATGAAAATTTAAAAGCTCAAGCTGACAAACGGCAGCGACGAAACCGCAACAAGCGATACCATCGACCATTGGTAGTCGGGGAATTAGTGTTGGTGAAAAGACCAGCCATATCAGATCCTGAAAATAGGATATATAAGAAATTTCGGAAAAAATACCATGGACCTTATAGGATTAGAAATGATTTAAAGAATAACGCATATAAGGTGCAACATGAAGAAACAAATCAGAAAATGATAATGAATGCGGCGAATTTAAAGGTATAACATCCTCCAGAGGAATTTGAGAGAATAATCAATTAAACCATAGTAACTGAGATATGTGATAAGCCTCCGTGGCTTAGGCGGCAGCACGCCGGCCTCTCACCGCTGGGTCCGTGGTTCAAATCCCGGTCATCCCATGTGAGATCTGTGCTGGACAAAACGGAGGCAGACAGGTTTTTCTCCGGGTACTCCGGTTTTCCCTGTCAAAATTTCATTCCAGCAACACTCTCCACTATCATTTCATTTCATCTGTCATTCATTTAATCATTGCCCCAAGGGAGTGCGTCAGGCCTCGGCAGCCGGCACAATTCATATCCTCGCCGCTAGATGGGGGCTCCATTCATTCCATTCCTGACCCGGTCGGTGACTGGAAGCAGGTTGTGGATTTTCATTCATTTTTCAACTGAGATATGTGATGAAATTGATGAAAGAGAAAGAGGATGGCAGCAACTAAATTGCGAATATGGGTTAAAGGAAATATATGAGGGAATGAAGGAAGTAGCGAGACTCGTCACGAAGGAAAAGAGAGAAAGGATAGAAGAAAATGACAGGATCAAGAATTTTATAGAAATGATGAAATTAGAGTGAGACGGGTAGGGATAGACCTAACCCAGATGATAGGAGTGATGTTCATTGGTGAGAATAGGACGTGATGAGAAATAAAAATGAAACGTGATTGATTTATGAAACTGGTTAAAACGTTTACGTGCCCATATAGTGACTGAGATTAAAATGAATATAAAGTATAGGACGTTCGATAAAATTTGAAATTTTCGATTATATATATTTTTTTGACAAATAAATTACCGCAAAGTTTTTGAAGGAGGGATTTGTGCCCAACTGGGGCTGACACAAGCATCGAACGATAGTCCTGTGAGATGAAAGTATTGTCCAAGTCCAGCCAAGGAATGAGTATTGCAAAAGGTTACGCCGGCCATGCAGTAGTCATACCCCACAGCTGCGTTATTAAAAACGATTTAGGAAGTCATAAATACTAGTATCAGCTACGAGTACGAAGGAAATATATACAGATAAGAGAAACTTGCGTGCTCATAAGAGAATATTGCATCAAGCGAGGAGTCATTTAGAATCTTCAGGCAAGCACGTTTTAATCGTACATATGACGATATAACTGTCAGATTGAAGGGGACTAATTCCAGTGATGAATGGTCATTACAGTGTTAAGGGTTGGACCTTAAAGAAGCCCACACAGCAATAAACTTTGACACGGAAGTTTAGGAAACACCAAACAAGAGATAATCAGTGCTAGGGGAAAACGTGATAGAGACACAGCACTAAATTCAGATAGCAAGCGTCAAGGCGCATACAGAGGCCGTATCTTTTTATAGGTTGGTAGGCTTGGAAGCTGACACGAGTAAAACTTGCAGCGTCAAAAGTGCGTCATTGGTAATTAAAACGCAAGAATATGGAAGTAAAATAGACCAATGAGCCAGCCCTGCAAGAGGGATAATAATCCTTTTAATTAATTAAAAATGAGCGTATGTTTAAAATTAATTCCGCAAGAACAAATGTTAGAATTAACTCATTCTACGTTTGTATAAAAAGTTTCAAACAGATAAGGGTCCAAATATAGAGAATAGACTCCGCAAGTATATGAAGGGTCTACGTTTTGATCAATCAGAATAAATAAGGGGTCGAACGAGGCCAAGTCAGTCAGTCAGTCTACAACGAACCTTGAGAGGTGTCGTGCCGGATGGCCATATCAAGTTTGTAGTCATTGTTAAGGCGCGCCGCGCTGAATCGTATCAGTCAGTTCAGTATACGGTGTCCGCAGTGACGGAACATGTTGATCATCAGATATTCAGTCTTCAGTATAAGCAGATCCGCGGAGGTGCCACGCTGTTTCATCAAAATATTATTCTGTCACTATTGAGTGCTGATACGCGTCACGCTAAATCGCGAAGTATAATTCAGTTCATCGAGAATGCCCGGAGGGCGTGGTGCCGTCTTCGATAGATAACCAGTATAACTCAATACACAGCGGACCTTGAGAAGTGGTGCTAAATCACGTCAGAGTCAGTAGTTAAGGGGGGATGTAATCGGAAATGCAAGCTTTTCCTTAAAACATCATTACAACCATAGTGTTTGAGCTAAAGGCATGAAATTTTATGTGTAGATAGATAACTAACGGTAAAAAATGAAAAATATAAGTAGAGACCTAGATGTAAGGCATATACATTAATGTAATAGGAGTATTAACAGTTATTCCCTTTTTGCATGAAAGCCATAAGAGAAATTCTTATGATAAAATCATTTTGAATTTTTACTGTATGAAGCTATCACTACAATATGAATACTGAATTAAAATAAATTACATATGCATATTAGTTCTTTACTTTAAAAATCTTGAACTTATTGTCACAGTAATAATACATTTTTTTTCATCACATAAAACCCTATAAATAAGAATTTAAATAAGTAATGATTACAATTGTAGTTCCATATATTCCACAATATGTAATGAACAACTCCAGAAAAAATCATAGCTCTGCGATTTATAGTTTTTGAGAAAAGGCTTCAGATTCTACAAAAAATGTATATTAGAGAAAAATACATTTAAATATTTGGTTACCATATTCAAACATGAAAAATGCTTATTTGATTTTTAAACTCCAGCATATTCATACTCTTCATCCTCCAACATTCTTTTCTGCCCTCTTATTTTCTGTCTGGTTTCCAGCTCAAAATCAGACATCCCTTTCTCAGCTTTCATGAGTCAATTCTTGTCAATGGTGTTGAACGCCTTTATGGTGAACACTCCTGGATTCACACCAAGTATATGTGCAGAGTTTGACATTTAATGTTTTAATGAAATTCCATGCCTCCGATAACTATAAAATTGATACACAATGTAAATTACACTAAGTAGATTACGAATAACATGTTTCCAAAAAATCGATTTTTGACACAAATTTCATTACAACCCCCTTAAAGGCACGGTATTATTCGTCAGCACACAAACCATAGCCAGTTCAGAGCCAGAGAGGCGCTGTGGAGTGTTAGCTGACAAGTAAAAGAACAGTTGCCAGTTCGAAACTCCGAGGAGTCCGTACGGTAAAGTTGAAAAATTAAAGTTACCGAAAGCAAAGAACAGTATTCAAGTACCGCATAGACATTAAAGAACCCCAATTTCAGAGAAGTGCGAGTTCAAAACAATATAACAAAGTCAGGGGATGCACTTCAAGTCAAGTTGCAATCCATCCAGCAGAGGCGTCGTTAAAGACAGTTATCGTCAAATTAGAGCAAACAGCGAAGTCGAAGAATAGACTTATTTAAAGCAGTGTTCGAAAGACATTAAAGAAATTCCGGTGTAGGATAAAGGAACTTGTACGAGCCCTTACACGTTCAATGTTGATTCTTGGACCTAACAGCGAAGTGTTAGCCGTAAATAGGGATCACTGAGATATGGGCGTATGAAGAAGGGGTGAAGTGAATTGAAGTGTTGTAATTTAAAAGAAAGGGTATTACTATTTTTGTAGGATAAGTATTTTTGAAAGTGAAAATGTGTTCATTTATAAACCAGTGTATAATATGTGAATACGGTAGGAAGTGTGTGAAAATAAGTACCATGGAAGAGTACTAGAAAATACTGAGATGGGTGACCCCATTCAAATGATATAATCATCAGCTGCACACGGGTGAGTAATGAATATTACATTATAAGTGTTGTAGCACTATGTACTGTGTTAGCGCAACCAAGTGCTGACTGGGGAGTTTAGCCTTGATTCGCAAGATATAACTGAAATGCACTAAATGATTGATAAATATGCTTGGGATAAAAGTAAAGTTTAATCACGAGGATAATCTCGTTGGAAATGCAGATAAAATTGCAGTCATTGAATATAAATTAATTAAAACCCGCAAATATGAAAAGATTCAATAAGTAAATGATTGAAAAGGAAGAATCGAGATTTGAAATATAAATGGCTTGAATTTTCGCCATACAAATGAATTGCAAAAATAAATAAGCACCATAATAAGTTATTAAAATTTGAAAGAATAGTATAATATCAATGGCTTGAATTTTCGCCAGATAAATAATTTATAAAGAAAATGAGCGTTGTAATAAAGTCATTAAAAGTTGAAGGAATAATAATAATAATTGTAAAGTTATCGAGTGTTATATATTAAAATAAATGGTTACAAATGAGTATTTGCGTTCCATAAATAAAGTAATAATGAAGCATTTGAAAAGTTAAATGTTGAGCTCAAATTATACAAGGAAAATGAATTGAATAAATAATAACGCTTTGAAGTCTTGTTGAAATGATAATAATTTCTGAGAACCCTTAAATAAATGTTGAAAACGAGACACCGAAGGATGTAATATTAAATTATAGGCTGTCATACCGAAGTTATGAATGAAAAATAATAGGAAGACCCAGATGTCTTATCGTGATGTGATAGAGTAATTATATGAGGAAAGTAAATACATTATGGATATCCAAGCTAAGTTATAATTGCCGAAAGGGACAAGTAATAAAAATGAGTTAGTTTCAAGCTATTAAGGAATACGTGATCCAGAATATGCCTTGTGTCGGGTGATGGAAAATACGTGGAAGTAAGTTGAAGTTGTGTTGAAGTGAAATAAATAAGTTGGACGTCGTCGTAAATGAAAGTAAGTATTCTCATATGAGTCCCGTTGGAAGGATTAAGGATCCCTAGCCTGGCATTGTTGTAATAAAGTGTTGTAATCGTGGATGTGTAATTCCCATCGAAATATAGTTGTTATGGTATGTTATGAAGCGTCGTAAGTAATAGGTACATGTGAGTCCCGTTGGATGGATTAAAGATCCCCAGCCTGGCATTGCTATAATGAAGTGTTGTATTTAAGGTCGTCGTAATGAAGCGTCGTAAGTGAAGTTGTTGCAATAAGGCATCGTAGTAAAGTCATCGTAATGGAGCACCGCAAGTGAGGTTGCTATAATAATGTATCGTATATCCTCTCCGAACTAGTGCAACAGTAATCTGGAATCACGAAATATAAATAAATAAATGCGAATAAGAAAGTAATTTGTTGTATAGGAAATTATATTTAAATCTTGGATGGCCATATGTTTGAAAACAGTAAACCTTATAGTAAAAGAGGACGGGCCACATGGCATCGTAAATCGTGAGTAATTACTGAGGAGAGGGGGGTGACAGCCAAACCTGATCTGTCCTCTTGTGAATGGAAGAGACCACTAATGGGCGTTTTTGTTGAGTAGGGTTCTAAAAGGATACTAGCGTTAAGCGAATGCTACATGAAAGTTTTAATTGAAAGGTGCTGGTGTAAAACAAATTAGACAATTGGAATAATGGGATTGATACAATTCTCCCAAGACTAAGTTTGAAGAAATTGAGTAATATTTGACAGACTTAATCAAATATTGCTCGTGTTAAATAATCGATTCTTTCTTTGTGAATAAAAGATACTGACGGGTTATGGAATAATGAGTTTGATATGATTTGTAATCCCACAAATAATAAATGAAACAGTGCATAGTGCAACGTTAAAACACATCACCATGATGCATGAATAGGCAGTAAGGGAGTGAGGGTCCGATCCATGTTCTTTGTGTTCTTGAAATACCTAAGGCTTTGTGGAAGACAGTGACTTAATTAAGAGAGTAAATAAATGATAAACAAGTAATTATATGAATACAGATGACCCTGAAGGGTAGTAAAGCAACTTAAATACCCACAAGCCTTAGAAGTAAAAATTTAACTGAAATGATAGGAAGGCTCTATGCCAAAGTGAGTAAATTTATAATTATGAATATTAATGAGTGAATAAGCTAAGCAAGAAAGTTTAAGTGTTTATGAAGTGAATTTTTATTGTTTGAGTGATCTTACTCGAAGGGAAAATTCCGAGTATTGTTTACTTTTGTGTTTTGGATATAGATTTTTGATTATTGCATTTCTTTAGTAAAATAAATTTATTTGTAACTGTAATGTATGAGTTATTCCTATAGTCTTGATAACCTAATTATGTCTTCATATCCGAGTGTACGATCATTTGTGGGTGGAACGTAACGCACCCCGATTTCCGAAGAGCATACATAGCCAGGGTATTGATCAAGCACCTTCCGCTGAAGCAGGTACAATAGTTAGATTATTGGAAGTGTGCAAGGGTATGTTAAGAAAGGCTGTGGTGGGTACAAAGATTACTGTTTGGATGTTTTGATATAAGCGACAGCCGCGCTGCCAACGTAACTAGTGACGCTATCTCTCGCAGAAGCATGTAGGCACTGCGGAGGATATTCCCTGGCACCCTGTACAAATTGACCAACCAGCGGGCTTGGTTTGGAGATATATAATGCCTGTGAAATATTTCGCACAGCCGCCATGTTGGATTGGTGAAATGTAATAAAATTCGAAGGGCGCGGTACTATGACCTTACCGAGTTCCTTTGAAATCGCTCCAGTTGTTTAGACGATCTCATAATCCTATTTTTAGCCTATTTTCATTGAAGTCAGGATATAGGCCTAGTAGCGCGATTAACGTGAAATTTGACGATTGAGGGATACCATATATAAATACCTCGCTAGCATTACTCTTAATAATATCATACTGGATATAGCGTGCAGCGGCCATCTTGGTATAATGGATTATAAAAGTAAATAACTCATATTTTAGAGTTAAAATAACCAAAATTAGTGTGAAAGTGTAACCGCATATGGGCTTTGTGTGCCTAAGGCAAAATAACAGCCTCACCATATATTCATAATGGTGGCTGAAGGTGTTATTGAAACATCAAAATCAATAACTCAAGATCCAATTGGACAATTAACTCGAAACTTTGTAAGATAGGAGTATCATATAAGAGATCTCGCTAGCTGTAGTCCTATGATTATCATGCTGCATATAGAACGCAGCCACCATCTTGAAATTATGAGACATTAATATAGATAATCCACTATAGTAGGGAATATAAGCCGATCCTGGCGCAGGGGCTAATGCGCAAGATGGCCGCCACGCGCAATCAGCCCTATGTTATTCTTATGAAGGGGACAGTCATAGCTGGCGCAAGGGCTGTTGGGTAAGATGGCCGCCACGCCCTGAGACTGTGTATGACGTCACAGGGATAGGTCAGCCGTGTAGTTGCTAAATGGAATATTTATTTTTATTATTATTATTAGGTAATTATTGATTGATCATGTACAATCAAGACCAGCCTTATATTGTCCACCGCTTGCTGCAGTGGCTAGCATTCTTGGATGTTACTGCGAAGGCCCGGGTTCGATTCATGGCTCTGCCAAGAAAATTAATTTCTGATCTCGGGAGTGGAACGGGTACACTCAGCCTTGTGAGGCAAAACTGACAGAAGCTGGGTTTTGATTCATACGTCAGCCATTCTGCCTAATCCAACTTCACCTAACCTAACCTAACCTACCTTAACTTCACTTAACCTAACCTAACTTCAAAGTGAGAGCAAATGTGGGGAGAAAAAAGTGCGTGCCAAAAGTGAGAGCAAAAAGTAGGAGCATAAAGTGGGAGCAAAGAAGTGGGAGCAAATGTAACAGCACAAATAATAAACTTAGTTATAACCTAACCTAACCTAACCTAACCTAACTTCACCTAACCTAACCTAACCTAACCTAATCTAACTTCAAATTCAGAGCAAATGTGAGAGCACACATAATAAACTAAGTTATAACCTAACCTAAGCTAATCTAACCTAACTTAACCTAACCTAGCCTGACCTAACTTAAAAGTGTGAGCAAAAAAAGTGAGAGCAAATGTGAGAGGACATATTAGTTCTCAACACTTAGTGTTAATTGTATATTAAAATTATATGCACAGCTTATAGAACACGTTTTGTATGCAGTCAAACTTTGTAAGATAGATTCATACAACACTCAAAGTATGTTTCCGTTACCTAGCGGTGGATATGAGCACTCACTGGTGATATCCGAGGTGAGCTGATTTGCTCACATATTTGCTCCCACTTTTGATCCCATATTGGCTCCCATATTGACTCCCATATTGGCTCCTATATTTGCTCCCACTTTGGCTCCCATATAGGCTGCCACATTGGCTCCCACATTTGCTCCCACTTTTTTGCTCCCACTTTTTGCTCCCATATTAATGCCAACTCTTATAACTATAAGCAGCAACAAAATGTAAATGGAATAATATTTCTGATAATTTTTAAAACAAAAGTCCTGAGGTCTTGGGTTTGAATTCCCAACTATGGTTGTCAGCCAATGAGTCACACTACAGGAAACTTTTATTTTTGTGTTGTGTTGCATGATCATTTGCCCATCTCGCGGTGTAGTGGCTAGTATACTTGTGTGTTATCCCTGAGGTCTTGGGTTCCAACTCATCTATGCCCAGAATTTAATTTTGATCTAAGTGTTGGAAGGTTTGGTTAGGTGAAGTTAGGTGAAGTTATGATAGGTTAGGTTTGGTTAGGTAAAGTTGGGTCATGTTAGGTTTGGAGAAGTTAGGTTAGGTTAGGTGAAGTTAGGTTAGGTGAAGTTGTGTTAGGTTAGGTTAGGTGAAGTTAGGTTAGGTGAGTTTAGGTTAAGTTAGGTTAGGGTAGGGTAGGTTAGGTTAGGTTAGGTCAGGGTAGGTTAGGTTAGGTTAGGTTATGACTAAGTTTGTTATGTCTAGTTGTCTTAGAAAAACACCACTTTTTGCTCTGATATTTGCAAAAAGTAATGCCATGTGTTAGCGTCGTTAAAGCCAGTGATATAAAACAAAAGAGGTCTTTATTTTCCAGCCCCCCCCCCAAACATGGGCTTACATCTAGTGGTATGTGGGTTGGCGACCGCGGGGGCCCCAGCTGTGTTCGGCATTGCTTCTGCTAAATTGTGCCTGGCTCGTCTCTGTCTTCTTTCTTTTCGACCTTTCTTGGTCAACTCTTGTTCTCTACCGACCCTGACATTATTAGGGTATCTAAGGCCTAGGGAGTCTCTTCCTTTTCCAACTTAAATGGTCGTTGTTTAATAATTTTTTTCTGATACCCTCGTTGTGTGAGGAAGCAGCCTTGTTTTTAATTTGATGTTATTTCCTGCCTTTTGCTCAACTCCCACTAAAGGTGGGGTGTATATATAGTCCCACCACTTGTGGTGCACCCTGGATATAGCTACACCCTCAGGGGCTTACGACTGATCAGTTTGGAAGTTGTCGACCCCAAGGGATTCTTGAGCTGGCTTCGGTTTTCCTCCTTTTTATTATCCATTTGCTCTGGGACAGAGCCTCTCCACTTTTGCTTTCATATCTATCTTTTATGGCTATCTTTACTTTGAAGTCCCTCAATCCACATCCTTGAGGGTTGAAGGCCATTTTTTATTCCTTCTGTCCTTCTAGTATATAAGTGTGTAGTTAGTTTTAGTTATAGTTTAGATTTAATTTTCAACTTTTCGATCACTCAAACCATTAGGGGTTAAGTGGTTAAGTTTATAGAACGCTTTTCTTTTCTTTTCTTTTCTTCGAAACAACACCAGCTACAATTCCTGACCGGATCATGAATTTATTGATTTTAACTGAGGTGCACAGTGTAGAATTGAAAAGAGGGCGGCCGTTGCTTTCTGAATTACAACTCTACATTTTTCTTTATTTCCTTTACCTTACTGTAATTTTAAACTTACTTCAAAGTATCTTAGTTATTCACCCTAACAATGCAAAACTTTAGAGCCTACACCACCAAGCTAATCCAGTTTATATGTATTTTATATTGTATAAATATTGTAAAATTGTTAGATTTAAGTTGTATTTGTATTGTTCATTATCAAGCTAATCCACTTCATATGTATTTTATATTATATCAACATTGTAATATCGTTAGATTTAAGTTGTATTTGTATTGTTCTTTACTTATTATTTGTATAATCTGGTTAGATGGAAGAGAGGGCCCAAAGGCCCTAATCTTGCCAGTCAAAATAAATCTATCTATTTGTAAAATCTATCTATCCTAGCGTCGAGGCAGGTGATAAAGGAGGCCAAGCTTCTCCAGGGACTGTAGCACCGAGCAATAAGTAAGTAATAAGTAATTAAGTAAGTAAGTAAGTAGTGTTTGCCCAAGTTGTGAAGTGCAGACAGCTTCAACTCCACATGTGCTATCAGTAAGACAAGGAACCTAATATTTTCTGACAACAGTGCACTATTCTTATCACCTAGTGTCACAAGTTCTGCTCACCTAGTCCGACCACATCCAGCAACTAGAGCAAATGCATTCAAACATGTGTTTGTTTAAAATGCAACTTTATCACTCTGCTGTCACCACAGAGGTCAGGGTTCGATTTTCTAAAGGCTGAAACAGGGTACACTCAGTCTTATCAGGTAAAATGTTTTGGTTCAATTGATAAATCATGGGAAAGGGTTAGCCATTGTGAGTCCTACCAAATCTTACTTCACCCTCTCCCATAATTAGTTTATAAACTCAGGTCGATAACCTTAACGTTTTGGCTCTTTTGGGTAAATTCATGGGGCATGGCAACAAGTTGGCCATCCTGACTTGTACAACACCTTATACAACTCTGTAGCCTTATTAATTAGCTATATATACACATTAATCCATAATTACCTTGTATTATTATTAATAATAATAATAATAATAATAATAATAAGCAAGCTAGTCATCCTCCATACATACGTCCATTAAAGCATGGTTTCTTAAAATGCATATGCTATTTAGGTGTTTAATACCTTTGTCCCCTGTAACATCACTATTCCCTGTTTTATGCTTCAAATAACCTATCGATGTAAAAGCGTATGTCATCAACTATTTTTCAACTATCACACCTAATTTTAGGGTTCTTAGTTTGCAATAAATAGATTTTTTCAATTTGGGGGGTAGTTTTCACCCTCCTTCTATTTTTCATGAAAAACAAAAGGTTTTAGGTTCAATTATCATTTTTTACATGTTTAACACCTTTTTCCCTGTAAAATCCCTATTTACTGTTTTAGGGGTAAAATGATCCATCCAGGTAAAAGCCTATGTCACGACCAAGTTTTTAAGCTATCACACCTAATTTTACGATTCTTAGTTTCCAAGGTATCGATTTTTCAATTTGGGGGTAGTTATCAACCCCTGCTATGTTTCATCAAAACAAAAGATCTTAGGTTCATTTATCATTTTTAGGTGTTTAACACGTTTTTTTTCATTACATGACTATTTACTGTTTTAGGGGTGAAATGAGCAATCGAGGTAAAAGTCTATATCATCACCTATTTTTGAGCTATCGCACCTAATTTTAGGGTTCTTAGTTTCCGAGATATTGATTTTTCAATTTTGGGCGGGGGTGGTAGTTTCACGCCCACACCAAAGGGGGACGCCGCCCCAAGTGCTAGGACCCCTCATACAAGTCCCTAGCGTGATTGGTTCCCGAGATATTTACAAAAGTGATGTTAGGCCCTTTTGACAAAAATGAATCATACATTCACAAACGGGACGTCACCCCAAGTGCTAGGATACTGCCCATGGCAAAATCCCATCAGGGCTTCAGAAAATATTAACAAAAGTGTAGTTAGGCCCTTTTGACAAAAAACTCCGGTGTGCATACATGCAAAAAATTACTATTTCACCCCAGGTAAGGGTAGTTTTTATTTTGGGGAAGACATACCTTGTCCTTAGCAAGGGGCGAGGGGGGGGGGGCACCACGAGTCCTAAGACACCCCATATGTTTAAATCGCATTATTGGTTAGCGAGATGCTAAAAAGCCGATGACCTATTAGTTTTTGGGTTTATTTAAATAAATATTTAAAAACCCATCTGTGAATATTCATTTAAAAAGCCCGCTCTCATACAAAAGCCGCCGAGTTCGTATTCATACGAAAATAAATACTATTTGACCCCCGCATAAGGGTAGGTTTTATTTTTGGGTGGATATACCCCGTCCATAGAAAAGGGGAGTTCACCACGAGTCTTACGACACCCCATATGTTTAAAATCCGATTATTGGTTAGCCAGACACTAAAAAGGGGATGACCTGTTAGTTTTTTTTGGTTCTTAATAAATATTAAAAAGTCATCTATAAATAATCATTTAAAAAGCCCGCTCACTTAGAAAAGCCGCCAAGTTCGTATCCATACAAAAAAGAATTTCACCCACGGGTAAGGGTAGTTTTTATTTTGGAGTGGACATACCTCGTCCATAGGAAAGGTGAGTTCACCACGAGTCCTACTACATCCCATAAGTTTAAATCCCATTATTGGTTAACGAGATACTAAAAAAGCCGTTGACCTATTAGATTTTGGGCTCTTTAATTATTTTTTATAACTAATGTATAAATAAGCATTTAAAAATCCCACCTACTTACAAACGACGATACAAAGAAAACAAGATGGACATCATTATCACTTTTATTAAATTTCCCCAAAATGTCAAAACAACATTTTTACCCCAAATTGCGTTTCAAATTCCACCCATTTTGAAAAATAACCTCACCATCAAATAGAGCGGGAAAGATACCATCTAAACGATCCCTCACTCAACCCTACTCGTCCCCCACCACCTAACCCATTCCCAACATATCCATGCGTATTCAAGCACACACACGCGATTTGCAGGAGAACTGTAAAACGTGCATAGGTTTTTCACCTAGAGACTTGCAATTTATGGTGCAGGTAAAGGGGGTAAATACCAACCATTCATGTCAAATAAAACTTTTTTCTCATCATCACCGTTTCCAAAATAGAGACCATTTTTTTCAAAATTCATTTTCATTTAGCCTACAGAGTTGAAACTTGCTTTCCGCCTAGAGGGCCTAGGGACCTTTCATTAGCGTCAAACAAACTTTTATCCCGAATACACCGTTTCCAAAATAATGACAAATTAAAAACCAACAATTTTTTTAAAATACCAACACACATTCTTTGCAAAGAGGACGTCATCCCAATGCCAACAACATCTCATTTGTGAAAATCCGACCAGGCGTTCGCGAATTATCGCCAATGTTCGCGAGAAAGTTGGCTATCATCTTTTTTGTCCTACACACTTGAAACTTGCTGTCAGCCTAGAGGGGCTAGAGACCCTACATCAACGTCAAACAAACTTTTTTTTTCCAAAATTCACCGTTTCCAAAATAGCGCCAATGTCAAAAACAAAAATTTTCTAAAAATTATTAAAATACCACCACACATTCTTAGCAAAGAGGAAGTCATCCCAACGCCAACAACACCTCGTTTGTTAAAATCCGATCATGCGTTCGGGAGATATCGGCAAAGTTCGTAGGAAAGCAAGCTGTGTAGCAGATCTCCCACTACCACACTACTACCCACCCATTTTGAAAAATAAACTCGCCATCAAATAGCGCGGGAAAAATACCATCTAAACGATCCCTGACTCAACCCTGCTCCTTCCCCACCATTAAACATTTTCCCAACATAGCCATGCGTATTCAAGCACACACCCGCGACTTGCAAGGGAACTGTAAAACGTTGTCCCCGTCCATCGACAGTGGATCGGATGGCCCGGCAAAAGACATCGTGATTCATGCCGAAAAAACCGGGATCAAAGCATACATAAAAACCTGACTGGGATCTAGGCGCAAATTGATCAAACAAAAAAAATGCCGGAGGAATGAGACCTCGAGTGATCTCGGTGTGGTTAAAAGGAGAGGCGTACCTGGAAAAATCAATTTCCCCCTAGATCCAAATCAATCCTAACACTGAAAAGAAAATACAGATTAGTAAAAATCAGAAGTGCAAAAACATTCATAAAATCAAAAATGTTTCATTTATTTTCAGTCCAAAACCAACAAGTAACAACCGAAATAAAATATTCAGTCCTATCCTACCTCGGGGATTCAATCAAACTTATTACTTGCTGTGGACTGCAAAAAAATATATTTAAAACTCATATCGAGAGAAAAAGAAAATTTAGTTGAATAGGGTCAATGAATCTCCTCGGTCCTAACCTTGGATATAACGAAATTAGGAGATTTTATAAAGTGACTTCTGACTGAAAATACAAATTTAAATAGTGTTCAATTTGACTATGAGGAACTGTCGTACACCCAGAATGTTCATCATATGGTGCCTCAATTAAATGTGTAATTACGTGACCAGATTACAACATATTTGGGATAGGCAAATTAATTTAGAAAAAATGAACTCGCCTGGAAATAAGTCATGTGGATCTCATTCTAGCTTTAATTTTTTTTACCTCAAATTGCACAAACCTAAGTGCCAACCGCCATCAAAAATAATTACATAACTAAATAATTAAAGTCTCCATCAGACCTTCAATCGTCTTCATAATATTAACAAATTTACATTTAATTAAATTATCTATTTTACAACTATATTTTCCTTATATTTACAACACTTTCATTTAATCTTATTTGTGGTAAATTCAGTTCATCAGTGCATAATATTTCTAATTAGTGAGTTAATTGCAAACACCAATGATCTTCTACAATTTGTGGAATGATCAATTATTTATGCTTGAATAGCATGTGTTCCAACAATTAATGATTTACTTATTTACAAACTCTTTCCTTTCCATTTTACAAATCCTTTCTTTATCCATTTAATTATTTACCATTTAATTGTTTCATAAATTCATCAATTCAACCATTTATATATCCATCAGACCTTTCTATAATTATTATGTATAGATTCAATAAAAAATACTCCCAACAATGCGTATCCGGTCTACTATCATTCATTATCCATTTAAGAAAATACGTGGTCTCGTATGATAACGAAAATTCTTCTAGTAAAAAGTCAATTCTGCCATCACGATCAATGCATAGTTAAATTTATACAACAGCACGACTCTGTACAGTGACTGGTTCTCACAAAAAAATCAAATGGTAGGTCCACGTTTCAACTATTAATGCCTGTAGTCAGTTTATCTTATAAATCCATTTTTTTGTTTATATTGCAATATTACATTTTTTACAGGCTAGCACTTAGTAATTCTTCACAGAATATGTGAATATAATTCTTATGATTCATCTTTTTATAGTATCGACCACTACTGATATATCTGACCGTATTAACTTAGATCACCTGTGCACAAAAGAAAGCACACCAATAATTTTCTTTTGTGTTTGAACAACAAATTCAAATGGACTGAGCGTGTTAAAAAAATAATTCAAAGTCAAATTCAAATTCAAACTGAAAATAAAGAACGATCTCTGAAATTGGAGTCGTTACCTCCTATAATTAGAAACGTGTGATCTTAAATCGAAAATAGGGTAGCATGGCTCAAATCTATACCATGGATGAATATCATTACTCGAAAACCATACTGGCCTACCATAATCAATTAGATCTCAAATTCGAACTGATTATGCATCTATCAGCAAGCAGAAATATTCGAAGAAATTTCCCTAATAATTGAGAATATTGAAGGTCATTACGATGTAAAGAAAAAGTAATCATCATCATAATCATCAAACGATAATGATCGTCCACTTAAAGCTTGTGAGGCAAAAGAAATAAAAATATTGTAATAGGATTTGAGCTGAAATACTATGAAGTATCATGACAATTAATTCCCTAAATATTCACTTAAGTGCTGTGAGCATCTGATAATGATAATCAGATTGTAAATTCTAGTTCCAAAAAGAAAACATGCTTTCTAATCTCAAAATGTTGACTTATTCATTACCCACTTAATGAAATAATTAACGAATTAATCACATAACTGGTATAATGGCTAACTAAAATGAGTAGATAGTCTACCCATTCTACTTAAATAAGGAGAAGTGTGGCTCACCGACTGGTCGAAAAATGGGTAGATAATTGTGGAACAAGCCTGGCACAAATCTGGATCTTGAAGCAGGGTACCACGTTTTCCATCGTCCTCCCCATCTTCTTCCTTCTTTTTCCATTATCCAGTAAGATGATTTTCTTTCCCCCCGAATTTGGGCTCGGAACTCCCCGTACCATTCCATGCCCGCCCGAATGCGGCTTCTCACAAAATCTGCATCTCCCTTTGGTGGTTAAATCATCCTTTCAAGCCTCCTCGTGGCGGTCTAGTTACCCATGTTAAATGAGGAAAAGTTCGGATAGAAATAATACGGCAACAATTATGCGCACGTTAGGGAAAGTTCTGGCTCCATGACGGATTTCACAAGTCCTTATGTGGTACACGGCTCTTATTTCAACTGAAATGGTGATATTCCACCCCGTGTAGTGCCAGTCCACCGAGACGATAATGTTCTGTACTCCTCAAGGATTAGTACAATTTCAACCAATTTAGCACAGATTGTAAGTGCCGAAACGCTGTGATCTTAAGAGCTTGCCTCGACCTTCGAATACACCAGTTTATAAAAAGCCTCTGCCGAGCGACTTGAGCAGTAAGTTCCCATTCTGCCAGGTAGACAAGCACGAACTAATATAGCCAGTCATACATGACCATAGGGCCCTTTTGCATAACTCCAAAATATAAAAATAAGAATGCCAGTGCATTTTATATTCACAGGTTTCAAGATTCGTATTCTAGCGCTCCCGTTGTCCACAAAGCCGTATCATGCTCTCCGTTACTCGCGATGCGTCGCGCACACGAAAGATAAATCCACCTCACGCCTGGCAGCGATACTTTCCCTAAGAACAGAAAAATCTTTCTGTCCACATATGAGTCTTGACAAATCCCCGCTGCACTGAGGCAGTCACGTGGTTATACCTCGCACGCGCTCTGGCGTCAATCAGTCACCTGTTGCGTGATGTAACCGCTGGTCAATGAACCCGCAACGTGGACACATACATTGCTTGCATGACGTAACCGCAGGTCGTTAACTTAAAATGTTGCCATATCCATACACGCGTCAACATAACATGGTCTCTTGGTGTTGGGCACATACTCCTCCTTCCCCATGAAATAAGCGAATAAGTGGGCTTATTTCGGTCTATTACAATTTATACGCCCTCATCATGTGCCAACCAAGTGCTCAACCAAGCCTCATTGGTAATATCTCCTTAAATTGGCAGCATTGTATCTTCCAATCATGTTCCTCGTTTAAATATCTGATGGATATCGATGATGTCAATGGTGAATCGTGAACTTATGGAATCTATTTTGTGTGATTTCTTGAATTTGGCGTTTTATTTCTTGTATTCACGCCACTCGTACCAGGTCCTGGATCTGTCTGTTCTTGCCCCTCGCTATTTTGCATTGCTTCTCTCATGCTTTGCATATACTCCTGGCTTTCCGTATGTCTATCTCCCAGATCCGTCCGATTATTTCCATCTTCATTTCTTCTCCATTGTCTATTATACGTTTGGGATCGGTTTCTCCCTTGTTGCCATGTGTTCCTCCCCTGAGCATCACCATATCGGTATTGCCTATTGTATGGCCGTCTATCCTGGTTCCACCTTCTATTCGTATAACCTTGTCCTCCGTTCTCCTGTTGACCCCTCCAATTTCCTGAGTTTTGGAACTCTCTCCTCGGCTGTGGCTCGGTTTGAACTTTCTGGTCTGCCACCACTAGATTAACCTGCTGGTTTTCCATTCTACTATTTCTCGGATGCATCAATGCACTAGTGTGGTCTAGTTTCCGTAGAATCTCATCGCACACCTTTAAATTGTTTGCGCCTGACATTATAAGCATTCGGTGGACCTCTACAGGGAACTGGCGTCTAATAGCCTGTATTATTTCTTCCTCTGCTAATGGGGATTCTAAAAATTGAAGTCTGGCGATCTGTGTATTAAAATACGCCGCATATTGAGTTGGATTTGAAGTCGAGTATTTTCGAGAGTACAGTCCGGCCCTTATACTAAGCTGATCCTCTGAACTCCAGAACCTTTTTAGAAATGCCGCCGCAAATCCTTCAAAGTTCACGAAAGTGAACCTGAACGCCCTACACCAGGTCAAAGCTTGGTTTCCAAGTGACCTCTCAATTACCCGAATCTCACGTTCCCTCGGGATTCGATGTTCGTCCAAATAATCTCTGAGATCATGTAGGAATTCAATCGGTGAAATAACTCCTACACCACTAAATCTTTTCGGTTTATCATCTTGTGTTCTTATAATCGTAACAGGACTCGCATAGCTTGATCTACCAGGTGTCAATTCTGCATCTCTATACCACCTCTCCGGACTATTTTCTGGCTCATTACTTTCTGTCAATCTGGGTGTGTTATCTGTCTGTAATGTTTGCTCTATACGCGTTATCCGATGTAGCTGACTTCCTTCCAGTATCTTCATTTTGTCCGCAATTGACGAAATTGCCCCATTCAAATCTTCCTTGACCTTATCTAATCCGGTACTGATCGATTCTAATTTCGCCCCTTGTGTCATCTTTTCTTCAGAAGCTTCTGTGAGTGTCTTACTAATCCTTCTGATTTCCTCATCCACGTGCTTCCTGTTCGCGTCAACGTCTTGAGCTAACGTTCCCATTTTCTCTTCCATTTCAACTACTCTCTTTTCCACCTTCCCTGTCTGTGTCGTTATATCGTCACGAATGACTGTAGCAGTTTCCTTCAACTCTTTTCTAACGTCTCCTATTTCCTTTCGACTATCCTCTTTGAGTATGTCCACGTGTGAGGTGAGATCCTTTCCCATTCCTTAAATGTTCTGGTCTAGCCTTTCCTCTAAAATCTTGACTTGATTGTTCACTTGGTCTACATCCTTTCCTATCTTTCCCATACCTTCCACTAAATTATCTTGCATCGTAGCCTTCAATGCGTCTATCTTAGCTTCCATGCTGTTATCTGTCTGAACTTGACTTGTAGCTATCAACTCACGTATCTCAATTATTTCGCCCTTGGTTTGTAACGATTGAGCCGCTGCCTCAGTTCTATGTTGTGAAATGTTCTTTTCTAATTCGTTATAATTTTGTTTTAATTCAGCATAACTTTGTTTAATTTCAGAGTGACTTTGTTTAATTTCAGAGTGACTTTGTTTTAATTCCTCATGATTTTGCTTCAAACTATGGTTTAACCTGCCCTCCAATTCCATTTGACTTTGTTTAACTTCGTTCTTAAACTCCTCTTTGAATTCAGCAAACATTTTCCGCAAATCCTCCATCTCAGTAGACATAAATACACAAAAATATCCATAATATATAAGGAGACTCTCCAGAATGACCAAACACCAAGGTTGCACCACAATTTCTACCATACCCAGTCATGTGATTAATTTATGCTTATGAACTAAATAAATGAACCATTTCTGATTTCTAATAACCAGACATTTAAAATAATTAAGAACGGAGACCTAACATAACATCCAACAGTAAATACTTGTGATTTTTCCATCTGTACTGTCCAAAGAAAAACATCCAATTACAAAAGGTAATTAGATCATCACGAAAGGAAAAGTTAAATCCTTAGCATCTCATTCAAACATCTCAAGCATGGTAATCCAATAACATTGAGTTATCCAAAAGAAAATGCCAATGGAAACACAACGCACTCTGGTTGTCCAATTTTACTGGTTGCATTTTATTTTTGCAACACCACCGCGTGGTACGATCTCTCTTACTCGTGGCCAAACACGTATGGGCGCCATTTTGTATGACCTATGTCCCCGTCCATCGACAGTGGATCGGATGGCCCGGCAAAAGACATCGCGATTCACGCCGAAAAAACCGGGATCAAAGCATACATAAAAACCTGATTGGGATCTAGGCGCAATTTGATCAAACAAAAAAATGCTGAAGGAATTAGACCTCGAGTGATCTCGGTATGGTTAAAAGGAGAGGCGTACCTGGGAAAATCAATTTCCCACTAGATCCAAATCAATCCTAACACTGAAAAGAAAATACAGATTAGTAAATATCAGAAGTGCAAAAACATTCATAAAATCAAAAAGGTTTCATTTATTTTCAGCCCACAAACCAACAAGTAACAACCGAAATAAAATATACAGTCCTATCCTACCGCAGGGATTCGATCTAACTTATTACTTGCTGTGGACTGCAAAAAAATATATTTAAAACTCATATCGAGAGAAAAAGAAAATTTAGTTGGATAGGGTCAATGACTCTCCTCGGTCCTAACCTTGGATATAACGAAATTAGGAGATTTTATAAAGTGACTTCTGACTGAAAATACAAATTTAAATAGTGTTCAATTTGACTATGAGGAACTGTCGTACACCCAGAATGTTCATCATATGGTGACTCAATTAAATGTGAAATTACGTGATCAGATTACAACATATTTGGGATAGGCAAATTAATTTAGAAAAAATGAACTAGCCTGGAAATAAGTCATGTGGATCTCATTCTAGCTTTAATTTTTTTAACCTCAAATTGCACAAACCTAAGTGCCAACCGCAATCAAAAATAATTACATAACTAAATAATTAAAGTCTCCATCAGACCTTCAATCGTCTTCATAATATTAACAAATTTACATTTAATTAAATTATCTATTTTACAACTATATTTTCCTAATATTTACAACACTTTCATTTAATCTTATTTGTGGTAAATTCAGTTCATCAGTGCATAATATTTCTAATTAGTGAGTTAATTGCAAACACCAATGATCTTCTACAATTTGTGGAATGATCAAATATTTATCCTTGAATCGCATGTGTTCCAACAATTAATAATTTACTTATTTACAAACTCTTTCCTTTCCATTTTACAAATCCTTTCTTTATCCATTTAATTATTTACCATTTAATTGTTTCATAAATTCATCAATTCAACCATTTAAATATCCATCAGACCTTTATATAATTATTATGTATAGATTCAATAAAAAAATACTCCCAACAATGCGTATCCGGTCTGCTATCATTCATTATCCATTTAAGAAAATACGTGGTCTCGTATGATAACGAAAATTCTTCTAGTAAAAAGTCAATTCTGCCATCACGATCAATGCATAGTTAAATTTATACAACAGCACGACTCTGTACAGTGACTGGTTCTCACAAAAAAATCAAATGGTAGGTCCACGTTTCAACTATTAATGCCTGTAGTCAGTTTATCTTATAAATCCATTTTTTGTTTATATTGCAATATTGCATTTTTTACAAGCTAGCACTTAGTAATTCTTCACAGAATATGTGAATATAATTCTTATGATTCATCTTTTTATTGTATCGACCACTACTGATATATCTGACCGTATTAACTTAGATCACCTGTGCACAAAAGAAAGCACACCAATAATTTTCTTTTGTGTTTGAACAACAAATTCAAATGGACTGAGCGTGTTAAAAAAATAATTCAAAGTCAAATTCAAATTCGAACTGAAAATAAAGAACGATCTCTGAAATTGGAGTCGTTACCTCCTATAATTAGAAACGTGTGATCCTAAATCGAAAATAGGGTAGCATGGCTCAAATCTATACCATGGATGAATATCATTACTCGAAAACCATACTGGCCTACCATAATCAATTAGATCTCAAATTCGAACTGATTATGCATCTATCAGCAAGCAGAAATATTCGAAGAAATTTCCCTAATAATTGAGAATATTGAAGGTCATTACGATGTAAAGAAAAAGTAATCATCATCATAATCATCAAACGATAATGATCGTCCACTTAAAGCTTGTGAGGCAAAAGAAATAAAAATATTGTAACAGGATTTGAGCTGAAATACTATGAAGTCCCATACGAGTATCATGACAATTAATTCCCTAAATATTCACTTAAGTGCTGTGAGCATCTGATAATGATAATCAGATTGTAAATTCTAGTTCCAAAAAGAAAACATGCTTTCCAATCTCAAAATGTTGACTTATTCATTACCCACTTAATGAAATAATTAACGAATTAATCACATGACTGGTATAATGGCTAACTAAAATGAGTAGATAGTCTACCCATTCTACTTAAATAAGGAGAAGTGTGGCTCACCGACTGGTCGAAAAATGGTTAGATAATTGTGGAACAAGCCTGGCACAAATCTGGATCTTGAAGCAGGGTACCACGTTTTCCATCGTCCTCCCCATCTCCTTCCTTCTTTTTCCATTATCCAGTAAGATGATTTTCTTGCCCCCCGAATTTGGGCTCGGAACTCCCCGTACCATTCCATGCCCGCCCGAATGCGGCTTCTCACAAAATCTGCATCTCCCTTTGGTGGTTAAATCATCCTTTCAAGCCTCCTCGTGGCAGTCTAGTTACCCATGTTAAATGAGGAAACGTTCGGATAGAAATAATACGGCAACAAATATGCGCACGTTAGGGAAAGTTCTGGCTCCATGACGGATTTCACAAGTCCTTATGTGGTACACGGCTCTTATTTCAACTGAAATGGTGATATTCCACCCCGTGTAGTGCCAGTCCAGCGAGACGATAATGTTCTGTACTCCTCAAGGATTAGTACAATTTCAACCAATTTAGCACAGATTGTAAGTGCCGAAACGCTGTGATCTTAAGAGCTTGCCTCGACCTTCGAATACACTAGTTTATAAAAAGCCTCTGCCGAGCGACTTGAGCAGTAAGTTCCCATTCTGCCAGGTAGAAAAGCACGAACTAATATAGCCAGTCATACATGACCATAGGGCCCTTTTGCATAACTCCAAAATATAAAAATAAGAATGCCAGTGCATTTTATATTCACAGGTTTCAAGATTCGTATTCTAGCGCTCCCGTTGTCCACAAAGCCGTATCATGCTCTCCGTTACTCGCGATGCGTCGCGCACACGCTAGATAAATCCACCTCACGCCTGGCAGCGATACTTTCCCTAAGAACAGAAAAATCTTTCTGTCCACATATGAGTCTCGACAACTCACCGCTGCACTGGGGCAGTCACGTGGTTATTCCGCGCACGCGCTCTGGCGTCAATCAGTCGTCTGTTGCGTGATGTAACCGCTGGCCAATGAACCCGCAACGTGGACACATACATTGCTTGCATGACGTAACCGCAGGTCGTTAACATAAAATGTTGCCATATCCATACACGCGTCATCATAACATGGTCTCTTGGTGTTGGGCACAACCTGCATAGGTTTTTCACCTTGTGACTTGACATTTATTGTGCGGGTAAAGGGGGTAAATACCAACCATTCATGTCAAACAAACTTTTTTTTTCTCATCTTCACCGTTTCCAAAAAAAGACCATTTTTTTCAAAATTCATTTTCATTTAGCCTACAGACTTGAAACTTGCTTTCCGCCTAGAGGGCCTAGGGACTTTTCTCGCGAACATTGGTGATCATTGGCGAACGGATGGTCGGATCTTAACAAATGAGGTGTTGTTGGACTCGAGCTGACGTCCTCTTTCCTATAGACCACTCGTTATTTTTTTGAAAATATTTTTGAAAAATTTTGTTTTAAAGTAGGCGTTAGTTTGAAAACCACACATGATAGAATGTTGTGCCATAGTTCAAACCAATGGTCTCTATGACCTTTATTTTTTTATAATAAAACGTTTTAATATTTTGAGAATTTTTGAACACACTCAAATTTTGAATTTTTACTATTTTGGAAACTAACGCGTTGACAAAAAAAATTGTTTGACATAAATGAAAGATCCCTATCCCCTCTACCAAGAAAATAAATGTCAATTCTCTAGGACAAAAAGAACTATGCATTTTAATTTCTTATTTTTTTTAAATAAAAGCGTGTTTGTAGACAGAGAGGCGGTAGCGCTTGACACATGTTCCAACGAGGCTATGACTGGCCATGGTGGATACGGGAAATGGCTATTTCGACGGGGCGATATATGGCAAAACGAGGGGTGGCTTTTCGATATTTTTTTCCTATGACGAATGAATGAAGGCGAATATTTTGAAATGTGACAAGCATACTAAGATTTTTTTAAAAAAAGGAAGCTTGTAGTTTAACGTGACCGTTAATCTTGAGATCATGAGCCACGGGACCTCCTTTTTACGTGGAATCCGAACCACAGGACATGGCATTTCACTTCGAAAATCTCACATGCATTGACCGGGAATCGAACCCGGACCGCCTTGGTGAGAGGCATACAGCTAGACCGCTGAGCCACCACGCCCCACTAAGATTTTTTTAACTCCTGAAGGGGATCTTTAAGGTTTTATTTAACAGTGATGAGGGAGATCGCTCTCTGACACAACAGACGGTTGTAGGATATGACCAAGTGATTCTTAGACGTTGGCGATCTCGGTGACAGTAAAATGTTTGATAATAATAATAATAATAATAATAATAATAATAATAATAATAATAATAATAATAATAATAATAATAATAAAAATAATGTTTTGTTTGAGTCTTCAGTCTTTTGACTGGGTTGATGCAGCTCTCCATGCCTCCCTGTCCTGAGCCAATCGTTTCATCTCTACATAGCTACCACACCCTACATCCGAGGCTATCTGTTTAACATATTCTAACCTTGGTCTACCCCTACAGTTCTTGTCGTCGACCCTTCCTTCCATAACTAAGCTTGCTATTCCTGGGTGTCTTAGTATGTGTCCTACCAATCTATCTCTTCTCTTCATTAGCAGTCGCCAGAAACATCTCTCCTCTCCCACTCGCCTTAATACCTCTTCGTTTGTAACCCTATCTACCCATCTGATCTTCATCATCCTCCTGTAACACCACATTTCAAATGCTTCAATTCTCCTCTTTTCTGCTGCACCAATAGTCCAAGTTTCACTTCCATAGAGCGCTACGCTCCAGACAAAGGCTTTCAAAAATGACTTCCTAATACCTAAATCTATATTCGATTTCAACAGATTCTTTTTTTGTAGAAAGGCTTTCCTTGCCTGAGCCAACCTACTTTTTATATCCTCTTTGCTTCGTCCATCACTGGTTATTCTGCTTCCTAAGTAACAGAAGTCTCCTACTACCTTCAGCTTTTCACCTGCCAATTTGATGTCCATACAGGTTTCTGATTTATTTCGGCTGCATTCCAGTATTTTTGTTTTACATTTATTAATTTTCATCACGAATTCCTTCCGTAAGACGGAATCCATACCATTCAAAAACTCATTCAAATCCTCAGGCTTGTCGGCCAAGATGACGATGTCATCAGCAAATCTCAGAGTTGAAATTATTTCTCCTTGAATCTTCACTCCCACTTTAAATTTTTCTCCAATTTCCTTCATTGCTTGTTCAATGTAATGATTGAAAAGTATGGGTGATAAATTGCAGCCTTGCCTTACACCTTTCTGAATACCAGCTTCTCTCTCATGTCCTTCAGCTCGAATGACTGCTGTCTGGTTTCTGTATAGATTGTATATCACCCTCCTATCCCTGTACTTTATTCCAATAGATTTCAAAATGTCAAACAATTTAGTCCAATCAACGTTATTAAAAGCCTTTTCTAAGTCTACAAATGCCATAAACGTTCTCTTATCTTTCCTTATTCTACCTCCCAAAATCAGCCTAAGACTTAGTACAGCTTCCCTTGTTCCTACATTTCTCCTGAAACCAAACTGGTCTTCACCCAACTCCGTTTCTATCTGGCTTTCAATCCTCTTGTAAATTATTCTAGACAGGATCTTTGAAGCATGAGTAGTCAAGCTGATTGTACGGTAATCTTCACATCTGTCAGCTCCCACTTTCTTTGGTATAGGGATGATTACATTCTTCCTGAAATCAGGGGGTACCTCACCTGTCTCATAAATCCTACACACCAAGTGAAATAACCTGATCAGACCTTCATCTCCTATGCAGCGTAGCAACTCAATAGGTATATCATCTATGCCGGGTGCTTTGTTCCTGCCTAAGTCCTCTAATGCTCTGTCAAATTCTGATCTCAATATTAAATCTCCTTTTGCATCATCATCAATTTCCTCCTCCCTTTCCATTACATGATTCTCAATCTCCTTTCCCTTATACAAACACTCTATGTAAGCTTTCCATCTCTCGACTTTTTCTTCCCTATCTGTTAGAGGCTTTCCATTTGTGTCCTTAATATTACAGCACTTAGTCTTCTTTTCCCCAAAAGTATTCTTAATCCTTCGATAAGCTGTCTCTACTTTTCCTAATTTCAGACAATTTTCTATACCTGCACATTTCTCTTTCAACCATTCTTCTTTCGCTTCCTTGCACTTCTTGTTAACCTCATTTCTCAGACGTCTGTATTCTGCTTTCCCCTTTTCATCTCTTAGATTCTTGTGTTTCCGCCTTTCATCCACCAATTCTAGTATATCCTGAGTGATCCACGGTTTTCTACCTATTCTTTCTTTCCTACCAATGTTTTCTTCTGCGGATTTTGTTATTTCATTCTTCAAAAGTGCCCATTCGTCTGCAATTGAAGTTTGTTTAGGGGTTTTGATTAGTCCTTCCTTTATACTGTTCTTGAATCTTTCGTTTACATCCTTCACTTTCAGTCTGTCTATTGCCCACCTTTTTGGCTTTTGACTTCTCTTCAGTTTCTTCAACTTTAATCTGCATTTCATTACAACCAGATTGTGGTCAGAGTTTATGTCAGCACCAGGATATGTTTTACAATCCAAAATCTGGTTTCGAAACCTCTGCTTGACCATAATGAATTCGATTTGGTAACGCCCTGTATCTCCTGGTATCATCCATGTGTATATTCTTCTATTGTGGTTATCGAACTAGGTGTTAGCTATGACCAACTCATGTTCGGTGCAGAATTCCATCAGCCTGCTTCCTCGATCATTCCTTTCACCTAATCCGAAATCTCCTACTATCTTCCCTTCTCTCCCTTTTCCTACCACAGCATTCCAATCCCCCATTACTATAACATTTTCATCACCTTTGATATACCTCAGAATGTCATCTATTTCTTCGTAGACCTTTTCAACATCCTCATCATCAGCTTGACTGGTAGGCATATTGACTTGTACCACTGTGGTGCACGTAGGTTTAGTATTGATTTTTGCTACAATAATCCGTTCACTGTATTGCTCATAATATTCCACCCGCTGTCCAAGTTTCCTACTCAATATGAGACCAACCCCTGCTTGGCCATTGTTTGATTTAGTGCTAATGACCCTATAGTCTCCTGACCAAAATTCCTGCTCTTCCTGCCAGCGCATTTCACTAATCCCAACCAAATCCAACCTCAACCTATCCATTTCCCTTTCTAAGTTTTCTAACTTTCCACTTCCTAGCAGACTTCTAACATTCCACGCTCCGATCCGTAGAATGTCAGATTTCCTCTTTGTCACTTCTGTGATGTTAACCCCCTCTCGAGTAGTCCCCACCCGGAGATCCGAACGGGGGACATGTTTACCTCCGGATTGAAATTTTACAAGGGAGGAGGCCATCATCACATGTAATTATGCATAGAGAGATGCATATCCTCGGGAATAGCATTACGGCTGTAGTTTCCCGTTGCTTTCAGCCGTGATAATAATAATAATAATAATATTAGGCCTCCGTGGCTTAGGCGGCAGCACGCCGGCCTCTCACCGCTGGGTCCGTGGTTCAAATCCCGGGCACTCCATGTGAGATCTGTGCTGGACAAAACGGAGGCAGACAGGTTTTACTCCGGGTACTCCGGTTTTCCCTGTCAAAATTTCATTCCAGCAACACTCTCCACTATCATTTCATTTCATCTGTCATTCATTTAATCATTGCCCCAGAGGAGTGCGTCAGGCCTCGGCAGCCGGCACAGTTCATATCCTCGCCGCTAGTAGGGGGCTTCATTCATTCCATTCCTGACCCGGTCGGAGACTGGAAGCAGGCTGTGGATTTTCATTTCAATAATAATAATAATAAGACACACACTTGTTTTGAATGCTAACACGCACACAGTCCAGCTCACTGGTGACTGAATATTGTACCTAGCCAGAGGACTCGTGAGAGTTGTAGCTGGTTCTGACGAGGCAGGAATGTTTACGTCAGCAGGAAGTGTGATATCAGTTAACTTGCCTCGTGGTGGCTAGCAGGTGTGCTGTTTAAGCAGATTGAGGAATGTGAAGAGGCGTGGGAACACGTGCGAGAGAGAGACAGAGAACCATTCAAGGTCAAAACGCTGAGAAAATACAACTTTTTCTGTTGCTAGGCTAACTGATAACGATTGCGTTAGTCATGCACTTGCCATTTTAGCACACGGACGTATACAGCAGAGATGTGGAAGAAAAATCCTTTTATTTTTTGGTAAGTACCTATGAATGATTATTTTAATAATGTCATGCTAATGAACCTTAAATTTGTAGTTATTGATTAGGTAATTATTGATTTTTTAATTTATTTGTTTGCAGATAACCGGTATACCTTACATGTCTGAGATACAAGAAAGCAGTTTACTTTTGAGTCCACTAGAAGGAAAGAGCAATAAGCCACTGCAAGTGAAGGTGGGATTATTTTTTTAAACTAACTTGTTTCATTTTTTGTTTCATATTTTACTTTATGAAATCCATGTACTAACCTGAATTTAGGTATTTATAACGGTTTATTTTATTTATTTATTTATTTATTTATTTTTAGAGACTTGGAAAGAAAAGCCTTACCACCGTAGCAGTCGCTGAAAACCCGAGACGCAGTAAAGTGCAACCATTGTTTCCAGGCAGTGAACTATTTAAAACTCAGGTAAGCCTAACATAAAATGCTATTCCATTTTACCACTACAGAAAACTCGTAGACAAAAAATTCATTACCTGTACATGACTAGGACTATGATTGCTTTCTTGATTAATGACTATGTATTGGCAACCGGTTCAAGACCATATTGGTTGTTTACCGGGAAAGTACAAAGCTATATTGGATTTTGTAAAAAACAAAAATTTTAATTTTAATTTCCCTATAATAATAATAATAATAATAATAATAATATATTAATAATAATAATAATATAACTATCGTATGGCCTCGGGTGCTGGGTGCAAGCTTTGTTATTTGACTCACAGAGGGTAGCTTGCATGTCGAATTTTGTTGTTCCTTGACTATGAAAGTCAAGGAGGTTAGATGTTAGATATCTAATCTCTCTAAACTCTATACCGCTTTCTAGTAGAAAAATGAGGACCTTTGTACCCTATGAACTCAACGAATATTCACAGGTTTGAACATGATAATCTGAAAAAAATGACATGACATTATTATTTTTTGTTTATGTATTGGTTAAAGGGGAATGTAAATGACTGCAGCTTTATAAAAAGAAAATAAGTACATGGGTTACTGTTAGTGCCGACATACAGTTAATTTAATTTTCTGGTGTTTTGATATATTGAACCCTTTATCCTCTGTTGGATAAATGATTCTCTGTTTTATTACTTCAATTAATAAATATTTCCACCAGCATCATGAAAATAGCCAGACGGAGATGAGGAAATTTCAAGCATTGGTTGGAGACAGCGGGGACATACCTGAAGCAGATTGACAAAAGGCTAAATACTTTAGCTGTGAAAGGAAATAGCCTAGCGATGTGTCAGAAGGACAGGTGTTGGCCGCCTCAAAAATAGAAGCGACGCGCAGTGAGACATGGTTCTGGTATGTTCATTGTGATATTCGCGCCTAGAAGTAATATGATGCAGTAACGTGAGTGGCTGATGAAGAAAATAGACACTCCTACGACGCCAAGATCTGCTAAAAACCGCCAAATTACAGAAAATGTGGGAACCAATGAGAGAAGAATGCCTATTTAGAGCGGCAGGTCTAGCGTGGGCACGCTCGGCTAGCATTCACGCGGGAGATCGCCTAGACAAAATCTCTACGATCGATTCTAGGATTAATGGGCATATTCTTGACCTGCGCTATTTTACGAGTTCAGTGATATTTATTTCATTCCTGTATCACCATTATTTTGTGAAATTTTTGTATAAATTCCCCCCCCCCCCCCCCCCCCCCATCAAGACCTAGGGCCAGTTCATTTATAAGTGGTGTGAAGAGCCAAGACATTGCTTATTATTACTTTTCGTCTGAGGAC
The DNA here is from genome assembly GCA_946902985.2 of Meconema thalassinum. Classification (NCBI taxonomy): domain Eukaryota; kingdom Metazoa; phylum Arthropoda; class Insecta; order Orthoptera; family Tettigoniidae; genus Meconema; species Meconema thalassinum. Next base: position 446,902,412 of record OX336389.2, read on the forward strand.
GGGAGGCTTATTATTATTCTGTGCGTCTACGGACGTAAACTTATTATTCTGTGCGTCTACGGACGTAAGACTATTACTTTGGTTCGTCTACGGACGGAGGCTGTTATTTTGTGTGTCAGTGGACACAGGCTTTTATACTTTGCGCGTCTAAGGACATTGACAGTTATACTTTGCGTGTCATGAAGGACACATAAATTATTATTAAAAGTGTTAAATTCAGTGTTAGATAGTCACAGTACTATATTTGTAGGGGCAGTATCTTCGATAATTCACCAATAAACTGTTTTGGGGAAAGAAGTACCCGAACGGCGAATTTAGTAGTCAGACATCAAGTGTATAATAATTTAATTTTTGAATCAGCACGAGAGATGACATCATTGACCATGGAGGAAGCCTGGAAATATCAAGACTCCGTCAAGATGGTTGAGATGAGATAAGAAGAATCCAGTTGGGAAATGGCTGCAGATGTTCTTTGACGGGTGACGGGCTGAGGATGAGTACAGAATAATATTTATTATTATCTGATAAATTAACTTATGGTGTATGGGACATATTTTGTTTTGTAAATAATTTGCTTGTGTGATAAACGTAGTCTATTTAGTTTTGGTCTGACACACCTTTTGCATGGAAACAGCTCGCATATATATTTAGTAGAAGGTTCTTTTCTTGTTTGTTGTTTTAACTAACGTAGCTATGTGAACGGCCGTGTTTGCATATGTTACGCAATGCGGTTAAAAACGTCTCTCGGAGATATGTTGTGTTTCAGAAGTAGGACTGAAGTAAAATAATTATACAGTAGATTGGAGGGTAATTAATTTCTTTTGTTTTATTATTGATCAGATTCAATGAGATTATTGCCTTTGGAGCAATGTGATTTGTGACGAAGAGCAGTCAGCTCTCTCGTAGGTTTTATATTTTTTTAATTGTCGGCGAGCATCCATTCAGCCGATCTGTGTAAAACGTATTGTCATTCCCAAATATGTGTGTGTGTGAGTGTGTGTTTTTGTGTCATTACAAGCGGGATTTTCAGCTTAGACTGATTTCTGGCAGCTTGATGACAAATCCAGATTGTGTCCTCGCGAGGGCAATTCTGGATATTTTGATTAATGTCTGACCATATTTTTGAAGTGGTTGAGTTTGTTGCTGTTGATTCCTTGAGATAACGGCACAGCTGGTCAGTTATATTTATACACACTGGAGTGGGACAATGGCAGGTGATTGAGGAAGAGGGGAGATGTTGCACAAGACGGACTGAGGATTGCCAGCCAGGTCATTAGTGGAGAGTGCCTGTGTGGCTCAGTAATAACTTGTTATACAGAATTAAGAACTGATCAATGATAAAAATTGTTTAAATAAATGGGAGTTGCCTACGAATCACGATAATCTCCGAAGCGTTAGCTTAACATGCAGTTTTGTTCATATAAAGTAATGTCAGCCAGTCAGGCTTTTGTTGTTGTTGGTTTATTCCATGTTTTTATTTTATTCAGTGACCCGTGAGTCACATGCTTGCTGTATTTCCTTGTTTGTGTTGAGCAATTTGGCCCGTGTTGGCAGCTCATAGTCAAGTGCGTCTTCGCGCTAATGAGGGTCCCGAGAGAGATTCCTGTAGATAGTAGATTTGTAGTGCGTGTGTCAGCATTACTTTTTAAGGGTTTTATTTAATGTCATGTTCCATATCCATAAACGTTGATTTACGAGATGATTGTTCGTAAGCATCGTGGCTGTTAACCCGTTGTAAACGAACAGTCATCCAAAGTACTCATTCCTCGTAGTTAGTCATTACGCGCACATAAAACCCAAACTGCAAGGTAGTGGAACCAGGATCCACATTTTAAATAAAAGGGGAGATCCGTCTGACTCCTCAAATTTATAGATATTCCTATCATGGGAAATTCAGGGAGGATTGTTTTTATATTTTATTGTTTTTTATTTCTTTTTATGCACTATTAGTCATTAAATCATGTTATTATTTTACATCTTGTCACCTTTCTTTCTCGATTTATAGTTTATATCCTATGACCCTTACCTCAGTAGAGCATGTTGTTTGGCGAACGTAAACATCACATAGGAACTGAGCGCGACCCCTTGATTAAGATTTCTTACTTTAAACACTGCTTTTCTGAAGGGTTCATAGGAGTAAACTGGCGCGGCCAAGCGTGGGGCGGTTCACTGTGGTGTAACGGCAAAGATTTTGCACATGTCAATGTAAGCGTAGTTGGGTTTTCAAACTGACGCAACAATGAAGGTGTAATTATATTGCTGGTTCGCTGCTGGAACACATTTTATTGGCGCATTTGAGTAAAACTGACATGCCACAAGTGCAGGCAGATATGACAGTATTTTAATCACCGGGAAGTGATATTTTATTAAAAGTAAGTGAGGCGAAGAGGATACCGCCAAATGTGTGAAATATAAAGTAAAATCAGGAGTTTGCAATGTAAAATACGGTTCACGTTTTTGTCTATTGAATTAAATTAAAAGGTAATATATATGTGATACCGGGCGCCCAATGATTAAAGTTAAAATTAGATTTGTTTAGAAAGTCAAACTCGTGAAAATGTTAGGAGGCTGTAGCCTTAAATGACAATTAATACTTTGTTAATTAGTCAGTGTTAATATCAGATCAGGATAACAATTTATTGACTGAATATGTGTTTGGGTTTAAAATTAAATTGAGTAAAATTAGAACTACTCAGAGATGCAATCGACTAGTGGGATTAAATGTAAAAAATAAATGAACTGAGTAGGGTAAAGAAATTAAATGTGCATTGGATTTTGTGTGTGTGTCAAAGGGCATTGCTTTATGCCATTTCCCTAATGTCTCATATAAAGTGTGTAATATGGCAACGGTTGAACAGATTCAAGAAATCATTGAGAGTGCAGCTAGGAGAACACAGGCATTGTTGGACACTAAATTGGCGGAACAGAGTCAATCATTAAACAATAGTATGTTAGAACAAAGTGAAGCATTAAACGCTAAATTATCAGAACAGAGTCAATCATTGAACACAAAATTATCTGAACAAATAAACGCTAAACTATCAGAACAGAGTCAATCATTAAACAGTAGTATGTTAGAACAAAGTGAAGCATTGAACGCGAAATTATCTGAACAAATAAACAATAGTTTGTTAGAACAAAGTGAGTCGATAAACAAATTATCAGAACAAAGTGAATCATTGCGGACACAATTAAATAACAGTAGAATTGAACAGAATGAATATCAGGCGGAACAAGCTAGGTTGTTAAAAAGTGAAATTAATGACACTATCAATTCACAGTTAGAGACGCTAACCGCAGAGATGAAAGATCACACTAATCAACAGATGGTATTACTGGCCCTAGATGTGAATAAAAATAATGAAAAGCAATTAGACCAGATTAAGAAAATGGAAAATATTTTTGATCAAAAACTTAGCATTCTGGATGAAACGGTGTTAGCTAAGTTAGAGCAAATTGAAATAGCGTGCACTATGAATACAAGCGAGGTCAAGATAGCTCAGGAGAAGTTAGAAGGACGATTTATGGAGATGGAAAAGAGCGGCAAAGTCATTCAACAACAATTATCAGCGGTAGATGAGAATATATCCGGCATAATTAAAGATATGGATCGTCTCGAAATAAAATCAGCAGAGCAGTGGAAAAGCCTAGAAGCGGATCAGGAGCAATTAAAGAGTACCTTAAACGACACTAAAAGCCAGATTGAAGAGAAGGTAAGCACGATTAAAGAGCAGATAAGAAAAGATTGGAAAAAAATGAATATCGATTCTAAAGAGGAAAGATCCACCATTCTTAAAACAGTAGGCGAAAATCACACTCGTATTCAAGCATTAGAACAAGAAATGAAGAGCAAGCTTAAAGAACAGACGGACAGGATCATTAAAGCCGAACTCAGGTCATTAGAGCAATCGTCGATATTTAGAACAGGAACATTGAAAGACAAGCAGGATGACTCAAATAGCCCGGAGGCGAGCACAGCAGGAAGTCTGACTCAGGCGGAGAGCCCATTAACAACAAACACGGAAGGGTTTCGCAAGAATATCGATAGGAGCTCAACACCACAAGACGGTCATCAGCCTACACAACTTATCCAAGTAATTCGCTCAAGTGATTATAAACCGCAGAAATACACGGAGAATTCAGGGGTAACACCTAAAGCTTTTATCAAAGAGATTGAAGACCATTTCAATGACACTGGGGTACCTGAAGCACGTAGATTGAGGATGATGGAGAGATTTTTATCAGGAAATGTCCTTACATGGTTTTTAAGCTTCAAATATACATTTGGAACCATGTCAGATTTTAAATTGGCGTTTCTGCGCAAATATTGGTCGCCCGCAACACAACAGAGTCTAAGGATGGAGCTTTACTCTAGAAAGTACCAAACCACCCAGCAAACAAAATACTCAGATTTCTTTAACATGCAAATGTTAAAATTTCGCGACCTGGATTACCCTTTAAATGAAGCGGATCTGGTGATGACAATAGCGAGGCAATTGCCAGTCAACGTGCAACAAGTACTAGTCGCAGCGAACGTTAGTACGGCTATACATGCAGAGCAGATATTACGCCAGATAGATGAGACTACGTCTCATAATCATTATAGAGGAGGAAGACAGCTGGAGTTAGTCAATGCGACAGAGGTCATAAAACCTAAGCAGGCAAACACTAAAACGCAGGGCACTAATACAAGCACTTCCACACCTAGGCGAAACCAGGAAGAAGGAGAAAACAGACCATACCAGCGTAACGAAAATAACTACAATAATAGATCATATCAAGGCAACAATAGGTATCAACAGAGAGGATATCAACATTGGCGTGAAAATCGAAGAAATGACAGGCCTTATGGAAGATACGGTGATTACAATGCTAATCAAAGATGGAAAGGAAGAAGAGACCAAAATCAAGGAGAGCCACGAAATTATCGAAATGACTGGGATGATAGGCACGCTCAATCACAAAATTACCTAGAGGAATTACACGCTAGTCAAGGTGGAGAGCTAGGAAGATGGGAAAAAGCCATTGGGAACATGAAGAATCCTGATACACATACTGAGGAAGCTGGAAGTCTACTGAGACAAGAGGAATATCAAGGACATCGGCGACAAACGGATGATGGGAGTCGCACCGGAGCTAAAAAAAATGTTAAATTTGGATAAAGAAGACAGCCTACAAACGCAACAGTCGGAAGTTGAAGAGGGATGGATAGTAGCGAACATACAAGAATGGATTGCTTTGCCAGAAGACTGCCTGGAGGAGACGGTGAAACCACAGAACGATGAAATTAGGCAATTACCCATTATTTACGCAAGGATTGGTGGAATTAATATAAGATGTTTATTGGATACGGGGTCACAGATCAGTCTGGTATCGGAGGCCTTGGTTCGAGAGTTGGGACGGAGTCAAAATATTCCTGTAATTCCCGTACCACAGCTCAAAGTGAGGGGTGTTATTCCTGAACGCACCGTCACTTGTAAACGTCAGGCATACTTAGAGCTGAACATATTGGAACACACTTTTGGGCAAACATTCATTATCATGGCAAAGATGAATTTCAATATAATTCTTGGTGCAAATTTTATTTGTGACTATCAAGCAGTGATAGATTTGCACAAGAATACTGTCAGTTTTAGAGAGTATGATCAGCTGAAGAACGTGGGATTGCATATGGATGAAATCACCACCGGAAGAGATGTAAATTCGTGGGCATTGGAAGCAATATCGGAAGAGACGGAAGAGGAGGTACGAAAGGCAGAAGATAACATCATAGAAGGGGCTGTTGTGGAACTAGATGAGGAGAGTGAATCCCAGGAGATATGGTCTTTATTAACGGAAGGAGACGACAGTGAGGCACAATTTGAAGAGTTACTACAGGAGCGGCTCAATGACATTCAACTTGGGGGTGAACACAGAAAGCAATTGGAAGAGATTTTAAGGAAGCACAAAACAGTATTTGATACAGTACCTGGGAAAATATTACATTTCAAATATTCTATGCAAGTCGAGGACTGGTCACCGTTCAAAAGCAGGTTGTATCCAATTCCTGAAAAATATCGTTGTCAAGTCAAGGTCATTATAGATGAGATGTTACAAGCTGGGGTGATAAGGAAGACACCGACACCTTATCTAAATGCGATTTTGGCAGTCACAAAACCAAATGGATCTATTAGACTTTGTTTAGATGCCAGAAATCTCAACACGAGACTCATTTTTCCTGAGTATGACAGAGCGCCAATCATCAGAGACGTATTAAAAGGCTTTAAAAACAAAAGCATTTATTCATCAGTCGATCTGACGAGCTCGTTCCACCATATTGAATTGGATGAGAAGTCACAGCTTCTAACTGGCTTCTTATTCGATAACCAAACGTTTTGCTTCGTTCGAATGCCCTTTGGAGTCAAAACAGCGGGCTGTGCCTTAATCCGAGCCCTGGACCGGAATCTAACCGAGGAAGTTAAGGAGATGACGGTACGCTACATTGATGACATTTTGCTGGCATCCGACAACATTGAAACTCACATGGAAAATTTAGATAAAGTATTAGGCAACCTGAATGCATCGAATTTCAAAGTAAATCTGAAGAAATCGCATTTCTTCAAGAGCGAGATCTTATATTTGGGTCACATCATTGACAAGGAGGGAGTGAAGCCAAATCCCGCTAAGATCGAAGCGATAAAGAATTTCCCTACACCAACGAGAGTCAAGCACATTCGGGCTTTCTTAGGCGTAACGGGATTCTTTAAGGAAAACTGTCCAGGTTACACGGAGACTGTAGCCTCTATGCAGGAAATGTTAAAGAAAAATAATAAATGGTTATGGAATGCGGAGTGTGAGAAGGCATTCCGAGCAACAAAACAGCTATTGGAAAACTGCATTAAATTAGGATATCCAGATTTCAAGCACAAATTTATAATCCAAGCGGATGCTTCACTGGTGGGTATAGGTGCTATGCTCTACCAAGAGGATCCAGCTAACCTGCAGCATAAAACATATTTGGCATTTGTCAGTCGAAAATTGCGTAAGCACGAGCGCAATTATACTGTAACGGAACTAGAGCTGTTGGCCATACTTCATGCGCTACAACAAAGGAAACGAATAATCTATGGTTACCCCATTGTTGTCAGGACTGATCACAAGGCATTAACATTCTTGTTTAAGACGTCGATGGCAAGCAAACGTGTGACACGTTGGTCTATATATATTCAGCAGTTTAGCATTGAGATTGAAAATTGCCCAGGGAAGATGAACGTGATTCCGGATGCACTCAGCAGGAACCCAGAGCCTGGTAATGAAGAAACAGCGATGGTACAACACTTGGAGGTAACACCGAAGGACCGGGAATTCTTGGAGGAGTTACGTGAGATACAGCGAGAACAAGAAGCGGAACCATGGATGATGCTTTTAATTCAATACTTCAGAAAGCAACTACCTACAGGAACACCTGCATTTCGAGAAGCAAAAGCCAAAGAAGGAAGATATGTTTATGTCAACAATTTGCTGCACAAATGGGTAGATAATGACCACACCAAGTTACGCATATTAGTACCTGCTTCTTTACAGCGAGGACTGACATGGCATACGCACGAAAGTTACGGTCACGTGGGCGTAGACAAGTGCGAAGCGACTATAGCAGAGACATTTACATGGCCACGTATGAGAACAACTATATGTGACGTCATTACAACTTGTGATCCGTGTCAGAGGACAAAGCCCAATAATTATTTAATGAGGCAGTATCCTAGACCATTGCTACCTCAAAAACCATGCGAGCTACTGGCACTCGACTGTTTCGGTCCAATCCCGAAGGGAAGGCGAGGTTGCCGACACTTACTAGTATGCATTGATGTGTTTTCTAAGTTTGTCGTATTATGCCCAATTCAGAAAACTACTTCAAAACAGGTACTCAGTCGTATTCGAAATAGAGTTATTCCAATCATTGGAAAACCAGAATTTATATTATCAGATCATGGCAGCTATTTCACAAGCGCCGAATTCAAGAAAGGTATGGAGGACATGGGTATAAAACACATTTTAAGCAGTATCCGACATGCTCAAGCAAATCCAAGTGAGAGAGCAATTAAGTGTGTAACTTCATATTTGAGAATCTTCATTCCAAATGAACATCACAGATGGGTGGACAAAATCAAGGATGTAGAGACATGCATGAATTCTACCAGGCACGAGTCAACAGGACAGATCCCTATGGTCCTACACAAGAACGAGTATCCAGTGAGAACGTGGAAAAGCATCATTAACTGTCCACAAGATCCCATGATAGCACCTGACTTGCGAATTGAGAGGACGAGAGCCTACATGAGGAAACAAGCAGACCGCAGATTACGGCGAGTAAGAAATAAGAGGTTTCACAGTGATCTTGAAATCAACCAGCTCGTTTTGGTGAAACGACCTGCTACATCGGACCCAGAGAAGAAGATCTTCAGTAAATTCTGCGAAAAGTTCATAGGACCCTATTCTATCGTAAGAAACCTTGGAAATAATGCTTACAGAGTGAAAGAATTGAGCACAGGAACAATGTCAGTTTACAACGCTGCCAACCTAAAAAAGTATCGTAGAAGTGAACCATGGGAGCGCCGAATTAACGATGCAGTTTGAATATATGGACGTCCTACTATCAACAAAGTGAACGGGGAGCAGTTGAGTACGGCACGTGAAGGAGGAAGTAGAATTGGTGTTGACAAACATTAACGAGGCGAGCAGAGTGTTGCCCGAGGCATCTGCGCCACGCAAGCAGTTGAGAGAGTCATTATGAGCAGGATGTGAAACGAGTAAATGCCATTCAAGACAGGAGCGACTAGACCAAGTAATAGAAAAGGGGTGATTCTGAAATAAAACAATTTGGCCTACGGAAGTCTTTTAAAAATTGTCGACTTTATTCCTAAGTTCGAAATTTTGTGAGTGGGAGAGTTGTGAACCCTTTATCCTCTGTTGGATAAATGATTCTATGTTTTATTACTTCAATTAATAAATATTTCCACCAGCATCATGAAAATAGCCAGACGGAGATGAGGAAATTTCAAGCATTGGTTGGAGACAGCGGGGACATACCTGAAGCAGATTGACAAAAGGCTAAATACTTTAGCTGTGAAAGGAAATAGCCTAGCGATGTATCAGAAGGACAGGTGTTGGCCGCCTCAAAAATAGAAGCGAAGAGCAGTGAGACATGGTTCTGGTATGTTCATTGTGATATTCGCGCCTAGAAGTAATATGATGCAGTAACGTGAGTGGCTGATGAAGAAAATAGACACTCCTACGAAGCCAAGATCTGCTAAAAACCGCCAAATTACAGAAAATGTGGGAACCAATGAGAGAAGAATGCCTATTTAGCGCGGCAGGTCTAGTGTGGGCACGCTCGGCTAGCATTCACGCGGGAGATCGCCTAGACAAAATCTCTACGATCGATTCTAGGATTAATGGGCATATTCTTGACCTGCGCTATTTTACGAGTTCAGTGATATTTATTTCATTCCTGTATCACCATTATTTTGTGAAATTTTTGTATAAATTCCCCCCCCCCCCATCAAGACCTAGGGCCAGTTCATTTATAAGTGGTGTGAAGAGCCAAGACATTGCTTATTATTACTTTTCGTCTGAGGACGGGAGGCTTATTATTATTCTGTGCGTCTACGGACGTAAACTTATTATTCTGTGCGTCTACGGACGTAAGACTATTACTTTGGTTCGTCTACGGACGGAGGCTGTTATTTTGTGTGTCAGTGGACACAGGCTTTTATACTTTGCGCGTCTAAGGACGTTGACAGTTATACTTTGCGTGTCATGAAGGACACAGAAATTATTATTAAAAGTGTTAAATTCAGTGTTAGATAGTCACAGTACTATATTTGTAGGGGCAGTATCTTCGATAATTCGCCAATAAACTGTTTTGGGGAAAGAAGTACCCGAACGGCGAATTTAGTAGTCAGACATCAAGTGTATAATAATATAATTTTTGAATCAGCACGAGAGATGACATCATTGACCATGGAGGAAACCTGGAAATATCAAGACTCCGTCAAGATGGTTGAGATGAGATAAGAAGAATCCAGTTGGGAAATGGCTGCAGATGTTCTTTGACGGGTGACGGGCTGAGGATGAGTACAGAATCATATTTATTATTATCTGATAAATTAACTTATGGTGTAAGGGACATATTTTGTTTTGTAAATAATTTGCTTGTGTGATTAACGTAGTCTATTTAGTTTTGGTCGGACACACCTTTTGCATGGAAACAGCTCGCATATATATTTAGTAGAAGGTTCTTTTCTTGTTTGTTGTTTTAACTAACGTAGCTATGTGAACGGCCGTGTTTGCATATGTTACGCAATGCGGTTAAAAACGTCTCTCGGAGATATGTTGTGTTTCAGAAGTAGGACTGAAGTAAAATAATTATACAGTAGATTGGAGGGTAATTAATTTCTTTTGTTTTATTATTGATCAGATTCAATGAGATTATTGCCTTCGGAGCAATGTGATTTGTGACGAAGAGCAGTCAGCTCTCTCGTAGGTTTTATATTTTTTTAATTGTCGGCGAGCATCCATTCAGCCGATCTGTGTAAAACGTATTGTCATTCCCAAATATGTGTGTGTGTGAGTGTGTGTTTTTGTGTCATTACAAGCGGGATTTTCAGCTTAGACTGATTTCTGGCAGCTTGATGACAAATCCAGATTGTGACCTCGCGAGGGCAATTCTGGATATTTTGATTAATGTCTGACCATATTTTTGAAGTGGTTGAGTTTGTTGCTGTTGATTCCTTGAGATAACGGCACAGCTGGTCAGTTATATTTATACACACTGGAGTGGGACAATGGCAGGTGATTGAGAAAGAGGGGAGATGTTACACAAGACGGACTGAGGATTGCCAGCCAGGTCATTAGTGGAGAGTGCCTGTGTGGCTCAGTAATAACTTGTTATACAGAATTAAGAACTGATCAATGATAAAAATTGTTTAAATAAATGGGAGTTGCCTACGAATCACGATAATCTCCGAAGCGTTAGCTTAACATGCAGTTTTGTTCATATAAAGTAATGTCAGCCAGTCAGGCTTTTGTTGTTGTTGGTTTATTCCATGTTTTTATTTTATTCAGTGACCCGTGAGTCACATGCTTGCTGTATTTCCTTGTTTGTGTTGAGCAATTTGGCCCGTGTTGGCAGCTCATAGTCAAGTGCGTCTTCGCGCTAATGAGGGTCCCGAGAGAGATTCCTGTAGATAGTAGATTTGTAGTGCGTGTGTCAGCATTACTTTTTAAGGGTTTTATTTAATGTCATGTTCCATATCCATAAACGTTGATTTACGAGATGATTGTTCGTAAGCATCGTGGCTGTTAACCCGTTGTAAACGAACAGTCATCCAAAGTACTCATTCCTCGTAGTTAGTCATTACGCGCACATAAAACCCAAATTGCAAGGTAGTGGAACCAGGATCCACATTTTAAATAAAAGGGGAGATCCGTCTGACTCCTCAAATTTATAGATATTCCTATCATGGGAAATTCAGGGAGGATTGTTTTAATATTTTATTGTTGTTTATTTCTTTTTATGCACTATTAGTCATTAAATCATGTTATTATTTTACATCCTGTCACCTTTCTTTCTCGATTTATAGTTTATATCCTATGACCCTTACCTCAGTAGAGCATGTTGTTTGGCGAACGTAAACATCACATAGGAACTGAGCGCGACCCCTTGATTAAGATTTCTTACTTTAAACACTGCTTTTCTGAAGGGCTCAATATTAATGCCAATTAACGTTAAAGTTTTATTTACAAGTATTGATTGATTGATTGAGTGATTGGTTATTTTGTTTGCTTTCAGGTGTCGTCATGCGCCATTAACGTAATGAACAGACAGTGAACAAGATTACATTGTGCTTTAAAGTACTCTGTGCAACGTTATCAACTTACAATAAGAAAAAGTTTTAGTATAACACATGGCGTTAGTACCAAATACAACAAGTGAGCAAGTTGGTTTACCACGTGGGTTAAATTTAAAATCAGAACATGACCGTTGGTTAACATTTGAATCCTGGCCTGTAGGCTTTTTGTCGACACATGAACTTGCAAAAGCCGTTTTTTACTTGAACCGAGAAGATGTGGTGCGCTGTGTATTTTGTCGTATTGAAATTTCACACTGGAAGAAGGGGATGGTCCCTTTAGAGACCATTTGCGATGGTCTCCTCGTTGTCCTTACGTGCTTGGAAAACAAGTGGGTAACATACCCGTGTATTCATTTGACCGAACCACAAGACCATTGGCCGCTACTTACGTTGCTGAATCACAAATAAATAATAATAATAATAATAATAATAATAATAATAATAATAATGATGTATTACCAGTCAACAACGGTAGTGTCGATATATGTGGTCCATATGCCATAGCCAGTGTTGAATTGGAATGTGCTTTTGAAAAATTGGGAGTTTGCAAGGCTAAAGCACACTCAGAGTACAGCTCTGTTGAAAGACGTTTAGAATCTTATAAAAATGTTTGGCCATTAATATTAAAACACCTTACCAAACAGGTAAGTGAAGCTGGATTTTTTTATACTGGTGAAGGGGATAAAACAATATGTTTTTATTGTGGATTTGCTTTAAAGGATTGGCAAATGACTGATGACCCTTTTGTGCAACACGCTCGTTGGTTACCTAACTGTAAATACATGGTGTAGCTTAAAGGTCAGGAATTTGTGAACACTATTCGTAAAGAAAACGTGATTGCTGCACAAGACATAAAAGTGCCTTTACAGTTAGAACATGCGGAGCAAATACATGAGGCTGAAAAAAAAGACTTGTCTCACGAACAGATACAAAAGTGTGGCTAACAATTATGTAAAATTTGTTATCAAGATGAACTAGGTGTTGTATTTTTGCCCTGTGGACACATGATAGCCTGTGTCAAGTGTGCATTAGAACTCAACACTTGTGCTATATGCAGAAAAGCAGTATCTGCTACAGTTAGGGCATTTCTTGCATAAATAGTAAAATTTATCAGCCATGCATAGTGCAAAATCCCTAATTGCACAATATTATTAAAGCTGTTTTATAGTGTAATAGATATGCTTTTCTTTTGTTTATAGACTACTACAATGAATGTTTTGAATGCTGTGGGTCAAGCATGTGGCTTAGAGACAAAGAAGCTCAGCGAATTGCCAACGCATATTCCATTCCGCAATATCAAGATTCGGAAATTGAAATCAGCATATGGTGATCGTGTGCTTTGTGTATGTGAAAACTTTGAGACATTTCTGCCTACACGGTTTAATGATATGTCGGAGAGTGTTTTTGATGAAGTCAATAATGCTGGCGGTGGGAGGCTGGACATGACATTTTATTACACAAAAACATTTTCCTTTTTGCCAGCCTCCCACCGCCATTCATCTGTGACGTCATAGCCAGTCTCAAAGCAAGTCTGTACTTGTAGAACATGTCATGTGACAAGGTTAGGTTTAGTGAGCTGAGGTTAACTTAGGCCAATCATTAACATTAAGAGCACTCTAGAGTTCTTGGAATCTGTATATGTAATTATTATTCTTGACAGTACTTTTGGAAATTACACCCTGAAAATTATCAATCCCCTTGAATTTTTTTAAACTGTCTTTTTTTATTATTATTAGCCAAGTCACTTTACTAAAATTTAATTTATGTGTATTAGTTGATATGAAAGTCTCAACAACCAGCCATGCTTGTACCCACTTTTTGCTTTCACTTTTGCTCCCATATTAATGCCAACTCTTATAACTATAAGCAACAGCAATATGTAAATGGAATAATATTTCTGATAACGTTCAAAACAAAAGTCCTGGGGTCTTGGGTTTGAATTCTCAACCATGGTTGTCAGCCAATGAGTTACACTACAGAAAACTTTTATTTTTGTGTTGTGTTGCATGATAATTTGCCCATCTCGCGGTGTAGTGGCTAGTATACTTGGGTGTTATCCCAGAGGTTTTGGGTTCCAACTCGACTTTGGCCAGAATTTAATTTTTGATCTGAGAGTTGGAAGGTTAAGTTAGGTGAAGTTAGGTTAGGTTAGGGGAGATTGTTTTAGTAAAACACCACATTTGCCCCTACTTTCTACTCACACATTTTGCTCCCACTTCGTGCACTCACTTTTGCTCGCTCTTTTTGCTCTCACTTTTTGCTCCCACTTTTGCTTTCACATTTGCTCCCACTTTGTGCTCCCATATTTGCTCACACTTGTTTGCTCCCACTTTTGCTCACACTTTTTGCTCCCACTTTTTGCTCCCATATTTGCTCTAACTTTTTTTGCTCTCATATTTGCTTGCACTTTTGCTTACACTTTTTACTCCCACTTTATTCTCTCATTTTTTGCTCCCACTTTTGCTTTCACATTTGCTCCCATACTTGCTCCTACTTTTTTGCACTCATATTTGCTCCCACTTTTGTTTACACTTTTTGCTCTCACTTTTTGCTCCCACTTTTGCTTTCACATATGCTCCCATACTTGCTCCCACTTTTGCTTTCACATTTGCTCTCATACTTGCTCCTACTTTTTTTTGCTCCCACTTTTTGCTCCCACTTTTTGCTCCCATATTTGCTCGCACTTTTTTTTCTCTCATATTTGCTCCCCACTTTTGCTTACACTTTTTGCTCCCACTTTTTTCTCTCTCACTTTTTGCTTCCACTTTTGCTTTCACATTTGCTCCCATACTTGCTCCTACTTTTTTTGCTCTCATATTTGCTCCCACTTTTGCTTACACTTTTTGCTCCCACTTTTTTCTCTCACTTTTTTTGCTCCCACTTTTGCTTTCACATATGCTCGCATACTTGCTTCCACTTTTGCTTTCACATTTGCTCCCATACTTGCTCCTACTTTTTTTGCTCCCACTTTTTGCTCTCAATTTTTGCTCCCACTTTTTGCTCCCACTTTTTGCTCCCAATTTTTGCTCCCACTTTTTGCTCCCACTATTTTGCTCCCACATTTGCACCCATATATGCTCGCACATTAAACTATTGTTCTTATTACCAAGTTGTCTTTACTAGATCTTAGTCTATGCTTGACAGTTGATATGTTTTTTTTTTTTGGATGGGTGACTAGGTATGGTAAGCCTCATGCATTCTATAAAGGATATTCATATATTGTGAAACGAACCAATAAAAATGGAACTGTTATTTGGCGTTGTTCAAAACAACGTTCAAAACAATGTCGCAGTGAGCTAAAAAGTAAAAATAGTGAGGTTTTAAGTGTCAGTGATCATCAATGTAGTGTACTGCATGAAACACTGTTGCTGTCAACAGAAAATCATGAAAATGTTAAAAAGCAAGTGCTACAAAACAATACTACCATTGAAAATAATTCAATGTTCAAAAAAACCCTTAACATTATTAAAAGCCACGCAGACTCTACATGAAGACACTGTAGAGGAAGAGGAAGAGGAACAGGAACAGGAAGAGGAACAGGAATATTTAACTGGTTTTATTAATGTTGAGGATAATTATAGTGATTATAATAATAGTGATATAGATCATGCTGCTTATGATTATGATAGTGATAATGATCCAAAACAAGACAATAAAGTTTTCATGCCTATTGTTCACCGTGGAAGAAAAAAGATCTACAACAAGCTTTGTTTCTAAAACTATAACACACTATCGTAAAGGCAAAGACTTGTATTAAGTGTGCTTTTTATTGCCATAATCATGTATACTCTGCAGAGTTAAATATTCTGACTTCTATTGAAAATAAAACAACATTGTACCATTATTTTCATTTATTTAAAAACTTCATATACATTTTTTTTGGTTTCATGATAATATTTTTAAGACAATACTAAACACTAAAACATTATTATTCTATACACATATTTTACTTTCAGTCCATTGTCATGACTTATATCTTCCATTATTAATTGACATTTGTTTTTTTTATTTTATTAAAACGAACCATGCACCTATTGTTTTTAAAACCTTCATAAATTAAGTGTACTGGTTGTACAGCATTATTGACTTCATTAAAAACACTCTCCGACATATCATTAAACCGTGTAGGCAGAAATGTCTCAAAGTTTTCACATACGCAAAGTACACGATCACCATATGTTGTTTTCAATTTCCGAATCTTGATAATGCGGAATGGAATATGCGTTGGCTATTCGCTGAGCTTCTTTGTCTCTAAGCCACATGCTTGACCCACAGCATTCAAAACATTCATTGTAGTAGTCTATAAACAAAAGAAAAGCATATCTATTACACTATAAAACAGCTTTAATAATATTGTGCAATTAGGGATTTTGCAATATGCATGGCTGAGAAATTTTACTCTTTATGCAAGAAATGCCCTAGCTGTAGCACATACTGCTTTTATGCATATAGAACAAGTGTTGAGTTCTAATGCACACTTGACACAGGCTACCATGTGTCCACAAGGAAAAAATACAACACCTAGTTCATCTTGATAACAAATTTTACATAATTATGGGCCACACTTTTGTATCTGTTCGTGAGACAAGTGTTTTTTTTTCAGCCTCATGTATTTGCTCCGCATGTTCTAACTCTAAAGGCACTTTTATATCTTGTGCAGCAATCACGTTTTCTTTACGAATAGTGTTCACAAATTTCTGACCTTTAAGCTACACCATGTATTTACAGTTAGGTAACCAACGAGCGTGTTGCACAAAAGGGTCATCAGTCATTTGCCAATCCTTTAAAGCAAATCCACAATAAAAACATATTGTTTTATCCCCTTCACCAGTATAAAAAAAAATCCAGCTTCACTTACCTGTTTGGTAAGGTGTTTTAATATTAATGGCCAAACATTTTTATAAGATTCTAAACGTCTTTCAACAGAGCTGTACTCTGAGTGTGCTTTAGCCTTGCAAACTCCCAATTTTTCAAAAGCACATGCCAATTCAACACTGTCTAAGGCATATGGACCACATATATCGACACCACCGTTGTTGAGTGGTAATACATCATTATTATTATTATTTATTTGTGATTCAGCAACGTAAGTAGCGGCCAATGGTCTTGTGGTTCGGTAAAATTAATACACGGGTATGTTACTCACTTGTTTTCCAAGCATGTAAGGACAACAAGGAGACCATCGCAAATGGTCTCTAAAGGGATCATCCCCTTCTTCCCAGTGTGAAAGTTCAATACGACAAAACACACAGCGCGCCACATATTCTCGGTTCAAGTAAAAAAAACGGCTTTTGCAAGTTCATGTGTCGACAAAAAGCCTACAGGCCAGGATTCAAATGTTAGCCAACGGTCATATTCTGATTTTAAATTTAACCCACGAGGTAAACCAACTTGCTCACTTGTTGTATTTGGTACTAACGCCATGTGTTATAATAAAACTTTTTCTTATTGTAAGTTATTAACGTTGCACAGAGTACTTAAAAGCACAATGTATGCTTATTCACTGTCTGTTCATTACGTTAATGGCGCAAGACGACACCTAAAAGCAAACAAAATAACCAATCACTCAATCAATCAATACTTGTAAATAAATCTTTAACGTTAATTGGCATTAATATATCAAAACACCATAACAATTATAATAAACTGTATGTCGGCACTAACAGTAACCCATGAATTATTTTCTTTTTATAAAGCTGCAGTCATTTACATTCCCCTTTAACCAATGAACTGAAAATCCACAGCCTGCTTCCAGTCTCCGACCGGGTCAGGAATGGAATGAATGAAGACCCCATCTAGCGGCGAGGATATGAACCGTGACTGCTGCCGAGGCCTGACGCACTCCTCTGGGGCAATGATTAAATGAATGACAGATGAAATGAAATGACAGTGGAGAGTGTTGCTGGAATTAATTTTTTACAGGGAAAACCGGAGGACCCGGTGAAAAACCTGTCGGCCTCCGTTTTGTCCAGCACAGATCTCACATGGAGTGTCCGGGATTTGATCCACGGACCCAGCGGTGAGAGGCCGGCGTGCTGCCGCCTAAGCTACGGAGGCTTTTCCCTTTAACCAATACATAAACAAAAAATAATAATGTCATGTCATTTTGTTCAGATTATCATGTTAAAACCTGTGAATATTCGTTGAGTTCAGAGGGTACAAAGTTCCTCATTTTTCTACTAGAAAGCGCTATAGAGTTTAAAGAGATTAGATATCTAACATTTAACCTCCTTGACTTTCATAGTCAAGGAACAATTAAATTCGGCATGCAAGCTACCCTCTGTGAGTCAAATAACAAAGCTTGCACCCGGCACCCGAGGCCATACGATAGTAATATTATTATTAATATATTATTATTATTATTATTATTATTATTATTATTATTATTATTATTATTATTATTATTATAGGGAACGACATGTCAGTTAAATTAAAAATTTTGTTCTTTACAAAATCCAATATAGCCATGTACTTTAAGGTTCATTAGCATGACATTATTAAAATAATCATTCATAGGTACTTACCAAAAAATAAAAGGATTTTTCTTCCACAGCTCTACTGTATACGTCCGTGTGCTAAAATGGCAAGTGCATGACTAACGCAATCGTTATCGGTTAGCCTAGCAACAGAAGAAGTTGTATTTTCTCAGCGTTTTGACCTTGAATGGTTCTCTGTCTCTCTCTCGCACGTGTTCCCACGCCTCTTCACATTCCTCAATCTGAATAAGATTCGTGTAACTTATACTAGTTTCATGTTTTTAATAAGGAACCAAAATGGCTACCTCTTATACATCGGTAGTCCTATTGTCTCAGAACCAAAATGGCGGTCTCTGCTTAAACAGCACACCTGCTAGCCACCACGAGGCAAGTAAACTGATATCACACTTCCTGCTGACGTAGACATTCCTGCCTCGTAAGTACCAGCAACAGCTCTCACGAGTCTTCTGGCTAGGTACAATATTCAGTCACCAGTGAGCTGGACTGTGTGCGTGTTAGCATTCAAAACATTTGTGTGTCTTATTATTATTATTATTTTTATCAAACATTTTACTGTAATAATAATTACTAGCAAGCGGCCATCCTCAATACATGATCATGTTAACCACATACTTTCATCCTAAAACACATGACTTTACCCAGTTCAATATTTAGTTTATAACATTTCAGGCCAATGACCTTACCATTTTTTGGCTCTTTGCGTACATGCACATGACTTGGTCGAGCAAATGTTATAGGTTTCCAGATTCTAAAACCATTTACTGTGCCAGACAGCAGTCTCGCTTATCTCCGTTTACTAGCATGTTAAAGATCCCCTTCAGGGGTTAAAAGAAATCCTAGCACACTTAACACATTTTCAAATATTCGCCTCTATCCGTCATAGGAAATGTCACAAAACCAACCGTCATAAGCTGCCCCCCACCAGAATAGCAATTCATTTCTTCCGGGCACGGTCACCGAGATCGCCAACATCTAAGAATCACTTGGTCTTATCCTACAACCGTCTGTTGTGTCAGAGAGCGATCTCGCTCATCACTGTTAACTAAAACGTTAAAGATCCCCTTCAGGGGTAAACAATCTTAGAATGCTTGTCACATTTCAAAATATTCGCCTTCATTCATTCGTCATAGGAAAAAATATCGAAAAGCTACCCCTCGTTTTGCCATACATCGCCCCGTCGAAATGGCCATTTCCCGTATCATCCATGGCCAGTCATAACCTCGTTGGAACATGTGTCAAGCGCTACCGCCTCTCTGTCTACAAACACGCTTTTATTTAAAAAAATGCCTTGTTTTTTTTTCGTCCCAAAGACTTGACATTTATTTTCTTGGTAGAGGGGATAGGGATCTTTCATTTATGTCAAACAAATTTTTTGTCAACGTGTTTCTTTCCAAATTAGTAAAAATTCAAAATTTGAGTGTTTTCAAAAATTCTCAAAATATTAAAAAGTTTTATTATAAAAAATAAAGGTCATAGAGACCATTCGTTTGAACTATGGCACAACATTCTATCATGTTTGGTTTTCAAACTATCACCTACTTTTAAAAACACAATTTTCAATTTTTTTTTTTCAAAAAATTAACGAGTGATCTATAGCAAAGAGGACGTCAGCTCGAGTCCAACAACACCTCATTTGTTAAAATGCGACCATCCGTTCGCCAATGATCACAAATGTTCGCGAGAAAGTAGGCTATCATTTTGTTTTTCCTCCTACACCCTTAAAACTTGCTGCCCGCCTAGAGGGCATACCCACCTTTCATTAACGTCAAACAAACTTTTTTCTAATTCACCGTTTCCAAAATAGCGCCAATCCAAAAAACAAATTTTTTTTTTTTATATACCAATACACATGTTTAGCCAAGAGAACGTCCTCCCAACGCCAACAATACCTCGTTCGTTAAAATCCGACCTTGCGTTCAGGAGATATCGAGCAAAGTTTATATGAAAGTAGGGGGTGAGGCAGAAGCCCCGCACCACACTACTGCACAGTTTTAGTCCTAGAGACTTGAAATTTATTTTGGGGGTAGAGGGGGGGGGGGGGGGTCAGGGCCATTCATTTACGTCAAACAAAAATTTTTGTAAACTCTTTAGTTTCCAAAATATAAAATTTCAAAATTTAGGTGTTTTCAAAAAATCTCAAAAAATAAAAAAGTTTTATTATAAAAAATAAAGGTCATAGAGACCATTCGTTTCAACTATGGCACAACGTTCTATCATGTTTGGTTTTCAAACTATCGCCTACTTTCAAAAACAAAAATTTTCAATTTTTTTTTTCTCAAAAATATGACGAGCGGTCCATAGGAAAGAGGACGTCAGCTCTAGTCCAACGACACCTCATTTGTCAACATCCGACCCTGGGTTCACCAGATATTAATGATTTAACATGTACAGTCGGGTACAAATAAAATAGGTGAAGCAGAACCCGCCTTAACTCCCTACTACCAACACATATTCTTAGCAAAGAGGACGTCATCAGAATGCCAGCAACATATCATTTCTGAAAATCCGACCAGGTGTTTGAGAATTATCGCCAATGTTCCCGCGAAAGTAGGCTATCATCTTTTTGTCCTACACACTTGAAACTGGCTGTCAGCGTAGAGGGCCTAGAGACCTTACATTAACGTCAATGAAACTTTTTTCCAAAATTCACCGTTTCCAAAATAGCGCCAATGTCAAAAACAAAAATTTTCAAATAAAAATTAAAAATACCAACACACATTCTTAGCAAAGAGGACGTTATCCCAACTCCAACAACACCTCGTTTGTTAAAATCCAATCATGCGTTCGGGAGATATAGGCAAAGTTCGTAGGAAAGTAAGCTGTGTAGCAGCTCCCCCACTACCACACTACTACCCACCCATTTTGAAAAATAACCTCACCATCAAATAGAGCGGGGAAAATACA
The DNA here is from genome assembly GCA_946902985.2 of Meconema thalassinum. Taxonomy (NCBI): domain Eukaryota; kingdom Metazoa; phylum Arthropoda; class Insecta; order Orthoptera; family Tettigoniidae; genus Meconema; species Meconema thalassinum. Next base: position 446,923,707 of record OX336389.2, read on the forward strand.
ATCTAAACGATCCCTCACTCAACCCTACTCCTCCCCCACCGCATAACCTTTTCCCAACATATCCATGTGTATTCAAGCACACACCCGCGACTTGCAGGAGAACTGTAAAACGTGCATAGGTTTTTCACCTAGAGACTTGAAATTTATGGTGCGGGTAAAGGGGGTAAATACCAACCATTCATGGCAAACAAACTTTTCTTCTCATCTTCACCGTTTCCAAAATAGTGACCATTTTTTATTTCATTTTCTTTTAGCCTACAGACTTGAAACTTGCTTTCCGCCTAGAGGGCCTAGGGACCTTTCATTAACGTCAAACAAACTTTTTTCTCAAATTCACCGTTTCCAAAAAAATGGCAAATTCAAAACCAACAATTTTCATTTTTTTTTTAAATACCAACACATATTCTTAGCAAAGAGGACGTCATCCCAATGCCAGCAACATATCATTTGTGAAAATCCGACCAGGTGTTCGCGAATTATCGCCAATGTTCGCGAGAAAGTAGGCTATCATTTTTTGTCCTACACACATGAAACTTCCTGTCAACCTAGAGGGCCTAGGGACCTTACATTACCGCCAAACACACTTTTTTTTCCAAAATTCACCATTTCCAAAATAGCGCCAATATCAAAAACAAAATTTTCAAAAAAATAAATAAAATACCAACACACATTCTTAGCAAAGAGGACGTCATCCCAACGCCAACAACAACACCTCGTTCGTTAAAATCCGATCATGCGTTCGGGAGATATCGGCAAAGTTCGTAGGAAAGTAGGCTGTGTAGCAGCCACACTACTGGCCATGCTACTCCATTTTCTCCATGGCTACAGTCAAGACGTAAACACCAGGTTACGGGCCTCCATTTTCTATCCAAACCACGATAAGAATATTAGGAATGTGAACGCCTTAAAAATCTGAATATGTAGGTCTTTTAAATTTTATTAACAGGGGTCGATGTAGGGAATTAAAATAATAATAATAAAAACAAATACATCAGCTAAACCTGCGCGCGACCTAACGTAACGACGGCTATAGCTATCATCACGAAACTTAGTATTAAAATGAAATGAGCTTAAAATGATTCTCTTATTGTTGATTGATTTAGAGGCTTGGCGACATCATGGCTATGTAGCCCCATGAACTGAAGTGTGTATGATTTTTTTCTGATAACCAGTGATACTGTGATGGCAGTAGTAGTGTGTGTATGTGTAATTCAGGTGAGGATTAAAAATGAGGTTGCTGTTGCCTTCAGTTAGAAACTATCCCTGTATTTGCTTCGAGTAGAAGTAGGAAACCACGGAAAACCTCTTCCAAGTTTTGCCACGGGAGGCGCAGTGTACCCCTTTCCAGCTCTCAGACCAGAATTAAAATTTCTTGGCAGAGGCGGATTCAAACTCAGTCTTCCAAGGCGACAGCCGAGAATGTTAGCCGCTAATCCACGTGGTCGTCTAAATGTGACATTTTGGGTCTAATCTTGATGCCGCTGCTGTTACGGGAGATTTTGAATCTTTACCTTATGACGGAAGGTATCACGCGCAATATATTGTATTATTGTGTTATACTCTCCGTTAAGGTGTGTTCTACTACTAATATGTTTACGTTTATGTTTTATTAATCCTAAGGTTTTTATGCTGCATTGTTTTAATTGTTGACATTGTTAACCTGTACCGACTATCTTTTGTTTTACAAATCCGGAATACAGTAACTGTGATAGGACTTGACTAAGACTAACAGAACCAGAATAATTTGTAGCAACCAAAATGAAACAGTAACCTAAAATGATTAACCACGCAGTCTACTTAAGACATGACTGTAAGAGTAAATAATTTGTACACAAAATTACCTCCTTCACTGCCCACAACAGATACAGTACCGTAGCAAACCTACAGGTAACTGACGTCACCAATAATTTTCATAGTAATCATCTGAAGCCATGACCAGGCTCCTTTTGTACTTAAACATGGGTGCTTTCAAATTACGTTTTTCGTACATCAAAAAACTACATCAATACTAATATATAAAAGTGAGATGGTATGTGTCTGTGTGTCTGTGTATTACTCGATCACCAAAGAACCACTGGTCCGATTTACATGAAATTTTACAAGGAAGTAGCTGATTTGCCTGGTTAATATATGGGCTACTTTTGATTTCAATACTTTGCTTTATTCAAAGATGGCGACCATTTAAGTGACGTCACAACACCATTTGGTTTCAAACATTCATATTTCAATTTCAAATAAAAAGAGAACGCTAAAAAATAGCTAACTTTTGATGGCATATACTAGGTTTAAAATTTAAATTTCTATAAGAATGGTCCTTATCACTTTTCGTGTATCTCCAACTGTTAGCGAGTAAAACCTAATTTTGTGCTATAAAACAAGGTCAATGCCATGCAGTGTAGCTGGACAAAATGTTCCATCCTTACTCTCCCTCCGCGCAGCACCTCGCCTATCCCCTGTTTTAACTGTCACCTTCACATTTCAATTTATTTATGACCAGTAGCCAAGCATGGGTACTTCAGCTAGTGCACTATAAAATTTTATGCCAGAAGATGAAGAATACAATGACGGTTCATTGTAAAAAGTTCACTTCAAGCGCTTGATTAGGACACAAAAATGAAAACTTGATATTAAATTTTCGCACAGCCGCCATTCTGCATTTCTCATAAAAATTAAATAAAATAGGCGCCAGTATATTAAGCCTTGTATAAAGATTTATCACGCCAAGTGTTACTGCGATCGGAAGATTAAGTCACGAGAAAATCTCATTTTTAAATTAAGTATTATGATCGCTTGCCGTACCAGGTTTTACTGCGCCCCGATGATTAAATCGTGTGAAATGTCCATTTAAATAATTGAATTTCTCTTGGCCGTCTTGTTGATTTTTTGCAAACAGGATTTTAAAACTAGAGTAGGTGGTCTTATTTTGGTATCCTCTATCACCATACAAAATTTCAGGTTGATGGCTGTAATAGGTACGGAGATATTGAATGCCGGTGAAATATTTCACGCAGCCGCTATGTTGAATTGGTATAACTTTTAAACATTGGAATATTTTGTCGAGGTCGGACAAAGTAGAAGGACGTCCTTACCGAGTTTCGTTGAAATCGCTCAAGTTGTTTAGATTTTATTTGGGGAGACACGCACACACACACGCGGACAAAAGATAATCTCTAAGCCAATATTTCAATGATGAAACTGGGCTAAAATAACTATGGATTTGCAAACTAGAACATGAAAATAATCTTGCAAATTCAAGGTATATATCTTAATTTCGTATGTTGGCGTTTGCAGTAACCTTCGGATTCAATCTCTAATTAGTTTTAAGTCAGGAGAATGCAATGGCTGTACGTTTGGAGATCCGTGGTCCAATTACCGGTGCAAAATGTGATTTGCTCCACACTCCCTCCAGTTTGGTCTGTATTAGGTGCCTGGCAATCTAAGCGGAACAGTTACCTTGTCATCTGTGCCAGTAGGTAACTTGTGTCGAGTGAATCCTGGAACCATATTATTACCCAACATATTTCTAAAGCACTCATTTTCTGAATTTTATGATCCAGTGAAACACGACTTCTTTTCATGGTTAATGTTCTTAGCCTAACAACATGGCCCGCAGCAGATACAGTATCTTCGAAGATAAGTCAATTTGGCGTGCCATTCTTGGACTACGTAGCACGGAAGTAACTTCATTTTATATTGTATTTCATCTGCTTCAGTGGCGTAGTGGCAGAACTTTATGTCCAAAATCGCGGGTTCAAACCCGGCCAAAGTCGTCAGATTTTTTAAAGCGTTAAAATCCTTCAGTATGCCTTCCTTCGAAGGGGAAGTCAAGCCGGTGTGGTGGACCCATGTGATTTATGGCATGTAAAAGAACATACCACTACAATTGGTAGCGTGTAGCTAACTTTGTAGGTTATTTGGTTAGAAACGCTCCATCAAGTTCCAAGGTTTTGCCGCTATGTGTCAGTGAGAGTGGCATCTCTGGCAGCCAAAGTTGTAACTTCTTGAAATTGAACTTGATGGGAAGCCTACTGGTGTTCAATTAAAAAACCTCGCTATGGCCATTGGCAGCAATTCTAATAAAATAAAATATCCAAGTATGTATTTCGCTATGCTCAAGTAGAAACCGGTTCTTGTAGTCATTTGCCAACAGCTTCGTGTGGTACTTACGCTATATCAACATCTACTGTAGTTTCTGTACACCGTAGTCGTCATCACCCTGCATATGTTTATTTAATAAACTCACGGGTACAGCCAACGCAATAACACGGGTTATCACACACATTCTCCACACACACCCAAATCCACGGGGCTATATGATCACGATGGCACAGTCCCTAAACTAAGCAACAACAACTAAGCTTACCAAAAGCTTGATTGTCTGCTAGTTCCTGGCGTGCGGTCAGTCCTCTGTATGAGCTTATATGAGTTAACTTGTGAACACGTGAGAGGCTTCTAATTAAGGTGGTGTGAATGCAGTGGCAGACCAACCATTGTGCAGTTGTGTAATTCTCCACTGGAGCCAGCCTGTTAGGGGGCCGGTCACGCTAAAAGAGTTGTCAATTCATTTTAGGGGCTGGCGACATCTTGGTCATCAGTCCCGTGTAGTTGAGTGTGTGTTGAACTTGTCTGATATCCTGTATATCTGTGATGACTGTAGTAGTTCGTGTAACAGTATTAGGGACAGGGATGATATAATAATGATATTTGTTTGAAGTCCCTTTTATCTACTGCGGCTTCTAGAGATGTGGACAGGGATGAGGTAGGTGCCCTAGGACTTGAAGTAAGGTATTATTCCGGCATTTGTCTGGAGGGAACGTGGAAAAACCGGGGAAAGACCGCACTCAGAATATCCGCTGTCAGCGCCAGGATTCGAACCTGCGATGTTCGGACATTCTGCAGCTGCCATCATGGTCGTGGTGCAGTATTTAACGAGCACGGCCACGTCGCAGGGCCACTCCAGAAGAGTATACGGTCAGAAGTATTGAAACTACTTGAGCAATGCATGGGTTTCTATCGTATCAGTTGAACACGGGATGAATGGATCAAAATACACGAACACATGTTGACTTAGATTGTATTGAACAAGACACAGGACACAGAATGCAGAGTACAGCATACAGACCAAAGGAAAAGAACATCAAGTCAAAGAATATACATTTGACAAAAGACAAACGATATTTACATGCGAGCGAGATTAGAAAGTACGAGAAATATTAATTCTCTTCAACACTCTCCCTTAATCGAGCAATTCTGCATTATGCTGCACTTAGGACAACTCAATGCCAGTAACACATTTTACATGACCATGAATTGGCAGACCCTTTGTCAATACATCAGTAATCATTTCAGCAGTAGGCATATAGGACAACTTTACTTTGCATTTCTTTAAGATGTCCCTAATGAAATGAAAAAACACGTCTATGTGCTTTGATCTCTGATAAAAACCTTCATTCTCAGCCAACCTCTGAGCACTTTGACTGTCATTACACAACTGAATTGGACCTCCTCTCTCACACAACTCAAAGAAGAAACCTCTAAGGAACAGAGCTTCTTTACATGCTAAAGTCAGATCTATGTATTCTGCTTCAGTGCTAGACTGTGCCACAACTGGCTGCTTCTTACTTTCCCAACTTTTTGGGCCTTCTGCATATTTAAATACATAACCACTCACAGATTTCCTGTCAGTTAAATTATTTCCAAAAGAAGCATCAACAAAACCCTTGACATCACATTCTGATTTTTTATACATGATATCAACATCCAACATACCCTTCAAGTAGGTGAACACTCTCTGGACACATGTCCAATGTTCCTTACCATATCAATTATTGAACTGACTCAAATAATTAGTTACATATTGTACAGCCCGGGGGGGGGGGGCAATACCCCCCCCCCGAGAGCCACCCCTCCATCTTCTACCAAAACCACCCCAACTGGAAACATTATAATTCCAGAACATATCTCTACACAGCAAGCGGCGACCACCTAAGCCTAGGAGGTTAGCCAACAGCTTGCAAAACACACATAAACATTTACACTAACAACTATCTGGGGCAGCTACACTGAGGCAATGCTGACCAAGCAGCGCCGAAACGTATAAGAGTGGAACCTGGACAGGAGGGATTATCTGTTCTACTCTGTTCTTCGCCAGCGGCCCTGTCCGACGTCCGTTCCAGCTTTTCACCAGGTGAGAACTAGTTTGTGCTCAGACTCCTTTAATTCTTGTAAACACCTACCCTAAACTTGTACACATCACAAATTGTATTTTGTATCTGTTCAAACTTCCCAAGAGGGACATCAAACTACATCTACTGACCAATAAATACATGGTCAGTAAACTACCCGCTTGTTACTAATTACACTCCACTTCACATCCTCATACCCAACCTGACCTTAGTCATAATTGCCCGTGAACGTAGAAGCCAATAACTGCATCGTCAGATTCCATTGTACTCGAGCACACGACTCGACTGCAGAGCACTGAATCACTGACGCTGCACATTCATTTAATAGCTCATCCTTCTCAGCTGGCAAGCTAGTTTAGCAGCCGGCACTAGGCATTCATCCCCTGACAGATAATTGCATTCTGCAGGGACGCACCCAATAGCTTAAGCATTTACACCAACCCACTACACCAGTAGTCTCTCCCGATTACGGGGAGCTACTCTCATTTCGGAAGCTGTTCTCTAAATTGGCACATTTACACTAACGTGTTTTTCCCACCCCCAACCAAGGGATAAAACATATTTGGTGGAGGCGCCACTACCACGCAAAATAAGGGTAGGGACTCAAACAACGAGCCCTCGTGGTAGAAGCGATCCCTACCGCAAACAGCCAAGCGAAAAAGTTGAATTTTTTTTGTTGACAGAAAACGTGTTTTTCCCACCCCCAACCAAGGGATAAAACATATTTTGTGGAGGCGCCACTACCACGAAAAATAAGGGTAGGGACTCAAACAACGAGCCCTCGTGGTAGAAGCGATCCGTACCGCAAACAGCCAAGCGAAAAAGTTGATTTCTTTTTGACAGAAAGCGTTATTTTTCCTTCACCCTAGCAACACAAGGGAATATTTTCTCTTTCCCCCTTTATTACACGGGGACTTGCATTATTATTAACAACCCCCAACCAAAATCACCTTTTATTTTCAACACATATACAAATATGAACTCGCCCGCACGACAGGCCACGCTGAGGTACATTGACTTGTACCAGGGGATCATAGCATCCCACAGCAGAATTAGGGCCCAGCAGGACCGCTTACGAAAAGTGCAAAAGCTCGTGCGGATGCATTATGGGCCGATCATGAGGGCACTTGCCAACCCGCTGAGCTCCAGCAGAGAGTCCCGGGAAATCAGAGCTCGAATAGCCACAATTAGAACACAATTGAATTTTACACACTGGCGGCTACATAAAAGACATGATGAACTGACACAACAATACTACAGACTGAGGGAGGAACACCATGGGGCGCAAACACAGAACACAAAGGTAGCCGACCAAGCCAAAGAGCTCATGAGCGATTACGCCGAGCTTTGGGGCGAATATGTAGAGCTCCAAACTACCAACATTCATTTTGAGCTGGCAATAGGAAACTTCACAAAGCACACAAACGACATCTACATAGACACATTAACGCAGCAATTCACACGAATGTCTATCTCAGACACTAACAAAACAAAGGGGAAGGAGGCGGCCGTGGCCATAGGCCAGACATCGGTCAGGCTAGCCTCCAACACACTACAGGGCCAAGCTCACATGAACACACGTCCCTCAGCTCCGGTCCGGGAGGCGATTTTGCCAGACCGAGGGGCAGAACCTACGCCAACCCCCTCAGAACGGACGAACGAGAGGGAGTTGACGCCAGGGCTCTCAGGCACATACAATAACACAGAGAGAAACCTGGAGGAAACTATGTCATGGGCTGAGGACGTAGAGCCCGTGCCACAGCACGATAAGCCCACACAAACCTACACACATAGGCAGACGCGAGGGAAGGAGTCTACCGTGGCCATAGACCAGAAAGCGGTCAGACTACCCTCCAATACGCTGCTCAAGCGCTCACAGACAATTACACGATCCTTACCGCCTGTTCAGAGGGCAATTTTGCCAGAGCGGAAGCGGACACTAACATATTTACCCCCAGTGCAAAATCATACAGGGGGATTATTTACAGTCCACCAGGGTGTAACACGCACACCTGCACACACTATCTTGCATCCACAACAAAATACACGGGGTTTAAGGAAAATTTTACTACCCACCCCACGCGGCCAGGCAGACAAGAGGGCATACACGCACTCAGACACTAATAGGGGAGCACGGACCCCACACAGCCCTTCAGGCGCCAGCATAACTACGCCTATTTACAGGCACTACGGGGAACGTAGGCATAGGCCTACTTTACTTAAAACACCCCTGAAAGATAGTAAAGAAGCGCCTCAATGGCAACCTGAGGCCTATGCCCTCATAACGGGGCGCAGTAATTCACCCCGACGAGCGAGGGCGTGCGCACGATAGTGAAATTCACTGTCCGCACAAGCCCATGGATAAATGTTCCCAAGACCTTCACGGGGGCGCGTACACTACAATTGACACAAAAGACAGGTTCTACCCCTGTAGAGGGTAAACACGCAAAAACCTCATGCACAGAACTGTATATATTTGATCCATAGGTGTATGTTATTTTTCTTGTCCCCCATAACAGCGCTCAAACTAAGCATAAATACCATGGGATAACACTCACAGTTCAGGGGAAAATACTATTATTTATTTTTGAGGTCACACACTAAACGTAAATACCATACAAACAGTCAGTAACACTGACAAAACTGTCCCGGAGACACAGGCCCAAAAGGCACCAGGAATAATTATGCTGAACAAAAAAGGTCTCGATCCCGCAACCTTCTGAATACCAGGAATGCAAGGTCGGATAACTATCCAATTGGAGGATAGAGCAATAAGGGACAGTCACGCTAACAGGGATTAATATACATAGAATAATAATAAAACCGCCTCCGACACCTAGTCACCAAACACGCGAATAGAAGCCCGGAGACACACGTACACAAAGACATCTAAGTACCACCGACGAATATATTCTCCCCAGGCCTACAATAACACAAAAGTTGGGGACACAATATATGAACAGAGGTAGGGTCTTTTACATTACGAGGAACCCAAGGCACACTGTATATGCAGATAATAGAAAAACGTGTCAGCAAAGCCTACGCACATTGTCTCGACACATGTGGTAAGCGGACCGCCAGACAGGCAAGCATGTACTTCCTACACAATTGAAACTTGATACTATCGCCAGTCAGCGATAAGACATACATGAGCATGCGACCTTCGCGTGTGCCAGGCAGACTAAGAGCGCTTTCGCTCCAGCAGTAAGATACACAATCATTCACGCCATTTTCAAAGCCGGATAACTCCCGAAATTAAAGTACGAGGGTCGTCCCGAATAGCACAAAACACTCACACTAACGTATATTTCCGCACGCGTATCTCAAACATACAATACGCGCCACGGTACATAAAGCACAGAAATTGTAGTACCGAGGCCTTAGACCATGGCATGTGCGAACACACGGAAACAAGATACAAACGTGCCAAAAAGGAAGCTAGCCAATGGAATTTTTGGCGCGACAACACAATCAGAGGCCACACTAGGGACGTACAAAATCCCAACAGACAACGCAGACATAAAACACGGAGCGCTACACGGGATCACGGGTCCGAATACCCAGTAAAACCGGACGCCGTGACAGACAAGAACTGTCGACCGACGAAAGATCAGTTACATACAACAAACGGGGTTGTCAGCATAGAAAGTCAGAAAACCCAGCCACCGCGACCAGACACTAGATAGATCCATGTACAGGCGGAAAATTCAATACCACCTAGACAGAAACTGGCCAAAATTAAGGCAATCCGCAAGTACGTCCAAATTAAATCAGGAATATGGACACGGGAACAGACAATTACACGGGCAGCATTGCAAAAACAGCATGCATACACAATCCCATACAGAAAAACCATAGGGTCCCATAAAGACACTGTGCCCTATAGAGTATAGCCAAAAGTGAAAATCGGCATAAGAATGTTTAAATTATACGTATATGAATGGCATATTATTACTGTGCACGCGCTTCAAACATACACTAGAGGTGGCAGATGCACTACACTAGACTACACTACACTACACTATACAAGAACATAACCGATTGAGCCACACAATCATGAATACAGGAAGGTTCTTTAACATAGATACAGGGGCGTAGATCCGTTCTAAGGTACTCGCTACAACAGCCTACTTAGGGCACTAGCGACCCCGGGACTACCAATAGGGGACGTACCGGGAGTGCCAGGCCTCTACGGGGGACGCCACTCTCACAGACAATTTCCCACACAAAACTGGTAACACCGCATATTAGGCCAAAAATCATGGAAAACTTGGATTACCCCGAACATAGGCAATAGACTTGCTAGACACAAATCATAGATAATTACATAAAGCAGAGGTATTGCGGAAGCAAAGTACAAACAAGCTTGGGACCGAAAGTATCACAGGTTAACACATTGGCCCACCTAGAATGCAAAACACATGTCAACATGCAAACAGTGGCGAAAGTCACGTTTCGTTAGCCTTCACGTAACATTAGAAGCTTCCTGTAAACAGGGATACAAAACAAAAACACGAAAAAGCACTGCGTTGCGAATAAGCAAATTCCAGCGAGTTGCGACATACTATTGCCGGCAGACATTCTCATCATAGCCAGACGTGACAATGACACGCAGACATGATGACACTCACACAAAAACAATAACATAACGACATACAGTGACAAGGATGTTGACACAAGATT